>CM031087.1:8975565-9647016 GCA_018257905.1 Gillenia trifoliata
AATTTCGTGCGCGACAAATTGTTCGTAGCTCAAAGTGGCGACTTTAGGCGACTACAATATCACTTTAGGCGACAAATATTTTCGTCGCCCAAAACTTAGCAGATTTAATCCCCTCCTTTCAACCCGAGAGGCAGTTTTTGCAGAAAAATTCTGCAAATTTGCCTCTCAAGCTCTCCCTCTCGGATTTCTCCCTCCAAATCTCTCTCCCTATCTCACTCATCTCCCTCATCATCTCACTCTCTATCCTTCTAGATCTCTCTCTCTCTCTCTCCCCCAAGCTAGGTTCTATTTCCTCCTCTACCACCATTTCCTGTCCTCCTCTTCCTCCTCCTCCTCCACCACCACCGGAAATTGTTATCGGTAATTTTTATTTTTTAACATTATTTTATTATTTATTATTTATTATTTTTGAATTCTAATTAACATAAATTAATTATATTTGTATAGGTTTGTTGCATAGGATTTTTGTTGGAGCACCAATTTGAAGGTATTTTCTTGATCATTTTATGTTGTTGACGTATGAATTTATTTTATATGGTTTTGTATGCAAATAATTTGTATATGTTGAATGACTTTATGTTGCATTGTACGTACGAAGTTAATAGTAATTAACTTTGTACGAATTTATTTTGTGTTGTACGTACGAAGTTAATAGTAATTAACTTTGTCCGAATTTATTTTGTGTTGTACGTATGAAGTTAATACTTCGTATGCATTTTTTTAACAAAAACATAGTTTCCCGTTTGAGAATTAATTGGATTTCGCACATGGATGCGAAAGCGTGACTATGATCCAATTGATTCTTGAATTGTCCCATTTTTTGGACAGTTTGGGAGTGCACATTTGTGTGTCGTAGTTTGCGGTTCACGGATTAGGTTTCGATTGTGGGTTTTTGGTAACATCTTCTTACGTTCTTCGAGTGCATAGTAGGTATTTGATATCTACGTCGTGCACTTGGAGAACTGTAGGAAGAAGTGGCATCACAGCTTCCCCCCAAGACTCCTATCGAGGACGTCACTCCAACTGAGGATGCTGGTCTTCGTATACTCACGGAGACGTTAGACCAGACCCTTGGTCGTAGGCTTGGTAAGGTTTACTAGGGGATGGGGAAAGCGCGACTCCAAGAGAAGGGTATCTCATCTTCTAACAACAATTCGGAAGAGGTCACCTCGTTGAAGGCACAAGTTCAAGACCTAGAGCAGAAGCTCGCGTCTCAAGAAAGCCAGCTCACGGCTCAGGACGCCCGGATGAGCCAAATCTTACGCGCCCTCCAGTTGTCCGGCATTCCATTAAATATGCTATCATCCGATTCCCAGCCCCCTCACTAGTTACTTCGTTTTAGGATTTTCATTTCTTTTTATTATTAAATATTTTGTACGTACATTTCTTTATATAATCTAATTTGTTTTTTAACATTGTTTATTATATTGTCTTTTAAATACCAATTAATTAAAAAAAATTTAAAAAATATAAAAAATTAAAAATTAAATACTTTGGGCGACGAAACAACAACCGTCGCCTAAACCCTAGGGTGACGCAATTTTTTCGTCGCTTAAAGTATGCCAATAACTTAGGGAGACGAATTTTTTTCGTCGCCTAAAAACTTAGGGTGACGAAATATTTTCGTCGCCAGAAATCGTCTCTCGAATGTGAATTGGGTGACAAATGTATTTCCTTCGTCGCCCAAATGGTTGGTCGACGGACTTTTAGCGACGAATAGTGGGCGACGAATTATTGGTCGCCCAAATATTTAGGCGACGAAATGCTACCTTGGGCGACGAAATTTTTTTTGTTGCCCATGTACCATTTTGTACTAGTGACAACACCAAATACTATAGGTTTCCTTATGTTCAACTCTATTGTTGTTTTGTGATTATTGTTACACTAATAAAAGATTTAATAATCCAATGCAACCAATGATTTCAGTAAAATGCAACTACAAGAACCCAAAAGTTGTAGCTAGCATCTGCAAGCATACCTAATCATTGGAAAATATCAACAAAACTAAGAGCGTTGTGGAAACAAGGACCATACAATTATTAATGGCTTGGACGTACGTACGAATTAGAGGGCCACCTCTGAAGACAATATATGTAGGTTGTTATGATTCTTATGAACTTCTCATCAAAAGAAATCATATCGACACTCATTAGGTGATATGAATTGGCAATGAAAGTAGATTATTGGCCCTCTAATCACCACAGAGTGATCAATTTTCTGTCCCACTAATGTTTTTCATACAAAAATGACGTGTTCAGTTGTTTTTAATTGGTCTCACACTCTTCCAAAATAATGTATTTTTAACAATGAAAATTTGGTGACATATTGTGTTATGAAAATATATGAGGTTCAATTAATGGGTTTGACTTTCTGTGAATGAGTTTTTGGACAATAATCATTATTCCAAAGATCATGGTGAATTATATATGAGCCTATGTTTTCATTAGGGTTTAGGATTGTGATAATTTAGGGTTCCTTATAGAAACATAAATCTTTCCTTTTTATATTTTTTTTTATGTGTTACAACATTTTAATATGTTTGGAGAATCAAATTTATATTTTGTGCAGGAATTTATGTGAAAGTTTTTGAGTAGGTGGGATGGAGAGAGGAGATAGAATACAGATATGTGGCATTTCTTGGTGTCCCGTAGTCCTGTCAAGTGATGCATGGTCCTTGTACAAACATATATATGCAGACCTTGGGGCTAGGGCAGCTAAGCACATTTCTGAAGCACATTGCTTTCAAACAAGAGCTCAGCAATAGTGAGAAATTTATCATGGATAAGGTGCTTGATGCTGATATTGGGTACGTAGCCTTGCTGTATGTCAATCATTAATATATATGACTTTCTTTTCACTTCTCCAGTAGTTCTTTTTTGTTGGGTGAAATATGATAAGGGCGCGTTTGGTATGAGGTAATATCATGGAACTGTGGGGACTGCTGCTATGCCACTAAAGTTGGTGCAAGGCAAATCGCAAACATCTCCATTAGGAAAAATGGTGTTTTCTTTTTGGGAAATATGAAGGATGTTGGTTAATTACCTATGTATTGGGGTTTCTAGTATGATAAGGATTATGATTACTTTCCTTTTTTTTTAAAAAATTAGGGTTTAAGATTGCTTTTCTGTTAGTTTGAGGATTAGGTCTTCCAAAATACAGTTCTTATAACTCAGTATGAAAAAAGTCTTGGTAATATTTAGTTTTTATTTTTTTATTTTTTATCGTAATGTAGCTTTCTTGACAATCTTTAGCATTTTTTCTTCGTGTCTGTATATTCAAAGTTATGCAATCAATTTTTCTTCTTTCCGTACATGGAGCTAATAATACACCATATATACATTGAATCATCTAAGTACATGGAGCTGATTCAAGTAGTGAGGGAGAGAAAATTCGAGTTAAAACATGAAAGTGGGAGTAGGCTACAGTGCTTGCAAGCATTGAATGCTCACACCGATCTCACCATTAAAAGGAGGGAGGAGGGAGGAGAGAGGGGGGGAAGGATGGTGAGATAGGTGTGAGCATTCAATGCTTGCGAGCACTGTAGCCAGTCCCAAATATTTACTTGAATAACTATATATACGGTTGTATCGTATGTTTATACGCATACAATAATGCATATTTATGATCAGCTGGTCGCTTGTGTGCTTTGGCTTAATAATTAGGTCATGTTTATATGCATGTCCCAATCCTGAAAGATGCTTCTAAAATTTTCTAAGCCACTACGGTGTCTGGAAACTTAATAGCATGACAAATAAAATTTTAGTTTTGAAAAGTGCCTCATTATTTGACGAGGAGCAAGCAACCATATGGGCTTAAGAGGCTTGATGATATCGTGCTGGCTGCCTATAAGTTTTTCCTAATCACACCGGCATCAAAATATTTATATTTTTTAATATTCAATCTCTATACATCTTTTGTTCAAACAGAACCTAAAATCCAAGGGGAAGGAAAGCACTGGGTCATATATATATTTTTAAAATAAATCTATGTGTTATAATATGGTGTGAACGGCGAGTTTATATTGAGTGAAAGATGAGTTTATATTTTGTAGTATACTATTAATAAGGATTCGTTTGATAATTATTTTACAGTTTTTACAAAAATAAAAACTAAAAACCAAAATAAAGCTATTTTGAAGACTCCAATTTTTTGTTCACTTTTCATTTTTTGTAAACCTAAAAATAAAATAGTTATCAAACTGCCCATAATTAAAATACATATTATATAACATGCATGAATATAAATAATATCATGTGACAACGTTATACTAACATCGAAAATTCTCAACATTTTGAGCCAAACTCGCACCTTGTATAGAGATGCTACTATACCACTAAAACTAATTGTCAGTATCTCCGTCTTAACATTCACATAAACAAACTAGCACGCAAAACCATCAAATTAACTTTTTCCTTTTTAAAAAGAATCGAATTAACCTTTTTCCATTATCATGGCACTTACACTACTCAAATAAAGTCGGATATATAGAAAACGAAAACAAGTTTTGTTTTTAAGACGGAGAAATGCGAAGAACCTAGTTAAAAGGGCAAAGGCATGCAGAAAGCTAAGCCTATATAGAATTAATCTTTGCATGAACTAAATAAGAATGATAACACCAGCCGAAAGTATAAAGTAAACAGAATAGTGTGTTAAAAATAAGTAATAACACATGAGGGTATAGGGTTATAGCCTTATAGGCCTATCTCCTACATAGATGGAAGAGGCCAAGAGGGTAGCTTAAACTAGCTTCTGAAGTTGTTACTATATTTAGCATTTTTCAACAAAATATACTGGGAATGAGATTGAGATCAAAAAGTTGTTACTATATTTAGTATTATTCCATCTTCCCTTCATATGGGAACTGAAAATCGAATCTAACCTAGCTAGCCTATGACAATAAGAAAATCTAACCTAACCGTATGACTCGACTTGCCCCTATGAGAGAGAGAGAGAGTTTTGAATGGGACCCTTGAAAACTAGTATGGAAGCCCAAACTCACCAATAATTTGGGCTCGCTTTTGCACGCGAACTCTTTGCGACCAACACCTATTTAATGTTTATTTTAAATTCTCTATTTATATAAAGGGTAAATTGCTTCGTATTTTAAAATGCGGCTTGCAAATATTAGTTACTTTAGAGCTTACCCTTTACCTGAAAACCAAGAGATAAATCTTAAGTGCTGGACAAAAACAAGTTAAAATGCAAACCTAGTTGTGTTTTAGTTTGACACAATTATAGCTACATGCAGATACTAGGTTGATTACTTTAGAGTTTACGTTCTTCTCACCCGAAAACCCGAGAGCTAAATCCTAAGCACGTAGAGAAATAAGTAAGCATGCAAATCTAGAGATGAAATTTTGATGCCCTGAGTTAAAACTTTAGTAGTCAAACATATGCAATTGGTAATTCTTGATTGTCGATATATACTTGAATTGTATTGAGAGTATATGGTCAGCATATCAAAAAATGAAGTTTTGTATTAGTGTGTAAAAGATCTTGAGGATGTCTACTCGTTATTGATTGATTTTAGATTGTAACTCTACGTAAGTTTAAATAACATAATAATATAATTATAAACTGATAAATAATCAAATTTCTGTATGCCAAAGTATGCAAATTGGAATTATTTGCAAGTGTTATGGCATGTCTAATCAAGTATTCTTTCACCTTTACTTATTCGATTACTTAATTAAATGCCTACTTTACCTAAAAAATAGTTTTGTTTGATAGCTTTAAGAACATTGAAAGCTAATACATACCACTTGCAGGTGCAATACACACTTATATAGTCTCAAGGTTTTTGATGCATATCTTCATTGGTCATCATAAATTGCATATCTTTATACTTGTAGCCCACATGAAATCTAATGATGGGTACACACCATAATGCTTCTTTTTTGCTCTTAAACCTTCATTCATCTCTATCATGTAATTTGATCTGCTCTTTGCAGTCGGTTCCAATTAACAAATCCTTGCCACTTAAAATTTGCAATTTACTTTAGCACTTAGACATTTGTCTTTATTAGTCAATTCCACTATGAGTTTAGAGATATTTTCTTGATTAAATGATGTTATAGAACTAGTAGGGCAGTCAAAGAGGGAGACTCCATCACATTTAAGCATAAATTAAGAAGTGACAATTAGGTTATTTTAGGTACAATCTTTCATCCAAACATGAAAGATTGTCATTAAACACCACATAAACTTCACACTTTGGAAAGCACCCACACTCCTCTGTGGTTCCACTTCCATTAATCTATCTTTGCTTATAATGCTGGACATTCTTCAACTTTTCCTAAATCGTGATACGTTTTGTAGTAGTCATCCACCAAATTCTAATAAAGAAGGTGTGATCCTATCATGTTGGTTAAAACTCAACCTACATGCCTTTGCTTTTCCTTTTCTTTAACAGCTTAATTACTCCATTTTAAGTGATGAAATTAATCCATATATCAACCTCAACAAGAGAAAAATGTATAATCACAGTCCCACATATATAGCCGGATCCATATGGGATGTGCGATGTGTATATTACATGATGATACAACAAAATCTCAGGATCAGTACGTCTCCAGTTTGCTCTTCTTTCATTTCCTTTCTTTTTTGTCACTTCTTCTAGGTTTCACTGCTTTCATAAACAAAACTGCACTTCAAAGTCCAAATTAGAAAAAGAAAACAACTAAAGCGAAGCAGCGTTCCATTCTTTTCGACGGCATCCCTCCGCATTGGCGGCGAGTGGAGTGCCACAATCCCATTCATCATTTTTGATCTACATAAGCCAAAGCTCATAGCACTGACGACGCTGCGGTTCGTCCCATAATTCTCCACAAAGTAATGATATTCCCTGTAGGTGGATCCCGAAGTGAATGTGTCGAAACTCAACTCCTTCTGAATAAGCATGTGTAAAATAAAAAAAAAATTAAACAAAAATTACAAAATCAGTACTTACATCCATAATTATCCATTGAAAATCAAGACCCCGCGTGCACAAATTACTACTTAAACCCACTAAAAGTAATCTAATTGTTGCTTGAGTTGACATAATCTTTTGTAGTTTTTTAATCATCCATATTTAATTACCCCAAAGGCATTATGGGGATGATCCTACAAAATTCTGATATTATCAGTTTATTATTGTAAATTGTACTATGGACATATTTATAAAACCAATCTAATCATCACGAAATTAAGTGGGCACGTGAGGAAAGGAGGACTTAAAGCAACTCACTTTGGAAGTACTTAAATTAATAAAATTTAAGCACTCAAATAAGAATAATTTAGTATGTTAATGGGAAAGATAGTATATATAGGTATATAGTGTGACAATTAGGCACATTAGGAAGCCTGGCCCTTGGGCTATTTCCAGTCATGAAAGACTAAATATAGTCCTGATTATGTTTTAGCTCTTCAAAAATTAATATTTTAAAAACTACTTTAGGGCTAAATTTTTTTATCTCCAACAATGCAGGGCTATATTTTATCCTTCTTCATATTTTATTTACTTTTTGGGGCCAAACTTAGTTTGCCCTAGGGCTACATGTTGCCTGCCCTAGGGCCAAACTTAGTCTGATTCTTTTAACATGATTCTCTTTAGCCCTTTAGTTGGAGACTGATTTTGTCAAATTTAGGACTAAATGTTGCCTATAGTGGAGATGGGCTTAAGTTGAAAATAAATTTCACTGGGAAGTTTAGATCCATTTATTAAATTCCCCTTTAAGTTCAAGCACAATTAGAGAATGAAAAATTACATTAATTACAGGCTCTGTATAATTTAAATTGAAGTTCTTTTATCTTTTTCAACCATTATTTTCTTTGGCCTTCTGAAAGTGCCTGCTTCGGAAAAGCAAAGTGAACAATTCATATTTTAGGTTTTGAGTAAGTTAACAGGCAGAAAGTCCATATAATAAAATTATTCTATTATGTCTTGACTTATTATAAGTGAAAAAGTGATAAGTGTGATGTATTCAACCCATAAGAGGACATTTTGATAGTGTAAATCCAGAAAGAAGTTAAATGTCTTCTTCTGCAGCACCTATTTAAATCCCTAGTGGATGATCCATTTAAGACTTACACTGCAGATATTCTATTTATTTTTTAATTCCAATATAATGAAACTTAGCTCTTTGTTTGATTTATTAACCTGGAAAGCCAACATGTCCATGCATATATTACCTTATAATATTAGTTCTATTTTGATACTAATCAGGCTTTTCAACAAGTAGCTTCATTTAATTTTAGGGAGTGCTAGCAACTTTGCACTAAACTTTGTTTTTGGATATTTTCATTTTTTCAAATGACACGTGTCATTTTATTACAAAAAAAAAAAAGATTTTGACTAGGAATTAGTGATGTAAAATAGAAAATATAATTTTAAAGACTAAAGTTCTTGTTTTTTGTGTAAAAAATGACTCATGTTATTTGAAAAAGTGAAAATTGTCTAAATGCAAAAGTTAGTGCAAATATTGCAAGCCTTTCTTTTAATTTTTTTAAAATTTTTGCTATAATTAATTTCCTCTACTGTAATTTATCCTAAAAAGTGCAATTTGGCTCCTTTGCTCATAAATTTGCACAATCTCTCCTCTATTGTGTTTGACAAATAATAAGGTAACGTACACTATATTTATCAAAATTACTAGAAGAGGAATTCAAACTTAGTATAGAGAAAGAAACATATTAATCTAGCCAACTTACTAAACCTAAATATATAAGTTTCATTCTTTCTCCCACTATGATTTATGTTTTTAGTAATGCATCACAAAGTGGTGCATGTTTTGTTCAATAACCTGCCACACACAGCAACAGTATGATTTGATCATGCTTTTGTCCATGTGGACTTTTGTCTCCATGGAAGGCAATGTGGCCTATACACACACACAGCTTTGCTTTCATGCATATTTAAAAAAAAATGCCATTCATTCGTGAAAAAAAAATGTGCAAAGAAAATTTCCACACATAAATATGTATTCCACGTTGAGGATTGCAAACTCCCAATTTAATAAGTTCAAATGAGAGCTTTTTAAACCCTTTTCGAACACAATAACACTTTATATTCCATCAAATGTCATTGTGCAACAAGCGATGTATCTATTTGATAGAGACCTATATTGATATGATAAAGTGAAATAGGGTTTTAATTACAACTGGTCTTTAAAATTGACTTAACTTATTATTTTGGTCTTTGAAATTGAAATCGATCAATTTCATCCCTGAAGTTGACCTAACACATCAATTTCCTCCACATGACGTCATATCATTGGTTATGTGGCCCTCATGTCATGCCACATCAACCACCTAAAGGAAAATTTCACAAAATTGGACGGCAGAGACCAGATTGATCAATTTTTAATTTCAAAAACTAAAATAATGAATTAGGTCAATTTAAGGAACCGATTATAATAAAAACCTAGCAAAATATATACATGAATATATTCATATACAAACATCAATCCCAGAGGAATCTCTTGAAGGAAATTATAGCCTAATAGGAAATTAATTCTTTATTAATTATGAATATAATTCTTCCACTCCCTCCATGGAACAACTTTGTAGAAGAGACAGAATCAGTGTGGGTCCTGCTGTCCTGCCCTCCACTCCGTTCAATAATCTTTAGGTCCCGTTTGTTTGACAATCTTAACAGAGATTGGTTTAACTCGGACTACTATCCGGTGTTTTGCGAGTTAATGAAACTAAGTCGAACTCGTTCAGACTATATGGCTCGCTAAGTGGCGTTTTCTAATTTGGAGTTGCATCGTGGTATTAGTTAGGATTTGCTCCTCCTCTCGCCCAAATTGTAGCAAGCCCCGGTCTTCTTCCCAACTAGAGTGCGAGACAACCTCCCTTCCTCACCGATCGAGCAGTCCCCAACCCCCTTCTACAACCACTATCCGCATCTGATAACTTCAACGCAGCAGCTACATCGATCCCTCTCTAGCACAGATTCTTCCCGCACAACATCTACTTCAACAGAAACTAAAAATCAACCTAAAGCACCCAACCTCTCCCAAATAAAACACTCATGCTTCAGAACCCACAAATACTCAACCACACCTGAGCAGTCATCCCCCAAATTCCAGTCAGCGGATTCCAAAGCAAGCAACAAGAACTCAGCTATTTACACTGACTTCAATCCCCTTTCCACGTGATCAAACAATTGATTAATTTGATTGAGATAAAGTTAAAGGGCTCAAACCTCAACAACACGCACAATGCATTTTGATATTTAATTAAGTTTATAATAATTAATATAAATAAAAAAAAATAATGTTTTCATTGTTATGCTTCTTAGTCTGACACTGCACCAAACGCTTCACAGTTCTTGTACTGCTTAGTTCAAGTCAAGCAGGTCCAACTTAATCGCTGAAACTAAGAAGGTGAAACAATCGGGCATTAGCTATTTACACTCCCAAAACCCTACTTATGTTAATTAAGTTCAAAGTTTTGATTAGACAATTGTGGGGGATGCAATTAACTTTAATTTCCTGTAACAAATTAAATTATCTAGTATCCCACTAATTTCAAAATGATTGTGTATACCACTTCAAGCATGAGGATGTGCCAAGAGATGATATAATTTCAAAGGTGCATGCAACTATATATTGGATTATCTAAAAGATGCTTATTCTCTAGAAAACAGTTAGCTAGCTGATAGCTCTAGGATGATACTTAACCAATCATTTAAGGGACATGAATGCTTGAAATAACCTCACTAAAAAAACAGATATTATATAAGTTATAACATCAAATAATTTGATGGAATTGGAACTAATTAATCATCTAGTATTATTAATTTACATGCACAAAATTATATACTACTACTATTCTAAAATTGTTTTTTTTTTCTGCTCTCTTTTTCAGTGTAATTAGATTCGTTTCCTTTCGTAGTGACCAAAATATCAAGTGCTTCAGTCGCAATGAGCATACACTGCATTTAAGCCCTTTTTCTCGAGAAATTCTGGTGTGCGAAAACCGCACCAAAAATTTCTTATGGCCAAGACTCATAAAACATCCCATGGCTCAACCCTGATTTTGTCATTTTCACCCGGTTACACTTTGTGTTCCCTCCGCCCTCCCCCTCTCTCTCACAAGCCCTCTTATCCGGCTTCCGTATGGATGATCGTATCCTTTTTCTCCATGGGATTACTGTGCCTTTCGGATGCATCATATGACATTTATTTGTAGGGTCTTAGAACATCTCCAATGAAATATGCAAAATGCTTTAGAATTGGTGTTTATATTTTCTGTTAGCCAAAAAGCTCTTCATTGGGGGAGATGTAAAACACTCATCTTCGCAAGAAGATGTTAATAAAAATGCAAATTTACATACTGTTTTCCATCTTTTAGAGGTGGACCCCACCAGTTAAAAAGAAGAAAATAAATGAGATCTTAAATTTACATCTCTTCCACTAGAGGAGAACTAAAATATACATTTAAAAAAAATGTAAAATGAGATGTAAATGTGGCTTTTACATTTTAAATTTACATTTTTTTCATTGAAAATGCTCTTATTTTTGTGAAAGAACCTTTTGAGGGGTCAATTATATATATGGTTTTGGAATATGAAGGTTTTATTTATTATATGCTTACACTCGCGGCTCCATATGTCAATAAAGCTAGATATTCATATTGAGTAGTATAAGATACATGAAAAAAAAAATCAAATGAAATAATGCTTGGCTACGTAACTTCTAATTTCTCAATTTAAACAAACTGAATTTTAAATAATGTTGAGAGTGTACTGCGTCGGTCTCTAACAAAAAGTTGTGTTAGATCTCATGCACCCTTTATTAGAGCATACGCACATAGAGGAAAGGCTATTGGCGGAGTCGAGTTATGCTCAATCTATACATAAATAAAGCTTGTTGTGTGTATGTTAAGACAATACTAAGACTAATGATTATTTTGGCCAATAAGATTCTCTTAATATGCAAAACTTGTCCACACTCTTCACTAAGAAAACGAAAGAGAAAAGGAAAAAGAAACCTTGCAAGAAAATGCCACCATTCTTTAAAACCCGTCTCTTTTGAGTTCAAACAAAATAAAATGTCACTAATGATCTAACCTTCCATTTTGGCACAATGTTCTTGTCATTTACTATTAATGAAAAGTAGAAAAGAGAAATAAAAATTAAGATAACCAAATCTTAATTGCTATTACTGTAGCTAGGTGAATCACCTTTGTACAACAAATGGCTTCTTTTCTATTTCTTAGTACAAGAATTGCTTTCATGACATGCTCAAGCTGTCCACATTGATTAGGATTCAAATTGAACATCATCACAATTATCTCCAAAACATTTCCTTAAGAGAACAATTGCACAATATGCAAACCGCCCCACTAATGTTGCTTTGACAAACAACAAAAACCCCACAAGAGAATTGACTAATGTCATGAGTCTTAACCAAAAAGAAAAATAAAAACTCTTCTAATTAGTGGATGACACACCCCACCAAAGTTTTACTTGCTAATTATTCAACAAGAAGGCCTTAATAAAGGCTATAATAAAAGGCACATTAGTGGGGAAAGGAGGTTCTTAGATAAAACGCCTGAAAATTGCTTGTTTGCCTACATGTGAGAAAGTAAAAACTAGAAGATATTAGTGCGCTAGCCCACCATATATGCTGTAGGACTTGAAGTTTGGTTATTTAAAGTAAAAAGGAAGGCCACAAATTAAAAAAAGGAAGCCGACATAAGTTTTACAAAACTAAACCATGCCTTGTAATTAAATTTCATATTTTCATGTCTGATTCGGGTCAAATTTATATGGTACGTATCACTTAATAGTCCGACCATTGAATGATTTAATATTTATTTGGAACCTACCGCAAATTAATCTAGAACTATTCAATAACTAAACCATTGAATGTTACTTACCACACAAGATTTTTCCGTCTGGTTCATCTGGGAACATCTTTCTGATCGAATTGTTATATTTCATTTTGCGAATGATTATATCTGATGTTTTGGTTTTTGGGATTAGGTTTTGTGGAGTTTAAAGCAAATATTTCGTTTTTTAGCGACCATAAAGACAACAAGCCCATAAATTTAATGAGCGCCTAATCCGGGTAGATTACTTTATTGGCCCAATATATACTGGATACAAAGTTCGTACACATGCTTAAGGCTCAAACATCCAAAGCCCATAATACATCTTACATAACCCTAAAAGGACCGACATACAAAAAGAAACGACACTTATGCAAAACAAAGCATGAGTAATGGTTCTTCTCTGCAACATTTACTAAATCTATATATATAAAGAGAGCACTCCAAAATGATAAAACATTCAAAATACTATAAATTACCTCTCATGAACTCCAAAAATAACAATTGAATTAAAAATTTAAAACTTCAAATAAAAAAGAAATATAAATAAAAAAAATACTTAATTCCTAAATCATTTTTTTTGGTAAAAAAAATTTAATTTGACATACAAAGGCCAATTGCCACACGCGTAAGCGTGTGGCAAGAGGCTAGTAGTACATAAAGGAAATACATAAAATGTTTCAACCCAAAAAGAAAAATCCTCTATAGAGGCCCAATAGCGGCTAGTAGAGAAAACCATAGAAGCCTAGGTGAGGAATGACTTGCCGCAACTGCCCGGAAACCAAAGGAGACCAACAGTCCACACTGCCAATTTGGCACCACAAAATAACAATTGTTCACCCTTAGAACGTATCATATATAGACCTTTAAAGGCTCTAAATAATAAACAAAGCTAAACCACAAACATACAACATCAAAAATACATTAACCTACCAATTGAAAGGAGAAGCCAAACCTCACAACTACATCCCCCGACAGGGGACCAGCAATAACATAGTACCAACGTTGGCAGAGTAAGACATGAATTCAGAACCAAAGAAGGAGGCGGGGTAAAGCTCTGTGCCAAAACCAAGGTCTTGGTTTCCCACACTTTCAACTGAATGAGCGATGATTCGCTCTCGGGGTGGGTAGCAGACACAGGAGCTCAGTCAGATTTCTCAATCGAATGCAAGCATATTGACGACAAAAGAGAGTCTTGCGGGCTGGATTTGTAGTACGGCTTATGGATTTGTGGTTCATTTGGGGCTAATAGAAATATAGCGTTGCTCAGGCCCACAACCACCGACAATCGGGGATTGTGGCAAACCACCATCTTTGCAAAGATGGGGCAGGCCACCATATTTGGGGAGACTAGACTAGACTCTCTCTCTCTCTCTCTCTCGTCCTTTCATTCACCCAACCTCAAGGAAATCATTCATAAGCTAAAACTTCTAGTACATCCAGTTCAATTACAATCAAATAAAAAAGCATTAGAGGCCATTGGAGGAATGGACCTATCCTAAATATCCATATTGGAAATAGACAAGTCCACACTCGTAATCGAATCAACTACAAAGTTTGCCTTTCGATAGATATGCTTCCACATCACACATTAGAAGGAGGATGCCAACCAGCGAATGTCTTCAACAATAGATCTGATTCTCCATGGTATACAACGTTTGTTTTGAACTGCACCAATAACTAGCTTAGAGTCTCCCTCTACGCTAATTTTCGAGAATCCTTTATGTTTTGCAAATTTAAGAGCATTCCTTAGTGCTAAAGCTTCAGCCACCGAGATAGTGTTCTCTCTCAAATTTCTAGCTCCAGCAATAATAGGGTAACTGTTCTCATCTGGGATCACAAACCCAACCGTAGCATTGATTCCAATTGCAGAACCATCAAAGTTAATCTTAAAAAAGGTTGCCTCAGGGGGGAGGGGGCCGCCACTTGATGACCTCATGATTCTGCCCAGTTCATTCTTTCTGTGCTCTTGGCATTTAATTTAAAAAAAATCAAAACCACCACAGTAGCCAAAGAAGGAACTTAGATGGGTAAGGTTTAACGGAGTAGTCTACGGTGCTCGCAAGCATTGGATGCTCACACCGATCTCACCGTTAAAAGGAGGGAGGAGGGAGGAGAGAGGGGGGAAGGAGGGTGAGATCAGTGTGAGCATTCAATGCTTGCGAGCATTGTAGCCAGCATAGTTTGAAATATCGCGCGACATCGCGCAATATCGCGCGTTTTGTCGCGTAACGGAACCAATTTCACGACATCGCGTAAAATTTTCGTGGAAGTCTCAAAAAACGTACGCGATTTACGCGATAATTATGCGATTTACGCGAAATTACGCGATGAAAACGCTATTTGTAACTAAATAAAAAAATAAAAAAATTTGCCCAAAAGGACAAATCCCTAGTTTTGGTAGTGAGTGACAATGATGATAGTTTGCTTGGTGATGATAATCTTGATGAGGATGATTATTTAAATGAGTAAAGTTTAGTTTTTCTCTTTGTAATGGGTTTATGAATATTTTGTAACTTTTTGAATGATCTTTAACATAAGATCTTCATTATGTTTGGCATATTTGGATTTTTATTCAAGTGTTTTGTGTTGTTGAACTTGAACAATATGTATTTTGATAGTTTATTATGCATTAATGTGAAATTATATGTGTTTTGGTGCAAGTATATATATATATATGTTTATTCAATGTTCATTACTATTTTACGCTATGGAAGTCTCAAATAGCTTACGCGAAACCGCTACATAGCGCGACATTGCATAGCGAAACTTTCCACGCGACGCCTTACGCGACGCGATTTCAAACCTTGGTAGCCAGTCCCAGGTTTAACACTTCAAAAATCAAATTATTCCTGTCATTCCATATGTGCCAATATATCAATAATGTTTTACAAAGTTTTCGATAAGTCAGTATTTTTAGAGGTTGGGAGTGATGTCCGGCAGTAAATGCCACATCTCTCTAGCATAATTACAATGTATGCATAATTAAAGTTTATGAATATATGATCTTGATTTTCTTCAACTGCACCACACAAAGCACACTTACTGTCCAAGTTAGGAATAAACCTTCCCAATCTGTTCCTTGTTTGTAACCTTTCTTTGATCAATAACCAACTAAGTAATTTAACCTTTTGTGGAACAATTAAGTTTCACATTTTGTTTAACAACTTTTGTCTGGCCGAAGAATGTACATTATCAATTTGTATCCAAGTTGCTGACTTAACAGTAAATTCACCATTAGTAGAAGTCTTCAAATAAAATGATCTCGTAAGTTCTGCATATGAATAGGAATACTACAAATTTTTTTAGCAATATTATATTCTAAAACTTGATTCGACATATCTCTATTCCAACATTTATCATGGATAAAATCACTAACCTTTAAATTCCAAATCAAATTATGTCTACTATTCTCAGGAATGAGCTGGAAAAATGGAAAAGGAAAAACTCAACTATGGGTCCAAAACAAAATAGTTTTGTCATTTCCCACAATCCATCCATCCCTTTGAAAATAATATCTCTACTATTCAGAATGAGATTGAGAATTCTTTTGTCCTTTTTGGAGAAATCAGAAACCCAACAATTTTCTTCTGGGAACCAACCATTTATTTTGTAACTTCTAAAAGCCAATGTTGCTTGGGATATTTGGAAAAATCTATTTTTTAGGGGTTCAAAAAAACTTTTGTCCTCATAATTTTTTAAGATTTGTGTCATTTTTCATGTGAATCAACTTAACTAACCCTAATACAAGTGAGTATAACCATTGTATAATGTAAGACCTACATATATTAGAGAGCATGTCAATAGATTTATCTAGATCTTCTAAAAGTGATATAATCCATTAATTGGGATAGCAAAAATTATAAAAGATGAAGGGATGGAATAGCTTAAATGTTATCATTGATCAAAATTGGATTAATTGTGGTCTTTGTATATGTGTACTTATTTTCTTACATATATGTCAATAAAAGCCACAATAAGAACAGTCAATTTCACAACAATCGGTCTACTTTTTGTAAACTTTTGATAAACTTGACTGCATTTTTAGGTATATGGATTTATGATAGAAAAAATAATTAGACTTTACAATTATGGATATGTGTCGATAAACTTGACTGCACTTTTAGATATATAATTTTAACGGCGAATTCCAATATTTTCTATATGTATTCTGAAATTTTTTACAAATTTTAGCTTAATAATTTAAGTCTTCTAACTCTTCTCACTTGTTCTCCATTTAAGTTGCTAAAATTTGCTGATTTCACTGAAGATAAAAGCACATTTGTTGTAGTAGGAAAGGGCGGTGTCCAAGTTGATGCACCTCTGTTTGATTAGATATAAACTTGTACTTTGATAATAAGGCTGCGATTGACATATCTTATAATCTAGTTCATCGTGATCATACAAAGCATGTTGAAGTCGATAGGTATTTTATCAAGGAGAAGTTAGAGGCACAGATTATTTAATTTTCATTTGTAAAGTCTGAAGATCATCATCTAGCAGATGTCTTCACTAAGGTTGTATTGAGTAAGGCGTTATGACTCATTTAGCAAGTTGGGTATTAGCGATATCTATGTATCAACTTGAGGGGAGTGTTGGTGTGAGTATGATTTAGAATTGGAATGTAATTATATTCTTTATTATATTTTCTTGTAGGATTTTATTTCCTTTTGTAATTATATTCTTTATTATATTTCATATGCATCAAACAAATGGACGGTTCATCATGAGGATGTTACTTGTTATCCAAACCTTTGATTGGTTTGACACATGTGGATGGCTAAACGATTTCCAAATTGAATGATTTTTTGCAGATATGATCTTTAGGTGATAATAAAGAGAATGAACAGTTCCGATTATGAAGTTTGTACGATGAAGATACGATAATCGTAAATTGGGGAACAAGTAGGTTCCCCCATGGGGGGAACACAGCATTATCCTTTTAACAATGAGTTAGGATTCAGAGACACTTTTGACACACATTTTGACACACGTTTTTGTGGGGGCCACTCCGTAATCTATTTTAACATTCCAACCGTCTATCTTTTATGTCTTACCTCAAAGATCATGTCTACCAAAAATCACTCAAATCCGAAATTATATGACTGTTGGATTAAATTTAGTGTTTCTTTGTAGAACTGTATTCGTCTATTTTCTTCACTACAAATGAATGTCTTAATGGTTTTGGATTTGTTTAATTTTTTGCAAGGATGATCTATGAATGGTGTACTAAAATATAGACGTTCGGATCGTTGAAATACATTACAAAGTGAGCCCTATAAAATGAATGTCAAAATATGTGTCAAAAATGTGTCTCTGGATCCTAACCCTTAACAATATATGCAATGAAAGGGGCTGCAAGTTTTACACCTAATCCGAACAAAGATCGATATAAATCACATAACCAAAGGATGGGGCTGCATCAGCGTGATTGTTGGGTAGTTTGTTTTTGGCCTTGCCTCGTTGTAACCATAAAAAGGAAGAGGTTGCATGCTCTGCGTTTCTGGGTTCATCTTAATGAGGAGCGTTACACGAGGCAATGGAAGGGGCTGCATGCTTTACACCTAATCCAAACAATTTTGGCGGTTCAATCTGACTTCCCCTATAAAGATTGAACCCATCGTGTTTCTATTTAGTATTTACCATCGCTCTGAGTTTCCTTGTTTCATCCATAAGTTTTCATTTCTGTTGCAAAACTTGAGCCTTAAATGGGGTTCCTCATCGCCAGGATCTTTGTTTTTCTCAGTGTAAGTTAGCTTTGTAAAGTGCATTTTCCATATGATTTTTTGTTATATTTTCTGATTTATTTTCTTTATCTCTTACTAATGAGACCTCAAATGTTGCAGCTCACACTGGTGGGAAGCCATGCTGCTGCTTTACCTTTACCAGCTCAACTTTATTGGAACTCCGTCTTACCAAACACACCAATGCCAAAAACTCTAAGTGAACTTGTCGAGCCGGGTTAGTATCTAAAACTCATACTCAGTAACTCATAGAGCTCCTCTTCCACCATTTTTATTGATGGTCAAAGTCAAACTTACTTCACATATGATCGTTCTGGTTTACACAAATTTTCATTTTCGTCCCTGCAATTTTTTTTTCTTGCTCTTTCTTCTTTTTAGTTCAGTTGTGTATCAACTTTAGTCTCGTCAGTCAAGCAAGTGGGTTTTTCCATCCATTTTTCCGCACACCTTCTCATTTGAAGAATTCAATTTTGATTTTTCTGATTTTTTCTTAAAAAGAACTTGGTGGTTATTGAAGAGCATTCTTTCAGGAATTCTAAACCTATTTTTAATTTCGATTTTCAATTGGGCTTTAAAGCTTTCTCTAGAATTTTGACAAATTTTTTTCAAATTTGATTTTCGAGCTCATATGATATGATAGAGTAATTGGGTTTCAAAGCTTTCTTAAAATTTGACCATAAAAACTTGAAAAATGTTTGATTCCCTAACATATCTTGTTTTCTATTTGTGTACGGTCCTAAATCTGCAGATTTCATTACTGTTGGCAAGGGGGGAGTTATCCTTCACAACCAAGCTTACAAGGAAGATGCATCTGAAAATAATAGGAAATACTCAAAAGATGCAGATGGCAATAATTGGGATTACTCAAAAGATGCATCTGAAAATAATAGGAAATACTCCAAAGATGCAGATGGCAATAATTGGGATTACTCAAAAGATGCAGATGAAAATATAACACTCGAAGACCCAACCCGAGTAATTTTCTTCTTGGAGAAGGACCTTCATCCAGGCAAAACAATGAATTATCGGCTAAGCGATAATTCAACTAGAGAACCTTTCCTTTCCCGCAAAACTGCAGAGTCGATCCCCTTCAACTCAAGCAAACTATCAGAAATTCTTAACAGATTATCAGTGAAACCGGGGTCTGAGGAAGCTGATATAATTAAGGAAACCATTCAACGTTGTGAAAGTCCAGGCACGATAGATGAAGTAAAACATTGTGCCACCTCGTTAGAGTCGATGATTGACTTTACGACTTCCACCCTTGGAAGAAATGCTCGAGCAATCGCGACAGAGATGGAAAGTGGAGCTGCCCCGCTGCAGAAGTACACAATAGCTCCTGGAGTGAAGAAGCTGGCAGACAATAACCACATGGTGTGTCATAGGATGAACTATCCGTATGCCGTCTTCTACTGTCATACAATTAAAAAAACAAGGACTTATATGGTGCCTCTGCAACGGGCCGACGGGACGAAAGCGAAAGCAGTAGCAGCCTGCCATGAAGACACATCTGCATGGAACCCTAATTGTTATGCCTTCAAAGAGCTCAAAGTCGAACGAGGAACCGTTCCCATATGCCATTTTCTTAAAGTCGAGAATGTCGCTTGGGTTCCAAACCAAAAACCTACGTGAGTTGAATCCGTCGATCGGGTCTTCTACCTGATCACTTAGCACATGAGAGTACTAGGATATTTGTATCCAGCTCTATGTTAATTAATAAAAGGAATCCCATATTAAGACTGATCAGCTGCTTATGTCTAAGACTACTTACTTCTAATTAGTGGATGACGCACCCCACCAAAGTTTTACTTGCTAATTATACAATAAGAATAAAGGCTATAATAAAAGGCACATATGATAAACTTTGATAAACTTTGTAGGCTCACCACCAATATCATCGTATTGTCCCAATTTAATCACATACTACTAGGTGTTGGGTTTTATCACAAAAGTCATTGGTAATATTAGTGGTGGAAACTCCTATATATTAATTGTGTATTATTTTGTCTTATTCTCCAACAAGCCCCTCAAGTCATTATACCAGAGCTAACGCAACTTTTCGAGAGCTTGATCATCATTCAGGGATTAGAGCCAGCGTAACTTTTCAAGGGCCCAATCATTTAATATCCTTAAGCCGGAGATGGGGTCTCCATGCCGTATACCTCTTGAAGGTGAAAAAGCTTCTCCAGTTTACCCATTAAGAGTAGCGAAGGAAATTTATAAATTATGTTACTCTCTGATTATATGTGCAAGTATGTAGGCTTATGTAATTGGTAACAAATTCTATATTTCTTTGGGCTAAAGCTAACTTCAGAATTCTTTTACAACCCGAACAAGTTTCTTTCAATGCATTTAATTGTATAAATTAATTGGTCATTTAGTTTCTAATAAAATGGTTTGACAAATTGATCTCCGATGCCTAATTTAGTTTCTCTGAAAAGATAAAGAGTTTAGGGCTTGATTGCGTAGCAAAAGCTTACCAAAATGTAGTTGAGATTAAGGTATTTATAGGAGAAGAGTGGCCGACCATGGGGTGTAGGATTACGCCATATGTGTCGGCTTCTAGTTGGTTAGTAATGTTATCCGTAGGATGGATGGAGAGATAATTGCCAAAGATATATTTAGTAAATATTAAGGAATTACCCCTAGAGGATCCTAATTAAATAAGATGTGGATTCCTTGTATAAAGGAATTAATCTTCATATGGAAAACTAAGGGAGGGAATTTAATAATTAATTACTCCTTAATTTTCTCATAATTGTCTCCGCTGCCAGCGGGCAACGAAGCTTAGAGAATCGTAGTCAGCAGCGCAGAGAGTCTTCATGAGTGAGCAACGCGTGTGGAATACTCCATTTAATATGGATAGTCTCTCCAATAAAAAATATTTGTCCACGTGTCAGCTCTACAATTTTCCGGATTATTTTTTACTCTACATATAGTATTAACATCTATTATGTATAAACATATGTTCATTACTCAAATTATATGTACGCTGAGCAACGCAATTATTTAGGAGCTTGTTGATCAAAAGTAGTCCTAGTTTGTACTGGTTGTCTCCCAGTCCATGTTAGGTTTAGGAAAAATATCATTTCTTCTCTTGTAATGTAATTGGGTTCCTTCAAAAGTTTGGGCCTCCTGCTTTGTATTGAATATCTAACATTATATATGGTATGCACGCCTCACTCTTGTCTTTCGCTGGGAACGAATATATATAAAAAAAAGGGGGTCAAGGTTTTCATCACTCAGACTACAGACCAAATCGAATAAAGCTTTTATACAGTTTGAGGCTAAAGTATTTCAAAGTACTCTAAAGTGATTTGTATAAACCTAATTTCATGTCATTGCTCATGATGGATTTTTTATGTTAATAATAAATCCTATGTAGCCTAGCATAGGGTTTATGTGCTATATATAATAATAACTTGTACTTGTGGCTAGGAACGTAAAAGATGAAGTAATGTGTTCGATGTTACACAATCAGGTGGAGTTACGCTTTTACTTCGGAATCAAGGTAGGGGGTTCTGGGAAACCTTCTTATTATATGTATGAATATAATTATTGTTTATGAATGCGAATTGTATTGGGATGAACTACACATGATGGGAGAATGTGTTGAGTTGTTCAGAAAGAAATTATAGAATATGGTAGTGGTTAAGATCTTTTGTGTAGTTGAGCCGGGCTCTTGGTAGGTACCCGGTCTCAGGTCAGCCCAAAGTTCCCTTGGTCTTTATTGGGTAATTCGGGACTGGCGACAAAGAGTTAGGCAAGACGACTAACAAAAGAGGGATTTTTGGGATGTTTTGGGAAGGGAGTTAGCATTACAGACCACCACTTCCGTGGTAAAATGCATGGTATGAGACATACATGTCTGGTTCTTTAATTATACGGATTAACAGGAGTAGAGCAAGTGTTTTGCATTGCATTCATGCTTATAATTTCATATATATGTGTATTTAATTACTTCATTGATTATTGAATTTTGTTAATTATATAAGTGAGGGTATAAGTCCTTACTGAGCTTTTTAAGCTCACTCTAACTATATTTTGTAGGTATACAAACTAGGCAATCCAAGAGGGTAGGTGGGATGAGGTCGAATTAGATAGGAGGCTTGGAATTTTCTTGTATAATGTATAAGAGGAATTATTTTTTACCCCGTTTTAGTTTCTTTTTATTTATTTAATTTTAGCTCGTATTCCGAAATCATGTTTTTCTGCTGATCCCGAGTCCTGGGTGTGACAAAATGGTATCAAAGCATAGGTATTAAATACCCTTGGGTAAGAAGTGTGGGGGGAGATTTGCAAGAGCTAGATAGGTTCGGTGTGTAGATTTTGTAGACCCTAGGGATTTGCAGAGTAAAAGAAATAGACTTGAATATATAAAGTCAGTTTATGCTTACAGTCTGTGGGTGTTTTATATTCGGCTCTTTTAAGAAAAGGTTATTAATGTTGTGGACAGTTTTTAGTGAAGGGTGCGGCAAGAGAAGAATAGAGAGAATTTGGTGAAACTGTAGTGTATGTGGAATATGTAGTTCATTTATTCCACATACCAGGTGCCTTTATTTATAGTAATAGAAGTACAAGTACAATAGGATACTAATCCCTTACAGAACGGAATAGCCTAATCCATATCTACCTAGGATTTACACAATCACATTTAACACATGTTATAAATTATCTACAACACTCCCCCTTGAGTGTGCAAATACTCAAGTAGATATCGCATCAGATCTTCAAGATGATGATAGTTGATGAAGTCGTCTCGTAGGCACAGTAGAGAACACTCGAGTCTCATATAGGGAACTTGCATATAAAAAGAATAAAAACTCTCACAAAACCTGGCTATGGTAAAACCCAAGACGGGACAAAACCCATAGTCTAGGAGAAAAGTGAGTTAATGCAATGTCGATACTTAACATCTTCAAGACGTAAGTAGTAAGAAAACACACAAGGGTATGACCAGCCCAGAATGGGTGCCTCGTTAAAACCTAGTCAGGCAACAAAAACCCAATGGGAAAAATGATCCTGATCGTAGGGAAAAAGAGTACATTAAGGTCAAGCGAGTATACTTCAGGATACTCCCCCTGAGTTCGACGAAACTCCCCCTGAGAACTACAAGCGTAGCAAATGAGAAAATTTGCACATACCAAATCCTCGAACAAGCTTCTTCGGCAATGACTTCGTGAAGAGGTCGGCAAGGTTGTCTTCGGATCAGATATGCTTGACTTCAATCTTCTGATGCTCATGCTGATGTAATGTAGACGCAATATGCTTGGTGTTGACTTCTTGGATGTATCATGTTATGGTCTGGTCGATACATGCGGCGTTGTCTTCATAGATCGTTGTTGGAACTCAACGAAGGATGAAGAATTACAAGTGCTTCGAATATGCTCCCATGTACACGGGTGGCTTCGTGTATGGCGATGAGCTCGAAGACGTCGCAACTAAGGTCTATTTGGTTGACCTCCAAGATATTGCGGTGTTCCTAACGGTAAAGACATAATCCGTTTGGAAACATGCCTTGTGCGGATCAGATGGATAGTCTGTATCAGCGTATCCCACAAGGTAGGCATCATTCCGATAACCAAGGGGTTGTGGTTAATTCTGAGATGCACAGGGATAGAATAAGCCCAAATCCGTAGTAACGGAAAAACGTCTTTAACACCTATTTGGTGGTAGCGTGTAGGCGCAGTGTTGTATCTTACCAAAAGATCAACAACGAATGAGATGTCATGCATAATGCAATGAGCTAAGTACAATAAAGCGCTAATTGAACTTAGATATAGAACTTCAAGTTCCACAACCTTTTCAGGGGTCTCATTTGCATCTAGCATATGAACGGTCATGGGTGTACTCAAAGGCAACACCTTCTGGGTGTAGTTCGATTGGTGGACCAGAATACCATCTGAACTTTGCTCGAAACTTCGGGTCGAGACATAAACGAGTTTTCCCAAGATCTTTCATCTCAAATTCCGACTTCAGGTGCGAGGCAGTTTTCTCAAGCTCTTCCAAAGTCTAAGTGAGATTTATGTCATCGACATAGACTGCAACTCTTGCAAATTCGGTTTTGTACACGTAGGGGCATAGTTTATTCACATATCCCTAACTGATCAAATATTCACTTAAACCACATCCGCTCGGATTGTTCCAATCCGTAAAGTGAAATGCCTCAATTCAATAGAGAGGGTGTTCTGTGGTCTAGAACTATTTGAATCAGTCAATAAGCTCTTCGGGAACTTTCACATATATTTCCGTATCAAGATCCCTATAGATACGTTACAACTACGTACATAAGCTGCATATTCAGTTTTTCGGAAACTACCAAACTGATAAGGTAGTGGAACGTTATAACGTCCATTACGGGAGAAATAAGTCACCTCGTAATCAATCTCAGGGCGTTTGAGAGAAACCTTGCGCCACAAGGCGTGCTTCGTATTGCACTATTTCATTCTTCTCATTTCGATTCCTTACGAAAACCCACTTGTAGCAAACGGGCTTCACATGTGGAAGTGTAGGAACTACAGGCCCAAAACACATTTCGCAAGTGAATCAAGTTCGACCTAGATTGCTAGTTTCCAATTTGACCAATCAGTTCTACGTTGACATTCATCAACGGAACACAGTTCGATATCGTCGCTTTTCACTATTTCGGGTAGCTACCATATACGTGAATATCATCGATGATAATCTCATTCCAATTCCATTAACTCATCCATGCATGCATAATGGACCAAGACTACAGGTCTCGGGATAATCCGGATTAATTTCATGAGGTGGAATGGTTGAGATAGCGAACGAGGAAGGGATTCATTTTGTGCCATACTTCTCCACTTCTAGGGAGGTGAATCCTTCGAACTGAATGATCTGTCGCGCTTCAGGCCGAGAACAGATTGATTGGCTAGCCGTCGGCGTACCTGGCCGTCCAACGGGGGCGGCCAAACCGTCCTTCAGGGGCGGCACACCCTTCGGGGATGTTGACTCGACGTCCGTTAGGTACGTCTATCCTTACAGGCATGTTTGCAGCTGGTATATGTGATCTCGTCACTTTATCTAGATAAGAGAAAGCGTCTGGAGCAATACTCTGAAATCTAGAATATGAGGATCGAGATGAGACATAGTGGGGACGTCCACGATAATTCGCGCCGTTCTTCAGGAACGTTGACGTTCTTATCTCCCCCTAACGGCGGGAAGACTGTCTCATCGAAGTGACAATCCGCAAAATGGCGGTAAAGAGATCGCGTGCAAGGGCTCTAAAGAGCTAATTCGAAGGAGAATCACAATCGACAAAGATTCACATCCTTCTTTGAGGACCCATATTGGTACATTGCGGCGGAGCAATATGGCAGAAGGTGCATACCCAAAAATGCGTAAATACGAAACGTCAGGTTCGTACCCAGTAACCAATTGTAACGCTATAAAGTATCGGGTAGCAATGGGCCTCAGGCGGACCAACATGGCTGCATACAAGATTGCATAGCCCTAGGCAGAAACCGAAAGCTTGGTGCATTCACCAAGGTCCGGGCGATCAATTGATAATGCGCTTTATGATCGCTTCTGCGAGGCTGTTTTGGGGGTTGAACATGGGGAATTCAATGTTCAATTTCAAACCCAAAAACATGCAATACTTATCGAATACTGTTCGATATAAACTCTCCGGCATTATCCAGTCTTCTAGACTTTATGGGATAATTAGGGTGGTGAGCCCTTAAGTAAGAATTGGCCAGGAGTTTAGCAGCAATGTGTATGTGGACAGACATGTGACCATTGTGTCGATATATCAACCAAAAACCATATTTACATGGTCCGCATTTTTGGTTGGAAGAGTCCACATTATTCCCTTTGATCCACTGTGAAAAGAGGGTTATGTAGTAACTTTGCTAGGGATGATGTAAAAATCCAATTTCCCCAACGAGCAGGCTTGGCAAAGTGTGCTTGTAGGCACAAAATCCTTACTTCAGGTAAGGTGATGCATTTTGTAACATATTGCATCGTGTTTTGACCTGAATGTTCCAAACGGTCGTGCCAAAGCAAGTAAACTGCTCGAATCACCCGACTTCAAGCCGGCCTATATGTGGCATGTCCCAGTTGGGAGGTAGCCCATTGGCCCCAAAACATAGCTTCAGGCTTCATATTTTGGAAGGTGATGCAAAGATACGTCACTCTATTTTCTACAGCGGTTTTTATGATCATTGTTTGCTCGAATATCCTTATAACTCAATGACGTTCTTCCGGAACGGAGAATATAAGGCCCCTTAATAGTAATTCAGTACCATTAATACAACAAGGTGCAGTGCCATTGCCCTTAATCAGGTTAGGTAGACCTGAATTCGTTGCTAGAGGGGTGATTTAGGTATGAAGTTAGTGTGCATAGTCGCACGTTCATCCAGACAACTAACTTCCCCACATTTATACCTTATCACATGTTAATTGAATTCGGTCACATGTATAAGAAACATGATTCAATTAACTCATATTCGAGGACAATATCCATAATAATATCCAAAAAATTTAAAGCAAATACCAAAACAATCATCCAAACAAAAAGGAAAAATTGTTCAAAACTTAAACCAAAAGATAGGGGGTTTCGGCCAACAGGGCCTTCCATGTCAAAATTTTGCTTTTCCATATGTGTTAGGTGAAGCAAAATTAGTCTCACAAATTGATTACAGGAATGGTACTCCTCAACAACATTGGTAGGGGCACAAATAAGTGCATAACCAATGATCTATTCCATGAAAATGGAGGTAGATTTTGCACGGTTGAGGTTTGGGAATACTGTCCCTTATTCTTGAAGTTTTGGGTCTTAGTTGCCAAGGGATCACGTGTTTGGTCGTGATGCCACCCCCTTGGTTGACCCTGATTCTACCACTATTCAGTACTCTCCAGCCGAAGAAGGAAGAGTAGATTCGGTAGGCCTCTGTTGAAGCAGAGCCTTAAGTTCGGTACACCTCTGCCGAAACAGAGCAAGACCTTCGGTACATCCCAGCCGAATCACTGGGGTGCCGCTTTCACTGTTGTGCTTTTCAGTGAGCAAAGTGGTAGTATCAGATCCGAGAATTTAGTGAACCTCCATTCTCTAGGGTGCTTCTTCAGGAGCATTTTAGAGGTATGGAAGGACGAGAAAATCTTCTCCAGTCAAAATTCAATCGGATTCTATAAACTTCAGAATTTGTACCTATTCACGGATGGAGTTCAATCATGCCTTAAGTCAGGGCAAGATATGTCTTGCTTCGGGCAAGGTATGTCTTGCTTTTGACAAAGTGTGTCTTGCTTCGGGCAAGGTGTGTCTTGCTTCGGGCAAGATCATCTTTGCATGATTAGAACGATCCGTAGAGTGAGTCAAAGAGCCATGGAATCCTCGTCATTGAGGTACTTCCATTTACAATGCTTCAGGCATAAGTCTTCGGATGAAGATCATGACGGAGGCTTATTTAGCTCTATCCACGTCATTGTTGGCTTTAATGTTTCTCAACTTCTCAGTAGTCAAGTGGAGCTTCACAACTTGTGCCCACATAAAGTAGTTTCTACTAGAAACTTCCATGTTAGTGAAATTGAACTTGTTACGGTTCGGAAATCCACTGGATGGAGGGAACAAGATTGTGGTTGGTGGTTATGGGAAATAAAATCTCCATAATCATAAAAGTTAGAACATTCGGGTTCTAAGACATGGTTTGGTTTAAATTTTCATGAAAACTACGGGTTTCATGGGTATTTAGTTTTTAAGGAAACTTTAGGTTTCATGGCACTTATTCGAAGCTTCAGGTTCGAATTTATGAACTTCAAGTTCATATATACCTGCAATCAAACGCAATATATATAGAACAAAAATAATACAAATAATAAATTTTTAACATATATTGTGAATGGGTAGTGAAATATAGGTCTACGGGACCTTTGGAGTTTGCAAATATGACCCAAATAATTTTTGGTGGGTCGTAGTTGGAGCTGCAGGCCTAACCTTTATTTTCTTGGGCTGCTGGCAGCAAGAAAATAAAAAAATTGGAGCAGAAAATAAGCCCAATAGGGGCTGGGGTCCAATTAAGCCCAACAGGGGCTTGTGTGAAAGGAAGGAAAGCAGCTGGGCTGCTGAAATAGGCTCTGAAAAATCAGGGGGGGGCGCTGGGTTGGGCCTGTTGGGCGCCAACGAGGAGCGGGCCGAGGTAGGGCTTGAAGCCCGCTGGGCTGATGGCCGAGGGAAGCCTGCTGGGCTGCTGGATCAGCTGGGAAGGCCGGCTCGGCTGGAGCGGCTTGGCTGCAGGCCAGTGGCTCGGCTTCAGGCCGGCGTGGCTCGGGTCCGGCTCGGCTCCGAGTTAGGGTTTTTTTTTTTTTTTTCTTTATTTTTCAAAAAAACGAAAAAAAAATTTTCGGTAAAGAATGTCCAGTTTTTTTCAGAAAAACGAAATTTGATGTTTTTTGTAGAAAAGCGAAAAAAAAATAAGAAAAAACCCTTAATTTTTCCTTCGTTCACACGATCATCAATTCACTTAATATATTTCAGATATATTAAATGTCGATGCTAACACAATATTTGCAGAAGATCAATAATTCTTTAAACGCAGAAAATTGGGTTATGCATCATGGTGAAGGTTCATGCAATCAGGTCTGACAAAATATCGACAATCGAGACCGTGTTTTAGAAGAACCTGGATTGCTGATGATGATGGTTGAACAATTTGTTTGCAGGATTGCTTTCAACTCCGGATTTCCATCGTCAATGCGTTGAATCTTGTTCAAAATAAGAGGGGAAAATTGAATCAATAGCAATATATTAATTCAATAAAAATAAATAAATCAAAGTAAAAAACTATTGAAATTAATACTCCCCATGATTGAAGATGGCTAGAACTCCGGTATAATTCTCTTGAGCACAGCGGAAAGAGCGTGCTGATAACGTGTTGTGGACAGTTTTTAGTGAAGGGTGCGGCAAGAGAAGAATAGAGAGAATTTGGTGAAACTGTAGTGTATGTGGAATATGTAGTTCATTTATTCCACATACCAGGTGCCTTTATTTATAGTAATAGAAGTACAAGTACAATAGGATACTAATCCCTTACAGAACGGAATAGCCTAATCCATATCTACCTAGTATTTACACAATCACATTTAACACATGTTATAAATTATCTACAACAATTAAGAGTATTATTTGGGAATTAACAAAAGTATTTACTATTTTTTTTTTAAAATTAAAAAATTTACTTTTTAAAAATTAATCAAAAGTACTCAATATCGACATATTGTATCGATATTAAGTACTTTTGATTAAATTTTAAAAAAGTAAGTGTTTTTTATTTAAAAAGACAAATAGTGAGTAATTTTGTTTATTTCCCATATTATTTTGATACAGGATTTGTGAAATTTGATGGAATTTTTTTATTATTGATAAAACAAATTATACTTGGTTCAGGAACACCTTTGTTGACATTTCATTGATCTTGAGGATTATATTTGTAAGCATGGTGATCTAGTAGTGACTTTAGTGTCATATTAGGGAGGACTGCTTCCAGTTGCATATCGAATATTAGTTATTCTAATATTCTCTTATTGTTTGATAAATTAAGGCATGCATATTTCATACAGGCATAGTGGAAAATTTATTGATGGTACTGAAATGACAGTGGAATGGTACCGAATTTTAAGGAAATAACGTGAACAAATTGTGTACTTATATTATCAGTGATACTTCAAATTACTCTTAGAGTGCCTCATTGCTAGGAACTAGCATCATGAAGTTTAATATGAGCCAACCATTGAAGATTGGACTTGTATAGAGTTGATTATACTATGGAAGAAATAAAATTACAAGAATTGCAATATTATTGAGAATTTAATTTCAGGATTATTACAAGGTATAATAAGAAAAATCATGATAGGGAAAGTGAAAATGGTGAATTTTCTGAAATGAATGATATTGAAAGGTTTCTAAGCTGACTTACTTGAAAAAAATACTTTGATATTAGACTTGATTGTTATAAGATGAATCTGTGCAGTGACATCTAATTATTAATTTGTATGAGCATAATGATATTTTATAGTCAAGAGAAATATACTTGGAATATACATATATTTTTGTGTTTCAATCCATGCATGACATGAAAATATTACTCATGATACTTATATGAAAGGTTGTTTAGGACCATGGGTAGCCATACTATTGATCGCAGATTAGTCACAAGTATATTATATTGCAGTGAACCATGGAGTTGTGACTGAAATTACCAAGGAAAGAGAGAAATAAATTGAGGTGTTGTGTTGCTTTTATCATTAGGAAATAGGAGAAGTTTAAGTAGTTTGTATGATGTGATATTTTTTTTTTCGTTAACTGAGAGATTAGAAACGAGCTTAGAGCTAAGAATTGAAAGAGACCAAAATTTGAAGCAATATGGAGTTTCGTAATCTCTGGTATTGTCTTGATCTTGAATAGTGGTAAAGTAAGTCTCCAAGGATTTTATGCAAAGGATTTCATGATAAGCTTAGTTACATAGCTAGGTTGTTGGAAAGATTAGATTAGAGAGCAAGTCATTCGGAATAAAATTTAAGTTTGGATATGTATGTGAATTAATATGTTGGATGGATATGGAGTTAGTAGTCACGTTTGTCGACGGGTTGTAAGAAATTACAGTGTTTTTATTGAGGACGATGTGATGTGAAATTACGTGGCTAGAGAGAGAGATAGAGAGTGTTTAGGATTGGTGAGTTGGTTGTCTGGAGATTGTTAGTGGGCTTGTCCTGCCAAGGTTCTAGCTATCGATCGAGGTGAGTGGTGTATGTAATGTGTTCTAAAAGTTCTTACTTTCAGATAAAATATGAAAACCATGAGCTATCATGGGGTTTCGCTCTATTTCCAAATCTCTATCTATTTTCAAGTCAACATGTCTTATTTGTGAAGTGTTTTGGGATTATTATATATGGTGATATGTGGTTTACTTGAGATTGTTCATAGAGCATGAAAATTTTAGTGTTGCATTATTTCGAGGGATAAATGTAAACTACACATGGTGACATTAGGGCAGGAAGACCATTAGGGGTTACATGGTGAGTTACATTTGATGAAAGATATAATAAACACATGAAGGGATGATGTGATGTGGCATAATATGTGATGAAGGCTTAGATAAAATTAATCTTATTTTCTAGCTTGAGTAAAATGACACACTTGACTGGAATATTACATATTTTACTCACTGGGCGACGGTGGTTGTTGCTCACCCTTCACCCTTCACCTTTTTATTTTTCAGTTGAGTTATTTGGCAAGACAGGGGCTAAACTAGCTGAGTTTGTGTTAGACGAGGGATTAAGAGTTTTTATTTATTTTTGTACACCTGTAAAGAATTTTGGATTATTTATATCAGAGAAGTTTATATTTTATTTTTAGTTTTATTTTTCTTTAATTATTTCGCGCACTGGGTTTGGGGTCAATTTTTTCACCGACTATGGATCCAAGGCATGACAAAATCCAACACAAAAGCACTTTGGAAGGGGAAATGAGAGATGGGAGTCATTCTTTGAGCCTATTTGTTAGGATCTTTGCAAACACCTTATAAGAAAAGGAACTAAATAATGCTCTCTGGATTTTGGACAATATTCGTCATGTTTAGCTCACGAAGAAAATATCCGGAATTGATATACTTATCGGATGCATTGCACACAATTTCATGTACAATGAGCCAATACTTTTGCTAAAAACATACCATTGAAACCATCGGGGCCTAGGGCCTTTATATTGCCCAATTGGAAAACTGCCTACTGCACCTCCTCACATGTTATTGCTCTAGTAGATCCGCATTCATCTCTGTTGAAACAGATGGGGGGATCGATTCGAGCACCTCTTCCCACTCCCTCTGACCTGATCCCGGTACAAGTCCTTGAAATATTCCTCAATCTTAGTTCTAATATCCTCCTCCGTTTCCATCCATAAATTTGGGTTATCACCCTTCTTAAGCGTTGTAATCCGGTTACGTTGTCTCTTCTAAACAGTGGTGCAGTGAAAGAACTTCATGTTGACATCACCATCCTTGAGCCAATTTATCTGAGATCGCTGTTTCCAATAAAGCCCTTCCCTTTTCCAAAGCTCATCCAGGGTTTTTTTTTTTTTTTTAATCGTAGATTACGATGACTCATCAGAGAACGTATTGACAGAGGTTTAGTGTAGTGAAATGAGTGAGTGAGGTAGAGGACCATGTAGAGAGCCAACAAGCATCAACCAAACCTCTGTCAGTACGTTCTCTGATGAGTTCCTCGTTGTCCCAATTATTAGACCAAGTGAACCTTTGCCTTTTGAACCCCAAACCAGTGAGATCGAAGTTGTAACTCCAGTAGATATCGTCATCTGTTATGGTCCCATCCGTTTCCGCCTTTCTTCTCGTGAGGCCATAAAAGTTCATTGAAATCCCCTATGCAAAGCCAAAGGATTTTATCTAGTCTACTCCAAGTCTCCAACCATTAGTGTTTTCCCAAAATTTTCGTTTATCCTCCTTTTTCGGCGGTCCATAGAATCAAGTAACCCTCCTGATGTTGTCTCACTTCCCATCTATTATCACTGAATCAATACAGTTCTTGGATGAAGTCAGAATCTCCAATTGGAATTCTGATGTCCACCACATACATAAACCACCTGAAATTCCATCCGGATTAACCAAAAAACCATTTGTAAAACCTAAATCACGCCTAAATTCATCGACTCTGTGACCTTTTTGCTTAGTTTCAGACAAAAAAACTGTAAAGGGGCTGTATCGTCTCTTAAGCTCTTCAAAAGCTTCAACTTGATAAGCCACAACAGTTTGAATTATTACTTTCCCGCTCTTCTCTACTACAACAATGTTCGACTACAACTCAATCTCTTCAACAGACAGAGTCTTCTAGTTCATCTTATCTTCTATCATTATCCCATGTATTTATCTGTAATTATTTGTTATTGGAGATAAACTCTCCCTTGTAATTGTTTCATCGAATGTAATACTATATAATGAACACACTGACTCACTCATGTTTATTGAGTTGAGTTCATTTCATTCAAACAGTCTCAAACACTTTCTCCCGCTGTGCATTGATATCTGTTATGGTATCTCAAAGCTAAAGTCTCACGACATCATTTCGATATTCCTTTTTTTTTTTTTTTCCAATGGCGTGTAATTCTTTGAGCTCTACCTCCCTCCCTTCCCTACCCAATGTCTCCAACTTTCTTACCATCAAGCTGGATCGTACCAACTATCCATTATGGCAGGCGTAGATGCTTCCCTTGCTTCATAGCAGGAATCTCGTCCCGTTTGTTGATGGCACCAGCATCTGTCCGTCTACTTTTCTCAAAGATGATGAAGGTAACCTCACTGACACTGTAAATCCAGAGTATGAGGCTTAGATGCAACAGGATGCCATGGTCATGTCTTGGATCAACAACTCTGTCCATCATACCGTGTTAGCTGCTCTAATTGACAAGACCAGTTCTCATTTTTCATGGAACTGTCTGCGTGAACGCTATGCTTCGCAATCCACCGATCGGCTTCTTCAACTTCATGCCGAACTGATGAACACTCATCGTGGTGATTCCTCCATTGATGACTTCCTTAATCGTGTTAGCTGCCTTGCTGACACACTCTCCTTGTCTAGCGCACCAATCTCTGACTCCGACTTGGTTGCAATTGTTCCCAACAATGTTGGCCACGCGTATGAGAGCATTGTCGCTTATTCTCATACTCGTGAAGAAGCCATCTCCTACAATGCCTTAGAGGCTCTTCTCTTCAACTCTGAACGACGCCAAAAGATGCATTCTACTTTCCCCGTTGATACTGCACCAACTGCTCTTGCTGTTGTTCGTGGGGGACGTCCTGGTGGCTTTTGTGGTCATGGATTTGGTGGTCCTGGGGGTTCACGTGGTAGTCGTAGTTCTCCCTCTAGTGGTCGTAGTCTTTTTCGTTCTGGTACCTCGGGATCTGGTCTTCATTCTCGCTCCAACAATGATGGTGTCCTTGGAGCTGTTCCTCATGATGGTGGTAATGTTTTGCTCTCCTCTGGTCGTGTTCAATGTCAAATATGCCATCACCATGGCCATTCTGCCATAGACTGTTTCAACCGTCTCAATATGGCTTATGAGAGGCGTGTGTCTGTACCCCGACTCTAGGCCTATGCTGCTGCTGCTCATACCCCGGCCTCTGCCAATGCTCTTTCTGTTCAAAACTGGCTCTTTGATTCTGGGGCCAATGCGCATATCACAAATGATTTGGCTCAAGTATCCAATGCTCGTGAGTATCATGCTACTGATCACATCCATGGAGTTGTTGGTGGAACAAGTTTGCGCATTTCTCAAATTGGCAACTCCTATATTCGAACACCTAATACCTCATTTACTCTCTCTAATACCTTATATTGTCCTAATGCCTCTACCAACGTTATTTCCATTAACCGTTTTACTACTAACAACCATTGTTCCCTAACCTTCTATCCCACTTCCTATCGTGTATAGGACATCAAAACGGGGAAGACGTTTTTGCAAGGCCGGAGTAAAAATGGATTCTACCCTTTTTCATATATTTCTCCCAAAAACAATAATGGTGTCGGTGCGTTCGTCGGTGCTCGTGTGTCAAATGCTACTTGGCATTCTAGATTAGGTCATCCGTCTATTTCCATTTTGAAGTTTTTAGTTGCTAGGAATAAATTACCGGTCTCTGGCAATGTCACCACTGACCTTTGTCATTCGTGCCCTATGGCAAGAGTCATAAGTTACCATTTGCTTTATCTAGTTCAATGTCGTCCTTTCCATTGGAATTGGTTCATTCTGATGTTTGGAAATCTCCGTCTTATTCTTTTAATGGATTCAAATATTATGTTATTTTTATTGATGACTTTTCTTGATACTCTTGGATTTATCCTTTAAAGTTGAAATCTGAAGTGTTTAGTACTTTTGTTTCCTTTAAGAACTTGGTGGAAAATATGTTTAGTTGGAAAATTAAATCACTTCAAACCAATGGGCGTGGCGAATATATTAATACTCGTTTTTGAAATTTTTTGAATAATCATGGCATTCATCATCGCTTTACTTGTCCCCATCACCCTGAACAAAACGGACTCGCTGAACGTAGACATAGACATTTGGTGGAAACTGGACTTACTCTTCTTGCTCATGCATCTCTGCCTACATCTTTTTGAGTTGAGGCTTTTCATACGGCTAACTATCTTATCAATAGATTGCCAACTAAAGTTTTAAACCATGACTCTCCATTTCACAAATTATTTTCCAAATCTCCACAATATGAATTTTTCAAAGTTTTTGGGTGTGCCTACTTTCCTTATCTTCGTCCTTAACAAACTGCAATTTCGTTCTAAACGTTGTGTCTTTTTAGGATACTCTTTAAATCAACAGGGTTATCGTTGTTTAGATCTATCTACATGTCGTATCTTTTTGTCTCGCCATGTTGTTTTTTATGAAACCTGTTTTCCATATCAAGAATCTATTTCTACTCCTGCCTTCTCTCCTTCAATTCCTTCTATAGGTACCATAATAGACATAGGACCTCCATTACCCATTCTCATTCCATCTCCACCCACATCATCATCTCAATCCATTCCATCTCAGCCACCCTTGCCTCAACCAACCCTTTCTCCATCATGGCCGACACTATCAACTCCACCATCATCATCCCATTCCAGTCTCATACCTACCCTACCAACCCTACCTTCCCCTAGCCTTCCTACACTTCCTTTAGCATCACCTTCTTCCCTTGCAAATTCGAATATAGGGGTGGTTAACTCTTCTCCACCATCTCAAGAGGCTTCTCTTCCCACTCATCATATGATCACGCGAACAAAAGATGGGATTCAAAAACCCAATCCAAAATATGCATGTATTACTAATGTTCATGATTCTTTTGTTGAACCTACATGTTTTAGTCAGGCCAATAAACATCCAAAGTGGCGTCAAGCAATGGCAGATGAATTTAAAGCTTTACAACACACTGGTACATGGACTCTTGTTCCTTTTCAACCTCACTTGAATGTTCTTCCCAACAAATGGGTATATCGGATTAAACACAAGTCTGATGGTTCGATCGACCGGTTCAAAGCTCGCTTAGTTGTCAATGGTTTCCACCAACAATAGGGTATTGACTATGGAGAAACTTTTAGTCTAGTTGTCACACATGTCACTATTCGCCTCATCCTCTCCATTGTTCTTCATTTTCATTGGCCTCTCCGCCAATTGGACATCCAAAATGCATTTCCCCATGGTTCTTTGACTGAGGAGGTCTATATGCGTCAACCCTCAGGTTTTGTCGACCCCCAGTATCCCAATCATGTATGTCGACTACGTCGTTCACTATATGGCCTTAAACAGGCCCCTCGTGCCTGGTTTCAATGCTTTTCTCATCACTTGGAGGACTTGGGTTTTGTGGCATCACAAGCAGATTCCTCTCTATTTACTTTCTTTGATGGTTCTACTATTATCTACTTGTTAATCTACGTGGATGATATCTTGGTGACTGGAAACAATGACTCTCAAATCTCACGGTTTATCACACAACTTGGCAAGCTTTTCTCTATGAAAGATCTTGGGCCTCTCCATTTTTTCTTAGGGATGGAAGTCACTCGCACACCAACGAGTTTGCACCTTTCTCAATCCAAATATATTTTGGATCTTCTTAAACGCACCAAGATGGTTGACTGTAAACCACTCTCTACGCCAGCCCCTAGTGGTCGCAGACTAAGCCTTACTGATGGTGATCCTCTTTCCGACGCCACTAAGTTTCGTAGTGTTGTTGGGGCTCTTCAGTACCTCTTATTCACGCGACCTGACATTGCTTTCGCCGTTAATCAGGTTTGCCAGTTCATGCACTCTCCAATTGTTGGAGATGTTTGAGTAGTAATATCATTCCAAACTTTATCCCACATTGGTCACCAGCAAAAAGTTCCTACCCTTTATAAGGCTTTGTACCTCTTACAAAGTGATTGGAGTAATGGAACCATAGAGAGGAAAATTGGGCTCAACCTTGGGTTTGGGCTTTAGGGGTGTGAAAATTAATTAATAATTATTATATATAATTAATATTAATTAATTGTTAATAATTAAATCCGTTAATTAATTAAATTATTTTTTAATTTCGGATTTAAGTTTTCTTCTTCCAACAGACTCATCTTTTCAGATGAAGTCTGAATTGACGAGGAGCACCAAAGAGCAAAGCACCCTGCCTCCCAACAGACACATCCCATCCTCATACCTGTTGCGAACAAGTATCCATACTCTATATATTCATCCATTTGCATGCCATTTAGGAATTAAGAAAATTCGTATTAAACTTTTTGTAAACCAAAACCATCCAACTGAGAGAACCACATTTGATATTTGCCAGAAGTCAATTTTTCGGTGCTGGAATTTGACTTAGATCGTTGAATCCTAGTGAAGCAGATGTCTAACGAACTACAAGCACAGAGTAGGGACGAAATTCTGTTTCAAGGACATGGCAGTATGCAAGCCTCGATCTTCGCTTTTCTTAAGTTAATTTCGTATTGTTTATATACTGCTATTGTACGTTGTATTTATTTATTAGCATAAATAAACTTGTCATTGATTGTTGATTTATTTCCAACACCAACAACTACACACTGGGCTGTTGTCAAACAAATCCTTCGATACTTGAAGGCCACTCATGATCATGGTATTGTGTATAAACCCAGTCCACTTACTCGTGCTGCCTATGCCGATGCTAACTATGCTGGCGATCCCGACGACGGTCGATCCACTTGAGGGTATTGTGTTTTTCTTGATGATAATCTGATTTCATGGAGTTTGAAGAAACAACTAGGTGTTTCTCGTTCCAGTACTGAAGCGGAGTACCGTCAACTCGCTTATACATCTACTGCATTATCTTGGTTTCGCAATTTGTTTCGTGATCTCCATATATCTCTAGCACCTCCACAATTGTGGTGTGATAATATAAGTGCCATTGCAGTGGCCTCTAATCCCGTTTATCAAGCTCGTATGCGCCATGTCGAAGTGGATTATCACTATGTTCGTGAAAAGGTCACTCTCACGAAATCGTTATTGGTTATGTCGCTTCATCTGATCAACTTGCTGATTTTCTTACCAAGGGACTCTCCTCTTCACGATTTGCCCTTTTGGTTTCCAAGCTTCCCGTTCGCCAACGCCCGCTCAGCTTGCGAGGGCATGATAAGCCACAACAGTTTGAATTATTACTTTCTCGCTCTCCTCTATTGCAACAATGTTCGACCACAACTCAATCTCTTCAACAGACAGAGTCTTCTAGTTAATCTTATCTTCTATCATTATCCCATGTATTTATTTGTAATTATTTTCTATTGGAGATAAACTCTCCCTTGTAATTGTTTCATCTAATGTAATACTGTTTCATCACCGTGACTCACTCATGTTTATTGAGTTGAGTTCATTTCATTCAAACAGTCTCAAACAATTTCTCCCGCTGTGCATTGATATCTTTTACAACTGTCATGGATTGCCCAAGTCTATGATAGTTCCACGCAATGTAAGTCATGGGGCCCTTGTGGCTGTTTGGGGCCAGCCACCACCGCCCGTTCCAAGTGAAGATGAGACGTCTTTGTCCACAGTCACCTTCACCATGGATGATGAATATCTCAATTTTTCTCCTGTTTCGATTGCTTGTACCGTTGCTGTAGAAAGTTGTTGTTGATGCACCATATTTGTAGATCTTCCTTGGCCTCACCCTCTGCCTTTTCCCTTTCCCCGGCCGTAGTGATGATTTGTTGGCCACTTGAACTTTCCCTCCTTCTTAGCTTTTTGTTTCTTTGCTAGGGTTTTTTCTCCCTGAATTTCTTCAATTGTTGGTCGCTTCTGGTTTCTCGTTACCCTCTGCTGGGACTGTTCCCTTTGGGGGATAGGAGGGGAAAGCTCAAGTCCGTTTGGTATTGTTTTTTTTCACTAAAAAAAACTTCGCGTTAAAGTTAAGCAGATAAAAAGTGTTTAGTAAAAATAAAATATACTGCTTATTTTAAAAATTATGACATTAAAACATCAACTTTTAAAAGCAGCATGGAGGCTGCTTTTAAAAGTTGTTTTTATAAGCAATTTTTTTTAAAAGTACAGCAAACTGGCGATCATTCTCATATGCCATTTCGAGCACAATCATCGACTCCGCAATTGATATTTTATTTGGGGGCATACCTGGAAACATGGCAAGAATTCTCCTTGATACGCAGCGGGAAGTTCAATAAAGCCTAGACCCCTTCTTCTTAACTCAGCTAGGCTCAGCCTCAGATCTTCTGGGCTAAGTAAGCCCGGTCTTCTAGTGGCTTGAGTTGATGGCCCTACTATCATCACTGCTTGGCCCATTATCCGACTAGGCCCAGGTTCCATGATGCTAGTTGGGTTTCCCTGTCCTGGTATAATGGGTCTCCTCGAATCACTTGATTCCCCCTCGTGGTGACGCAAATTCGAAATAGATCTTGTCATCATCATCCACTTCGCCAGAGGACGGCTGTCACCATCATCCAATCACCAAACGTCGTATCTTGGATCAGAAGAGGGATTTCAGCATGGCACATGTTAGGTTCATATTTTACATATATTTTATACCTCTTTTGCCTATTAATTGGTCATGATTTTATATTAAATTTTAAATTTAATGTATTTTGTGCAAATTTTGTAGAAAATATAATTTGTGAACAAAAATAAATTTGAGGGCTTAAATATAAGGAAGCCCAATGATTGCTGAGTTCGGCCATGTGATCTATAGTGACCGGTGTAAAATCTGGATGATATGGGCCAAATGGAGTTAGCCCAACGAAGTGGGCGTTGGTTAATTTGATAAAGGCGGTGATGCCCTATCTTTCCTACAAGGAATGGGATTCAATTCCTTTGCCGTGTGGATTAAGGATCAAAGAACAAGTATTTAAGGGAAGAATGCGCCGCAATTTGAGGATACCTCCCAGCACCTACACGCACACATACATAGAGGAAGAGAGAAGCCGAGAGCAAGAAGGAATAAACTGGAATTCGTAGCTTTGCCGCGGAAGTGAGTTGAGTTGAAATTTAGGTGTATTATTTCCATGTTTTCGAATTTTATCATGTTTTTTATTTAAATTTATCATGAACTAAATACCTTTAGTTAGGTCTAAGATGTAGCTTAGCCATGAATACTCAAAGTTTATAGTTATATTAATTTCTTATTATTATTCCATGTTGAGTGTTCGTTTCTATTCTTAATGCTTGCGATTAATTGGCCACTAATTGTTTAATTAGAAGAATTAGGTTGAGACTAAAAGGAGATATCTAATATATATAGCTTCTTGTAACGAATGCCATGTTTTGAATGAGTGCCAGACATGGACTAACATGCTTCATGCAGTTTTTCTTGTGGATTTTTCATAGTACATAAAGGATTTTGGTTATCTAATATGTGGCTAGAAATAGAGTAGGTTGATAAGAAAATATTGGCGAATTTAGGGAAAATCAACTGTCAACATGGATAGTAATTTGGGTTAATATGCTATCGGCTTTGGGTGGGATTGGTTAAGTGAAGTCGGTGTCCTAGTATTTTATTTATCTTGCATGATTTTCATTCATCTTTCATATTTACTTGCATCTAGTTTTTTTGTGTAACATCCCGTAAAAAGTTTGTTATAAAATATTTTTCTGTGGAATATTCTCTACACGTGCGTGTTTATTTTGTACACGTGAGTGTGTAAGTTTACTGTTTTGGTGGGTGCACAATACCCCCAAAACCCAATTTTTTTTCCTTATTCTTTCTTTCCCTTCCTTCTTCCCCGTCACTTTCCTTTCCCCTGATATTTTTGACTTTTTCTCCCTTTTCTCTCCGTGAGTGCACAGTGCACACCGACAGAAACCCGTCGAATCGAAGCGAACGAAAATCACCACCTCCTTCGTCTCGACGCCGTGGACTCAACGGTGCAAACCGTTCGTCCAAACTCTCACCCGTTTGACGGGAAACGCAACCGGAAGAACCGGACCTTCTCGGCCATTTTCCGGCCAATCTAGACCGAGGTGAGGTTTCTAACTACCACCATTGTGTTCCTCTCGGTGAGTAGATGAATTTTCATAGGTCGTTTGCCTGATTTGGTTGAGTTTTGATGTAGATCGACTTTGCTACAGTGAACCGCAACCTTCGGGGCAATTTCAGGCCATTTCCCGAGCTTGTACGACCAATCCAAAGGTACACCGTGATTCTACTCTTCTCCAGCTTCATTTTGGTATATGGCACGTAATTTTTGGACTTGAAATGAAGAAGATACGAAGTTTTAAAAATTACCCAGAAACCGGCCAAAATTCCGGCGACGGCGACGGCGGCCGGCGGCGGCGCCGGCGACCGGAAAAAGACCAGAGAACCGGCGCTGACGTCAGCGATGACGTCAGCAAACCGGGTCAGACCGGGCTTGATGACGTCAGCGGCTTAAACCGGCTTGAGCCGAGCCGCGTTGACCGGCTCAGCGGCTCAGTTGACCAGCTCGCGCGTGAGCCGCGCGTGGAGCCATAGGCTCCGACCTTCAAGCCGCGCGTGAGGGCGCGTGGAAGGTCCAATTTTCGATCTGTTTTCACGTGTCGACTCGTGACGACGTGTACTACCTCGGGGTAGTATGCATGTTAATTTTTGAGGTGTTTTGAACCTCCTGGTTGAGCAAACAAGGGATAGGTGTAATTAATTAGTTATTTAGTAACCTTTATGAGTTTAATCATTATTACAGTGATATCTCATATAGGTGAGACCTATCCAGAGGACTACCGGGGCTACCCAGGACCGGGGGGCTACGACCCGGCTACCTACAGGTGAGTGAGTGGGTCTTTGTTTTGATAAATGTATATACGTATGGTTTTTCAATGCTTTCTTCAAACTGTTAGCATAGTTCATATCATATACGTTTGTTGGAGGTAAAACATTCGTATTATTTTGCCATACGTGTTTTATACTGTTGCTCATCATTAGATGTATACACCCCAGGTATTAGTACTCAGTCTTGTGGCCAGGACTAGCCTTGACGTTTGGAGTAGTCACTATCAGTACCGTTACGCACCCTTGGATCCATTGTAGGTACTAGCCTGTCTTAGGTTGCACTAGGCAACTCGGACTTGTGTGACTGCACTTTGTGCACCAGCGCTTAGCGTTAGACTCGCGTCATTGTAGTACTCAGCGTATTACTTTTATACCTAGCCTGTTCACTGTGGTTTAGCCACGTGGACTTGTGTGTTTACATACGGGTGAGCATGTCAGTACATTATATATCGGGGAGTACCCGAATGTTTTCATGATCGTATTTTGAGGTTCATACCTACGGGTATGACGTATTTTCTCAATTATACATGTTTTCCAGTGAGGGGTTAGTAAACTCTTGAAATCAACGGTTTTATCAAACTTTGCTTTTTGACCCACTCACCGTTTTATGTTTTGCGCCCCTCCAGGACCTAGTGACGGTTCACTTAGCGGTGATTCGAGGGCTCTCTACGGCGGTGGTCGGCGGTTCTGACATATCTTCGAACTATGTAGGATTCACTCCTACTTGTAGTTAACTTTTAATTATCCATCCTCACGGGGATGTGAATATTTTTATATTCCTGCACTATTTACTTAGCTCTGACTGTTATGCATCCTGTATTATGGGTTTTTAACCCTCACCACACTTCTACTTCCGCACTCAACTCTTAATATTCCTACTTTCCACTAAATTCTTGCATAATTGGCTTTCGTCACTTTACACGTGTCGGCCAGCACTTCCCGACACCTGGCGTGTCCGGGATCGGGATGTGACATTTTGCATAGCTAATTTTATCATCGTAATCTTTGGTTTATTCAGTTTTAATTTGCTATAATCACGATCAGTAAATTTAGATTAAACTGATCTTATTAGAACGACACTCTACTTATCATTATATTACTTGAACGATATTATACACTTGCAATTATCACAACAGCACGATTTGTTCCAATGCACAAGTCTTCCACATCAGAAGCAGAAACTTGCTAGCTTTTCAAACCTAAATTCCACGCCCTGGCTGACATCTTTCTTTCTTTCTTTGTGTTTGTCCCACACTATTATTTGGGGGAGTTGGTGGGATTTGGCCCAAAGATCGTACGCAGAGAAATAACATATTTTCTCCAACCATCACAATTAACTTCTGAACTTGGTAAATGAAATGAAGATCAAATAACTTCTTCCCAAAACTAACGTGTGCCACAAATTCACGTTACTTATTCACAAGCTAACTTGGACACCAAATTCACATTACTTTTCTGACTATGGAAAGGGACATGAAAACAAACAGAAAGAGAAAATAATTGGTGGAAGCCACCAAAAATTGAGGGAAGAAGATGACATACAACTCCTACTAAACCCTAATAAATGGGGCAGTTAGTCGTTTAGTTTGAAACGAGGAAAGTCGCAAGTAGTAAAGATTGCCCCATTCCTCTAAGAAAAGATTTGGGATATGGTAACAGTAGTTCATAAGTAGATGAGTACATTAATTTGCGTGGTTGATAAGTTTACATTAATTTTAAGTAAATATAAACAAATAAAACACGTAATTCAATATTAGTAGATGAGTACATTTTTGCTCACCCTATAAAGTGAGGGTGATGATGACTCCATTGATTGTCGTTAGATTAGTTTAAATTTCAATATTCGTGTCTTGAATCAATTAAACCAAACTAATATAACGACAATCCATGCGGGGGGTGAGCTTCACACCCATTTTAAGGGGTAAGCAAAGTTGCACTCTTAGTAGATTATGGACCTGGTTGAAAGTGCTTTTAAAATAATGTAAAGCGTTTTTAGTTCACAAAAAAGTTTCTAATTGATACAAAAAGTTAAAAGTGTTTTTGTTTAAAAAATCACTAGTGTTTTTTTTTTTTCTAAAAAGTACTTAAATTTTTATCAGAATTTTTAACGTACTTCTAATTAAAAAGCTTAACACTTTTAAAAGGAAATTACACAAAAGGTACAGTTTTAAGTTTTAATTTTGTGTTGAGACAAGATTTTTAATTTATTTTAAGGTTTTTAATTTGTTTTAAGAAGTTAATACACCTCAGGACCTTTTTTTTCGTTGAAGCGTAAGTTACGAAAGTACCCTTTTTTTTAAACGGCTAGTGACGGCTTTCTGTCTTTTTCTCCTTCTCCTTCTCCTTCATTGCCTCTGGTCGAAAACTTTCGCGCTGTCTGCTTTTCTTTTTCTGCGTTTTCTGGTTTAGTTTCGATGTACTTTGCTTTCCTGGGTTTGGTCCCTTCTTAATATATCTCTCTTTGACTAAAAACAAGTTCAAAAAGTAAGGTCTCTTCACACGTCTCTCTCCTCCATATGTTGCTCCCTTCTCTCTCTTTCCATATATCTCTCTTCTCTCTCTCATCCATCTGTTGCATGCTTCCTTCTCTCTCTCCTCCGTATATGTTGCTCCTACTGAAAAATCGGGAGAGACAAGATCTTGGGCTATTACATATGTTTAGCTTTTTTTTTTTTTCTTTTTCAAGTAAATTTTGGAGAAAGACAATGATTTGAATTGGATGGTGAGAGACCCGGGAAATTTGGAAAAATAACCAAAATTTAGATCCTATATAAAATTCTAGCCACATTTTCAAATTTATGATAATTATAACCAAAAGTTAATATAAAAGTACTAATATAACCTTCATGACTCTTAAATCCTAACATAAATCCTAACATAGCTACATCTCTGATCCTCTCCATCTTGCACGATTAAACCTCGTCCGCGGTTTCATTGTGTTAAAAATGGATATTTCTTGGTGTTGCCGGAATTCCTACTCGGGGATACCTTTGACCGATTGCCTGCCCTTTTATTATAATTGTTAAGATGGGGAAAACTGGAAGAGGAAGAAGCCCTAAGAATCAAACAAAGAATTCATGAATGCAATGAAGCAAGCCAAGATCAACGGAGGGACATCCGGTCAAGTACTTATATTCCGATTCCCAATCATGGACTAGCCTCCTCCACGGGCACAAAGAACTCCTACACCTTATTTCATGAATGGTCCATTTTTTTTCCTTTTCACCCATGGTACGAGATTATATATTCCTATTATACCATGTTTGCAGAATCCCATCTCAGGGGGAGGAAAAGATCACGAAGAAATGCAAAACTCCATTCCAGGGCATGATTGTGAAATGTTTTTTTTTTTTTTTTCGGGATTACTACTTAATTGACTTTTATATTGTTAGAGTTTAAGAACAAAAGATGCAAAGAATTTATATGATATTTTGCTAGTTTAACATATTGATTTTCAAAGCTTTGTGTTTTCTAATTACTCATGCATTAGTGCTTGATATTGGTCATATATTACATGAATTATGTGGCAAGTATGCTGGAAAGAGAAAGACAGTTGAAATTTTGGGATGCAAGGATTGTGGAAAAGTGAAGCTAGACGACAATGCCTACTACAACACTGATAGTTCTTTCACATTTAAGAGCAAATGAGAAAGATTTTAGTTATTAAGGATAGATTAGTACTTTCATATCAACTTTTGATTATAATTATTATAATCTTAAAAGGGCGGCTATATTTCTATATAGGATCCAAATTTTGGTTATTTTTCCAAATTTTCCGAGAGACGCAGTGCAAACTTATGTCTACAAAATATCTATTTAATTTTCAATGTGGGCCATGTTTTTCTTCACACTTGAACCTGTGTTGTCAATTTCTTGCTGCAAATTCTGAGATTCAGATGTGTTGCAATTAGGTTAATTCTTGATTAGGAGATTTTGTGGCGAATATTCAGACATTATGTTTGTGGCCGAAGTCAATTCAGTTTATGAATGTTGATTTGTTGATGAAGTTTATCTGGGTATTACTGTGAAGATTTGTAGTGAAACAGTTTCTGTGCAGTATTTGTGCATCTCAGATGTTCGACTAAATGCCCCAATCACGATTCTTGCTTCATTGAGGTTATGTTTTTTGAAGATTCCTCTTGTTGATCATTCTGCAGCGTTTTATTACTTCATTTTTGTTCATTTGGCGAATTAGGCTAACATGAAAATTGGGTTTTAAGTGTGATTCTTGCTGAGAATGAATTGAAGGTCGAAGCCATCTTTGGTTTGTAGTATGAGTATGATTCTTGCTTAGTTTGTTACGAAGGCTGAAATCAATTTCTTTTCATGATCAAGATTGTTCGACGAATTGTGTTAGCCAAAATCAAGTTCTATAAGCATATTGCTTTTGTGCGAATTGGATGTGGGAAAGCTGAATGCTTTCGGTATCCTGTTCACAAGTTGGGGATTTTACTTGACTTTCAACAAATACCAGATAAACTATATTGCACCAAAGACTATATTTGATTAATACTATCGGAATTGTAACTTTTAGTTACCTCTGGACTGTTGAAAGCCATCACAATTTCTAGTTCGAAGGCATGCATGTGGCTGCGAGTTGTAGGCCTAGCTATGTACTGAAGGTGGTGGCAGCCTAGTGTTGGCTGATGCTTCATATAGTTGAAACTGATTCTACTAAAAATATACAAAACTGATTTTACATATAGTTGAAATTGCTTTTGCAAAAATGGTCGAGGAGGGGTTCAACTGATGGCATGTATGTAGTTTTTTTTTAAGTATACAAAACTGATTCTACATATATTTGAAACAGATTATGTAAAAATGGTCAAGGAGCGGTTGAACTGATGACATGCATGTATATAATTTTGTTGAAAGTATACAAACTGATTCTTCATATATTTTAAACTGATTATGCAAAAATGATCAATGAGTGGGTCGGGCTAATGACATGTATGTAGCTTTGTTGAAAGTATACAAACTGATTCTACTAAACTATACAAATTGGTTTTAATAAAAAGTAAACAAAACTGATTCTACATATATTTTAAACAGATTATGCAAAAATGGTCGAGTAGAGCTTGGATTGATGGCATGTATGTAATATTGTTGAAAATATACAAACTGATTCCACTAAAATTATACAAACTGGTTCCACTAAAAAGTATACAAAACTGATTATGCATATATTTGAAACTGATTCTGCAAAAATGGCGCATGTATGTAATTTTGTTGAAGTTGTGTGGGTTGGGGTCTATTAACTAACATAACTGTTAGGGGTATAAATGGTATTTTAAAATGTTATTGCCATATTTTTGGGCTTGAATTAAGTTGGTTTTGTATTTTTGTTCCCTTTTGAAATATTTAAATACTAGTAGAGTTCCTTAAAATATATTATATATTTTTGCTTCTATATGTAAAGCTCCCTTTACGAAAAGGGCATTTTAAAGAAGTATTTTCAAACTAATCTTATAGGGTAATGTTAGGAATACAAAATTTTTTAAACCAAATTCGTGCATTACCCTATCCTATAATACCACGTACAGGAGTTACGGTGACCTTAAAATTTTATCAACTATCTCTCATTGAATTAAATACAAACCAATGGCCAATCCAAGCTAGACACCTCTTTGTTTTCAGATTTTGCACTCACTCGTCGCAGTCAAATATCCCCTCTTATAATACCAAACTCATGAGTTTTTCTTGCATACTCCGGGGTACGGGGTACTCCGAATTTTTTAATCGTTAAATTTTTATTTTAAAATATAAAAATCAAGATATAACAGTTAAAAAATTCGGAGTACCCCGTACTCCAGAGCACCCAAGAATTTTTGCCAAACTCATATTGTTTCTTGTTCACTTTCATGCACTTGCATTGTCTTGAGTCCCTACATGGCCTACACGTGTCCCAATCGACATCAATTAAATAAAGTGAGTGAGCCTGGGGCAGTTGAAGTAATTAAGGTAGTCGGCAAGTGCAGTGTTACTTATGGACCCATCAACTCTCAGTACATGGTACATTTTCCTCTATAAATGTTGAATCTACTTGCTCTTGTTAACACACTCACTAAGCTTTGAGTTTCTTTCTTACTTTCTTCATCCATTAGCTTTCTGTTCCAATATTTTCAGTCTCAATGGGGTTCTGTCTCCCTCACATCCTTGCTTTTCTCACTGTAAGCTTTCCAATTTTGATACATTATTTTTTCATATCTCAGTTCTCACTATATATGGAAACTAGATTTGTGTTTGCTTATATATCCATGTTTAATTAGTTAAATATTAGCTGCTAATTCATTTTTTGATCTAATGTTGATGAGAGTTCAAACATTGTTTGCAGCTCACACTGGTGGCAAGCCATGCTGCTCTACCACCTCAACTTTACTGGAACTCTGTCTTGCCAAACTCAAAAATGCCAAAAGCTATCAGTGAACTTCTCCAGCCTGCAGGTTAGTATTTAGCGTCTCAGAGAAGCTCAAATATTATGTATTCTTAAACAATAATTCTGTTTAGACATACAAAATTAACACTACTATTGATACAGTACTCTCTAATACAAGTGAGTCTAACCAAACCATCGTATATATGTAAGACTTACATGTATTAGAGAGTACACGTCAACAAATGTGTCTAGATCTTCTAAAAGTGATATAATCCATTGTAATAGCAATAACTTTGTATTATAAAAGATGAAAGGATGGAGTAGCTTAAATGTTATCATTGATCAAATTTGGATATGTACTTAGTCTCTTACACATATGTCAATAACAATTAGAACAGTCACTTTCAAAACATTCGGTCTATTTTTTATAATCTTTTATCTAGTGCAGTTAACTGAAATTTCAAAAATTGAGATGTTATCGATACCATCAATAATTTGACTTTATACAATTGTGCATGTGTTGATATATAAGTTTGACTGTGGTATATGATCTTATGTTGTTGATAGAAAAAGTAGTTTGACTTTACAATTAAGGATTTGTCGATAAAACTGCACTTTAGATATACGATCTTAACGGCGAATTTCAGTATTTTCTATATATGATCTGAAATTTTTTCACAAATTTTAGCTTAATAATCTAACTCTTCTCAGTTGTTCTCCATTTATGTTGCTAAAATTTTCAGATTTCACTGAAGATAAGAGCACCTCTGTTGTAGTAGGAAAGGGTGGTGTCAACGTTGATGCAGGAAAAGGAAAGCAAGGCGGTGGCACTAACGTGAACGTAGGAGGCAAAGGCGGTGTTAGGGTGAACGCCGGCAAGCCCGGTAAGAGAACCAATGTTGGTGTTGGCAAAGGAGGAGTGTCCGTACACACAGGTCACAAGGGCAAGCCCGTGTATGTTGGAGTAAAACCAGGACCAAGCCCTTTTGACTACAAGTATGCAGCCACCGAAACCCAACTCCATCAAGACCCAAACGTCGCTATTTTCTTCTTGGAGAAAGACATGCGACCTGGAACAACAATGAACTTGCACTTCACTACAAATTCAAACACAGCAACTTTCGTGCCGCGCGAAACAGCGGAATCCATCCCATTTTCGTCCAACAAGCTGCCAGAAATCTTCAACCAATTTTCAGTGAAACCGGGGTCCGTGGAAGCAGATATAATCAAGGGAACAATTCAGGAGTGTGAAAATCCAGGCATTAGAGGAGAGGAGAAATATTGTGCTACCTCTTTAGAGTCCATGATTGACTTCAGCACTTCCAAGCTTGGAGGAGGAAATGTTCGAGCAATTTCGACAGAAGCAGGAAAAGGAGCGACATTACAGAAGTACACAATAGTTTCTGGAGTGAAGAAGTTGGCGGCGGATAAGTCTGTCGTGTGTCACAAGCAGAACTATGCCTATGCTGTTTTTTACTGCCATGCAACAAAAACAACAAGAGCTTATGTGGTGCCCCTAAAAGGGGCTGACGGGGTGAATGTTAAAGCAGTAGCAGTCTGCCATACAGACACATCAGAGTGGAACCCTAAGCATTTGGCCTTCCAAGTTCTCAAAGTTAAGCCGGGAACTGTTCCGGTCTGCCATTTCCTTCCCAGTGATCATGTTGTCTGGGTTCCAAACCAGAAGTCTACAGGACTTGACTGATCAACCCATCAGTTCTACATATGATGATGCGATCAGATTAATTAGCATAGTTTGAGTGGCAACAGTTTGAAATTAAATCGACCGTCGATTACTTCTTGTCACTATGTATTTCAACCAATATATATACTCATAAATGAAAGCATGCAATTGTGTGGACTTGTACCAAAAAGCATGCTATAGTGGACTTGCGCTACTACACTCAGTAATAGTTAATAATATATATGCTTTGACTCTCTGTGGTGCTACTGCCAGTGGTTGAGTATTGAATTGTGGTGCTACTATACGCATGATACACATGTTTCATTTCTTGTCGTGCCTTGGATAATCCACATCTCAGGGTCAGTTTATGCATGATACACATGTTTCATTTCTTGTCGTGCCTTGGATAACCCACATCAGGTCAGGCGTTGATAAGCACGAGAGAGAAGGGGTTGATTATGTTGAGAGGGTAAATCATACGTTGGGTAATTAAGGAATTTTGTATGTATTTATAAGGAGGTGGAACCTCAACTTTCTTTGATATCAAATCATTCATGATATCAAAGCACGTTAATTATTCAGACGCTGAGCCACGAACCTAAAAGTCCTAAACCAACGGGGGCACCGTATATAATATACATAAAGATTTCATTTGTACAAATAAATATCCACAAAAAACCTTGCCACAAAAATACAAATTTAAAAAAAAAATCCAGGCCACTATTGCATGCTTAAAAATTAGGTTTTTTAGAGATAGACCCTTGCAACTCCTATTTTTCAAACAAAAACTCACATAATTTTAAATATCCAAATAAAACCCAAATTTCAAATAAGTTGTCATGTTGACAAATAAGTGACCTATTATTACAAAATATTTACAACTTATGCTACAAGCCCACAACACCCTAATTATATCAATTAATGTTCTTTAATACCCTAACTGTGACGAGGCAATGATCCCGATAAGGAAATTAAGAATATTACTAACATATATGCCTATTAATATATTATACATGAATGCAGAATATATAAAGTGATCCTATATAAATTAATTCACCTATATTAATAACATATATAACTACTAATTTACCTTCAAAATAATTTACCTACTATAAATAAGCACCGTTGTACACACTAAAAGAATGTAGGAAAATTATTTTGGAATCAAATAACATTCTTATATTTTGTAGGCAATTGGCCTTTGTATGTCAAATTAAAATTTTTTTACCAAAAAGAATGATTTAGGAATTAAGTATTTTTTTATTTGTATTTATTTTTTATTTGAAGTTTTAAATTTTTAATTCAATTATAATTTTTGAAGTTCATGAGGGGCAATTTATGATATTTTGAATGTTTTACCATTTTGGGGTGCTCCCTTTATATGTAACATCCCGTAAAAAGTTTGTTATAAAATAATTTATGGGGAATATTTTCTACACGTGCGTGTTTATTTCGTACACGTGAGCGTGTAAGTTTACCGTTTTGGTGGGTGCAACATACCCCCAAAACCCCACTTTTCCTTTTTCTTTTCTTCCCTTTCTTTCTTCCCTGTCATTTTCTTTTTTCCCAATTTTTTTGACTTTTCTCTCTCTCTCTCTCTCACCGTGTGTGCACAATGCACACCGACGAAAACCCGTCGAATCGAGGCGAACGAAAATCACCACCTTCTTTGTCTCGACGCCGTGGACTCAACGGTGCAAACCGTTCGTCCAAACTCTCAACCGTTTGACGGGAAACGCAACCGGAAGATCCGGACCTTTCCGACCATTTTTCGGCCAATCTAGACCGAGGTGAGGTTTCTAATTACCACCATTGTATTCCTCTCGTTGAGTAGATGAATTTTCATAGGTCGTTTGCCTGATTTGGTTGAGTTTTGACGTAGATCGACAAAGCTACAGTGAACCGCAACTTTCGAGGCAATTACAGGCCATTTCCCGAGCTTGTACAACCAATCCAAAGGTACACCGTGATTCTACTCTTCGCCAGCTTCATTTTGATATGTCGAACGTAAAATTTGGCCTTGAAATGAAGAAGATATGGAGCTTTAAAAATTACCCAGAAAACCGGCCAAAATTCTGGCGACGGCGGCTGCTGGCGGCGACGCCGGCGACTGGAGTTTTGGTAGGGATGACCGGCGCTGACGTCAGCGATGACGTCAGCAAACCGGTTCAGACCGGCGCTGACCGGCTCGGCTGAGCCGCGCATGGAGCCACGCGTGGAGCCGCGGCTTGCCGCGTTTGAGCCGCGCGTGGGGCGCGTGGGGACTACTTTTTCGATTTCGTCTTCGCGAGGCGACTCGTGACGACGCGTACTACCTCGGGGCAGTACGCATGATATTTTTCGAGGTGTTTTGGACCTCCTGGTTGAGCAAACATTTGATAGGTGTAATTAATTAGTTATTTAGTAACCTTTATAAGTTTAATCATTATTACAGTGATATCTCATATAGGTGAGACTTATCTAGAGGATTACCGGGGCTACCCAGGACCGAGGGGCTACGACCCGGCTACCTACAGGTGAGTGAGTGGGTCTTTGTTTTGATAAATGTATATGTACGTATGGTTTTTCAATGCTTTCTTCAAGCTATTAGCATAATTCATATCACATACGTTTGTTGGAGGTAGAACATTCGTATTATATTGCCATACATGTTTTATACTGCTGCTCATCAGTAGATGTATAACACCCAAGGTATTAGTACTCAGTCTTGTGGCCAGGACTAGCCTTGACGTTTGGAGTAGTCACTACCAGTACCGCTACGCAGCTTTGGATCCATTGTAGGTACTAGCCTGTTCTAGGTTGCACCAGGCAACTCGAACTTGTGTGATGCACTTTGTGCACCAGTGCTTAGCGTTAGACTCGCGTCATTGTAGTACTCAGCGTATTACTTTTATACCTAGCCTGTTCCTTGTGGTTTAGCCACTTGGACTTGTGTGTTTACATATGGGTGAGCATGTCAGTAAATCATTATCAGGGAGTACCCGTGTATTTTTCTTATAGTATTTTGAGGTTCATGCTAGAGGGTATGACGTGTTTTCAAAAACTATACTTGTTTTCTAGTGAGGGGTTAGTAGACTTTTGGAAACAACGGTTTTATCAAACTTTGCTTTTTGACCCACTCGCCGTTTTATGTTTTGCGCCCCTCCAGGATTAGTTGGCTTGGAGCTTGTGACGTCGAGATGCGGTGGTATGACAATGTAGGGGTTCTCTATTCTTGTAATTATTTTGTATCCACTGCTCAGTTCGCAACTTATTATTTTATTACTATTCTTCCGCCCGCACACTCCATGCACTCTGACCTTTATTTAATTCAATTTTCCTTAATTATTCTTCAATTTCTCTAAATGGCTTTCGTCACCTAACACGTGTCGACCAGCATGTCCCGACACCTGGCGTGTCCGGGATCGGGATGTGTCATTATATATATAGATTATATGTTTGTGTATAAAATAATTTATCTATATTTAAATGTAAAATATACAAACTATTTTTTAATAAAATAACATTCCTTATTTTGTCATATTTGTTGTTACTATACATTGAATTTATAACATTAATACTTTTCTTTTTCATAATCATTAATGGTAGAGAACATAAAAGTAATATATATATTCATAATATACGTCAAAAATGTAATTAGGGATAGTTTTGGCATCTAAAAATTACAACATGAGTGAAGTCAAACTTAATTAATAAATTTGCTTATGTGGAGCTGAATCACTAGGTTTTAGTCAAGTAAAAAAACTATGTTAGGTTTTAGTTAAAGAAAATTCAATTTCAGGGGGTAAACTCATATTTCAAGTCAAAGGTAATTAATAAATTTGTTTATGTGGAGCCTAATCATGGGATATTAGTCAAGTGAAAAAACTATGTTGGGTTTTAGTTAAAGAAAATTCAGGTACACTCATATTTTCATTAAAAAGAGTTCTTTAAAAATTAAAGAAAAATTCAGGCCACTGCATGCTTTTGCTTTCCGGGTTTCCTCCACAAGTTTTCTGTTGACAGGTAGGCCGAGAAAAAAAATGGAGAGCTTCACACCAGGCAATGGAAGGGGCTGCATGTTTTACACCTAATCCCAACAAATTTGGTAGTTCACCTTCTTACTTCCCTATAAAGATTGAACCTCATATGCTACGGTTTACCATAGCTCTCTGAGTTTTCTTGTTTCATCCAGTAATTTTCATTTGTGTTGCAAAAGTTTGAGTCTTAATGGGGTTCCTTCTTTCCAGAATCTTTGCTTTTCTTACTGTAAGTAAGCGCTGAAATTTTGAATCTTCCCTATGACTATGGTTAACTGGATCTTATATTTTTGCTAATTTCATTTCTTTATCTCTTACTAATTGTGTGAGTTCAAATTTTGCAGCTCACCTTCGTGGGAGTCCATGCTGCTTTACCTTTATCACCTCAGCTTTACTCGAACTCTGTTCTGCCAAACACACCAATGCCGAAAGCTATCAGTCAACTTGTCCAGCGTGGTTAGTATATACAACCACATATTGGCTCCAAGACCTCATTTTCCACCACCTATGGTCAAACTGCACTAATCGTCCTTGTGATTTACACAAGTTTTCACTTTCACACCACAAGAGAAGGGGGAACAGTCACGGAGCAAGCGCGGCTGTTGATAGCCTAGCTATTGCTAAGGACATGATAACCTAGCCATTGCTAAGGGCGTGATAGCCTAGCTATTGCTAAGGGCATGACAAAAAAGTCAAAGAACGTGACAAAAAGTAAAACAAGTATGACATGTTGTTGTCACGCTTTTAAGAATAGCTACTTCAACAACAATCACGCTGGCTTCGTGGCTATTTCCCGTTTTTCTTGTAGTGTATGTCGATATGTAGCTCTTGTTTCTACTTAGTTTAGTCTGTCCACTTTGAAGAATTCAATTTTGATTTATTCGCCTTTGCTTAAAGTAATTTTGATTTTTCATGCTCGTATGATAGAATAATCGGGCTAAAAAAAATCACTTTTGGGCTTCGATTTCTCTCAAGCAGTGTAACGTATCCTTGTAATTTTGTATTGAATAGTTTTTATGAGTGTAAGCTAAGCTTCAATAGCATAGCACGAGTATTTTTTAACTGTGTGGTTGGAAAATATCGTGGGTTTGTCATTGAATCATTTATTGATATTGGACTAACGATGACGAAACTAAAACAAATTTCTATGAGGACGACAGTTCAAAATTTTGTAAACCACAAAAAATGAACAATTAATTTGGCCTTTTATTGTTTGTTATATTGTATTTTTGAAAGAGTGCTATATATTTTGCGATAAAAATGAGTAATGTTATTTAAGGGTGGGTTTAATACTGTCACCGTCCCACTTTGTTTTTGGGCAATTTTTTGGACCAAAATCTGATTTTTTTTTTTTTAAGTCCAATTCAAGGCCCAAATTTTTTTTTTTTTTTTTTGTAAATTTTAATGTTTTTAGCCCAAATTTTGTAACCCTAAAAGTGTGTCATGATATCAATATTCATCTTTACGGAATTTATTTTCCTATACGATTTATTTAATAGTAATTACAATATATATAAATTATATAATATCGGTTTGGTATGATATACCGTCAGTAATGGTTTTGGATACCATTATTATACCAAAAATGTATGGTTGGGTACAAATACCGTACCATTACCAATTGTTATAAAATTTCTGTACAAATTTGGTATGGTACAGTTGGTACGATAATTTAGTAAAAAGTTCCACCTGTGTTGTGGACACACAAAATTGATCAGATTGTTGACACACTCTCCACCTGTGGCAAAATATAATAGTAGACTCACCCCATTAAAGCCACAAAAATATAACAATCATCATCTGATAAGTTTAACTAACATATCTTACTTATCCGTTTATGTTGTAAATCCGCAGACTTCATTACTGTTGGCAAAGGGGGAGTTATCGTTCACAATCAAGTTGCAGATGTTGCAACTAACATTCAATATCTTTACCGGGATGATTCAACTGAAAGCCAAATGTTTCGTTACAAGCAAGATGCAGCTGAAATAGCAAAGACTTATAAAGATGCTAATGAAAATCTAACACTTGAAGACCCAACCCGAGTACTTTTCTTCTTGGAGAAGGACATTCATCCTGGCACAACAATGAATTATCGCTTAGCCGGAAATTCAACTAGAGAAACTTTCCTGTCCCGCAAGACTGCAGAGTCGATCCCCTTCTGCTCAAGCAAATTGGCAGAAATTCTCAACCAATTATCAGTGAAACCGGGGTCTCTGGAAGCCGACGTAATGAAGGAGACCATTCAATATTGTGAAAGGGCGGCCATGAGAGCCGAAGAAAAATATTGTGCCACCTCTCTAGAGTCGATGATTGACTTCACCACCTCCAAGCTTGGTATAAATAATATTAAAGAAATCACAACGGAGGTGGAAAAAGGAGCTGTCCCGCTGCAGAATTACACAATAACCCCTGGAGTGGAAAAGCTGGCAGGCAACAAACTCATTGTGTGCCCCTCTGGAAGGCGCTGACGGGACGAAAGCTAAAGCAGTAGCAGCCTGCCATGAAGACACATCTGAATGGAGCCCAAAACATTTTGCCTTCAAAGAGCTCAATGTTAAGCCAGGAACAACCCCCATCTGCCATTTTCTTAAAGACGAGAATGTTGGTTGGGTTACAAAACAAAAACCGACATGAGTTGAATCCGTCGCTTGGGTCTTCTACTTGATCATTTAGCCCTTCATTAAGAATAATTGGCTATTTGTATCCCTCTCCCTTAATAAAAGGAAATTTGGTGAAAGAAAAGTTCTTGAGAGAAATTGGAAGCCAAGTAGAAATTTGATGCGTATTTTGGCAATGTACTCAAAGCAATACAACTGGAAAATGCTTGATCCAAGCTCAAACTTAGATAGAAAAAAAAAAAAAACAACGGAGCCGATCAGTTTGAGCATAGTTCCATAAGCTTAATCAAAGCTTGAACATGAATAACATTATTCAATCCGAGTCTGATCGCCTTGGTACTCTGCTTGGCTTATTGACTCATCTACACCCTAATCAAAATGTTGCAAAGCAGTTTAAGTAAAAATGTGATGAAGACGTATAAGATTCGAGGATTAGTTCTTGAAATGTGAGGTGTTAATGGCTTCATATGTGCAATGGAAGGTGTTGGGTACCTAAGCATGACAATTAACGCAGTAAATTGAGTAATTCTCCATGTTTTCCACATAGGTTGAAGCCACGACAACTCTTGTTTACCATATGAGCTAGCTCTGAGTTTCTTCCTCGCTTCATAAGGTAAGTTTCTGTTGCGAAAAAGTCAAGGCTTAATGGGGTTTCATCCAGTAAATTTTTGTTGAGAAGGACGACATGCATAATGCATCCTAGCACAACAATGAAATTATGCTAAGCTCACTGCATCCAGCAAATCTCATCAGATGAATTGACATTTGTAACCCAAACCCTAAACTTCAATTTTATTTTTTGACAAAACCCGTTTTATTTTTATCGATTGAGATAAAGAAAATGTCTCTCCCTTATTCACCTGAATTAGGATCTTTCTTTCTGTAGTTTAGATTAGTTTAAAGTTGAATTAAATTCTTTCTGCCAAAAAAATTGATGAATTAAATTCTCCATTTTTTTTCCCCACAGAGGAACAAATTAAGAAGAAGAAAAATAAGACAAACCTTAGGCCACTGCATGCTCTGCGTTTTCTGGTTTATATTTCTATGACACATACGCTTGCATACTCTGCATTTTCGGTTTCATAGTTTTGTACTGACACATAAGCTTAACACGAGGCAATGGAAGGGGCTGCAGGATTTACACCTAATCCTTACAAACTTGAAAGTTCAGATTTCAGTTACGACTTACGAGTACTTTCCCTATAAAGGTTGAACCAACCACTAGTAGAAAAAACAGCTTGTGCAACAAAATTTTAGGCGAAGGAGAAAATTTCGTCGGGCAAGAGGACTTTAGGCGACGAAATTCCTGTTTCGTCGCCTAACATGTCAAAACATTTAGGCGACGAAGAAATTCGTCACTTAAAAATGAAATGGGCGAAATTTCTAATTTATACAGTCGTCGAGCAAAAGATGGAAAAAGTGGAGGCAAAAGGAGAATTTGGTGCCAAATTTTTGCGCGACAAAAAATTTTGTTGCCTAAATTTTCTTGCACGGTGAATGGTTCGTCGCGCAAAGCGGTGACTTTAGGCGATGAAAATAGTACTTTAGGCAACGAATAGGTTCGTCGTGCAAAACCAAGCTGATTTAATCCCTTCCTTAGACCTGAGAGGCAGTTTTTGCATAAAACTGCAAATTTGCCTCTCAATCTCTCCCTCTTGGATCTCTCCCTCCAAATTTGTCTCTCCAAATCTCTCTCCCTATCTCACTCATCTCCATCTTTCTCTCCCTATCTCACTCAACTCCCTCTTAATTCCCATCTCTCTCTCTCTCCCTCTAGATCTTTCTCTCTCCCCCCCCCCCCCGCCAAGCTAGCTACCATCTCCTCCCCCACCACCACCACCATCTCCTCCCTCCTCCTCCACCACCGGGCCCGATAATCGTTAACAGTAATTTTTATTTTTTAATATTATTTTATTATTTTTGAATTAAAATTAACATAAATTAATTAATTTTGTATAGGTTTGTTGCATAGGATTGTTGTTGGAGCACCAATTTGAAGGTATTTTCTTGATCATTTTATGTTGTTGACATACGAATTTATTTTATATGGTTTTGTATGCAAATAATTTGTATATCTTGAATGACTTTATGTTGCGTTTTACGTACGAAGTTAATAGTAATTAACTTTGTACAAATTTATTTTGTGTTGTACGTATGAAGTTAATAGTAATTAACTTTGTACAAATTTATTCTGTGTTGTACGTACAAAGTTAATAGTAATTAACTTCGTATGCATTTTTTTAACAAAAACTTAGTTTCATATTTGAGAATTAATTGGATTTCCCGCATGGATGCGTAAGCGTGACTGCGATCCAATTGATTCTTGAATTGTCCCATTTTTGGACAGTTTGAGAGTGCGCATTTATGTATCGTAATTTGCGGTTCACGGATTAGGTTTCGATCGTGGGTTTTGGTAACATCTTCTTACGTTCTTCAAGTGCATAGTGGGTATTTGATATCTACATCGTGCACTTGGAGAACTGTAGGGAGATGCTGCCAAAATTTTCCCACGTCGAAATCTAATCTTGGTGGATCCGTAAACTACGAGACACAAATGTGCACTCCCAAATGGGATAGGGTCTTTGCCTGAGGCTTAAGGTGACGAGACATAATTGAAGTTGTTCTAATGCTCCTCTCTCTCTTTAATGTGGTAACAGGAAAAATGGACAAACAGTGGATACAGAATCCGAACAGATGTGTTGATGAATATTTGGAAGGGGTAGATAAGTTTATTAACTTCGCAATGAGAAACAACCAGGGTTCAACTGATATCAAGTGTCCGTGTAGGACGTGTAACAATCATATGTGGGAGACATTCGAAAATGTTCGATATCATTTAGTAAGAAATAGGATGACGCAGACCTATACGAGATGGAATCATCAGGGGGAACCATTACATCATGCTTTGTCTTTGTACCAGTCACGAGCGGAGACTGTTGAAGGAAGTTTATCTGTAATGACCAAGTCATGGGTATTGTAAATGACTATTATCCATACGCCTCGAGCAATGACAATGAGGAAGTGCGGGATGACGTGTCTCCCACCATGAACAAGGAAGAATTCGATAAGTATGAAAGGCTATTGAAAAATGCCAAGCAAGAATTATACCTGGGTTGCGAAGACTTTTCGGTTCTTACGGCGATTGTGGAGTTGATGCAAGGCAAGATGAAGTTCCGTATGTCAAACCGGTGTTATGATTACTTTATGGGAATTTTGAAGAGGATGCTTCCAAAGGACAATTGTTTGCCTAAAGATCATAAAAGTGCCCAGAAGGTGTTGAACGGTCTGGGAATAGGGTATGAAAAAATTCATGCATGTGTAAATAATTGTATATTGTTCTATAAGGAAAACAAAGAGTTGGATAAATGCCCTGTTTGTAATGAGCCGAAATATAAAATCACACCTAAAAATAGAACGACAAAGATTCCACAAAAAGTGTTGCATTATCTTCTATTAACGCCTAGATTGCAGCGCTTGTACATGTCAACGCACACTGCAACCGACATGAGATGGCATAAGGAAAAACATGTTAATGATGATGTTATGAGGCATTCTGCAGACGGACATGCATGGAAAGAATTCAATCGGATGTACCCTGAATTGCAGTAGACCCACGCAATGTCAGACTAGAACTTGCTACTGACGGATTTAATTCGTTCGGAGTTATGAACCAAACCCACAGTACTTGGCCGATCGTTGTAGTTCCTTATAATTTGCCACCTTGGAAGTGCATAAAAAAGGAATTTACGATAATGAGTCTATTAATCACCGAAGGTCTAGGAAAATCCATTGATGTCTATTTGTGGCCGTTGGTTAATGAGTTAAAGAATTTATGGAAAAACAGTGTGCGTACATTTGATAAGTCCACTGGAAAAATGTTCACCTTACGAGCAGCAGTGATGTGGACGATACATGATTTTCCCGCTTATGCAATGATTTCCAGTTAGAGTACAAAGGGTTATATGGCATGCCCAGTCTGCAAGGAGGACGTAACATCTGCTTGGCACGCCGGAAAGGTTTGTTATATGGGTCATCGTAGATGGTTGTCGTGGGATCACGAGTGGCGTACGAACGATACATCTTTCAATGGCAACACAGAGGCCCGCCTCAAACCCAGAGGATGGTTGGGAGATGATATTCTGGCAAAGTTGAACAGTTTAGAATTTGGTCGATTTGGCAAAGGTGTTATTAGGCCCAGACCAGCTACACATCATAACTGGACGCATAAGAGTATTTGGTTTGAACTCCCATGCTGGTCCAAGTTAAAGCTTAGACACAACCTTGATGTGATGCATATTGAGAAGAATGTGTGTGATACATTGGTGGGACAATTCTAGATATTGAGGGAAAATCGAAGGACGCGATAAAAGCTCGACTAGATTTGGAACGAATGGCCATAAGGCGACCGTTGTGGATGAAGAAAGTTGGCGATGTACTCAGAAAGGGTCATTCGTTTTTCACAGTGAAACTGAAGGGGAAGAAACAATTTTTCAAGTTTCTTTCTTCCGTACAATTACCAGATGGGTATGCTTCGAATATCTCGCGTTGCGTGAACGTGGACACAAATCGATTTTCAGGATTAAAGAGCCATGATTGTCATGTGCTAATCCAATGCCTTCTTCCGGTTGGTATTCGAAGCATGTTGCTTTCTGATGTGGTGAACCCGATAGTGAAGTTGTCTAGATTTTTCGCACAGTTAACTGCAAGGTCGTTGCGTGTGTCGGATGTAAAAAAGTGAGGAGATGACATTGTACACATCCTTTGCAAGTTCGAGCAGATTTTTTCGCCAGCTTTTTTTACCAGTATGATTCACGTGATGATACATTTGGTGGATGAGGCATTGCTTGGTGGACCAGCCAACTATCGATGGATGTATCCAATAGAAAGGTAACGTCGACCCATGGCCTTTGTATGATTCTTCATCATTTTATACATGTTAAATAATTACAACCATGTTTTCGATTTTGCAGACTTCTTGGGGAGTTTAAAAAATTTGTGCGCAACAAGGCAAAGCCGAAAGGATCCATTGTGGAGGCATGGATCGCATATGAGTCGCTTACTTTTTGTGCAATGTATCTAACTGATGTTGAGATGACTTTCAATCGTCCTCAATGCAACAACGATGGTGGTGTTAGAAAAGAGAAACTTTATGTTTTTGCACAAATTGCACGACCGTTTGGCGCGTCACCAAGAGGCGAATCGTTTTCTGAAAAGGACATGGAGGTAGCGCATTGGTTCATACTCAACAATTGTGATGAGATCTCGCCGCTTCTGGATGAGCATGAACAGTTGATTATGAGTGCATATCCTTCACATTTACATGTCGGGAAACACAGTGCATTGTTTTCTCATTGGTTGCGCGAACATGTAAGTTTTGTACGCTTTTTAATCATCGCATTTTAGGTTTTTCTTCATTGTCTTCATATATTCTTCAACTAAAAAGTATACAAATTTGTGTAATGTAATAGGTGTTGAAACTCAAGGAAGATAATTCGCCGTGATACACCGAAGAATTATATAACTTGGCAGTCAGACCGAGTCTGAACTAGATTGCTGACTTCACGACCAAGCTTAGTCTGGGTTCACTGACGTCAGATCGCTGCAACTGGCTGGATTTCTAGGATTTTTGGCTGGAAAACTCCCTAAGCTTGCAGCACCTTCGTCGTTTCTCCGCCGTTGGTTTTGAGGGTACATTTGGGTTCGTGGAGTTGATACAAACCCAATGGTAGTAGTTTCGAGGGGTGTTTCAAGGCCGTTTGGCCGGAATACCTTTGTCGGCCCTCGGGTTTCTCGCCGAAAACTGGGGATCTCCTCCCCAAAGTCGATTTGCTTCAAAACACAACTAAACGTAAATTTTATATGAAAATTCATCTACTCAATGAGATTAACCTAATGGTGGTGGTTAGAAGCCTCATCTTGGCCGGAATTGAGGAGAAACTCGCCGAGAAAGCTCAATTCTTTATTTTCATAAATTGGCAAGGAGTTTGGGCAATCGGTTTGTACAGTTGTGTTCAAAGCGCCGAGATGAACAAGGTGATGGTGATGGTTTGTCTTGGTTCGAAGGAAGTGGCTTGGCCACTGTGTGCACTGTGATTGTTTTCTCGGGGAAGAAAATAGAAGAAAACAAAAGAGAGAAATGTCTGAGAGAATGAGAGAAGTTTCCAAAATTAGCAAGGGATAGGGATCGTCCCCCATGTGGCAAGCAGACCAATGCACCAAAACAGGAAAGGAAGGAAATCTTCTTGCAACGAAAAACCCATAGGTGCAAAATTACATTTTTTTTCTTATGGATTAAAACATACGTAACGTTTTCGTTACACGTCGGATTTACGTCTTATTTGTGCTCACGCGTTCGTAGCGATGAGTACTACAAAAATATGACAAGTAAGAAGTCAAAATTCAAAACGACCTCAAAACTTCCACTTAACCCGTTTAGGGGTATTTTGGTCAATTCACTCATTCGAAAAAATAAAATACAATAAAAATAAGGCAGGTCGTCACATTTTTTTCTTAATTATTCTTAACATTTCTAAAATAATTCTATTTACTATTTTTTTTTCCATGTGGCACATTTTTAACATCCACATCATATAAGTGTGGATTTAATTTGTGCCAAGTGATCATCACCTAATGGTCAAATAAACGGATTGATAATGAAGGTCTAACATTGTAATAAATTTGTAAGTTTGTGTATGAAATTGTAATGTTTTAAAGATAAGGTATGAGTTTGTAATGTCACTTAAACTTGAGGATGTAAAATGTAATTTACCTTAAAAAAAATATTCAATACAGTGTAACTTTCATTGACTCCTTAAAAGTTTATGGATTTAAAATTATATAAAAATCCATCAAACTCCATATACAATACACCCCTTAAGCATCCTAACATTAGTACTATTGAATGAAATTTTCCAATTTCTAGCTTCTAAAAAATACAAATGAAATAAAATCCTGGCCACTACATCAAATCTTATGAGCTATAGCTCTTTGGAAGTGAAGATAAGGAAGCGTTTTCTGTTGACAACTCAAGAGCTTACACGAAGTAAAAGAAAGATTCCAGGCCACTGCATGCATGCTCTGCGTGCCCTTCTGGTCCACATTTTTTTTTGACACATAAGGTAGGATTAGCTGGATGAGATGCATGTATGTTTTACACCTAATCCCAACAAATTTGAAAGATATATGATTTCTTCTATAAATTTTGAACCCGCCTGGTATTGTTTGATACGAGCAGGGTCTCAAAATCTAGTACGTAGCAGTAGTTTTCTGTTGGAAAAATTGAGGAGTCGTGATGGGAATCTTTCTCCCCAGAATCTTTGTTTTTCTCATTGTAAGCATAGTCTGTAATCATTTGAAGGGAAGTGATTTTTTTTGCACACTTTTTTCTACTCGTGCACCTCTTATTTATATTTGGATTGCAGATAGAATTAATTGAAAAAAAATTAAACGACAAATATAAATAGAGGGGTGTGCAAAAATCATTTCCTCAATGGAATATAACCTAATTTTTGCTAATTAATATCTCATATTTACTGTTTCATTTTCTTTTATCTTTCATTAATGGGATTTCAACTGTTGCAGCTTATAGTAGTGGGAAGCCATGCTGCTTCACCTTTACCACCTCAGGTTTACTGGAACTCCGTCCTGCCAAAGGCACCAATGCCGAGAGCTCTTAGCGAGCTACTCGTCCAACCTGGTTTGTATTTCGAACCTAAAATTCGACTAGGCTATGAGAGCTTATTTTTGATAATTTTACTGATGGGAATGATTTCCTTGCACAGCTCTTTTTCCCCTTTTGCACATCGCATGTTTCTTTCTATCCCTTGTTTTTCCTTCGATATATATTCATTCAATTCAAAGGAAAAATAAAAAATAAAGAAGAGCTTGCAAGGAGAGAAAAAAGGTGTGCCGACAGGCATGCATGTTTCATTTTAACTACTAATAAATTAAGTATCCCACCCCCATTTTCTCACTTTATTGTACTTGTCCATTTATGTTGCTAAATCTGCAGACTTAGCCGGACCACCCAAGAACTTTGCCGGTTTCAACCCACATGCTTTTGAGGATGCGCTTCTAGTCTACTACAACCACGCCGTCGCTGCTAGTGATATGTACCGCCTTGAAGACCCGACACGAGTAGTTTACTTCTTGGAGAAAGCCGTGCGTCCTGGAACAACAATGAAATATAGCTTCTCTAGAAATACAACTCAATCAAAGTTCTTGCCCCGAGAAATAGCAGAATCGATCCCCTTCTCGTCTAGCAAACTGCCAGAAATTCTCAATCGATTTTCGGTGAAACCAGGGTCCTTTGGAGCGGATACAATGAAGACGACCCTTCAAACATGTGATGGTCCAGTCCTTAGCGGAGAAAATAAATATTGTGCTACCTCTTTGGAATCAATGGTTGACTACTGCACCACCATGCTCGGAAGGAATATTCAAGCAATCTCCACGGAGGTGGAAAAAGGAGCCGACCTGCAGAACTACACAATAACCCCCGGAGTGGAGCATCTCACTGACGCCGACAGGCACAAGCTCATTGTGTGTCATAGGCTGACCTACGCGTACGCCGTCTTTTACTGCCATGCGTTTGGAAGAACTAGGGTTTATTCGGTGTCTCTGCAAGGATCTGACGGAACGAAGGCGAAAGCAGTAGTGGTCTGCCATGTAGATACCTCAGAGTGGAACCCGAAGACTTATGCCTTTCTACAGGTCAAAGTTGAGCCAGGAACCGATCCCATCTGCCATTTTCTTCCCGAGGGCCATATTGCATGGGTTACAAACCAGAAACCTACCTGACCTAATCACTTGGCGAAGTGCTTCCTTCCATTGTAGCACTTTGAAATTTGGACCCTTTGTGGTTCTACTTAACTCCGTTGTCCCATAATAATAGTAATAAATAATCCCATTAAACTCTCTATCCAGGAAACTGAACTTCTCGAAATGTGAACTAGATCACTACAATATTACTAAACCAAGTGTACGTATTTATAGCTGCATGCTCTTGGCCACTTTGCTACAAGAGTGGCGTGGCCGGTGGCCGTTCCCGAGTTGAGTTGTTATAACAGGGTCTTTCCGACGCAATCTTTCTATTTCTTCTCATGAGCCTTCTTTTGGCTTGAACATAATACCAAAACAAAACTATGCAAAAGGGAAATGAAGTACAAACTTTCAACAACATTTGGTCGGATCAGGGATATTTAAACAAAATTGCGGAAAGATCGTTTTGCATGTTCAGTTTGAGAAAAGATCTTGTCATTTAGTATTTCTAAATACATAAAAATTTGGGGGCACTCTTGATGTGGGGCTCTGAGCGGTCGCACTTGGCGGCGTTGTTCAGAAACGACACGAGGCTATATATTATGGAGGTGCAAGTATTGTGCGTAGATATGTAGAAACTATTTACACGTACAAAGTATTTACAAAAAATATATAGCAGTTGTTGATAGAGTGTTCATCTGTGTAATTATCAAATATTGAAAAAATAAATAAAGAAGATTAAAAGGGTTATAGGAAAGAATTAGGATAAAACAATACCAATAAATAAAAAGAAAAATAAAACCAAAATCAATATTAAGATTTTGGATTCAGGTTGAACATGGATCACTACGCATATTTGATGATTTGAAAGTTAAAGCAAAGGGCTTTGGTCCTTCTCAGTTGGCCCCTGAAATCAACAATTCCAAATTAATTACAACAATGAAGTTGAACCACCCAAAACAATTTGGTCTTTCCATACTACATTATCTTGGTTTCCGTCACTCAAATATACAATGAAGTTGAAGAATTTGAGAAAAGGAACAGTGAAGAATGTGTACTTGTGAGGAAGTGCAGCCTAATTATAACTAATGTAAGTTGGCAGATGTACAGGAGGAAGTTATGTGAGAATTAAAAGCAACCTATACACATAGCTTTCAAGTTAGCTTTTGTTGCTAGGCACTCAATGACAGAATGTATAATTGTTATTTAATTTCCCGGTTAGCTTTCATATTGTAGTTGCACAATTCAGAGCACAAAATCACTCAAAATTGACACAAACCTGCTGAGAAATTGGAGGTCCACCATAAGCAACAACAATCTTCACCCCACTCTGATAACCAAACTTCTTAGCCATCCCCATCAAACGATTTGGTTTATGTCTAGAGATCTGCCACTTACAAATCATCAAATGTTATATATTGCTATCAATTTATAAAATTGGATCAAAATCTTGGAAAATTAAAATCAAATTGGATCAAAATGGTAAACGAAAACACATCAGATTTATCACTGCCATTACTTTCAATCTAACTCTCAATCTGAGAATAATGAGAACTTATAAATGTACCTACACTATATTAGGCCTGCACACCAAAAGGAAATAAATCATAGTTTATCACATTAGTTAACATGGTTATACCAACCTAAGTATAAAGTCTTCAGATTCAACAAAATCCCTTTTTCCTCTTCTTCATCTTCTTCATCAACTGCTTCCTCCTCACTATCACTACATATAAGAGCTTCACCTCCATTTTAATCATAATAAATTCTTCTTCAACCTACGACTGACTGATCTTCTGTCATTCTTTGGTTTCTGCATCACATGTCAAAAAAAAAAAAAACCAATGATATCACAAACAGGCACAAATGAATTGAAACTGAAAAAAAAGGACAGCCAGATTATACGAGGTGGATATTTGATGATGAAGAAAAAGGTCATAGAGCTTGAAAAAAGAAGCAAAAAGTGCACAGCAAATTGTATGTTGTGTGAGAAAAGTTCATGGCACTTTTCACTTTGCAGTAGAGAAAGATATACACAATGGGAAAGAAATTCAGTAAGCCCGCAAATCAATTTCAAAAAAATTTAGATTTAAATTCGAAATTGGGCATAATCAAAACAGGACCAAAACTCTAAATTGCTTACCTTGAGTGAAGAGGGTTTTGAAAAAAGGGATCGTTGGAGGCTCAACACTTGACGTGACTGCGGCGCCTGGATTTGATTTATTTAACAAAATAGTTGAGCAGTGCAATCATATACAGAAGTGCTGTATATATTGTATATATAGACGAATCTAGAACACTTTACAAATCTTATACACAAAAATGTTTATATGATTAAATGCGTACCTTGGCCTAATGACTTTATCTCGCTCACTGCAGAAAGGACTGCACACAAGTTTAAGGTTACAAGCATTAATTAGACTAATGCTACACCGATTTAAGGACAGAATTGCAGTCATACAGAGTGAAACTTATTTCATTGTATTCCTATCAACAACGATAAAGATTTGAATGCTCACCTTCAATGTCTACTTTGTTTATGTAAAATTCTATGTTGCATTAATCATCGCTAGATATTTGCTTATGTCACAATGGAGCCTTATATTTAGCGTACATTAATTATTTCAACAAATAAAAACGCTACCTTCACAGATGCGCAACATATTCCTGCCGGCTCATATTCTTCATCTCCTCAAGTTGTTTAGTGTAATTATCCAACTGCAAAAAGGTCAAGCCAAGAGAATGAAACTTCTGCTACTAAAAAGCTTTTACAAACTCATAAAACTGCAAGAGTCAGAAGCCTACCAGAAAGTTTATATAGATATGAAAACTTCTCCTCCATATCATAGCAACCTGCAGTTCAAATGAACAAAAATTTAAGGCCCAATCAAAAACAAATTAGTGATAATTTTAACTAAAATCCCAAATTATTGTTGTAGAAAAAAGATATACCAAGATAAACTGTATTATTTGATTTGAATGGAATCCAACAGAAGCATAAGAATGACAGGTAAAAAATTAATACAGAAGTCAGATTTCAGCAGCAGGTTAAGAATGGTGTTTTGTTTTTATTGACAAGCCTTGCCTTCCTTTTCTGGTTTGGCCTTCCTTCTTGCAGCTTTTGTCCCCCAGATTTGCCTCATATCTTCCAGTCCATCTATGTCTAATGGAAACAAAATTTAACAAACCCACTTGTAGTTTTAGCTCACTAACCCTTTGAATCAAAACAAATTCAATCAGAAAGCATAAAATTAATAACAAATGGGGAAAAAATAAAGAACTAAAAAAGATGGAGAAAACTTTTAAGCCTACTTGAAACTTTCGAGCAGTGCTTCTTGAAAGCCTAGTCCCCTAATTCGTAAATCTGGTAAAAAAAAAATAATCAAACAACGACAAACAAAACATCATGCAAAAAATCCACACAAAAAAAAATAACAATACACGCAGAGCCTTAACTATCATCAACCAAAATCAATTCGAGATGATTCCATTCGATTGTCCCACACAAAGAGAAAAAAACCAACAAAATTCAGTTTCTTGCCCAAATCCACCAATTTGAAATAAATCTCTGCAGCCCAGCTTGAAATCCATCTGAAATCACCTCACACGAACACGAATCTTAAACATGCATTAAGAGAAATCAAGTAAAAACTCAAATTCGAAATTCTCAAATCTGGAAGTTGAAAATTTCGAGAAGCTACATCTCGTGAGGAGAAGAAGAGATTGATACCTTACCTGTCGGGAGTGGTCGGAGTTGACCGGAATGGACGAAAAACTGCTCAAATTCGTGGATTATTTAGACAAATTGAAGTTTGATGGAAAGAAGTGGAAAAGCTGCGTGAGGGTGTGAACAGGTGGTGGCGGTGGTAGTAAGGGTTCTGGACCCCTGGTGAAAGTTTTCGTCGAAAGAAGAAGAGAGAAGAACATTATAGAAACTGAAGGGCAAAATATTCATTTTACTGTTTATCATCCAAAAAAATGCAAGGTTCAGTTAGAAAACGGAGGGCAATTGAGTCAAATCACTGTTAATGAACAATATTTTTCAGCTGAGTTTTAGTACAGGTATAATATGCAACGGAAAATATAATATTTTCTCACTTATGAGTACCCTATATACTCATTTTAATAATTTAGTCCAATAATATTTTAACACATATGCTATTTAATTTTTTTTGGCCTTTTAAAAATAAAGAACACAAGTCATCTTGTGATTGGGCTAAATCAGAAAGTAAGTATATAGAGTACTCACTAGTGAGTACTCAAGCATTATCCATATGCAACTGATCTTTTTTCTATAGTGATCCATTTCTTATGTGAATCAACCGATAGAATAATTACACTAAATTAATTTAAAGAATAAGAAAGAAGCTTCAAATATGGGTGCAAAGAGTTAAATACACTATTCAATCAATTTGATTAAAAAGGTATTTTGATACTGACGCCTGAGTTTTAAATTTTCTAGACCAAACATATGTGCCTTTTAGGTTTTTGATTGAACATTTCTTATACTACTCAACGTCCAATAGCCTTTTTTGTTAATTCAAAATTATATGATTTATCTTTATAATTTAGCATTATCTACAATAATTAAGATTTATCTCCAATTCAATTAAAAATTGTTCCAGACTTATCTACCAAAAAAAAAATTATCTAGAGCATTATCTATGAATCAAACATATTTTTAAACTATACAAAAATGATGAAATATTCATTTTTATATAGTTTCATAATTGGGTACGTTTTAATTCGAGGTTGGTACGTTTTTATTTGACTTTGGTACGTTTTCATTTGCCATGGGTACGTTTCCATTTGACTTGGGTACGTTTCGATTTTAGAAAAAAAAGACTTAAATATAGTTGAAAATTATTTAAAATATATATTTGATAGTAACATGTAAATTAAATTCAATTAAACTGGAGTGACTCAAGTTAGAGTATCTTAATCAAAAGTTTTAAAAGCTTAATCAAAAACTAAAAAAACATAAATGTTTAATCTACAAACGCCTAGAATGAGGCATCTAATTCTAATTTCTTCTTGATTAAACTCATGTCTACATTATTATGTCAATGTTAAAGATTATTCTTTTAAAATAATAAATTAATTTGTTTTAAGAACTTTGGTGGGGCCTAGCTGGTCATTTGACCACAATGAGTTGTACTACTAACCACTCAAAAAAAAATTTAAGTGGTAAGCTTAAGTATAATTTATTATTTTTCTCTTAGTATTACGGTCTAGTGTGATTCCTCTTCACTTGTAAGTGACAGGTTTTAGGTTCAAATCTCGTGAATGACGAGTTCGATACCAATTTATTCCCCTCATCCCCTTCATCCATTCGTTTCCATCCATAACTATATTTAGAAATTGTTGTTTGCACTCCAACAAGGTCAAACTATACGCACGTCTTCTTTAAATTTTGACACTATAAAAGAGTGCAAGATGACTTTTTTAGAGTATGTAGGAGGACTTTTTTAGAGTAAAAATAAGAAGCTCGATGTACCGGATAAATTTTCGAGGTTCCTGGAACTCCAGCTCACTTATGCCATGTGGTGTTCCCCACCAATAGGAATTAGACACCTAAATATTCTTCTCTATTTTTTTTAATTAAAATAAATTCTTAAATGCTGAAGTGCAACCGTCAAACAAAAACCTAACGTAGGTGTACTTCCAAACCCCAAAGACTCTCCAAGCAACGTTGTTCTCAAGCGCTTTTGCAAATTGCTTTCAAATTCCATCTTCTCTCCTATTCAACTTTGAATTCCATCTTTCTCTCCTATTCGACTTCAAATTCTTTGCTCTCCACTTTTGATTTGGAAAATTGCCGTCTAAAAAGAGAGGAAAAAAGAAGATAGAATTGAGGCAACGTAGACGACGTGAATGATGAACACGATTCTCTCTCTCCATGGGAACCAACCCAAGCAAGCAAAGCCTGCCGCGGCCAAACCCCGAACCAAATATGTTCTTGTTTTCATTTTATGGGTGTCAATAAATTTTGTGGTGATATCTGATCAGTGACAAGACTTGCTAATGCCGCATGATAGTAATTAGGGCCAAGATTAATAGTAAAATTAATTCAACAATGAAAACTTAAAGAAACTACAAACACCCACAACACACTAGGAAATTAAAAGTAAGAAACTAGCATGAAACAAGCAGATTTTGATACCCACGATACGTTCCTTCGGAAGTTTCAGAAACAAAGTAGTTGTTATGCCCACATCAATTCCTCTAGTTTAGGGTTGTTCACTTCTAATGTTAGTCTTAATTCACATAAAAAAAAAAGACTGGATTCACTCCAAGGGCTTCACACCCAAATTTGGCTTCACAACAAAATTATTTTCGTAGGAAGATAATTAGAATATTTTCTAAAAAAAACTGAATTTATTCATCAACGTCATTGTTTTGCCTAAAGGCACTTACATATCTTGATAGTCTAGATAACTCTTAATGACAAAAAGACTTTTTCATTCCTAGAGACTCTAGATGCATTAACTTATTAATTTCTAGTAAATGACTTGGAGAGTAATTTCAAAGCTTATTGAAACTAAAATTAAAACAACTCCAACTTTCTGAATGTGAAGAATCTAGAAAGACACTTGCTAGAAGATTCCAAAAAGCTACAGGAAAAATCTAGTTCAGCCATAAAGAAAGGGCTAAGCTCTGAGGCCTCTTCCTCCATCTCTTTCGGTGAGGCACTTTAAATAATTTGGCACTCATGTCCTCGTGACTTGCAGAATGAGTAACTGGTAACGACTAACGATGGTGGAAGTTTTCTTGCTGGAATTCCCATGGAGACAGAGAGAGAGTCGACGGTGGAAGTAAAACTACATTAAATTTCTTTTGTTTTCCGTCGATGGTTTAGCATCGGGTTTTTAGCGCTTTTAGCCAAAATTTCAACCTTAATTTCAAAATTGTCATTTTTTTATAAAATGTTTCAAATATACCAAAAATCACACTTGCATAGACCCAAATACCCTAAGTACAATTACACCCTTTCAAATATTATGGGCTAGAGTCCGAAGTTGGGGGTATTGGCAAACTAGTTGCGGCCATTGTCGAACTAATGGAGGACACTTGCAAATTCTTTCCATTTTTCAAAGTAGTGATTGATATATCATAATCCATTAATCCGTGTTTTCTTCTCTAATGGCAGGTTTTGTGTTATGAGATTATGGTTTCAATTTGTCCAGTCAGTCTTTTCTGAGCTTTTGATTTGTCCCTCTCCACTACCAATAAAACATTTGCATGACTACCAATCAACCATTTATATGCAGGTTATTGTTGGGGGATTTATTCCTCTATGATGATTGATTTTTTATCCCTTGAGAAATTGGACCCAGATGGCAAAAAGTTTCAAAACTAGAAAACGAGTTTCTATATTATCATTATTAAACTTATGGATTAAAAAAAATGAAAATACATCTTGCTTTCCACGGCCTTTCATGGTGCATGGAGATTGGAGAGAAGATTTATTTTGAACACTGATGGGATCTAAGTGTTTTTTTTTATTTGGTGGTATATAGCCGAATTTCTGGTTTTTCATTAATTTCAAAGGGTATTCAAGACTATTCAAGTGAAATTTTGGTTATATTTGAAATTTTTTATAAAAACTGACTTTTGTAAATTGGGGGTTAATTTTTTGCTATAAACGATAAAAGCTCCTTCAACATCTCAATTTAAGAATTAAAAAACTAGGCCAAATTTTTTTCATAGTCCCTATGGTGAGACCCATATTTTAAATTGACCCCCATGGTCAAAAAATTGTTAATCATAATCATGTGGTAGAGTGTGTTAGCAATTGTAGTTCAAATTGAAATGTCTGTCAAAATTTAATCCACACTAGCTTCTTGTCACACGCATACGCGTGTGGCAATTGACTCTTTTAAAAAATAAATAATTTATATTTATGTAATTTAAAAGTTTTTTTAAAATTTTTTTAAAAAGTTAGTAACTATTCTAACGTGGAGTTGTTTTAAATCATGTATAATTTTATTTTTGTAATTCGTTTATAATTAATTTAGTATAATTAATATGTAGGGGAAGGGCAAGTTTGATATTACGAACATTTTACTAAATTGGTGTACTCCCTTTATATATATAGATGGAAGGGCAAAAAGGTTCTTCTTGCCAATTTAAAAAGTAAACCAAGAATAGAAAAACATATATATTTTTTTTCAAACAAAATAGAAAACTTAAAAACAAAAAAAAACAAAACAAAGGGACACCCATGAATGATCAACCACGCCACACACCAGGGGCGAATTGAGGGGTTTCGAAACTAAAAAAGTGAAAAAATTCAAGAAAATTTCTGCATAATTTTTCCAGATGTTTGGTCATAAAAGCTATCTTTTGTGATGATCTTCAAAGAAATATCTGTCGCTAAATGATATTCATATTTTTAGTGACTGTTTCTGGGCAAATGTTTGGGTCACTAAAGGTTAACTTTTGTAGATGATTCAGACCTACCAAAGGCTCGATGAAATACCAATTTGCATGCTATTCCGTCCAAAAAATTTTGCCCGCGCAATGCTATTCTTACTTTTCCCCTAATAATATTTTCTGAATCCGTCACTGTTAGTGCCTCCCTTTCGCTTCCTAATTGGCCAGCCACCCAAAACTTTGACAATCACACCTAGACCAGGCCACGCCACCCACCACCTCCTTCTCTCTCCTCCTTTTTGGACGCTCTCTCTCTCTCTCTGTAAATATATATATTTATGTATGTACAGTGTATATATATCTTCAAGATCGATGCCTTGATTGAGGTGTGTGGTAGGAGAGATTTGGGTTGGAGAAGATGGGTACGAAGGTTGCAGGTAAGGCGAGCAGTGGTGATGTCTGTACGTAAAAATAATTTGAGTTTTGGAATTGGAACCTTGACATATTTGTGTGAAAGATCAGGGGTCTGTGAGCAGAGATCGGGTGAGGGAGGTCTGGGTTTTCTTTCATCAGTTTAAAAAACAATTAAAAAAAATAATAAAAATAAAGATCCATATACACGTGGCTTTAGGGATTGGTTGAAGAAACCCATTGAAACGAAAAGACATTTTTGCCCCTGAACGTGGACGTTGTTTTGGCAGAAATTTCGAGTTGGACTAAGATTGCTAACACCACACAGTTACGATTAACAATTTTTTTACCATATGGTGCACATGGATTACGAAAATAATTTGACCTAAAAAACAAAAGAAGATTCAGGTGTCTAATTTCAATTGATATTGGTATAGAACACCACCTGACATAAATAAATTGGAGTTCCGTGAACTCCGAAAAATTTGTCGATGTATCGGGCAGACTCCTTCTCTCACTAGTCACTACATTAATGTTGAATTAAATTCTCCAGTTTTTTTCCACACAAAGAAACAAATAAGAAAAGTAAGAAATTATTTAGGCCACTGCATGCATGCTCTGCATTTTCGGTTTCATCCGGTATGTTTTTGACTGACAGATGCATGCTCTGCATTTGGTTCAAAGCTAGGAATAAATGCGGAACATCACACTAGGCAATGGAAGGGGGCGCATGTTTTACACCTAATCCCAACAAATTTGGCACTTTAGTTGACTTCCTCTATAAAAATTGAACGAATCTGCTATACACCATACCAGCCTGAGTTTTCTTGTTTCATCCTTTTTAATGGAGTTCCTTCTTTTCAGAATGTTTGCTTTTCTCCCTGTGAGTAACTGTGTAAAATTTGAATTTTCCCGAAGATTTTTTTATGAATCTTTTAGGTATACATATCTGATTTTCTTTATCTCGAACTAACGAGAATTTTAACTATTTTGCAGCTCACACTGGTGGCAACGGCAAGCCATGCGACTACTTTACTGCCACCTCAACTTTACTACTGGAACTCCATCCTGCCAGACACACCAATGCCAAAAGCTCTGAGTCAACTTGTTCAACCTGGTTTGTATTTACAATCTCTGACTAAAAGAGATTCTCCCATCATTTTATTGATATGATATGATACGTGGTTAAAACCAAACAATAGGAATAATAATGGTACTCCAAAATAATTATCCTACAATCCTCCTCGATGAAAAAACAATACAAAAACTAGGAGAGGAGATTATGACTATTTTGGAGTGTACATAACAATTCCCTTCTAACAATCATGATCTGAAAAGTTTCGGTTTTTCTCCATTATGTTGCTAATTCTGCAGACCACACTAGTGTTGGCAAAGGAGACTTGTCTTTTTTCAGTCAAGATGCTGCCCAAAACTGCTGGTGTGTTTTTATAAATTACGGTAAGGGCACAAAAAGTGGAGACCCGAGTCAAGTATTTTTCTTCTTGGAGAAGGACATGCATCCTGGAAATGGAAAGAAATATCGCCTAGCTCAAAATTCGACTAGGGCAACTTTCCTATCCCGCAAAACTGCAGAGTCCATTCCCTTCTCATCTCGCAAAATACCAGAAATTCTCCACCAATATTCATTGAAACCGGGGTCTGTGGAAGCGATTAAAATTAAGGAAACCATTCAGGAATGCGAAAGTCAGGGCATTAAAGGTGAAGAAAAACAATGTGCCACCTCTTTAGAGTCGATGATTGACTATGCCGCTTCCAAGCTCGGACGAAATATTCAAGCAGTCTCCACGGAGGTGGAAAAAACAGCTGCCGCTGTGCAGAATTACACAATATCCCCGGGAATGAAGAACCTTTCTGCAGCCGACAAGAACAAAGTCATTGTGTGTCACAAGTTAAACTACCCGTATGCTGTCTTCTACTGCCACGCATTTCAAAGTATTAGGGCTTATATGGTGCCTCTGGAAGGATATGACGGGACCACCCCGAAAGCAGTAGCTATCTGCCATACAGACACATCTCGATGGAACCCAAAGATCTTTCAAGATTTGGAAGTTGAACCAGGAACTGTTCCCGTTTGCCATTTTCTTCCAGATGGCGATATTGCCTGGGTTCCAAAACAGAAGCCCTAGCTACCTAGCATGATCACTTGCCAAAGAGCTTCCCCTGTAAAAAGAATTCAATAAGAGCATTCTAGTTGAATCCCGCTATTTATAATTAAAAAAAAAAAGAAATCCCATAATTTATAATGGGATGTTACCTTCCTTAAAACAACTAGAAAGCTCATTAGCAGCAAATTAAGTACGTACGCAGAAGAAAACAATAGAGTAAAAATCAATAAAAATGATCTCTATGACAACTGCAAAATTCTCACATAGTTGAGTCTACACCCTTCAACTGAAGCTAGGACTTAAGGGAGGAAATTCGAGTTCAGTAAATTGGGCCAAAATATGTTAAAAGAGTAGCCTACTTTGATAGTATAATGAACTTTTTCGACCCAACATGACTCATATCACCGATATTGTCCTCAACTTAACTACCTATTCTCAGGTATGAGTTTTTATCACAAAAATACCAAAAAGCATCAGTGATTAGTAGTGAACATCCCACATATATGTAATTTGTATATTGTTTTGTTAGTTATATATGTCTCCGATGTAGAACTTTATTATCTAACAGAAGGTGTTGATCGAAATATCACTGAACACTAAACAATCTATTTTAAATAAAGTCTAAGTTTCACTAATTAGTTCATCTTTTTCATACTATCATCAATCAACAACCAAGTTCCACCAACAAAGTCATACTACACTACTCTTGCCTTTCATAATTCTTTACAAATGAGATGAGTTGTTTCAAGCTCGAACTTTAGAAGGAAAAAAAAAATGCATTGGAGCTAGACTCTCAGTGAGCTTAATCCAAGCTTGAACTCGAATAATATTATTCAATCTAAGTCTGATCGCCTTGGTAATCTACTCGGCTTGACTCATCTAGACTCTAAAAAAAGCAATATGTTTTTGCTCACCCCTTGAACCCTAATGTAATTATTCTTACTCTCATCTAAAATTGTGTCACATGTCTAAACATTTAACCATAGTTAGGCGATATATTTATAGAAAACTTCATTCTGATCATTGAAAAATATCACTTTTAGACTAATATCTTGTGTAAGATTAAAAAATAATCATAGTCCCTTAACTCAATGTCCAAGTCAGCATACATGTAATCACTTCATATATGATAATGCATTTAATTCTAATTTTCATTTGATTCGTCATAATATATGACACATCCCGATCCTGACACGCCAAGTGTCGGGAAGTGTTGGCCGACACGTGTTAAGTGACGAAAGCCAATTACGCATGTGCATGAGAAAAGTGAGTAGATTTAGAGTTGGAAGCGAAAGTAAAAGTGCGGTGACGGGTAAAACCCATTATTACATGTGCATAACAGTCAGAGCATAGTAAATAGTGTAGAGAATGTAAACATTCACATCCTCGTGAGGATGGATAAGCAAAAATTAACTAAAAGTAGGAACAAATCCTACATAGTCTGGAGAAACTATCAGAACCACCAACCACAGTCGAAGTAAGCCCTCGTCTCACTAGTAATCAAATCCACCACTAATTTCAAGAGGGGCACAAAACAAAAAAGGGTGAGTGGATTAAAAAATAAAGTTTGATAAAACCTTTGTTTTCAAGAGCATATTATTCCCTCGCTGTAAAACATGTATAGTTTTTGAAAAAATACATCATACTCCCCGGTATGATCCTCAAAATACTATAATAGTAATACGGGTACTATCCGAAAACCAATGGTAAAACCATAATGGACTGCTCGAAAAAAAAAAAGCTGAATGCTCACCCATATGTAAACACACAAGTCCAAGTAGATAAGCTACGAGGACAGGGTAGGTATATGAGAAATACGCTGAGTAATACAATGATGCGAGTCTAACGCTAATCGTTGTGGGCAAAACGTGTCACACACAAGTTCAAGTTGCCTAGTGCAACCTAGAACAGGCTAGTACTTACAATGGATCCAAAGTTGCGTAGCGGTATTGGGTGTGATACCTCCAAACGTCAAGGCTAGTCCTGGCCATAGGACTGAGTACCGATACCTGGGTGTTCTACATCTACTGATAAGCAACAGTATAGAAAAATGTATGGCAAATAAAATACGGATGTTCTACCTCCAACAATCACATATTATATGAGTCATGCTAACAATTTAAAGAAAGTAGTGAACCATACATAATAATATATTTATCAAAACAAAGACCCACTCGCTCACCTGTAAGTAGCCGGGTCATAGCCCCCGTGTCTAGGGTAACCCTAGTAGTCCTCTGGATAAGTCTCACCTATATGAGATATCACTATAATAATGATTAAACTCATAAAGGTTACTAATTAAACTAATTAACGACACTTATACCTTGTTTGCTCAACACGGAGGTCCGAACACTCCAAAAAATACCATACGTACTACCCCTAGGTTGTACGCATCATCACGAGTCGCCTCACATTGACGGAAGCCGAAAATAATGCCCCACGCGCCCCCACGTGCAGATCATGCGTGGCCCACTCGCGGCTCCACATGCGGGTCACGCGCTAGGTCAAATTGACAGTCAACTAACTGCGTCAATTGACGCCATTAGAGTTAACGAAAGATTCTGGTATCTCAATTAAATCTAACGGAATATTCCTAACGGCGTTAAAGGAATATACCTGAGAATATTCTCAGTTTGGACCAGGTTTGAACCGGTTGCTGACATCACCGGCCGATTTGGACGTGGTTCAGGCCGGTCTGAACTGATCGCCACTGCAACTCAAGTCGATCGCCAACACCGCCGTCCGCCGCCTCCTGAAAACTGACCGATTTCTGAAAAATTTTCAAACGTTCATAACTTCTTCATTTCTTGGCCAAATTTCATGTTCTTTATGTCAAAATGAAGCTAGAGATGAGTAGAATGACCGTCTACCCAGAGGTCGGCAATGGGCCGGGCCGGGCCAACCCGGCCCAAAAATACTAGGCTTGGGCTGGGCCGGGCTGGGCTTCAATTATAATAACAAAAAATATGGGCCGGGCTGGGCCGGGCTTTTATGAAAATATTAAAACCCAAGCCCAGCTCATGGGCCGGGCTTTTGTGGGCTTGGCGGGCTGGGCCGAACTGGCCCAGTTGGGCTGGGCCTAAACGAGCTGAAGACAAAAAAATATAATAAAAAAAAATCTAGAAAAAATCATATTAAAATATGAAATAGAAGTATCTTCAAATTATAAAAAACTCAAAACATATTGTCTTCAACTTATGAAACTCCAAAATACAAAAAATGCAGCTCTCATATAGTATTGGCTTCAACTTCAATTGTCTCATTATCGGATTCAACCTCAGCCTCTCCATCACAAGCTCTCATCCAATCTGGTCTTGCAGCTCTAACATTCATTAATTCTTCTGCAATTTCCTCCTTTACTGCAGCATCTTGCATCCTTGCATTTGCCAAGCTCCAATCTTTTAAGCAAATAAGAGCTTCTATAGTAGATGGACTCAAACAAGCCATCTTTTCAGATACAACTCTACCACCTTCACTAAAGCATGATTCAGATGCTAGAGTTGAAGCTGGTACAGTTAGCAAGTCACGAGCCATAATAGAAACAATTGGATATAAAGACTGATTTGCTTTCCACCAGCCCAAAACACTAAATTGATTATCATCATCAACCTCTATTGTATTTAATTCAAGATATAATTGCAAATCAGATGTGGTTGAGGGAGAAGATGTGGATGTAAGCTTTGCCTTTTTCAACCCTTGCATAGAGAAATTACGCATAACAGGTAAAGTTATAGAACCAGGAGCTTGACTCAAAGTGCTTGTGTTTACACTTTGGACAGTTGGATTTGAATTAGACACATCCCTATTATTGTAGATATTATACAATTTAAATAATTCCTTCCTCAAATCCTCAAGTTTACTATCAATAGTTAAAGCATCAAGACCCAACATTTTTAACCATTCTCCAATTGCATACAATTTAAACCTAGGGTCCATAACTCAGTAAACAAGAATCCAAGTTCCAATATGTAAATAAACATGTATGATGTATTTGCAAAAAAATTGATAGGCGGGCATGTGGGCTGGGTTTTCCTGGGCAGGCCAGGCTGGGCCTATGTGGGCCTACGTGGGCCGGGCCTATGGGCCAGGCCGGGCTTCAAAACTCCTAACCCAAGCCTAGCCTACTAATCGATGGGTTGGGCCGGCCTGGGCCTGGTGGTGGGCCGGGCCGGGCTTTTTCTCTTTGGGCCAGGAGGGCCCCCACCGGCCCATGGGCTTCTGGGCCAAATGATGACCCCTACGTCTACCTTTGGTTTGGCTGAAAAAGCTCGGGAAAATGGCATGTATTCCCCTCGAAAGATCGCGGCTACTGTAGCTCGTCGATCTACGTCAAAACTCGACCAAATCAAGCAAATGACATATGAAAATTCATGTACTCAACGAGAGGAATCCAATGGTAGTAGTTAGAAACCTCACCTTGGTCTGGAATGGCAAAAAAATTGCCAGGAAGGTTCGGTTCTTCCGTGTACTTGTTCCGTTAAACGGTTGGGAGTTTTGACAAACGCTTAGCACTGTTGAGTCCAAGGCGTCGAGACGAAAATGGTGGTGACTTTAGATCGTCTCGGTTCGACTAATTTTCGACGACGTGTACTGTGCACACACGATGAGAAAAAGAGAGAGACACAAAGACAGAGAGAGAATGAAAATAAGGAAAAAGTGACGGGGAGAGGGAGGAAAAAGTGAGATATTTTGATTTTTGGGGTTATTGTTCACCCACCAAAAATAGTAAAATTACATGGTCCCGTGTACAAAATAACACGCATGTGTCCAAAATATCTCCTCGAGAATTATTTTATAACAAACTTTTTACAGGATGTTACAATATACTTTGGTATAAATATTTAGGTACACTAATTTTTTTCTTTATAATATTTCGGTACACTTCACGTTTTCCATTTATGTATATTAATTTATTTAATATATTTTAGTACATACATTTCAATACAGACATTTAGGTACATTAATTATTTGTAATATACTTCGGTACATACATTTCAATACGGATATTTAGGTAAATCAATACAAACATTTGTGCATATCAATAAAATCAAATATTTAATGAGAGAGCATTTTTGGAATGAATATATGCACGTTAAAATAAAAATAAAGTAAATCTTAATATTTATAATGATGTGCATATCTAATCAACAGACTAAATCAATATGTAATGTAACACTCTGTTTTGATTAAATTTCAATCTTATTTAAGGATTAAAATTCAAAACCTCATGAATTTACATATTCTTTATCAAAGATAATAATTTAATGCTTGCATCTAGCATAGATACCAAAATAGAACACTTTGAGAGCATCTTCAATGGAGCAAGGCATATTTGACAGGTAAAAGTCACATTTACCTTTCATTTTACATTTCTGGGAGATGTAAATTTTAATTCTACTTCAATTGGAAAATATAAATTTGGAATCTCATTTACTTTTCTCTATTCAAATAGTGAGGCTCACCTCCAAAATATGTGAATTTACATTTTCCGGCCAAGGTGAGTAAATTTACATCCCATCCATTATTGGAAATGCCACAACTAGAAAATTCTTTCACAATAATTAAAAAAATTAATTTCAAACTGTTGTGACCTATTTACTGAAAGGAAAGAATAGGGAGAGCGAAAGGGGGTCAGCGATAAGGAGAGAAAGAGAGAGAATAGGGCTTAGAAAAATTATAGTATGATTTCGCTTATGCTAGTGATTTTATTTATGGTAAACCACAAGGAGAGAGAAACTTGCTCTCCAAGTAAATACAAACTTAATAGGATAGAATCACTAAATTACATAGGAATCATAAATCATATCTACCAAGGATTTATACAATCACATAATATCTAGAATATTCACAACACTCCCCCTTGAGTGTGTAAATACTCAAGTAGATGTCGCATCAAATCTTCATGGATGATGTAGCAATAGTTGATGAAGTCGTCTCATAGGTACAATAGAGAACACGTTAGTCTTTCTTAAGGGAATACACATGGAAGTAAATCTCACAAAACCTGGCTACGGTAAAACCCAGAGTAGGACAAAACCCATAGTCTAAGGAGAAAAGTGAGTTAGTTCAAAACCAAAAACAAAACCACTGCGGGACGTCAGTAATACACACACAAGGGTATGACCAACCCAGAATAGGTGCCTCATCAAAACCTCATCAAGCAACAAAAATCCAATGGAAAAAATGATTCTGATCGTAGAGAAAAAAAGTACATTAAGATCAAATAAGTATACTTCAGGATACTCCTTCTGAGTTTGACAAAACTTCCCAAAAAGAACTAAAAACCATTGCAAATCAGACAATTTAAGCGTACCAATTCCTTGAACAAGCTTCTGAAAAGTATACTTCAGTAGTGACTTGGTGAAGAGGTCGGCAAGGTTGTCTTGGGAACAGATTTGCTTAACTTCAATCTTCTTATGCCCTTGTTGCTGATGGGAGAAGAAGAACTTCAGCGCAATGTGTTTGGTGTTGTCTCCTTTGATGTATCATTTCTTAATCTAGTCGATACAAGTGGTGTTGTCTTCAAAGATTGTTGTTGAGACGTCAACGATGGAAGAAAGTTTGCTAGTGCTTCGCATATGCTTCATAATGGCTCTCAACCAAAAACATTCATGAGTATTTTTGTGAAGGGCGGGAATTTTAGCAGGGTTCGAAGAAGTCACAACTAAGGTATGTTTGGTTGACCTCCAAGATATTGCGGTGTCTCCAACGGTAAAGACATAAATCGTTTCAGAACGTACCTTGTGCAGGTCAGATAAATAACTTGCGCCAACATAATCAACAAGGCAAGCATCATTCTGAAGACCAAGGGGGTGTGATCTATTCTGGTATGCATAGGGATAGAATAAACCCAAATCCGAAGTACCCTTAAGGTAACAAAGGATGTCTTTAACACCTGTTCAATGTCGGCTTGTAGGCGCGTTGCTATATCTTGCAAGAAGATTAACAGCAGAGGAATATCCGGCCTAGTGCACTGAGCAAAGAACAATAAAGTACCAATTGCACTCAGATATGGAACTTCAAGCTCCAAAACCTCTTTCTCATTGTCTTTAAGACGAAAAGGGTCTCGTTTTGCATCCAGAGTACTCGTATGTTTCGCTCTATCCTCATTAAAGTGATGCAACACCTTCTAAGTGTAGTTCAATTGATGGACCAAAATACCATTTGAACAGTGCTCGAGCACTAGGCCGAAGCAATATCGAGTTTTACCTAGATCTTTCATCTCAAATTCCGACTTCAGGTGCGAGATAGTTTTCTTAAGCTATTCGGGAGTCCCAATGAGATTCATGTCATCAACATAAACTATAACTATCGCAAATCCAGAATGTGACTTCTTGATAAACACGCATGGGCATAGTTCATTATTCACATATCCCTGACTAATCAAATACTCACTCAGACGGTTATACATCCATCTGAATTGCTTCAATCCATAGAGTGAACGCCTCAATCTAATCGAGAGAGTGTTCCGTGGTTTAGAACTATTCGATCTAGTCAATATAAGTCCTTCGGGAACTTTCATATAGATTTTCATATCAAGATCCCCGTAGAGATATGCGATAACCACGTTCATAAGCTGCATATTTAGTTTTTCAGAAACTACCAAACTGATAAGGTAGCGGAACGTTATGACGTCTATTACGAGAGAATAAGTCTCCTCGTAGTCAATTTCAGGGCGTTAAGCCTTGCACCACGAGGCGTGCCTTATATCGCACTATTTCATTATTCTCATTATGCTTCCTTACAAAAATCCACTTGTAGCCAATAGGCTTCACATTTGAAAGTGTAGGACCTACATGCCTAAACACTTTACGTTTAGCAAGGGAATCAAGTTCGACCTGGATTGCTTGTTTCCAGTTTGACCAATCAGTTCCACGTCGACATTCATCAACAGAACGAGGTTCAATGTCATCGCTCAGCATGATATCAGTAGCTACTGCATATGAAAATGCATCGTCGACTATCATCTCATTCCTATTCCAAAGTACAAGCTAGCATAATGGACAGAAATCTCACTATTTTCGAAGAGGTAGATTGATCTCTTCAAGGACACTTCCTTAATCTAAAATAACCTCATTCGTTGGAATGGATGAGTTGGAGATAGGCGGTTCTAAACTAGTTCCACTAGTTGGAGTCATGTTTCTCCTCTTTCAGGGCTATGAATCCTTTGAACCAACAGGTATGGCAAGCTTCTCGGTAAGAGCAGATGATTCGCTAGCCGCCAACATACTTGGCCGGTTTGATAGTGAGGTGTACCTTCCTTCGGAGGTTACCAGTTTCACACCAAGAGCGGTCAATTCTTCAGAGACAGTTTTACGACGTACTTCATGCATATCTATCTTTGCAGACACATTTGCAACAGGTATATGTGATGTCGTCACTTTCGCTAGATCAATAAAAGCATCTGGCATGTTTTGCGTAATGCTCTAAAGATCTAGAATATGTCGCACTTCAGTTTCAGACTGGGCAGTGCGGGAATCTAAATGAGACATAGTGAGAATAAACCACAATAATTTGCAGCATTCTTCAAATAATCTAAGTATCAAATAATCAAAGCAGAATCATAACCGACATATATTCTCAATCTTCGCTGAAGGCCCATTTTGTACGTAAGGACGGCGCAATTGGCACATAGACCGCACACCCAAAAAAGCACAAATGCGAGATGCCGAGCTCGTATCTAGTTACCATATGTAGCTCAAAATAAGGTTGGATCAAGACAGGCCTCATGCCAACCAACATGGTTGCTTGAAGTATTGCATAGCCCCTAGTAGAAACCGAAAGCTTGGTGCGCATGACCAAGGTCCGAGCGATCAATTGAAGGCACTTAATGTACGCTTTTGCTAGGCCATTTTGGGTGTGAACATGGGGTACATGATGTTCAACTTCAATCCCAACTGACATGCAATAGTCATCAAAGATTTTTGATAAAAACTCTTCAGCATTATCCCATCGAATCGACTTAATCAGATAATCAGGGTGGTGAGCTCTTATCTTAATGATTTCTACTAGGAGTTTAGAAAATGCAACGTTACAAGTAGACAGAAGGCAGACATGTGACCAATGTGTTGAAGCATCAACCAATACCATAAAGTATCAAAATAGTCCGCAAAGTGGTCGAATAAGTCCACATGTAGATATATATATATCCCCTTGAATCTGCTAAAGAAAGGTTAGAGGATCCATTTGGATCTTGTGCATAGATGGGCAAGTGATTAACTTTCCTAAAGAGCATGCTTGGTATGTAATATTGTAAGGAACGAGGGTTGTACTTCGGGTAAGAGAATGCCCATGAGAACATTTGAGGATGCGGCGCATCATGCCTCATCCAAGATGCCCCAAACGATCATGCCAAAGAAAAGCTTCCAGTACAAACCCAGTGTTAGGGCCGGCCATGTAGTTGGCCTTAATGGAGCAGATGGTTGTAATGTACAATCCATTCAATCCATTCGAAAGACGCTTCATCTTCTCTAGAATACACTTCTAGCCATATTCATAGGAAGTGATGCAAAGGAATTCAACTCCATTTTCTTCAGTGGTTTCAACGTGATAATTATTATCTCAAATATCTTTAAAGCTCAACAACGTTCTTCCGAAATAGTGTGAGTAAGGAACCTTTTTAATAGTTAATTGAGTACCATTAGACAACATTATATAGGCAGTGTCATATCCCTCAATCAGCTTGGATTGGCCTGAAAGGGTTGTCAAAGGTGATATTTTAGGTATGAAGTTAGTAAAATAGATGCATTCACGCAAAATAATGGGCATGGTTGCACAATCTATCAAAAACTAACTCCCACAAGACATACCTAAAAATAAATTAATTGAATCGGTCACAAGTATAAGAAAATTTATATTCATTAATTCAACTAATCATTCGATAAATAATATCCATAAAATTTAATTATCTAAACATTTAAAACAAATACCAAACAAATCATCCAAATATAAGGAAACAATTTTTCAAAACTTTACAAAAAAAAAAAAAAAACAATAGAGGGGGGTAGGTTCGACCACTAGAGTGAACACAACCATTATAGGCTCATGTCTAAAAATCTAATCTTCCATTTGTTAAGATTGCCTCTTGAAAATCAAAAATCTCCAAGGTAGTATCTTCGGAATTCTCCACTTGAGCAAAGTTAGTCTCCACATTCTTATGACGTGAATGGTACTCAGCGACAACTTGAGCGGAAGCACGGAAAGTGTAGGACCAATGGTCCTTGGAACCATAGCGATAAATACTACCTTCTTTAGTGGCGGGTGCCTTGCTCTTATTATTGAAGTTTAAGCCCTTGGATGGGCCTTTGATCTATCGACCTTGGGCCTGCGGCTTATGGTGTGAGCCCTTGCTGTGCCCACCGTGCTTCTGGCGGTGGTTTTGGCCTCGATTTTTGTTGGCGTGTGCTTAAAGCACAGTGCTCGAGTCAGTAGGTCTAGCTTGATGATTTTTCATCAACAACTAGTTTTGTTTTTAAGTAAGGAGTAAGACAGAAATCAAATTCAAGAACTGAGTACATTTTTGTGCCCTATATTGTTTCTACAGGACAATATTGGTGGCATGAAAAGTCGAGTAGGTCTTCTCCAGGATATCATGTTCAGTCAAACTTCAGAGTTGTACTCATTCACAGACTTAAATTCTTGGAAGTGTAAATGTTGCCAGTCATTTCTTGCTTTAAGCAAGAAGATATCTCTTTGATGATCAAAACGCTCTTTCAAAGCAAGCCATAAAGTTCGTGCATCCTTTTCATCTACGTACTCAGTTTGCAGTGTGTCGTGCATATACCTTCGTATGAAGATCATGGTTGTGGCTTTGTCAGCTTCGCCAACCAAGTTATCCGTCTCAGCACCAATGGTGCTTCTAAAAACTTCCAGAGAGATAAATTCGAGTTTGTTCAGTTTCGACATGTCGCTGTAGCAAACGAAACAAGATTGTGGATAGTACTATGTATTGCGTTTTAAGAAAACTTCAGGTTTTATGGCACTTATTCGAAACCACGGATTTGAATTTACGAACTACGGGTTCATGGGTACCTACAAGCAAACGCAATATATAGAACAACAGTGTATATATATATATATATATATATATATATATATATATGGGGCCCATGGCGTGAGGTAGATCACGGCTCAAAAAATTAGGGCTAACTGATAGTTGGGTTGCAAGCCCACCATTGGGTGTTTGCTAGGTTGCAGACTAATATGGGAAATGGGCAGAAAACCCAATCCCAATATTGGGCTAGTTTTGGTTGGCAGAAAGCCAAGCCCACACAGGGTTAAGAGAGGAAGAAGCAGGGAAGGTCCATGCCCAAAGTGGAGCTGGGTTTGGTTCTGTCCGAGCGCAGAGGGAGCCCAACAAGGGCTCAGAGGGGAACTGGGATCAACCCAGCGTAGCTGGATGGGGGTGCCATAGGGGAAACCAGTGGCGCCAATAATGGCGGCGTTAATCTTAGGCCAAGAAGAGGACAAACGAGTTTAGGGGCAAATCGACAAATAGGTCTTTTTTTTGTTTCTCACACACAATCATCAAATCACCACAATAATATATATGACAGATATATAAAATTAAATGCGAACACAATATTAAGCAAAAGATTATAATTCTTTTAAAAGCATAAAATTTGGGTTCATGCATCATGGTGAAAGATTTGTGTAATCAAGGCTGAAAAAATATCAAAATTTAAATCGTGTTTTAGAAGTACTTGGATTGATGATGATGATTGTAGACCGGTTTGTAGTAGAGAATGCCCTATAGATTCCTTAGCGCAGCAACGATAGCGTGTTGATAACATGTTGTAACCTATTTGCTGAAGGGAAAGAATAGGGAGAGAGAGGGGGCCGGGGATAAAGAGAGAAAGAGAGAGAATAAGGCTTAGAAAAATTGCAGTATGATTTTCTTTATGTCAATGCCTTTATTCATAGTAAACCACAAGGAAAGAGAAACTTGCTCTCCAAGTAAATACAAACCTAATATAATAGAATCACTAGATTACATAGGAATCCAAAACCATATTTACCAAGGATTTATACAATCACATAATATCTAGAATACACACAACACAAACAAGTAATCTAAACAAATGAAGGAATTTTATAGAATTAACGGACTTTCTTGGCATCCTGCACTAAGAAACCCCTTATTCCCACAGAACGACTGGAAAAAGTTGATACAATTAATATCTTGTTGTCTGTGAACCTTCGTAAAAAAGTAAATTTATCTTAAAACCCGACTGTAGGATTGAATATCAAGTTTAATCCCGTTATGTGCATAAAACTGGAAAACGACGGTGCAAAACAGAAAAGTAAAGAACACATGAGTTGAGCTTTACAAGGAAAAAACCTCAGAGAGGAAAAACCCTTGGGTAGAGATGCCAGTAAAAATCCACTAAGGAAATAACAGAGACTTTACAAGACTCATACAAGACTTAGATACACAACCAAACTAGCCTTGTCCTCTCAATCTTGAAAGTCTAATGCACACAGCAGGATCGCACACAGCTAGAAAGATGAAGAACGGATTGTAGGAACTCGCCTTTTGCACTCTCAACTAAAGTATAGAAAGTATTGCGCATCAAAAGGCATCTTCCTTTGTGCGTGAATGTCCTATTTAAATAGGAGACCTTTCATATTTTGGCTGGACTAAAAAGTCCTTACCTTTCAAGTAATCTTCCTTGATTCTCAAGCAATCTTCATCCCTTTATTATTTGCACCGATTACTTCCTTATTCTTCAAAGAATCTTCATGTCAAATCCCTTTATTATCTCCACCGAAATCTTGAAGGGATTGCCTTTAATCTTTGACTTACCAAAAAGATGGGGTTAAGACTTCAATTGCGTAAAGATCTTGTAGAATGATTACAAGATCACCTACGAACTTAATTCAATAATAATTACAATTTGTCTAGAAAATAAGCCAAATTAAAATGACATTTACACTTCGCCTTTTCTTTTAGTAATATTGTTTCCAAATATATTTGCACTCCAACAAAGTCATATTACACTCCTACTTTTTTTTAGTTTTTTTTACATTTAAGATGACTTTTAAAAGTGCAAAAAAGGAGATATATATATAGGGCACAACAAGGAGCAGGGTTCCGTCTTTTACTAGTCACTACATTGATGTTGAATTAAATTCTTCATTTTTTTTTCCGCAAATGGTGGATTGCCCTTATGGTTAGGGCATTCTTCTTCAACCCACTGCGTCCCGAGTTCAAACCCACCATCTCGTCTTAGTGTAGCTTAGAGTAGTAATATCGCTTGTAATAATTAAAAATAAAAATAAAAAACCTCCATTTTTTCCACACAAAGAAACAAACAAGAAAAACAACAAACATTTTAGGGCACTGCAATCTCTGCATTTTCGAATTCCAGACGGTCATGTCATTTCTAAACAGGGGTTTGATTGTCTACAAATTGAGAAAGTCCCATGGATATATATTTAGAAATCGGTATACACTCCTGTCTTCTTTAATTTTTACACACTAGAGGAGTGTAATATGATTTTTTTTTTTTTAATTTGAAATGTGTAGGATAACTTTTTAAGAGTGAAAGTAAGAAGCTGGATGTATCTAGGGCACAAGGGGCAGAGCTCCTTTCACTCATTAGTCACTACATCACTGTTGAATTAAATTCTCCATTTTTTCACACAAATAAATAAATAAGAAAACTTAGAAAAAATTTCGGCCACTGCATGCTCTGCATTCATTTAGTCGGATGTTACTGACATAATCTAGAAATATGTGAGGAGCTTCACACAAGGCGTGTGCAAGGGGCTGCATGTTTTACACCTAATCCCAACAAATTTGGCACTTTAGTTCTGACTTCTTCTATAAAAATCGAACCAGTCTGCTATTGTTTACCATACGAGCCTGAGTTTTCTTCTTTCATCCTTTTTAATGGGGTTCCTTCTAACCAGAATCTTTGCTTTTCTCACAGTGAGTACACTCTGTAAAAATTTAAATTTCACAATGATTTTTGATAAATCTTATGTATATATCTGATTTAATTAGCTCATACTAATGAGAATTTTAACTATTTTGCAGCTCACACTGGTGGCAACGGCAAACCATCCGACTACTTTACTGCCACCTCAAGTTTACTGGAACTCCATCCTGCCAGACACACAAATGCCAAAAGCTCTCAGTCAACTTGTCCAACCTGGTTTGTATTTACAATCTCTGATTCAAAGAGCTTCTCCCATCATTTTACTGATACGATATGTGGTTTTAAAAAACTATAAAATAAAAAAAAATTTAAAAATACATATATATATGTATAACCAAAAGAATAGAAAGAAGTAATTTGATTCTTTGTGAAAGGTTTATATTTTAAAGACATAGGGATAATATTGAATGAAATTGGAGTTGTCTACATGAACGTAGAAGTTATTTTGAATTGTATTTACTAATTAAATAAAGGGAGCTTTAATGAAAAAGACTTTTTTAAACTTTTTTTTAATCAAAAGCACCTTAATAACTTTATTTAATAAAAAATGCTAGAATTTTAATTAAAACGACAAAAGTTTAACAAAACAAGCCCAAATTCGCAAACCACCAAAGCCCATGCATGTGGCCACACGCGCAACCCATGCATGTGCCCACGCACGCCAAAAAAAAAAATGAGACCTAGTGCTGGGATTTGAACTTGAGACCAAGTGAATTGTGCATCTAAGCCTTTCACCACTAATCTGCAGGCCAATTTGTGTTAATTGGTGGAATTATTTAATATTTATATTAGATTTGGCACTTACTAAATAAAGTAACAATTTATTTTTGTATTATTATATTTTTTTTTCTTTCAAGATATAATAACATTATTTATACCAAAATTCAACAAAGTCATTTTATAGTTTAAATTAGAATATATTAATAACCTATCTCCTCCTCCTCTATGCTCTTTACCCGATTCTCTCACTTCTCTCCCATTTCACCCTTCCCAACCCCGCTCTCTCTTTCTTAAGTTGATTTTCATGAAATTTTATTCATGAAAAACACTTAATTGTATGTTATTTTTTTTTTAAATAGTGCAATTTCTTAAATTATTTTTCTTGAAATAATGTTATTGTTTCTAGAAATAGTGTTACCGTTTCTCGAAATAGTGTCACCGTTTTTTGAAATAGTGTCACCTTTTCTCGAAATAGTATCACCATTTCTAGAAATAGTGTCATCATTTCAAGAAACAGTGTCACCATTTCTAGAAACAGTGCTACCATTTCTAGAAATAGTGTCATTATATCTCGAAATAGTGTTACTGTTTCTAGAAATCGTGTTACCATTTCTCGAAATAGTGTCACTATTTTTAGAAATAGTGTCATCATATCTAGATATAGTGTCATTTTTTCTCGAAATAGTGTCACTATTCTAGAAATAGTGTTATCGTATCTCAAAATAGTGTCACCGTATTTCGAAATAGTGTCACCATTTCTCGAAATAGTATCACCATTTCTAGAAATAGTGTCACCATTTTTAGAAATAGTGTCACTATATCTCGAAATTGTTATCAACAAATTTTTAATGAAAGTTACTTTATAGAATTTTATTCATGAAAAACACTTTTTTTTTATTCATTGTTTTTTGAAACAGTGTCACTATTTCTAGAAAAAGTATCACAACTTTTAGAAATAGTGCCACCATTTCTCGAAATAGTGTCACCGTTTCTAGAAATAGTGTTACTATTTCTAGAAATAGTGTCTCTGTTTTTCAAAATAGTGTATTTGTTTTTCAAAATAATGTTACCGTTTCTCAAAATAGTGTTCCTGTTTCTAGAAATAGTATTATCGTTTCTAGAAACGGTGACACTTAAAACCCTAAACACAAAAAAAAAAAGCAATGCTTTTCTTGGATTTAGTTTGGTAGAATTACAATTGAAAGTTTCCAAAAAACACTTGAAAAAAAAAAGAAATAAAAAAAATGCAATATATTATATATGAGGTGAGAAGAGAAAGGAGAGAGAAGGAGAGTTGATGGGAGTAGGGAGGAAAGATTAGAGAGGGTTGATAAGGGGATATGTGAAAGAGTAGAGAGAGATTGACTAAAAAAACCCAAAAAAAGGACAAAAAAACGTGTGAGACAGAGAAAGAGAGGGAGAGATGTGGGCTAGATGGGTGGTGGTTGGGACGCGCTAGGGGTGGGAGAGGAGACAAAATTTTTTGGGTTTTAAAAAAAAAAATTTATATTTAAACTTTTGTCATTTTCATTAAATTTTAAATCATTTTTATTAAAGAAAGTTATTAGGATGCTTTTGGTTAAAATTCAAAGTTTTTATGTCCTTTCTATTAGTTTTCCTTTAAATAAACGCCACAAAAAATAAGAATAATAAGTTACTATTAGCGCTCCAAAATCACCATCTTGCAATCCTCTTCTTGATAAAAAACAAAAACTAGTAGGGAATTATGACTATTAATGTGGAGTGCTTATAATAATTCCCTTGTAACATTCGCGATCTGAACAATTTCAGTTTTTCTCCATTTATGTTGCTAATTCTGCAGACCACACTAGTGTTGGCAAAGGAGACTTGTCTATTTTCAGTCAAGATGCTGCCCAAAACGGATGCTGGCCACACTTTAGAAATTACGGTAGGGGCACTAAAAGTGAAGACCCGAGTCAAGTATTTTTCTTCTTGGAGAAGGACATGCATCCTAAAAATACAAAGAAATATGGCTTAGCTAAAAGTTCGACTAGAGCAACTTTCCTCTTCCGCAAAACTTCAGAGTCGATCCCCTTCTCATCTCGCAAAATGCCAGAAATTCTCAACCAATATTCATTGAAACCGGGGTCTGTGGAAGCACTTAGAATTAAAGAAACCATTCAGGAATGTGAAAGTCAGGGCGTTAAAGGAGAAGAAAAACACTGTGTCACCTCTTTAGAGTCGATGATTGACTACGCCATTTCCAAGCTCGGAAGAAATATACAAGCAGTATCCACGGAGGTGGAAAAAGGAGCTGCCACTGTGCAGAATTACACAATATCCCCTGGAGTGAAGAATCTTTCTGCAGACGATAAGAACAAACTCATTGTGTGTCACAAGATGAGCTACCCGTATGCTGTTTTCTACTGCCATGCATTCGGAAGAATTAGGGTTTATATGGTGCCTCTGCAAGGATCTGACGGGATGACCGCAAAAGCTGTAGCAATCTGCCATACAGACACATCTGGCTGGAACGCAAAGATCTTTCGAGATTTGAAAGTTGAACCAGGAACGGTTCCCGTTTGCCACTTTCTTCCCGAGGGCGAAATTGCCTGGGTTCTAAAACAGAAACCCTAGCTACCTGGCATGATCACTTGGCAAAGCGCTTCCCTGTGCTTCCCTGTAAAAAGAATTCGATAAGAGCGTGCTAGTGGTATCCCGCTATGTATAATTAATAAAAAAGAATCTCATAATAATGGGATGTTACCTTTCGTTAGTACAGCTAGCAATTTGACTATTAACTAAGGTAATATAACCGATTACTCATTAGCATACGTCTGTCTGACAACTGGAAAATTCTTCCACAGTTAAGTCGATATGACATCTTTTTGAAAGTTCAACTTAAGAAATTCCAGCCCAATAAATCAGGCCAAATGTTGTCTTCTACTGCCATGCATTTCGAAGAACTAGGGCTTATATGGTGGTTCTGCAAGGATCTGATGGGACGAATGTGAAAGCAGTAGCTATCTGCCATGTGTAAGAATAATCTGACCTGAAAGAAATTCAAGAAGATGAAGTCACAGCCGACTTCAATAGTAAGTCTTCTCCTCTCTGTCAAATACACAATGCTCAACCAAACAATATATAAGTCTTTGGTCCAATAATGAGCGGGTTTTTTTTTGTGAGAACAGTGACCACTATTTATATAGAGAACTAATCCATATGATTCCCCTATTGGAATCCATATACAATACTAAAATAGTCTCCTTATTGAATTATAAGTGGTAAAAACCAATTTACATACTAATTAGTCCAATTCCATATAAACTAGTACAAAGTAATCTTCTTTTCATAAGTATTTTTCTAAATCAATTTGAACTCAAACATATCTGCCAAAATATAGTTACATTTATGCTCACATTCTAACACCATGCAGACACATCTGGATGGAACCAGTGGTGAATCTAATGAACGGCCAGGGGGAATGCGCCCCTCTCAATATTTTTGGGCTACGAAAAAAATATACGTAGTATCTAATAATTTGACAAACTACCATCAAAAGCTAAACAACATTGACATCTCTTCAGTGCAACTCGATCCTCGTCCAAGACTACCTGGAAGCGGATATTAGAGTTGGTTATGGCAACTCACGACACCATTTTTTAAAAGAGTTTTTCTATTTAAACACCATCACCTATCTAATTTCACCCCAATTTATATCTACACCCCATTAAAACATTCAAACTTTTTCTAAGTACACAACATTTGTTACCAAATTTTCCTTTAAACACCAACAACACACCCAACATCCTTCCCACCCTCCGGTTGTCTTCGTTGCTATGAAACTCTAATTTTGCTGCAACCTTTTGGGTCGTCACTGTCAGCTCTCACATGGCTAACAAGCATACTGCCGTTCTAATCCAACTTTTCACAACAAATTAAGCAACTAAAACCTTTATGGACTATGATTCAATAAGTCAACCGATGGATGGTATATGTGGATCCAGTAACAATTACAATTCAAATATATTATTTAGAGTTTAGGAGTGCACAATGATTTTTTTCTAGAGCCAATAACATCACACTTGTCAAATAAACTGATAGTTGATATAACCAGAATTGTTACTAAGACCTTCTTGTTGTATTACTAATACAATATTAGTAAGTAAAATTTTGGTGGTAGAGGTGTCAAACGAGCCAGCCTAGTCGGTGTTGTGCCTTATTGAAATGGGCTGTGCTTTGGCCGGCCCACTTGTTTAACACATATTTCTGATGTGTGTCATCAAATAATAAGGAAGGTTTCTATCTTCGCTTTTATTTTTTGCATTTTGGTAAGACTCGTGAAATTAGTCGATTTGTGTGGGTTGTTTTTCAATCAAACTTGTTTTGTACTCGGCACGAGCACGATGTTGGCCCTCCCGTACAACACATGTATTAAATATTTACGAGAAATTAGAAAACAAACACTTGAACATATATACCCCCCAAACTGAGACTTGGGCTCCCCTAGTTTGTAGTTTTTGTTTTGCTGGCTGTGTTTTTCTTTGCAGGTCTTCTCCTTCATTCGTTCTCGCAAATACTAGTTTGAATCCCTTATTGCTTAGTGAACACACTTACTTTTGTTCAAGAGCTGATTAAGGGCCTGAGTGAGGAATGAATCTCAAAATTTTGACTATATATATATATATGTATATATATATATTAAGGGTTGAACTCCCATTAATTGAATCATTGGAAAATAAATAAAAAGAAAACTAACAATTAAACTGTGAATAACCACCATAAAAGATTGTGTTAGTCATTAACAATAAAGACGCAAAACAAAACAGTACACTAAAATAAAATTAAAATCTGTGACAAATAGGAAATACATGCATATATATACATGCACCAAAGTTACTTCCCAACAAATAACTTAAACTAACTTACTTGTCAGGCCGGCTCAGCTCATGTACCTAATTTAAATTAATCGTATTGATACTATGTTTGAGCCCCTGATTGATACTTCTCTTTGTTGAGGTGTGTCATCAAATAATAAGGAATCTTTTTATCTCTTTTCACTTATATTTTTTGCTTTTTGGTAAGACTTGTGTAATTAGTCGATTCATGTGTGGTTTATTTTTCAAATCAAACTTGTTTCGTACTCAGCACAAGCACAAGTCCATTAGACCTATCAGATTACCTTAAATCCTTACTTATGAAACAAGTATCAAATTGTTCTAAGACGAGGATTAATCATTATTCGGATTTTAAACAAACCCCACAGGAATCTACTAATTACACAAGTCTTACTAAGACACGTCTGATTGGAACCCTAATCATTATGCCTTCAAAGAGCTCAAGGCTAAGCCAGGATCAACCATTTGCCATTTTCTGAAAGACGAGAATGTCGGTTGGGTTTCAAACTAAAAAGCTACGTGGGTGTAATCCGTCGGCCGGCCGGGTCTTCTAGCTGATCACTTTGAGTAGTCCTTATTGGCTATATGCATGTATCCCACTCCATTAATATATATAACAAAGATGGGCCTGGAATGGCGCAATCTATTTTGGTTAATTTGTTGGTATGTTTGGAAATGGAGAAACATGGCTGTTTTTTATGCCCACTTTCATATCCCCCAAAATGCTGCTGATATTATTCTCAAATATGGTTGGGAATGGACTAAAGCTAACTCCAAGAGTGGAATTCAAACTTCTAGATCTATTGAGAACCTATCTTGGAGTTTTCCAAGGAGTGGTTGTCATAAATTGAATGTGGATAGTTCTCGGAATGGGCAAAGTGGAAAAGTTGGTGTTGGTGGAGTCCTTAGGGACCATATGGGTGATTGGAAGGCTGGGTTTACTGCTAATTTTGGGGTTGTAGAAGATGTGGGGGTTGTTTTTAGGTTTGAAGATGGCCTTGGATAAGGGTGTTAGAAATTTGATTGTAGAGTACGATTCTGATGTATTGGTCTCTCTTTTGAAAGCTCCCACTCAGAACTGTCACCCTCTTGCTTCCTTGATTCATGGTTGTCTCTCTTTATTCTATTAGTTTGTGCATTTGGAGTTTCAACATATCTACAGGGAGAGAAATATAGTAGTTGATTGCCTGGCAAAGTTGAGTCTCTTTTCTTACCTTGGTTGTAGCTAGTTTGAGCATCCTCTTCTGCTGTCCACCCGGTTTTGTTAGATGATCTTTGTGGAATTTCGAGACAAATAGCCGTTTGTATAGATCCTCCGAGCTAGTTTTCTTTGTGCTTTTGGTTTGGGCTCTTTAGCCCTGTTGTTTAACCCAAAAAAAAAAAAATATATATATATATATATATATATATATATATATATATATATATTAAAGATCAGTACTTGAGCTAGTGGACTGGCATAACATCCTGTTACTTATTAGCAAATCAAATTCCTCTTATCAATAAAGATGCAGTAGAGTAAAAATCTTTGACAGGAGAAAATGCTTGGCTTGCATAATATAAACCAAATTTTGCTTCAAAACAGATAATCTAAACAAACTTTGTCAGTTCAGTTGTCATCCCACTAATCTCATCACTATAGGTCTATATATATTCAGAAAATCCCGATCTTAGAAAATTAATAAAAAGCTCCTCGAAAACCTTCTTTTTATTGAAAAATTTTTAGACAATTTTCTTTATCATTAAGGGCACCTTTTTTATTATTAAGAACATGTGTTTTTTTTAATTCAAAACCCTCATGAAGTGTGAATCTTTTTTTGTTGTTTGTCCTTATAATACAAAAAAAATGTCCTTAATGATAAAAAAAGTGTCCAAATGTTTTTCGATAAAAAAAAGTTGTGTGAGGTACTTTCTATTAGTTCTCCCTATAATTAATATACCACATAATTATATATGCATCCTTAAAAGCTCCTTGTTACGAAAATTTGAAGAATATAATTAATATATACCACTGGTGATGAGGCCTAGCTATACGCAGGTTCAAGTGAGAAGTAATTGATTTATATATGGAATTGAAAACACAACGGTTTGAAACAAAGAACTAAATTTAAAAAGAATACTAAACTACACAGCTAAACCAAACGGTGGCTCCTCAAAACTGGAACAATCTGAGCCAGCCATAGGTTATAGTTGTTTTGGTCAAGCTTGATAGCTATCTATGGCTTGAGATCGAAACAGGATCAGAAGTGAATGGCCTCGATAACTCATCGGAGGCATAAGGTTTGTGTATTATCTAATCATGTTGTACATAGAATACATTTGATACATGCGATACACTGAACTCATGAGAAACATCTGTACAATCCAAGTCTAAAGTCATCTGACACAATGACTGGTGCTACTATCGTTTATCAGCTCACAGGTGACGAACTCATTGCGCGTCATAAGCTCGACCACAAGTACGCCCTCTTCTCCTGCCATGCACCGGAAAAAAAAAACAAGTGCTTATATGGTGCATCTGGAAAGTAATGACAACATGAACGATTGTTGAAATGGAACCCCTAAAGCACGCTGTCTTCCAGTTTCTCAAAGTTCAGCCACGAACCATTGCCATCTGTGCCATTTTCTTCTTTAGGACACTATTGTCTGGTTTAAGAAATCAGGAGCCTACGATCCTTGAACCCGACAGTTGTACCTGGTCACTCAGCATAGTGTTTCCATTCCAGGTGGTTCTACTTCTGTGATCGCTAACAGTTGTATCCGCTGCCATATTCCCTGAGAATGGGATGTTAATGTCTGAGAAGGCTTCTTTAAAAGATAAAAGAGTAAATAAAAAGACAACCAACAATTAGACTATTAACCGCCATAAGTGATCGTGTGTGCTCGATAAAATCTCATCAGACTACTAACCAACAAAATAAGTTAAACCAACTTACTTGTCAGTAGTCAACCCACTAAGCTCACTACATCCAGAAAATCTCATCAGACGACATTCTCGGAACTGAACATCTTGGACATCCCCAACTGTCAGCGGGATCACTACATTATGAAAACCAGTGCATTACCACATAGGGCATCACATAAGCTTTGTATACGGAAACTTGAAGCATAGCTGCCCTTAGACCACTTTTGGATGCTATTTTTTCATGGAACATACCGATAGAAGATCTCACATGTTCATAAACCTGAGCAACAGCTCTGCAAATTTTCTTTAAGAACTTCTAGATGATGTGAGCTGATGGCAGAAATAATTGCAAATTTGAACTTTGAATGACATGCTCATAAGTCAGTCCACCATCTTTCCAAGGAAAGCATTTGCTTAGCCATAAAGTAAATTTCCCTGTGTATTATATATATCATCAGAACACGTAAAAAAACCAGGTGCAAAATGACAAGAAAACATGTCGTAGAACATTTCTTTCGACGACAAGAAGTACATAGATTGGTTGTAAAGCCATCACTCACCACCATCCAATGCATGAAAGTTTTACTTTTTCAGATCAACAGCAAGAACACACCTTGGTCAATCTAAGGTTCAGGCACAACAGCTTTATCTTTATATTGATCAGCCTGAAAAGGTTGCAAGGAGCCCCACGATCTTCCAACTTTCAGTTTGACGTGCAATGGAACTGGGCAATGAATAATTAAATTAGGTACAGCAAACAAATGTCCTCAAATGATCAAGTATTAAGCAATGTTCCAGAAACTTTAGAAATATACCACAAAGCGAAACAGCATTTTCCATGCTCGTCTGTAGCAGTAAAGCAGCTTCCTTTATCACAACAGGATCAACTTCCAGTACTAATTCATCATGTACCTGGTTAGAAACCACCAACAGTTAAAACATTGTTACATGAGTTGCCTTGTAAATGAAGCAAAATTAAATTTAAATAACAAAGCTCACAAGATGCTAAATATTTTTAGTTTATTAATATCTTCATCAACATTTCAATTGACCAAAGAACTTAAAATTATAGAATAATAAACAGAATTTCCAAAACCAACCTGTAATAAAATTCGGCAGCGGCCCTTCAGTATGTGTAACTTTGTTGCAGGATGAGAAGAAGAATCAGGCCTTTCAACACCTTCAACTATCACGGAATATATATTTATCATTGCAATCTTAATGATGTCAGCAGCAGATCCCTGTAAAAGGAAGACATCAGAGAAAAGTACTACAATTTAGTGATTAACGTTAAACCCCCACACTCTGTCCCCACAGAAGGAAGGGAAAAAGTCGTACCTGACATATAGAATTCACAGCTTGTCTCTGAGCCTTCGACTTTTCTTTACTGTTTCCTAGTTTTATTTTTGACAAAAAGCGCTTTCTTCCCTTAAGGGTTTCGATGTATCTGGGCACAATAATGCAGATAATCAACAGTTGAATAGCTTCAAAGAAATGTTTACAACAGTGTATTACATTTTCTTTTACTGGGAAAGAAAAAGAACAAGACGAAAATAATGCTAAAATTAAATCAGCATTGACCCCTATTTTTTATGAAGAGATGCTTCTTCCAAAAACTTTATAATCATCACTAGGAGAAGAACAGAAAAAACCTATGCACGTGTAAGAAATATTAACCAAAATACTACATGGTTTTTACTTTAGATATGATAGCAACCTATTCCCAAATGAGTTCAACTACTTCAAGAAACAAAGAAAATAGTAAGATGTCCTCACCCTTTCGTGCGGCAATATGCAACTGCTTCATTGAGCCAAGAAGCAACTCCAGGAAAAGAACTTTTAAAGTTCTTTATTTTTTCAGAAGCTTCTTCTGGACTGCAGTCCAGTTGTTCTGCAAGGCTATTAGCACCCATTCCATAAAGAATGCCATACACCAACCTTTTGGTCTGATCTCGTACATGGGAACTAACAGACTCTTCCGAAATCCCAGTCCATCTAGCTGCTATCATGGTGAAGACATCACCATGGGGATTACTAAGGAGTTCAATGAGTGCAGAGTCTTTAGAGAAATGTGCCATCAGCCGCAATTCTATCTGAGAATAATCTGCAGTTAACAGTAACCAGTTATCCTGCAATAGAACAGCAACAATAAATCAACTAATAACACACAAATGGCCTTCAAAGACATGAACAAGCTCATCATTACCTGAGTAGGAATGAAGTAATCACGAGCATTGATGTTGAATTGATCAACATCAGTTTCGTTTCCATTTCCATCCTTATTCATTTTAAAGTCAACCATATGTTCAACACACTGCATAAATCAAAAAGAACAAAATGTGATATTATGATAACGAGTAAATCTTGTTAACAACTGAAGGAGAGGGAGGAGAGAACAAAACGACTCATGGGAAATCCAAACCTGGAGATTTGGTTCCTCCATTGACAGCCGACCAGTTGCTGTTGATGTTTGGAGCCAATGACCATGTAATGTGTACTTCTGTGTCCTCATGGATAGCCTACCCAGTGAACAAAACGATCCCAATGTACAGTTTAAGAGTTTTGCCAATGTACGATGCTCTTTAATGACGGGAATTATAGGATGCTCATCCCTGAAATGAAATTGATTATAGGATGCTCATCCGTTAAAACAATGAGAGGCTGATGCCACAAAACCAAGAGATTCAAGTGAGCATGCAAGAATACTCGAATACCATCTCCTTCAAGTGCTCACTATTCAAACAAAACAATCTAAACGGGATGGAAGCCTCTATGGAATCAAATAACTAATAGAAATCCTATTCCCTTGAGTATTAATATTTCAACAGCAAATTCACACCTCAGATGGGTAAGGTTACGAAGTACGAAGATGAAAAGAAGTCTCGCTTAATACCTTAATAAATCCAAGCAATGCTTGTCCGTACTTGGATGTTGTTTCCCCTTATTGCGCCCCTCTGGTATGGGCAGCTTTAAGTGTCCATACAATACATTAGCAATATCTGCTGCCGTAGATAACGAAAATTTCATGCCAGCCAGCTTATAAGCTTCCTTCTCGAGCTGCCCTAGCTTTTTTCCTAACACCTTGCGTGCTTGTAAGCATCCCTCCATGTCAAGACCCACTCCCCAGAGCTCCATGTCAGCAAGAATATTAACCTAGCATACAAATACGCAATAAGCTAGTGTCGAAGTGGTTGGGTTGGGTACTGGTTCTCAAGTACCCAACTAAACAGTGGTCATGCATTTAAATCAAAAACAAACAATAGCAATAATGTAAACCTCAAATAAAATGAAGCTGCCTCAGATAAATTAAGTCAGATGCTATCAAAGTAACTTACCAATGGGATTTCAATATTTAGGAGGGCTTCAGTAAGGTCTTCAGCAACAAGTAACTTCCAAAGAGCAGAACATAGGGCTCGTATTTGTGCAGCCCGACGGCAGCAACCATTATGTGCAGCTCTTCGCATCTGATTCTTCCACCTACCATTCCGATTAGCAGCTGCCGCAGCTTCACTGGATAACCTCTTCTTAACTTCCTATAAATCATTCTAAAATCTTCAAATGCAAATTCAATAACGATGAACATGTAAATGAAACAATTAAATACTTTTGCCTTTAAGAAATGCTTTGATTGAAATGATGAAGTTCCTTTTTTATTTTACCTTTTCCAGGTTAGGATTAGAACTTCTCTCCTCATCAGGCCAAAGAACCCAGGCCACGATGCACATGTCAATTCCATCGTTTATATGAACTGGGGGCAACAATAAAAACGAGCTGTCTATGATTTCAAAACAAGTACTTTTCCCTCCAAGATTCTGACAACCAAATCTCTGAGTATGAACTGCAGGACTTTTAAGTGCCTGCATCTGAACTTTCAACTTCCAAGTAAATTTTCTAATACCTCTTTTCCCCATTATTTTGCCAATCCTGTTCCATCTATATCTAGCCATCTCCAACAAATCATCAAGAGGTAACACATTACTTCTATTGCCGGATCCATTCAAATTCAAGCATTCATTTTTACCGCTGTCTGACCACAGTAGATCCTTAGGAATATTGACATAGTACACAGGAGAGTTTTCCCAACAGATGGCTATGCCATGTATTTCAAAGGGCGCAACAGAATTCAATTCCGATCGTTTGTTGTAGTGAATATCAAAATAGAACTCCGAGGTGGATTCCCAGAGATCCAAGAAGGAATCAAAACCACCAATAGTATTAACTGCATGAATAGGGCCTTTCTCACAAGCATTGCCCTTATAGCCAGAGGACAAATTCTCCCTTTTGCAGCGTTCCTGTTTTTCAAGATCAAGAGACTCATCAGATGCCCTAGTTCTATCAACTAAGCTTTGTAACTGAACCCGGTCAGTCAAATCAGCATTTCTTGTCTGATCAAGCGCAGCAGTAAGCTCATCTACGGGGCTAGCAGGCCCTCGAATATGTACTTTAGAATTGTCAGGACCAGATTTAATTTGCATGACACCAGTTGAATTTACTTCTGCAACCTTTTCAGAATGAACCCTACCTTCCAAAGATGGCTTAGCAGCATACTCTGTGCTGCGCTGTACATTAGGAAAGCTACTAGTGGAGTTATCACCAGAGGAATTTCCTGCTCCTTGCATACTGGGACTTCCACCACCAGTTGAAAATACCGGTCGAGAAAACTGTGGGACATCCAATCCAAGAGCTTTAAAAGCTGAGAAGGCAGCAACTCTTGCCTCTTCAGCTTTTTCAAGAACAATTTTGTGTGCACCATTCTTGATCTTCTTTGCTACGCCTACTTGGATGCGCCTTTTAGCTGAACCTTCTGCAATATTATCAACTTACCAATATTAGGAAAGAATGCAGGAAAAATACACAATAAAATAAAAACAAAAATAAAATAACTTTAAGAAATAGTTAAATAAGTTAGAAAAGAAAAAGGGACAAAAACTCTATCTTCATAAAATAAAGTACATAAATTATAGAGCTAGAACCATCTATATGAACAAATATTATCACAACCCCGCTGGCACACAAGCACATGAAACAAACGCATCTGAGCAAACTTACACGCATGTAGAAAACTAATTGTTATACAATACTTGACTGGAAAGAGTACCATATGAGCAGTTCATTGAAAGACCAGAAAGAGTGTTGAATTCAGAAAAAGGCCTTGGCATAAGTTATCACACGCTAAAATTTGCCTTCTTAGAAAGAAGTCTTTTCTATAGTTACTGGTTCGTAATATTACTCAAACTCAATTCCTTTTTTAAAGGTCAAAGAGAATGCATTCACCTGATAAATGAATCTCTCCAAAGCAAAGATATGCTAAGAACTAAGCTAAGAAACAATTATTTCTTAATAGTCCTGGTGACCATCACAATTCACAAATCAAACATAGTTTAGAAAGAACGTGATCTTATCAGGACATTTAGATGATATTAAGATATCATTTACAAGTAACTTATCATAGGAAACCGAGAAGCCATGTTCTAAAATCAAAATCTTATATGCATCACCTTGTTCATTCCATGATGAAGATTCAAAAAGAGCTTTGACTATTTCAGGGATGGACGCTTCAGCAATTGCTAAAGGAGTACGCAAGCCAGCTTTATAGAGTGCCCTTGCTCGAGAACCCTACAGATCAACACATGCCATTTACATATAAATATATAAAAACCACTGTTGAGCATATGTCAGGTATCAAAAGGAGATTACAAATGTAATTGTAGTTCACATACCTTGACATATGGAATTGTAGTAAGCTCCACAATCTCTGCTCTCACTCCAAATGAAACACGATTTTGGAACTTGCAAACCAAGCCCTCGAAATCATGCCACCCAAGCCTCTCACAAAACATGGTTACCATAGATGCAAACCTTCCAGCATTCTCTTGTAAGGCCTGCACCATACCTCTGGCCACTTTGAAAGCTTCACATACCTCAGTGATAGCAGCTTCCTTCACCACAGATTGAAGAGTACACATTTAGCAAGACAGAAGTCAACAAATCTCACAAACTATATAGAAGCAATTGCAATTCATATCCCATAAATAAATAAATCTAAACTGATAGATGCTCAAAAAAGAAAAAGAACAAAATTTAAATGACAAGACTAAAGGAGCAAAATGCATGTCACCTCCCATGTTCGTGTGTAAACCCAGAGAAAAAGGAAGCCCATACAAATAAACGTGAATGCATGCCGGAAACTCAAACACAATGCCTCTGTGTATGTGTGCCTATCAAGCACTAAATGAGAATGACATGGAGGAAACCCTCAATTGTCAGGCTGAAAAAGAAGAAAAATGATACCTGAACTAGTCTTGACAGGATGAGAGCAACATAGAACCGTTTACACACTCGAAGTATTTGATCATCCTGAAGCACAGTATTGTTTTTAATTCCAAATCTGCTTTCATATTTTCCATGCAACGGTTTCAGATTTTCTCTATTTTCTCTGAACCTGTTTGATGAACGCACAGGTGCACCATGTGCCATGCGCATCAAAAATGGTTCTGTCACTCCAACACGATTGCCAACAGACTGCATTCCATGAAAAGAGAATGAAAAAGAAAAAACTATAAGAACCATAATTTTGAAATCCATGAAATCACTAGGCATGGAGTCATAAAGTCATAATTTTGACTTAATGCTCACTGCTCAATTCACAGGCAAATAGCAATTATTGAAATTATTTCTGTTTTATGTTTGAACATGGACGATAGACTGATATAGATAGGTTTGAAATAGAACAGGAGTTCGAAACCACTCAAAGTGTTTATAAATCCGATCAGGGTGGTGACCACTCAGCACATGGGGTCTGCTCTAGATAATGCCATAAACTGTTAGCATAAGACAAATTCATACTTTAAACACGAGGTTTACCATAATGTCTCCAATGAACTTATTTGTTCTCCAATAACATATCAAAAATATATACATGCACATGCACAGAATCATTAGCAATTAATTGCTTATTTGCTAAGAGGCAAATTACCTGGTCAAGAGCAGACAATTCCATGAACCGTTCATAATACAGTTCCCAATCAGGCTCAACATCAACATTTATTGGTGTTACTAGGTAAACTAAATGCAAATCAGATGCGAGCACAAACCCTTCTCTTGCTCTTGAAAGATCATCCAGCACAATCTAGAACATCAATAGAAAAAGCATGATCAATGTCGAATACATTACCTAAATTCAATTAGTAGGGGTCAGCTAACACAGAAAAATATAATCCATCACACAAATGAGTTACTGTACTGACAAGTTTATGCTCAGTGATGTACAGATAGCAAAGATATTTGGGCAATTAATTGGACAATAACAAGAATAAGTTAGAATCTTTACAAGTGATTCTTCAGGGCAGAGGGAACTGCCAAATGCTGCACGTCCAAGAGGTGTGATACTGTATAACTTAGTATCCTCATTCCATTCTAGAAATTTCCTGTGGCACAACCACCGCAAAGATTCCTGTGCTGATTTCACCACATCTTGAAATGGTTTAGTGGAGTTTAGAAGTGTGCACCTAACATATCGATGAATGTCATTAGCAGTTTGAACCATTCCCCCAGCTACAACTTCTAAGATAGCATGGATCATTCCATTCATATCTTCAGATAGACAAGAACGCAATGGCAGACAGCTTTCAGTAAGAATTCCCATAATTCTTTTGATCTCTTCTGGCTTGCAAATAAGTACCTGGTCAAGAGAAAAATATATATATTAAAATAAATGAAATGGTTATACCAACTGACAAAGCAAATATAAAAAGAATGAACTAAAAATAAAAAGGAAATTAGATACACATAAAACAAACTGCTGGTACAGTATAATCATGTAAGAGGATCCATGAAGAAGAAGAATAGACACTAAAACATACACTTTCTCCTTTTGTATCTATTCCAGTTCGACCAGCCCGACCAGCCATCTGTCTGTACCTTGTCCCATCAATAAAATCACGACCAATCTTGGGCTGACGAAAAATGACCCTCCTAGCTGGTAGATTAACCCCAGCTGCTAAGGTAGATGTAGCAGTTAAGACACGTACAAGGCCTCTACGGTAGCAATTTTCAACAATCTCTCTCTCCTCAACCTAAGAAAAGATAAAAGCAGACAGATTCATTCAGGAAAAAAGCTCATCTATTACCTATTTGTGGAAACTAACCATCAAAATAAATAGCAAAATGGAAAACAGAAAAAATTACAGGGAAAAAAGAGAAAGAATAGTAAAAACTTAGAGGAAGACAACCCAAAGCAAAAGAATACCGTGAGGCCAGCATGGTGATAGGCAACACCAGCAGGAAGAGTTTCTTCTAATACTGGATCCAAACCAGCAGGGCACCTTCGCAAGGTATCAATAGCCACAGCAACATCGTGAAATTCACTGTCATCACTGCGAATATTAGGTGAAAATTTCTTGAGGAATCTGGAAACATGCCTTGCTGTTGATTCACATCCTTTTCGACTAGAGCAAAATATTAGCACGGAAAGACCCTCTTGAACAACCTGAGATACATTCCCTCAGTTCATCATTGATCAACTTTCAAATTAGTGCCTCAAAACAACTTCAGTAAAAGATGGGATGTAAAAAGTCCCCACCTCATTGCACAGTTCCACAACATGATCTGGATCTTTACCACCAAGGTCAGCTGCTTTGGAAAATGTTCTAACAATTTCCATTTTCTTGTTATAAAGGGTGTTACCAACTTTAATATATTCTTCTAATGGTACCGGTCGAAATTCTGTCTGGTACAGTGCAGCCTGCATGTATATTTGTGGAAAGTTAGGTATAGAATATGGCTAGCCACACCGTGAAGCTGGAGAATTATAGAAAGATGTGTGTGCTAGCTAGTACGGTACTTTGTACCCTCCCTCAGCACAATATGTGAACAAATTCAAAGTAAATTTGTAAAATTATCAAGAGAAAATACTCTTATTCAATTCATATAATATCAAAGATACACTTCAAGCAATCTTAACCATAGATCAACAAATTAAATGTAAGATGGTAACTACATGCAACCCACTTCCAACCAATCCACTCTCAACTCCCATACCCCACTTTCTCTCTTCCTATTGTAACATCCATCATACATCTTGTGTGTGATGCGTTCAGTTTGTAATTTGGGGTAACATAACCAGAAATTCTAATAAAAGAAAACGTGAAAGACATGAATGGTGAAATCCTTTCTAAAAAGCCAGCATTTAACCTGCCGACCGTATAATGCTTCAGGAATAAACAGTTCGTCCAATATCAAGCTGGCCCATAAGAATCTAAAATACAAAATTTTTAAAACATGGTAGGTCGCTTCAGTCACTGAAAAGGTTGTAATCAAGCTAGTTGATTGCCTAATTGGGTGATTGGTCAAAAAAAAAAAATCTACCAGAAGAAGATTCATAACAAGACTAAACTATTTGATTTTCTTTCCCTCAAAGGACACAGCTTATGAGAAGGTTTACTCATCATATATAGCAAAGTACTTCAAGAGTGGAATTCAATCTCTCTTAGATAAAATCCTTTATTCCAAGTAAAGATTATTTGTATCTATAATCTTAAATCAATGTCCAAAGACCCACAGCTAGGCGCATTATGGGACCTGCAGGTGTTAATGACAACTGCCTACAATGAAACATTTGTTCAAAAAGGATATAGTGGAGGATAATAGTTGTTTTATAGTTCCACTTACCTGAAGCCAATCAGCAACGGCTGCCACATTTGGCATAGTTGCACTCATCCCAACAATTTGCAGACCATGAGCAGTGTCAGCCTTACCACTACTCATACCTGAACTTTCTCCACTACTTGATTCAGAACTGCCTTCACCAGCTGCATAACGAAGTTTGGTCAACAAAAGTTCCAGAAGATAACCCCTACTTGGATCTCCAACCTGTTAATGATTATAAGCACGAGAGGCATTTAAATAAGTCCACCCAAAAGGCATACACCAAAAGAAGAAAACCAAACTGAAGAAACAAAAAGAATCATGAAGGAAGAATAAATTTGCATAGAAGTGACAAGAGAATGATACATAAGTTCATAACCACAAAGATATGGCTTAAAGTACCATATGCAGTTCATCAATCACAATAATCCCAATTTCTGAAAGACGACCCTCTTCCAGCAGCCTGTTTATCAAAAAATTTGCCTTTTCTATTGTGCAGACAGCTACAGAAGTATCTTTGGGAAGTGTTCCACCACCTTGGTTTCCGTAAAAACTACGAACACGCTTACCAAGTGGTTCAAGAAGTATGTCCAAATGTTCTGCCTGCACCAGATAGGAATTTGTAATTGATATTACATTTCAAAAGAAACAATAACCCAAACTTGCAAATCTTGAGGGAAACAACAATATCACCTTTTCTGCACAAATTGATACATAAGGCAGTACAAGTAAAGCCATTGCTCCAGTTGATAAGACCCGCCGCAACATTAGAATTTCTGCAACAAAACTTTTGCCAGCACTGTGGCAGAGGAAGCAAAACTAAGAAACATATAGATGCCTTCCAGTGAAAGGAAAAAAAACAGCACAAACTCTTTTTACAAAACAACTCCATCTTTTCAATGTGACAAGAACATAAAAGTTAAAAGAGTTAAAATTTTAAAATATTCTGATACATCAACTGGAGGCACAAATAGAATGATAAAGTAGAGAATTAATAAATGAAAAACACAATAGTGGCTTAAAACTCTGAAATGTCAAACATGTTACATACACTGTACAACCCTATCAAATCAAAAGCACACAACATGACAGAAAAACTAAAATAAAAACAAATGGCATAACTACCTTGTCGATGCGCAATATACAAGATTCCTTCTCTGCAATACACCATCCACCTGAAGGCAGTCAACCTGCAAGGTGGAGAATGCATATACATTATGCTTGAAACTAATCAATTCTAATACTGATTCACAACAACCCAATGTCCCACGCATAAATACGTTGAAAGTTACTTATATCTAAAGCCCTTAAAACAATGAAATCCTAGTCTAACAGCAAAGAGAAGCATATTGTTGGTTCAAGGCCAAACCACGACACTGGATCATTTGTAACTACAATGAATATACATAATTTGAAAAAAAATAATAATAAACAACAATTCAACCTGATAAAAAGTAATAAATAGAAAGTGGAAGACCAGGGCAAGTGGTTCATGCATATACATACAAAAATAAAACTTTAGACACCACAATAAAAGTCATTTCTTAAACAAATTGAAAAACATAATAAAGATTAGAGACAGGGAAATCACAATTTTAACCATTTACTTGTGCCAACACCATCAACCATGAGCACCATTTTTCGTATTGTCCTTTCATAGGAAGATTATGGGTTTGTGATTGACAATGCTTCCTCAAGGCAAACCTATCCCAACTCTATTTCTAAGTTTTCATCCCCAAATCCCACAACAAACCTGACTGCATAGACAGTAGTTCATTTTAAGCGTATGTAGATTATCATCGTCTTTGAAAAAGTATCCTAAATGGAAAATGTTCAAGAACCGAACATCTCCCAACTTTTTTCCCAACCTATGTGGCACATGATATGAACACTACATTGCATTCAAGAACACAACCACATTGTATAACTCAAAGTGATGATGTCATGTAGGTCAGATAAAAATTTGGAAGAAAAGTTCAGGGTGTAGCATTGTCCGTCATAGTTAAACCAAATAGAAGCATCAAACCCCAACCCAGACCTAGTTTCCATTTGACAAACAAGAAAAATAAAACTACACAATAACCTAATCACATGTCAAAACAAACTAAGTAGATGGAAGATCCACCCAAATATCAAGAGAGCAGACCACCCAACTAACCTGCCCTCCATCTTTAATCCTCCACAACTAATGAATTGAGCACTGGCTTAATTCAGAATTTGAAAGATACCTGCCAAGGATAAAGTTTTGAAATTCCTTTCTTTCTGTATATGCTGCATATTTCTGGTGGAAGCCAACTGTTCAGATCCAGACGATCTTTAAGAGGCACAGAACTTGAAGGAGTACTTGCTTCGCTAGATTCATGGTTACCAGTCAATTTCACAACTTCATCAACTGGTGAATAAGATGTCATGCTATCATTATCTTTGCCTGTCAAAACCACTTTCATGTTGGTCACTGCATTAACAGTATCTGTATCTGGTTCCCGAAATATCACTTGATTTTCCTGAGATTTGCTGCAACGGATCATAATAGTATTTCTCAGACCTCTATGGTCTGGAAGGCTGGATTTAGATTGCTCACCACCTACACGAGCTGCGCTTTTTAAATTGTATGCATCACAATGATGTGGTACACTTTCACCCAAATTTTTGTCCTCGCAAGAAAAATCAAAATGTTTAACTGGCAGTGGGGACACTTCTTTATCTAAATCCTTTCTATGCTTCCCCTTTTGCCCTGAATTAGCACCGTTATCCATGTGCTCACCTTCATTCAGCATTTCCTTTGACTTGCCGTCACAGCGTGCATTTCTCAAATTGCATGAACTTTTACTATGATATTGGATGTCTGCAGCACTAATTAATTCTGCTGCTTGTGCACAGAGACCATCAGCAAGTTGAATTGCATCATTCCAAAAAGCTTCTCCAGGTGAAAATGACGAGCTTCCACGTGACTTGGGGGTTTCACGAACAATACATTTTCTAGTCAACGAGCCTGGTGTATAGCATTTAAACATGTCTAGAGATAGTTTTGGTGTATTACTGCATGTTTTCAAGGTTGGCTGAAGCTCGAGCAGTTCGTTAACAATGGTAACCTGCCCATGACATTAAAACAATATCATATCAAGTTTGATCGTAAATATCAGAAAATTTCTGGTTATAAGTTGAACTAACAAGGTAACACATTTTCAGAAGTCTTGAAATCATATACCCTATTTTCATCAGCACGACCAGACTGCATGGCTTCAGAACTCTTCTCACTGGAGCAACTTGATTCATGTTCCACATGTGACTGATTGGTAATGCGATGCCTCTTTTTAAATGTCTTGTCCTCCCAGTCAAGCGAAGATGGGTTAGCTTGTCTCTTATGGTCATTTACTTTCATCTCTGGCAGAGTACTTTCATTTGGTAGAACATCACTAACACAAACCAATATAGATTTTAGGAGGAAAAGAAAAGGATGTAGAATGCAGAATTTGATATATAAGAGGTTAGAGAAAACAACAGGAGCAAGCTCAGAAATAAAAAAGTATGTGCCCAATGTTGACAGTACAATACCTGCAATACAAAGACAAAAAGTCTGCTGCAAACTCTTTAAGCTCCGCAGTTTCCCTACCTTCTGTGAAAGCTAAGTAATCCTTCACAGTACCTCCAACTGCACCATCACCCACCTTGGTTAATCCCTCGGATGTTTCCTTCTGATTTTCTTTGGAAGCATTATTAGCTTGAGAGTGCAGTTGAGAAGATAAAGGGAGCTGTTTAAATTCATCTTTCAAGGAATTATCCATCTCTGATGTCAAATTCCTTCTAACTTGATCTTGCTGGGCTAATGAATCACAAACTCTGTACGAAGGCTTTGGGGAGATACTATTGTCCTGTGAACCCTGGAAATAATTGTCCAAAATGCCTTTGGCACTGGGCGAACCTTCTACCATAGTTTTTACATCTTTTTCATTTCTCCCAGACTTCACGGCGGGTGATGAAGGCTTCCTTTTCTTTGAAGAAAAAAACTGTACATGCACACAAATGAAAAGCTGAGTTATGTAAACCTGGATATACAAATTACTTCATGTTCATGAATAAAGATTTAAAATTCAACTCCGATTTCTTGGAGAAACCCGGTGAAAAGCTAACTCTTCCCACAAGAATCTGTAAGAATGCAATACAACTGAATCTGTCCCAAATTCCACAAAGAATACGCCTTTAGTGAGCGATTGGAAACAACAACGAAAAAATGTATTTCTAAATCCATCAATTTCTACCCAATTATACTCCAATAACAGAAAACCCGAAGAAAAAAAAAATGAAATTACAAAACAAAATGTGCGTCAATGCAAAATTCAAACAATCTAACTTCCAATTCTTCAAATAAACGCGTGAAGATTGAGAAATATATCACATTTGAATGTGCGATGACTCCAGTGAGTCCCTAGGGTTTTATTATAAGAATTGAATTGGAAACCAAACCTGATTGACGCGCGACCGAGGAGGCGACGCCATTGCTGAAAGCGGAGAGTTCCACTGCAATCGAAGAAACCCTAGAAATCTGCTGCTTTGGGCTCTGATCGAAATCTTAATTCCGACGCCGGAAACGGCCGTTTAGCTCTCAGGTGGGTGCTCGGTTGACATGGTTCAAACTTCCAAATCCGCAGGAAGAAGACTACAGTGGTGCTCTTTTAAGCGGCCTCACCCGGGAATTGAAAATATTGGGACGTTTTGCAATTATGCCCCTTTATTTTGTTTCAGTTTTGACATATGCCCACTTAACTATCCAAAAATACGAATCGAGAGATAAAACAAGTAACATGGGCCTTTCATGTCCAAATCCATTCTTTCGAAATGGTATTCCTCAACAATATTGGTTGGGCACAACATGTGCTTAACCAACAGAATCAAAGATTCTACGGGGTTGAGGTTCAAGAGTGTTATCCCAAATTCTTGAAGTTTTTGGGGCTTTCGTAGCCAAGAATCACATTTGTGATTGCACAACTTGGCAAACCCTGATTATAGGTCACGAGGTTTTGTTTCTTACCCTTGTCATGGGCCCTATACCATGTACCGCGGTTCAGGCTTTGAAATGCACTAGCATTTGCTTCACGCAAATTAAGTGTCTTTGAATTAGTGGGGCACACCTGATGAGTTGTCATTAGGGGATTGTTGTGCTTCAGAGAACAAGTTAGTAATAAGATCTGAGAGTTTAGTGAATTTCCATTCTCTATACTACTTTCAGAGCATATTAGAGACAAGGAAAGTCAAGAAAGTCTACTTCTAGAGATTTTCTTCGGTAAACTCATCCTTACAAAATATAAGGAATAATCAGATTCTACATAGTGCTTATAGGTATAAAAAAAATATAAGTTATAAAGGGATGATTTATCCCAAATCTTATTGGAATTAGGCCATGATATAGATCAAATAACCATCCATAAGTATCAAAGTAGAACTTCGGGTTTAGGACATGGTTTGTTTAACGGATTAATCATGTGAAACTTCCGGTTTCAACATGAGTGGCAAGTTGTAGGAAACTTCAGGTTTCTATGGCACTTCTTCAAAACTTTAGGTTTGATTAAAACATGAACTTTAGGTTCATGGTACCTGCATTCAAACGCAATATATAGAATAATATATATGCAACAAGTATAGTGAATGTGGGTAGCTTCGGAACGCTTACGCGTGTGGCAATTGGCCTTTGTAGGTCAGATTCAATTTTTTTTACCAAAAAGAATGATTTAGGAATTAAGTATTTTTTTTATTTGAAGTTTTAAATTTTTAATTCAATTGTAATTTTTGGAGTTAATGAGGGGCAATTTATGGTATTTTGAATGTTTTACCATTTTGGGGTGCTCCCTTTATATATATAGATACTAGCCTCTTGCCACACACGTACGCGTGTGGCAATTGGCTCTTTTAAAAAATAAACAATTTATATTTATGCAATTTAAAAATTAAAAAAATGGTTAGTAACTACCCCAGCGTGGGGTGATTTTAAATCACATGTATAAATTTATTTTTTTAATTTCTTTATAATTAATTTAGTTTTTCCAATAGTTATAAGTAGGGAGGGGCAAATTTGGTATCACGAATGTTTTACCAAATTGGTGTTCTTCTTCCTTTATATATACTAGCCTCTTGCCACACGCATACGCGTGTGGCAATTGGCTCTTTTTATTTTATTTTTAAAAAATTAATATATAATTTATGATTTTAAAAAAGTTCAAAAAATGATTTAAATTATTATTTTTTTAAAGTTGTAAAAAGGAGGGATATTTTTTATATTATGAATATTTTATCAAATTTGTCTTCTCCCTTTATATATATAGAAAATTGGTGTTCTTCCTTTATATATATAGATAAGATATATGATATGCTTTAATTGCCTTAAAAGTAATACAAAGTCTAATAAAAAAAATTTACAAAATCTCATAAAATTCTTAAACATAATCTATTTAAGATTTACACAATTATATTTCACACATAAAATAAAAAAATAATAAAAAAAGGATTATAGATCCACGAGATTCAGTCGAGAGACGTTAGCGGAAAAACAAGTACAGTACAGTCGAGAAATTCTATAAATTGGAGGGAGGAGAGAAGAGGAAGAGTCCCCGCGCAGCAGCATATCAGCGCGCTATCGCTTTTAGGGTTTTTCATCTGAAACCACAACAAATTTACAAGCAAAGTGAACGACTTAGGGTTTTCGCACTCCTCTAGTTCTCCAGAGAACCAGCATTTACCTCGATTACTATCTTCGGCTCTGCAGAGAGCCGCTGTAAGGTTCGATTTTGCCTCTCTCAATTTTCTTAATTCGTTAAATCTTCGCTCTCGAATTGTTTCTTTGATTGGTGATTGTATCTGGGTTTTATTTTATTTGTTTGATTTAATTGTCAGTTTTTCGGGGCTGGTTGCAAAGTTTTAGAATTTCATGTATTTGGGGATTGTTCTATGCGTAATTATCTGTGTTTTTTTCATCCAATTAGTTTTTTCTAATTTTTTTTTCGTTTCGGAGGTGGTCAGAGATGTAATTGGCTTAGTTTACAATTTTGTTTGCTTAAATTATAGATATAAGAAAGTGCAGTGTTAGTTTTTTAGGAAAGTAGGACTCTGGGATTCTAGGGTTTGCTTTTGTATCAATTGAAAGCTAGTACTTTTATTAATTTCTGGAGAGAAAATCTCGATTTGTTATCGAAAAGTTTTTTTAAGTCTTTAGATAAGACAAGTTTAGTACTGTCCTGAATCGGTTTCACTTCAGTGGAATGTATTCCTCTTTATTGCTTTGAACTGCAGTAGTGGTTTAAGCTTAAGATAAACCAGGATTGGTAATCGTAGTGGGAAAAAAAGATTTCTTGGGTGGAATTTGTTCTCGAGAATCAATATTTTCTTACATTATTGACTGGAAATTGTCCTATCGAAATAGTGGTAATAGGTTTTTCCTATTTTTTCAGGTCAACTGTGAGTCTGCTTGTGAAGAGGCCTGGTGGGGGAATATGGAAGAAGATACACCGACCAAAGAGCTTGAATTTATGTGGGGAAAGAAGAAAGGAAAGGGAGGGAAAAATAAGGACGTTCTGTTTTATGAATCTTTTACTTTTGACGGTGAAGAGTATACCCTGTATGATTGTGTTTATCTTTACAAGGAAGATGAACCTGAGCCTGAGATTGGAAAGCTAATAAAAATATGGGAAACTGGTGAGAAGGCAAAGAAAGTTAAAGTTCTATGGTTTTTTCGTCCTTGTGAGATTTCAAATTTTCTTGGAGGTGAAGAGATACTTGAGAATGAGTTGTTTTTGGCATCCGGTGAAGGTGTAGGCCTTGCGAATCTTAATCCATTGGTAATTAAATTTTGATTTATGCCTTTAACTAGTTTTATTATCTGTATTTGTTAGAAATAGAATGATTGTTTGATCAGGTAAAGGTATCGCATATAGTTCGGCAGCTTAAGTGGAACTAAAGTCTTTCTGATTTTAATTAATAATGATGCAGGAACTTTCTGTGCTATATATCTTTGCAATGTTATTGTTTCTTTTTCTTCATTCTGCTGCCAAGTTTGTCTTCAAATTTTTACTTCATTTTTCACCAGGAGTTGACTAAAGCATGCACTTTTTTTTTATAGATTGGTTGAAGTGTTTGAATATAATTTACAACAGATTCTACTCCTCTGATATAGTAGGACCGTAAAACATTGTTAAGCTTCTTAGTGTTTTAATTTTTATATTTCTTAAAAGACTCTGAATGGCAATCCTACAACTTTGATTTCCAGCAATACAATAAGATATGCATTCCCCTTGTGATGACAGTTAAATTGTGTCAGATTACATGTTGCCTCTCTCTCTCTCACATACACAATTATAAATACATGCTAAGGTTGAACTTGAGTTTTGAACTTTTGGTAGTATTCGATAGATGTTATATCTCTAATAGACATGGTAATATGACAAGTGGAAACGGTTTCAATTGGTGACTAATTGTAAATATTCTTGCGCTAAATGAAACTAAACACTTAAAAAAATATAGTTTGTGCATGTCTTGGTAAGTAGGAATTGAGTTTATACTTTATACTATGATAACATTGTAGCATAATCTTAACAAGTTAAGATGTGGACCAACGGTTATGTTATGTTCTAACATTGCCCCCCCTGTCTTGGGACTCTCTATCACAAGAGTTCATTTGTGTACTTTAAGCTTTGTTGGAAGGTTCAATTACATGGACTTCAACATTGAATCTCATTCTTTGATACCATAATAAGGATATAACTTAACAATAATTTCATATTCTACTATTATAGATCAATGTTCTAGTTGCTAAAATTTTATAATCAAATCAGGAAGCCATTGCTGGAAAATGCAATGTTCTTTGCATTTCAAAGGACAAGGAAAATCCTCAACCATTAGATGAAGAGCTTCAAATGGCCGAATTTGTGTTTCATCGAACCTTTGATGTTGGGCTGCAAAAAATCACCGATAAGATAGAAGGAACAATTGCTGGGATTGATGGTATGTATATCTATCAACTTGGAGTCTTGTAGTTTGACTTATAGTTACATGTTTGTTTCCATATTCCGAGTCTTATATTGTTGTTTATATAATTGTTGCAGTTAAATTCATGTTTAACAGAAAGGATATTCAGAAGCCTGGTGGCATTCTGAAAGTTGATTTAGGAAAAAATGAAGTTTGTGGGAATGCCATAGCAATCAATGAAACAATGGTTCTATCAAAGAAAAACTCATTTAAAGAAAATATCACTTTAGAGACAAATGGAAATCATGTTGATTCTTCAACACAAGAAAATGGTGATTTGGTTGAGCATAAACCATCACTTGTACAAAAGCCTGCTTGTGGTGTAGGTTTAAATTCAAGTGACAAGGATCAAATGAATGGAAAAGGGGAACATGTGTCAAATCCCAAGGCCTTGTCGAGGTCTGAAGTTAAAAGTGATGAAGGTGGGGTTAAGCGTGGTAAAGTTCGTGCACGACAAGTTGAAGGGGAAGAAAAAGTGAAATTCACTAACGATAACGCTGATTCGAATAATAGGACAACCAAGAAGGCGAAGCTTGATAAGGGAAAATGTACCAATGTTTGTGATCTGAAGGCGAAGAATGATGCTTTAATTGAAGCGGCCAATGATAAAAGCAAAAATAGTGACTTGAAGCGTAGGAATGATACAAAGGTTTTATCACCGAAGGTTTGTGTTGAACTTGACCATGGACAATCTAAGAGGCCGAAGCATGACCCTTCGATTGAAGCGGTCAATGACAAAAGCAAAAGTAGTGAGCTGAAGCGTAAGAATGTTACAAAGGCTTTATCCCCAAAGGTTTCTGTTGAAGTGGACCATGGACAATCTAAAAAGCCGAAGCTTGACGTTTCGATTGAAGTGCTCAATGACAAAAGCAAAAGTAGGGATCCAAAGCGTTTGAATGCTACAAAGGTTTTATCACCGACTACCTCTGCTCTTGATAATAAATCCAAACTTAAGTGTGCAGAGGATTCTCTTGGAATGGACAATGCCCCTCTCAAGAAGATGATGCCTGATGATAAGGCAACGACCATTTCCAATGGCAATAATGGCAAGTTGCCTAAAGCATCTCAACGTAAAGTCAAATATGTAAGGGATTCTCGTGGAACAAACGAAGAGTCTTGCAAGAAGATAAAGCTTGATGAGAAAGCCAAGGCGCTTTCTGATGGCAAGTTGCCTAAAGTACCTCGTACACAATCTCAAAGTATGGCCGAAAAAGTTGACTGCCAAGTAGCGGAAGTTACTCGATGTTCTGATGCTGTAAGTAATGCCACTCTTTCCTCTTTTCATTCTAGTCCAATGATCCCTTTATTGAGAGTGTGAGTTGTCGTTATTCCTCACATGAAGTCGAATGTTGGTGTCATTTTTAGCATGTTTTTTCTTTGGGTCTTACAAATGCCATGCATTGTTTTATATGGTGGAGTGCCCATATATTCTCTCTCTCATTATTGAGGGTTTTCCCAATGTGAAATTTTGGCGAAGCCCTAGGTTTTGTCATAATTGGAACTACTTTTAGCGTTGATTTTGGAACGTTAAATAGTTTGGAGAAGGTTGATAGTTATGTTTTCACAATGGCGTATCCTTGGAGATGCTCTAATTATGAAGAGGTACGATGTTGGGTTTAAGCTTTTTGAATGGCTAAGGCACAAATTGGCACTCGGTTGTACCATTTGATAACAATTGAGTTCTACTCGAAGAGTTGGTACTCATTCATTGTACACCTTGGAGATGCTATAATTATGGAGAGGTACGATGTTGGGGTTAAAGTCTTTTTTTGTAGCTAAGGCATAAATTGGCACTCAATTGTACCATTTGATAACAATTGAGTTCTACTCGAAGAGTTGGTACTCATTCCTTGTACACCTGTGGCGAGTTGATTCTTGTTAGTACTTAATTGTGGTTGAGTTGACATTGCGTGTTATGTGCTACACAAGAGTGCTTCATGCCTTGCCAACATTGGTTACTTTTCTAAATGAATAATGCCAAGGCTATCATAAACTATCAACATTTCTAGGGAATATTCAAATCATCAACCAAACTTCAAATTTGCAATGCTTCTTTCATGTTTGTGGTCATCTTTACCTCAATCAATGATAATGCCATTGTATAGCGTAACAATGTATGAGAACATTGTGCTTTGAGACACAACCATTTTGGTATAAGAGTCTTAGCACTTCACCTTTCATAACTGTTTCTTCACCAAATAGTTCATTCGTGTCAATTTTTTTCGTGTTCTTGCCATGTGGAATTATGCTAAATTTCAAACTTATCTTGTTCAAATATATAAAGTTGAATCATTCACAAATTTTTCATCCGAGGTATCCCTTGTTGTAATCCTTGCTAAGTTTGATTAGTGTCCTCGTGGTATAATCCTTATTGGGTTGAAAATAGTTTTTACTTGTTTCCTTCTTCATTTTGGTCCTTTCAATTAGAACACTAAGGGCTCATTTGGCACTTCTTGTGGAATGGAAAAAAGCATTTCTTGATAACCAAGGGCGTTTTCTTTTTTAGGAAGTACGTTTACTCATAAGTGCTTTTATATTGATTAATGTTTTTGTTACATGAGGGTTTCAAACTATGGACCTAGCCTACTCGTGCCCATCACCCTACGTCCACCCTCACCACTAGGCTCATAAGTGCTTTTATAAGCCACAAGCATTTTAAAGTTTTCCTACCAAGCATTGAAGAAGTTTTTTGGTTACGCTTTTAATGCTCGCTTGGAACTACTTGTTTAGAAAGCGCTTTGGCTACAAGTGCTTATTAAAAACCCGTTGAAATTTTTTAGTTAAAACCCAAGTGCCTCCAATAAAAACATTTGGATTTGCTTTTTGAAGAAGCACTTGACGGTGCTTTTCCATAAAGTGCTCATATGACTTGCAATAAATTTTTTATGCTAAATGTAATCATAAGTGCTTTGGTTGTCAAAAATCACTTTAACACTTGACGAGGCTTTTAGCACTTTTGAAAGCTCTGTTGAACGAGTCCTCAGAAGTGTTTCTCTATTATAACAACACATTAGTGTCTCTGAAGTACTTGGTTGGAAGCACTTCAAAGTACTTTTCCATTAAGCACTTGGCTTTTATAGAGTATTTGTTGTGATTCTAACAAAAAACCTTCTCAAGGGATGGCCATGAGTTTCTAGTCGGCTCAACTTAAGCCATTGGGCTTGCGTGTATGAGTTTTGGCGCAGGCCAAGTTGCAATACGTACACCAACACTGGTTTAGTAGCCCTAGCTTTAGGAGTACCCATGACCATCCCTAAAGTGCTTATGAGCAAGAGTGTTTCTTTTAAAGCATTTTAGTGTACTCCTTCATATTATTCATTATCCTTTGTATTTTGAGATTTGGATTTATACATTCCCATTCCTTGTCCTCCATCTATCATCAAGCTTTCACCTTGTGCATTGCTGCACAAATAGAGTTACCTTCCGTCTAGGTTGGTGTTCAAGTGAAGCCTCAGTTACTTCATAGTGCTCAATGATTCCTTCTCGTGCTGTAGGGTACAACCAAGTCATCATATTTATAGGGATGTGATACCAAAATGTAAAGGCAGTGCCTTCAACTTTGAAGGCGTGCTTTGTATTTGGCATTCAATTACTAATTGGTTCTGTTAATTAAAGATGATCATTCATTGATGCAACTGCCCTCATGAGAAATATATGTAGTTGCATTTATGGTGCGTCTGACTATGTCAAGATTTAGTGGTTTACTAGCTCTCTAATTTCTCCTAAATGCTTATTGCTGGCTTTTCTCATACAAAATGAGAGAGAATCTGTTTTGTTAAATTACGACCAAGTTGTGCTCAATGCTCGAATGCTTGGGGGCTATACATCTCCATTCCCATCTTCTCTGGTTTCTGTGGTATGCCTTTCAAAATATCCAATACTTGAACTGCCATAACCCGAACTTTATCTTTCCTTCAAACTTCTCCTCCAATTTAGCAATCCAGACCTCTTCAATGGTATATGAATTTATTGCAGGAAAGCTTGTGCTAGACTAGAGTTGAGTTCTACTAGACCTGATACTCGAATGTGGTTAATTGTGCCGATGGGTTCTAGAACGCAAATTCAATATGCAGAAGCATATCCAGGTTCTCAAGAAGCAATCAAGCATAAACATTAAATTTAGATGAATAACAATAAATGAGGAACAGAAGAATACAAATAGACACAAGTATACCTGGTTTCACAAGAAGATGACTAGAGTTTTACCCAAAGAGACAACAGCTTGTTGCAACACTCTACACACCATTCTCACACATATAGATATGCAGTAGCACACCGTCAGTTAATTACTCAATGCCCAATACAACTGTAGAGGGCATTTTATTCTCTTTTTCCTCAAATGAGCTGTGTAATCTCTTTTGTATTACAACACTACATCTCAGTAGAAGTTGGTTTTACCTAACATTTGTTGTGTTTTGGGTGAGGGGTTTGGTAGTCAGGTTTACTGTTAGTTCTTTTGTGTTATTAATGCCTAGTTCTTCCAAAATGATAACATAAAGATCCCAAAAAGGTTAACCTTGGATTTAGTTCTTACAGTTTCTCATCTTCATTCTTGCAGGACAGAAGAACATGGTTCAAGGGATTTGTGAGTTGTTCATTTTCACTTCTATTCTTGGTTTCAATTGTTAAATTTGCTTATGAATCTCAAGTTTTGGTTTATTGTTGAATTTGATTTTAGTGCCTTGCACCTGTAAGGCCTCGAAACTGTCTTCCACTCTATTGCCAAGGTGCAAGGAAACAGAATGGGGTGTTCTCAATTTGAACCTCAACTAGTAATTACTTTCACCAAAAAAGTTAAAAGAAAAGTTCCTTTAAATTGGCATGTAGTGGATTTTTTAATGTGGACAGTAGTGAGGGCCATGTTGGACTGATGAATTGCCTTTTATCAATGTCAGCCTTGGGAAGATAGAATTCAGACTGCACATGAGCAAGGCACCCTTGTTCTGCTCCAGAATTTGGATCCAGCATACACTTCAGCGCAAGTGGTGGTAATAATCGCTTTGGAGCTCTAGTTGCGTATGCTGTTGTTACTTGGAGTATAGATTTTGAACTAAATGTACTAATGTAGTATATTGTTGTGTTTGTACTCGTCCAATTTATCATCATTGTCAACTCTAGGCTGCCACTTATATGTTTGATCTTATGTATTATATCACAGGACATAGTATGGCATGGTTTTAAGGAAAGCTGCACGGCTAAGATGATTCAGCGGACCGCAAATTCTAGTCCTCACTATGGTATTAGATAATGCATTAAAATGACTTATTTTTATTCTCTTATCTATTTTCTCGGAAAAATTTACTTGATCTTGTTTTCAGATGATAATATTTATTTGTAAACACAACATGGATGAAATTACGCTTATAGTTTAATTGTAAATTATTTGTTTGTTCATATTGTAGGACAAGCTCTTGTTATTCTCAAAACTAGGGAAGCGGCACAAAAGGTTGTTAGAGAATTGGATGAGGGCTGCCTATTATTGTCAAATGGAAGGTTTGTAGTTGGATGATATTCTAGCACAGGCTTTACAACTAAAGCATACATCTCTCTGCTATTTACTCTCATATATCTTGTTTTATTTCTCCTTGTGTATCTGTTCCACTCCCCATTAAATAACTTAGAATCCTCTGCATACCAAGATTTCTTTTTCAAGTTCTTTCTTATGACTTATTGGTAATCTTTTCTGTTGTGTCCATTTTTTTTGTTTTATCAAATCAAAGCAGTTGGCATGTAAGAATTTTTCACTAGGTGGTATTTTTGTTTATAGGTTCTGTTATTTAACTGTTTTCGATTGACATGTGATTATCAGCTTTTACTTTATCTAAAGCTAATTGCTGCAAATAGGGTGTGTCACATGATGATACAAAGTTTTTATACGATTTGTAGGCCTCTTGTTGGCAGCATTGGAACTCCTTGTTCCTCAGAAAGGAAGCCACCTTTTTTTGGTCATTTAACTCTCGAGAAACTTCGGCACCAAAATGCACGGGAAATGGTACAGTTGCATCTCTCTCTCTCTCTCTCTCTCACACACACACACACGTGTGCGTGCACACACCCACACACTTGCTTACAAACCAGGCTCCTTGCAAGCATCAACACATATAAGAGAAATACAGGCGCATAAAGCTGGTATTGTTTGTTTCTGTTTTAATTTTCTTCTTATCTACATGTTTATGTTTATTTTTGTATCCAGAAAGAAGCTATATCAACTTCACATTGTTCCCAGCCCAACACTATTGAATACGATATGGCCATGGAGTGGTGTTTACAACAAGAAAGATCAGATCTTTTTTGGAAGAACTTGTATAAGGTCTTTGAAATATTCCATCTCATTTTATTGTATTGATGGAATAATGCTATTAATGTTTCTTCGCGTTGTTTCCTTTGTCAAACTATCTTAAATGATTTTGTTTTTGCTTTTCAAATTTTGTTTTTAGCAACAAGGAAAGGAGTTGAGAAAACTCAAAGCTGAACTTAAACTCAAAGATGCACTTAAGGCGAAATAAGCAGTGTGGCTGGGTGAACTTGCTCCCATTGGTAAGTTTTACAACAAAGAAAGATCTCTACTTCCACATTGAGTTACTTAATCCCGTTGCTCCATGATTTTTTCGGCCATCATTTATCTTTACGTCAGCTCTATGCACTGTGATTCAAAAGAAGCTTTTTTCCTCTATTAACGGGATCTGTGACTTATATATTAGACATTCGTGAATGATCTAATTTCATACTTATTTTTCTTTATCTACTTGTGTGGAAGTGACTCATGAAAGTTCAATGCAAAGGTCTTAAAGGCTGTGGGCGTGCGTATGATGTGTTCCTTTGTACAGTGATTTGTAAAGTGTGCGCGATCTAACACATTAAGTTACAGTTAAATACTGGCATCGTTCGTAGTCCTTTCCTTGAGTAGGAGAAACTCTCAAATCATGTATATGCATCTTCTGTTTAGTCTGAGTTTAGTGTATTGACGCAGTTCTTTTTTCTTTCCCCAGTTTTATTAGAAAGGTGACTTATATGGCTGGCCTGTAATTCAAGGATCGAGCAATTTAGGTACAAGTATTTTGTTCAGGACCGGTTTCCAGGTGGTGTGAATCTCATCCGAAGTTTTTGTCGGTAGGAAATAACTGGACGGTATGCTTCGTATGAGCTCCATCACCGAAGAAAAATGTAAATTCCTTTGTATCATCTTCATTTAGTGAATGGCCGTTGTTTGTACAGTTATGATTTAGGTTAAACACGTGTTTTTCCATCTCGGCCGAAATTATCTTGTCATACTCTTTCTAATTCACTATTTACCAATGAAAATTTTTTCTTTGGTGGGGTAACCGGTGATATTCTCCTTCTATGTTGAACAACTGAACAACTTACTTGGCACGGGTACACTGTCACGTGGCGTTCCGTGCCAATGAAACAATGACATGTGGATGAAAGCTTATGCATGTCTTTATTTTATCCGTGTCATATAAGTCCTCATTTCTATGGGAATAGGGATGAGCGTGATTGGTTTGACTTCAGTACCACCATTGAAACTAAACTAAACTAAACCATAGTTAATCAGTTTGATTTGGTCGTTTTAAGCCTATTCAACACATAAATAAAAAACGTTCAACATTTCAAGAGTTTTCATGTTCTGCACACATCTCATGCATTCTAATTCAATTGAAAGATTAAGTTTTCCGGAACATAAAAAGTTCGTCAACTCAAATAGAAATAAGTTTCAATTAAATAAAATCTTATGCTAGCAAACGATTTATTAATTATAATCTCACATAAGTATAAAATACATATAAATCTCCTAAATGTTGATAGTCATTACAACTTATAATATGTTGAGACTTAAAAATATGTGTATAATAAGGCCTCTAAATAACCTGTAATAAGTTGACATGGGTAAATATAAATAAACTAATAATTAAAAGATACATGGTCGGTTCGGTTTGGTTTTGGTCAGTTTTAAAAGTATCAAACCGAACCAAATCAGAAGTAAATTGATTTGGTTCGGTTTTTAAATTGTTGGACTTTTTCTTAGCCAAAACCAAACCGACCAATAAGGTTCAGATTGGTCAGTTCGATCAGTTTGATGTCCACCCTTATATGGGAGAACTTACATGTAAGGGGATGGCAAATTGTCTGTTCTAATTTAATCACATTGCGTCATGTGAGAAAGTTAGAACATGGTGACGTGGGATAGGTTTGGTACATTGCCACTTTGGCATAGGGGTCTGTTGAAATTCTTTTTGGTATTTCAAAAAATTAAGTAAATAGGAGATTAGAGTGAAAGAATGAAAATTAAAAAGAATAAATCAAGCCTTGCCTTTTTGTGTTTAATTTCTGAATAAAAATTATGTTATTCAGATTTATATCTTTTTTCATAGATAGTGAGATGTATGACACTTTCGTAATGGATTTGACATTTCCCCCAGCAATGCAACAAAGGGATGAACAGTTGAAGCATGAAAAAAGTTGGTTTACTTTCTCTTTTCCATGGCTAAAACATATTTAAAAAAATTTAGATTCTATTAATGGGGTAATTAATAACATCTGAATTTTTCTAGTTTTGTGCAATTCAAAATTTGTTTTTGCAAATTGGTCCCCTCACTAGGGCTCGTCCGATAAATTTGTATTTTTTTTTATACAAAGCGATAGTGGGCGGGAGAAATCGACTCCAGATCTTGAATGCAAGGCGAGATGCTCTTAGTCAATTGTGTTACAAAATACTTGCAGCACACACTTGTTTATGAGACTCTTTTCCTTGAAAAAGCTCAACTATTTTTTTTGTTTGTTGTAAAATTCGTTTGAGTATGTACCTTTTTAAAAAGGACTTGAGCATCTTGTCACGTGTCATTATTTGACGGAAAGGTGAATTCGAGTGGATAGAGGTGTTGAATTGTAAAACTGAAAAAACTGAATACATTTGAACACAATCTATGCAAATTTCTTCAAGAACAATAATGACGAGAGTACAAGAAGAAAAGTTTTTGTTGGAGGAGATCAAGATTTCAAATTGCCAATAATAGCTCTTCTCGTGCTGGCCACAGTAATATTACCTTTTACCTAATTCACCAAGTGAACGTTTTTCCATTTCACACCAAGTAATTTTTAATTATTTTTTACATGAAGTAAGTAATTAAGTAGGTAATTATCAGTTTACCTACTCAATATTTGAATGATTTACCACTTAACTCACTAATCAACAAGTCCGACGTCGTTTCGCCTGCCTCAAAAAATGTGACCGTTATTTTAAAAAATCATAATTAGGGACACCTTGTAATCAAAGCGCGCGAGTAGACGTTAATTCCTCCGTTCCGTGCGAGTACACAAAAAATCTCTCTCTCTTTCTCTCTCTCTCTCTCTCTCCTCTCTCCTCTCTCTCTCTCTGCTCTCTGCTCACTCTGTACCAGTTTTGGCAGCACTCACTCTCTTTTCATTTCACTTCACTGCCCTCCTCCTCCATTGAAACCCTCTCCTCTCTCAAAAGTGAAAACCCAAAAAAGCCCCCGTCTTGCTCTCAAATCTCTCTGACCTACCAGAGCTCCCAAAACCCAGCTCCAACAAGCTTCCCTCTGCGATATCCATGGAAGCGGCAACGTTTTAGCCGCACCCAGAAGCTCCAAACCCAAAACCCGCATCTTATTTCTCGTATTTTTCAACCCTTCTGCTCATAAATGTAAAAAAGTTCACAACTTTAAGGATTTTTGAGTCGTTTTTCTCAAGACACCCACAAAAAATGGGGTGCGCCCAATCGAGAATCGAAAACGAGGAATCCGTGTCGCGATGCAAGGACCGGAGAAATTTGATGAAAGAGGCGGTGGTGGCTCGAAACGCCTTCGCTTCCGGCCATTCTGGCTACGCCGTGGCCTTGAAGAACGCCGGCGCTGCGTTGAGTGATTACGGCCATGGAGAAACCCAAGTGACCCAAGAGATGGAAATTCTTCACAGCCAACATCGGCCGATGGACCCGGCATCTGAGCCGCCGCCTCCGCCGCCGCCCCATCTCGAGAACCTGAACCTTCCGCCGCCTCCGCCGCCTCTGCCCACTTTCACTCCGAGTCCGATCAAGCGGGCCGCCAGCATGCCGGTGATGAGCGCTGAGGCTAGGAAAATGGTGGGGCGGAGAGTTGGGCTGGCCATTGCTGAGGAGGATGAAGAAGAAGACCATGAACATCATGATGAGGATGAGAGCCATAAAGGGTTTCAGAGGAGATCGAGAAATGGGGCTTCGGAGACGACGACGTCGCCGAGGACGCCAGAGATGAAGGCGGTGCCGCCGATGCCGGAGTCGAAGGGAATGGCTTGGGACTATTTCTTTATGGTGGATAACATGCCGGGACCTTCTCTGAGTGAGAATGAAGAGGCTGAGGAATTTGGTGAAGATGAGAATATGGGGGTTGGCGGCGGCGGCGGTGGAGATTTGGGTGATGGGATTGAGCCCAAGACTCCGGAGAAGATGGAGGAGATTGAGGAGAAGACAGAAGAGGAGACTCCGGTGAAGGTGGCAATCGAGCATTCGAAGACTGCACCAGCAGAGTTTAGTAGGAGAGTAGCTAATGTGATTCCTGGTGTGACTGTGATGGACATATTGAATAAGATTGATGATCATTTCTTAAAGGCCTCTGAGAGTGCTCAGGAGGTTTCGAAAATGCTCGAGGCCACTCGGTTGCATTACCACTCGAATTTCGCTGATAATCGAGGTATACGGGTTCTTTGAATTCGCTTTAAACCCGAGTTCTTTATATGATGTGCTTGTTTTTGTTCTGCTTCTTAGATGCGATGTAATGGTTTTGTTGATATTGAAGTTTGAAAGAGACCTTTAGATTTTCCTCAAAAGCTTTCAAAAATGTCTACAAATTGTCCTATAAAAAAACATGTGGGCAAACATCTTGACTTGACTTGGGATTTAAGCCTTTAAATATCAAAATAATAAATCTTTGGTATTCAAACTACTTTTTGGTAATCTGATGTCAACCTTAGATGTTTACACTTTCTGAAAATCAAAGTGAGAAAAAGCACTCTGTATAAGAACTTTGCCCATATGTTGCCTCTAGTGACATCTAAAACTAATTGGTCTTTAGTTGTTTACCCTTTTCTGTTTAAAGGTTGATGCTTTGAATCTTCCTGTTCCAGGACTTTAAAATTGTTAAACTAGCTGAGGAGACCAGAATTTGAATGGCTGTTCTACCGAGAACATCTTTTGATTTGCTTGAATATTGTTGTCATTCGTTTTTGTGAGATATCTTTTGAATCATCTGTTGGATGCGGTACTGATTGTCGTGATGCTATGCACCAGGACACATTGATCACTCTGCAAGGGTCATGCGTGTTATTACATGGAATAGGTCGTTCAGAGGCATACCAAACGGTGATGGGAAGGATGAAAACTCAGAAGATTATGAAACTCATGCCACTGTTTTGGATAAGATGTTGGCATGGGAAAAGAAACTTTATGATGAAGTGAAGGTATATTGTATTATTTTGTTTCATCTTATTTGTTTGCCGCTATTCATCTGGATTCACTATTCTCATTCTGCATCATGAACACTGTTTGTCGTGGCAATCCTCTTTCTAATTGGATAGTTGATAACATAAAAATGTACAACTTCCTATATGTTTATTCTCTTACACTGAACCTTTTTATCTTACTTTATGTTGATAGCAAGGGGAGCTTATGAAGGTTGAGTATCAGAGAAAGGTTGCTCTGCTGAATAAGCAGAAGAAACGCAGCGCTAGTGCTGAAACCTTGGAAAAAACAAAAGCAGCTGTAAGTCATTTGCATACAAGATACATAGTTGACATGCAGTCCATGGATTCTACAGTTTCAGAAGTAAATCAATTACGAGATGAGCAGCTGTACCCTAAACTTGTTTCTCTAGCTGATGGGTAAGTTTGTGACATTGAGAAATCTCGTTAGTTATTTGTTTCATTCTTGTTGCCCCTAGTGTCTTCTTGATTGATCAGATTATCCTTTTTCTGTCTTAAAATCATTTTGGTATGGGTCTACAAAAGCACCATTTCTATTGTGGAAAATTTGGACTGATGATTTCTGTTTCTGTAAGGTTATGTGTTGAATTTAGTCGAAGTTATTGCTTCCTTCTTAGTTGATGTCTCCATATGTTATATTGTACTATTGAAAGAAGGTTTCCTCTTCAAATATATTAATCATATCAGCAACTCAGGATGGCGAAAATGTGGGAGAACATGTGCACACATCATGACAGCCAGCTGAAGATTGTTACAGACCTAAAATCCCTCGACATTGCCCATGCTCCGATGGAAACAACCAAGCACCACCATGAACGCACTGTCCAGCTTTGGAACGTTCTCCAAGAATGGCAATCTCACTTCGAAAAGCTTGTGACTCATCAAAAACAATACATCCAAGCTCTTAATAGCTGGTTGAAGCTTAATCTCATTCCCATTGAAAGCAGCTTGAAAGAGAAAATCTCATCCCCACCAAGAGTTCAGCATCCGCCAATCCAGGCTCTCCTCCATTCATGGCATGATTTTCTTGAAAAGCTTCCTGATGAACTCGCAAAATCTGCAATATCGTCCTTTGCGGCTGTGATAAAGACAATAATACTTCACCAGGAGGAAGAGATGAAGCTAAAGGAGAAGTTTGAGGAAACAAGGAAGGAGTATCTGCGAAAAAATCAGGCATTCGAGGACTGGTACCTAAAGTACTCGCAGAGACATGCGGAAATGGATCAGGAGAGAGGTGAAGATGCAATTCCCAAGGACCCCGTCGCAGAGAAGAAATTCATTGTTGAGAGCTTGAAGAAGAGACTGGAAGAGGAATGTGAAGCTCACCAGAGACACTGTATCCAGGTGAGGGAGAAGTCACTCGGGAGTCTCAAAACTCGCCTGCCTGAGATCTTCCGCGCCATGACAGACTATGCTCATGCCTGTTCTGAGGCTTATGGAAAACTGAGGTCCATCAGAGAGGCACAAGTATGAAATGGTGATCTCCTAATATGTGTATGATCTGTTTTGCTAGGAAGTAGGAGGTTTTTGTACTTTTTTGTATGTGGAAAACTTGTTTCAGTTGGTTGGTGATCTTTGTTCCTCTGGAAAATTTGCTGAAACATGCAAACATGCATAGGAGACAATGAAGTTGTGAGTCTTAAGGGAAATTTCATGTAACTTTTTCACTTCTTTTTGCTTGTGGAATTGGTATTAGCGGTACAAAATAGTAGAATTGCTCTCCTGCCATTTTTTTTTTCAAAAAGACAAGGGTTGATATTTTCGGAGTGTCTCCATATTTCTTCAATCATGTCTCTTTTTCTGCAATTGAGATTCTCTCGTGTCATCATGGCTATTTTCTATTGGACAGGCAGCACATTTTTTTCAACACGTGGCAAGTTATTATTGGACGGTGACGTTATTGGACTAAAACTTAATTACATGAGAGAATAGAGAATCTGTCCACAATAACTAAAACTTAATTCCATGAGAGAATAGAGAATCTGTCCACATGATGGGGTTCACTATTTGCGAGGACTGTTGTAATGTATTTGCGAGGACTGTTGTAATGTATATGAAAACATGCAATCAAGTTTTATTCCTACTAATATCATCATCATTTAATTAATATTTATCATGTGTTCAAAAATTATTCTATCTATACGATAAATGATTATCACGTAATAAATCGGTGACACGAGATGGTCTATAAAAAGCAATCTGAGTGGATGACTGACTGACATTGTCAGCCAACGTGCGTGCCACAAGAGAGAGAGAGATGTGGTGAAATTCTTGAGAATATTTATATGACAAAACAAACAAACATGCTAATTAAACTGACTGAGGATCTGAGATGCATTGGGCATAATTAATTAATACGAGATGTCATGTGACATTTTCAACACGAAATTGAAGAAAACAGATTATTCTTTGGCTGTGATTATTTTAATCTGACCGTAGAATATTCTTGTATTTTATGTTTTTGTTGTGTTAGATTACACTTTAAGCAATGCATATTTGGTATGGCAGTCCACTCGATTACGGAGTATGAACATTGCTTTTAGCACAAGTAATATTAATAGTTGATAATGGAGAATCGAACCTAAGATCTGGAATACATAACAAATATTTTTAATCACTTGAGCTGTAAATATTTTGCAAATAGTTGATTAAAAAGCTGCTCAACCAAAAACAAAATTGTTTAACATGTTAATCGGATAATTTATTTGACATACATATCGTGTTTGTTGGTGTCAAATGATAATAAAGCAATTATTTGTAATAATTTGCAGTTTAACTGTTTAATAATGTGTACGTACCTTTACACACAAATTTTTACGTTTGATTTTCTCTCTCTAATATCGCTTGCAATCATGTATAGTTATGGTCCCATGCAACATGTTTGCCAACTTAATCATGCATTATCACATGGAAGAAATTTTGAGTTCCACCATCTAATTATTTAGTTGTCATTGCAATTCAATTCTTGCTTTGAGCTTCATAGAAAACACCGGTGTTTGTAAAGGTAATAAAAAATGTTTGTGTACGAATTTGCAAACCATTTGAGAGTGCTTATATTGAATTTGCAAACAAAATGACTATATTGATGTGCTAAAGTCAAATTCAGACACAACATTGTTCAATTTTGAAATTCAGGGACCAAAATGATGCGTTTGATGATAAAAACCTTATGTAAAAAAGTTCATGAAATAAAAATTAAGGGTAATTATCATTTTACTACCCTCAAGTATTGTGAAATTCGCACTTGACTATCTTCAATTTTTTTTCGTCTCACTTTCATACCTGAAGTTTGATTTTTCTGACACTTTTATACTTCCATTAGTATATCCATCAAGTGCTCCGTTAACTGATGACGTGGCAGATATGTGGCCTACCAAATTTGTGCCATGTGGACAATAAACATTAAAAATTAATTAATTAATAAAAAATAAATAAATAAAAAGAAAAACATCTCCCTTCTCTTTCCCCTCCCTCTTCGACTCCACTGCACATTCACCCAACCCTTTCCACTTTAAGCTCCATCTGCACCAAACTTCTTTCTAACTTTGAATTTTTTAGTTTTTTTGGATTTGTTGTGTTTGATTTGGATATGGTGGCTCGTGGTTGTTTTGAGAATGAAAGTTTATTTTCTTTTTTATTATTTTATTATTATTTTTTCCTTTAGTTTTTAATAATTTATATTTTTTAGTGGGCGAAAGTCATGTCACGTCATTAGTTAACGGAAATTTTACGGATAAACTAAAGAATGTATAAAAGTGCCAAGAAAATTAAATTTTAAATATGAAAGTGAGACGAAAAAAAATAAATGTAGCAAACTGAAAATATCACGTTACTTGAGAATAATAAAGTAAAAATTACCCAAAAATCAAAGGTGCTATCTGATTTGCTTTCAAACAATGGCCAGTTGGGAACATCTTCTCAATCTTCTTTATTTGAAAAAGCTTCATAACTTCCATATGTTTATAATCTAATCCATTTAGTTCAGCTTTGGAAATTTCAACACAATCAAATCTGAATAATTAACGAATAGTTTTCTTTACTTTTCAGAGGAAGGTAGGCATGCGGCTATGAATTGATGACTCTTTCGGCGGTCACACTTTTGACCCTTTAAACAAAGCTGCTTGCTGACACAGCTCTTTCTTCTAGTAATATGGCTCTTCGTCAAAGCTTCATCAGCTCAAGACCATTTTCAACTTTCAAAACTTTACCAAAGTTTCAATGGCTTTCACAAATAAGGAGATTGACTACAGTGCTCGCAAGCATTAGATGCTTACACCGATCTCACCAATGAGTTTAATTCTTAAAATATTTCTCACTAACATTAATATGTAACGGTTGTCAGAAGAATAATTCATCTAAACTATGAGGAGGGAGATTCGAACATGAGACCTCAAGTTCATGGACAAATACTCTTAACCAGTTGAGCTACAAACCACTTGCGTGAAAAGAACTACACTAATTGAATATATTTTTCAAATGGGTAAATAATTATTACGAATATAAGGGTTACATATTTTGATTTTTTGGTGCTAGAAGAAGCCACCTTAATCCGCCTCTAACAGCAGCCAAGTTGAGCCAAGTCAAAAGCCAAAGCCATCTATTTCCAAGAAGAGCCATGCCCTTTCACATTTAAAATATATAAATATATAAATATAATGTCACACTTTTACACTTGTATTAAAAAAAAGATGTCATACCTTTACATATGTGTGTGTGTATATATAGACATTGTCTAAGCTAATTGATTCTACAGAGCTTAATTAGGTGCACAAAACTTGGTCTTTGTCTTGGCAATGGGCATCAGAGAGTGGAGAAATTCACGCAGCCAAAGCATCAGGTTGGGACAGAACGACAACATGCCGAGCAACTACAACAAGTCTCAACCAGGGTGGCAAAAATTCTGGAAAAAATTCAAGATGGAGACCAAGAAAAATTTCGGTTCGAGTACTGTCACGCCGCACGCGCAGGCGTCTTATAATCCGAAAACATATTCGAAGAATTTCGATGGAGGGATGGGATGGATGGAGCCGGATAACTTGTCCCGGTCTTTCTCAGCTCGTTTTGCTGATCCTTCTAGGGTTTTGCATGGCAATAGGAACTTGCTGGATTGATGTCTTGAATGCCAAAGAAACTTTTTGTATGTAGTTCTTGATCTTGGTGTATTGGACTTTTTTTTTCCTGAAACTTATTTGCTCTCTCCTCCTCCATGTTCATGGTTCCATACAATTAGTTAATTCCTCTAAATTTTGTTCAAGCATCGATATTATTGACCACATAACTTATAGAACTCTCCATATGGAAAGAAAATCCATGTAAAATGATTGAATTTGGCCAAAGTTTAGTCTTTGTACCTTAGCGTTGTGATCTCAACCCAAGGAGAAGAACCTTCCTACAAAGAGTATGTCACTGTTACGGTACTCCAAACTAATCATGCATTGCTATGTGTTTTAACTTCTCTACGTGGTAGTGCATGATTGATTTGAGATACCGCCACAGTGACTTTCCGGTATAGGCAAGTTTCTCTCAGATAGAAGGTACGTAAAAACACAAGACAAAGAGAGAGGACCTTGAGTGTTTTGAGTTTCAACCTTTTTATCTATATTTTGTACAGTTTACTTGGATGTGTTAAGAAGATATATAGAACTTAATTTTCCACTTTGTTTGCATAGCCTTCGGAAAGAACAAAGCCAAAGTTGTACAAAAAAAGGTTGTTATCTCCGACGTTGGCCCAAAAAGCCAAATAATTTTTGGTAGGATTTTGTCAAACGAGTGAGATTCTCCTTGCACATCCTAACCACAAACTGCAATGTTAAATCGGTGAATAGGTTGTGGATAGCTGAAGAATTTGTCGAACGTGTTGGGTCACACCAGAAGAAGTTGTAGAGGACTATCTTACGGAACTTATTGCTCGTAGCATGCTGCAAATTATACAAATTAAGGAATGAAGATGGAAGAAAAAAACATGTAAGATGCATAACCTTATGCGTGAGGTTGCCTTGTCGATATCAAAAAAGGAAAAATTTGGTGCTGCATGTGTTGGCAGAGAAGTTGGAATGCGTAGGTTGTCAATTCAAATAACTGAAGAAGAAATTAATTCTTGCACAAGTATGTCAAAGCTTCGATCGGTTGCTTCTTGTCGATCTTTGCCACAAACATGTTGTATGAGTTAAAGAAAGTTGCTGACAATCTTTGATTTGGTGGATGTCCCAGTTGCTATCTGAAGGAGGGTACTCTGATTGAGGAGCTTCCAGAATCCATAGGATGGCTCTGCAACCTTGAAGCTTTGAACATCCGTAGCCATAGGATAAAGACACTTCCAAGAGCCATTTCTAAGTTAGTAAGCCTACGACATCTGATCATGTACCATTACATCAGTGATTGGTATGTGTTTAGATATATATCCATGGAAAAAAAACGCTATCAACAGAGTCCTAATATCAACCATTTTTACCAGATACAGTATGGATGGTCTCACGAAAGCTTGTCTAGTATACAAAATTGCAGAAGGTAAGTTTGTACCTTTGCAGTCTTGTATACTAGACAAGACAAGGTTTCGTGAGGCCGCCTAGATGTGTCTGGTAAAAATGATGGAAATCAGGAATGTGCTGCACCTTTGCAAGATCCATGCCTCCTTTTACGGACTCTATAAGTTGCACAAACTACTTATCGATCCCGGTTTTCTTAAGTTTTCTTAACTTCGGCTTATATATTGAGAGAGAGAGAGAGAGAGAGAGAGAGAGAGTCTTAAGGCTCATAGCAAAGCTGCAGGTATATATAGCCATATCTCAGGTGAAGATTAGAGACAGAAGAGAAAGTTAAACACACAAAGCATTTGAAAGGCAGCAAATATTGGTAATATATTCTTAATTTACGTTTTTGTTAAGGAAGAGTATATACTTTTTTTGGTAACATCACTTTGCTTCACTACACTGATTTACTAGTAAGTCTAGTAGTATACATACATTCTGTCCCCTTCTTTTTGCCATATCTTACAACAATCACTTTGCTTTAATTTTATATATTCTTCATCTTACCAATATATAATAGACACGTCCTCCGCCCTCGTAGAAAATAGCCATTTAACTTTAGCTTATAGATCAGCAAAACGGGATAGGTATAAGGCTGTTGTCGCTCGAGACCATGTGTTCACCATTATAGTATCCTTATATATAAGAGTGAAACATGGTTCCTACGAGGGTTTTATACCTATCCCGTTTTGCTACAGTTGAGAGCATATGTATGCGGTGTTTTGATATTAGAAAACCTCTCACACTTGGAATAATTGAAATATCACAAGCCGAAAGATCTTAATCTGCAAATTAATTTGTTTGAGCTTAGATTATTAAGAAGAGTAGTTCAATTGAACACTAAAGTCTAAAGATAATACTTTCAGTGAGCATCTTGGTTATTAAAATCCTTTGGACTGTTTTTTTCTTCTTCTAAACTTTACTTGCTCTCTTATCTTTGATAATCGAGTTTAATAACTTCTAATTTTGTTTAAGTTTACGGAAAGATTTAGTTGATTAATCAGAAGAGATGAACAACTGATCGCAATGAGTAGTTTGTGAGTCACAACCAATAAATAAAATACATATGGAAAGAAAATCCATGTAAAATGGTTGAATTTTGGACAATAATTTATGGAAAATTGCTAGCCATGATGTCATTTTCTTGTTTTTTGTTCTGCCATTTGGTACCTAGGTTTTTAGTGTTTGGAACTTAGCTTGTGATCTCAATGCAAGGAGAAGAACTTTCATCCAACAAGGATGTCACTGTGACGGTATTCCAAACCAACTAAACATAATTATGTATTCTAACTTCTCCACATGGCATAAGCTTATTGACTTGAGATGTTGCCGCAGTGGCATCTTCAGTGTAGTAAGTTCGTCTCCAATGGAAGCAAAAACACGAGCAAAAGAGAGAATATTTGAGCATTTCAACTTTTATTCTCTAGTTTCTTTACACTCAAGGCTCAAGTAGATAAGCTTTTTAAGAGGGTTAATGCCCTAATCTCTACTTCTTTCTCTATTCAAATTTCAAAATGATAATACTTTATATCTACATTTTATATAGTTTCACATAGTTGGACTTAATTTTCCACTTTGTTTGCATAGCCTTTGGAAAGAAATAAGCCAAAGTTGTACAAAAAGGTAACAATCTCCGAAGTCGGGGCAGAAAACCAAATATGTTAAACAACAAAGAACATGGGATTAATTGACATCATTAGTTAGAATAGGAAATGTATTTGCTCATGTTAAACTAATCATCATGTTCGAATTCAAGTTCAGAGTCTCCTCTTTATAGTTTAGATTAGATTAGAACATCACTCGAATAAAAAAAATCCTAAATCGTCGTGAATTCGCATCATACCAAATCAATATTTGAAGGCATTAGTCAATTGAGTGAGATTCTCCTTGCATACTATGTTAGGATGGAGGGCGGATAGGCTATAAATTTGAATTAGTGGCGTATTATATCTATGCAATATTAAAATTACTTGTATTTTTTTTGTCAAAATTTAATTTTTTTTAGTTAATCAACGGGGCTAAACAGTCCAAACCAAAAAGCACAAAGGAAACTAGTGTGGAAGGTCTATGCAAACAGCTCTCTATTTCGAAACTCCATAAAGATCATCTAACAAAACCGAATGGACAACAGGAGGGGAATGCTCAAACCATCTGAAAATATTAAAATTACTTGTATGAATCAGGGTTTTTTTAACAAATTATAACTTATATCTCCACATCCTATCCACAAACTGCAATGTTGGATGTATCATTCTGCAATTTGTGCACTACATGTGAGCTACTGGTATTTGCCTAACTTTTCTGTCCTGGTTTTCCTTTGTGTAAGTTCTAATCCTGTGGGTATCTCAAAAGAATCTAGCATACTTTTGTCGGGTCGAGTGCGGCTCAATCCCCTTCGTCGTACTTTTAGATTATATTAGAATATCGCTTGTATAACAAATGAAGCTCCGAGGTTGCCCGATTTGCTTGACCGGTTTGACTTTATGGTCTATGGTATATATTTTTCATGGTTTATTCATAAATGGATAATAATGTAACAAGTTGTGCTTCAATGAAGAGGGTTTGACAAGTATTACAATCTTGTTTCTCCTATGTCCTCACAACACAATTGAGCTTTGAACATGGAGATTAATTTCCTGTCTAAATTTTTTTGCACGCGCTGCGGTTGCTGCTGGCAATGCTTACATGGAGGTTATTGTGCCGGATTCTGTCTCTTCTTCAACTCGTCTCCGGCCACAAGGAAGAACGCAGTGTGCCGGAAAAAGTTCATCATTTTGATCTTGGACTCTGCATCAATGTCTGCGGTGGTGTCCAGTGCTTGCTGCATGTGATGCAGCCACCTCTCCGCAGCTTCGTGCGTGACCGGAAATGGACGGTGGCGTCCAATCAGAGCAGGATGGCCTGCCAATTTCCAGTCAGAACATAAGGACTCAGATTCGTAATCAAAATATAATGGACTGCAATGCATTATGCTAAATTATAACCGATCATATTGGACTGGTCTATATTACATTGTCCAGAGAAATATTCGATGTAACGGTAAAATCACGTGGCATATCGGATTGGACAATATCACAGTGTACAGAGAAATTATTCAGTGTGATAGCAGTATAACACGGCATGTCGTGCGGTGTTACAAGTCCACTCAAACTAAACATGAAGACAATTGGTAATCGAATGTAATAACTGCCAATACTATGTGGCATTTGGGTCCATCCAAATTATAATTTTCGAAATTTGCAGATAAATCAAACTCATCCAACGGAACATATGTGGTTGCGAGCATCACCACCATTCAACGACACATAACATGATTTGGCAAACAATAGTATTCCAAATTGTGAATTATGAACACAAAGAATTATCACACACCACCTAAAGATGCCCCTTGATGTTACCGTCACACGCAATAATTTTTCCGACTTAAATTCGGGCCTGTGTACAACACAACGCAAATGCAAATTTGGACTATAAAATGGAAATACCAAAAAACTCCTCACATACCTTTTCTCTGAGAGAAGAGATCTGGGCCTCCCATTCTCTGCACGAAAAACTCGTACTGGTTCTGAATGGCGTCTTCCTTATTCGAATTCGCGAAAATCGACCGGAACCACTCCTGTTCGTCATCGTATACCCTGCCGATCAAGGGCTTAATCGTAAATTCACTTCCAATCCAATCCAATCCAGTTCAGCACATGATACGATGAGATTGATGAAGGCGAAATAACGAACGAGAGAACGAACCTGGTGTAGAAATTGGTGGAGAGGTTGACGAAGGCCTGGAGGCCCAGTTTCTGGTAGAGGTTGGACTCGTCGATGGCGAACGCGTCGACCGAGTCGACGCCGCTCCACTCGGCGGCCTTGGCTTGCAGGCTCTGCATTTGTTTGCTCACTGGTTGGCGGTGGAGTCTGTGTGTTTGTTCGAGGAAGTGTGAATTTGGGAGATTTTGGAGGGATCTGTTTGTTTTATATAGGGGACTCGTGCCGCCCGCGTGGATTGCACGCTGCTGGATTTTGATTTGCTGACCAATGGGAAGTCGAGGGGATCGAAACTGTGGGCAACGGTGGATTTGATATGTTGTTCCCCCTTCTTTTGTTTTGTTTTTGTGTATGTGACACTATGAGCTAATCATGTCGTTACTTAGCATTTGCAAAAACTAAAAATCTTAACCGAAATATCTTGTTGTCTTATTTGTTAATCTATCAATCACGCGACGCTATTAATCTATCAGTTATTATATAGATGGATCATATAGTTGATATTTTATGAGTTTATATTTAGCATATTAAGAAGTGAATATAATTCTTTACACTACAGATATTTAGACAATTTTTTTTAAGATTTAAGGAATGAATATGAAATTACTCATGTAAACATGCGTTAATTACATTTTTCAATTTCATTATTGTCTATCTTTATTCTCAATGGACAATGAACACAAATTTAAAAAGATTACAATAATAATCAAATAGCTAATTGACTTTCTATTTTAATGATTCTTTTTATAATAATCAAATTTGCATGTTACGTATTATTTAATGGTCCGACCATTGAATGATTCAAAATTTATTTGAAATCCACTACAAATTAATCTGAAACTATTCATATAATCCGTATCACCCAAATTTTTTTTATAAAAAAACCTACAAAAATATTACGAATCATTGTGAGATGGGGTCTAAGTATTGTGTGGGGGCTAAGATTGGGCCTAATTGGGCTTTAGATCAATAATAGGAAATGTTATGGCAAGAAAAATGGCGGCACAGCAACGAATCTTATCTCTTAAACCGCCAATCTCCACCGTCGCATTCAAAACAAAAAAGCGCAGACCGCAACGTCATATATAACTAACATTTAACGAACCCTAACCTCCTCCGTCGGTACGGTGCCGCTGCCTGCTAATCTCTCTCCGCTTCTTTTACCGGTTACCAAATCCTCCGAGCTTCAGCTCAGAAACCCTAAAAAATATCCCAAATTTTTGTTGTGAGAATTTTGGTTGCAGACGGCTGGGGATCGACTCGATTCAGATGGTGTCGACGGTGGGAGTAGAGACTAGGATGGAGAACTCGCAGAATCGAATCAGGAAGCGGCCTCGGTCGGCATGGGACGTCGGCCCATCGCAATCTGAACCGGAGGTTGGTTTTGGGTTGGGGTTACCCTAGTGAGAAAGAACGACAAGATTGGGCTTTTTTGTGGGGCATGTGGATTTAGGGTTTGGAGTGATTAATGGTAATCGGACAGGGATGAAAATGGTTGATGGATGCTGCTTGTTTTTGTAGGCTCAACGGGCTGTGATGGCATGTAATGAAGGGAATGGAAGGCGTGGATCGCCTCCGAAACGAGATGATGATCGGGAAGGGCATTATGTTTACAATCTCGGCGAGAATCTAACTTCAAGATGTAAGATTTTCGTGAAATTTTAGCACATTGTTCTTGTTCTTTGTTAATTACATGTTTGTATCGGTTAATTACATGTTTGTATCGGTTAATGATGGTTATTCGGGGTTGTTTACGTTGATTTGGCAGATAAAATACTTAACAAGATGGGTGAAGGTTAGATGTCAAGTGTCCTGCTGTGTACAAGATTTTATATTTTTGTCATTCTGCTTGTGTCATTCAGCATATTGCTAGTGCTGTAGGCACATTTGGCCGAGTTTTGGAATGTTGGGACCGTCAAACACGAGAGTATGTGGCAATCAAGGTAGTGCGAAGCATACAAAAATATCGGGAAGCAGCGATGATTGAGGTTGATGTGCTTGAACGGCTTGCTAAGCATGATAAGGGCAACTCACGGTACATGCCTTCTGGGTTTCAGCTGATAGAATTGCTGGTTCAATCATTGTGATGTGGTCTAACTTTATGCATGTTGATACATTGATGCAGCTGTGTGCAGATTCGCACTTGGTTTGATTACCGCAATCACATTTGCATTGTAAGTATCCCAATTAAATTTCTTCATGTTACTCTTTTGCTCCATTATGTTGTACTCTTGGACTGTTTTCTGCTTGCTGTTGTGAATCTGTGTACTATTTATTTTACTATGCTGGCTATTTTCCTTCGAGTAGTTTAGATGATCGATTCCCATATGCATGTAATAACAATAGAGCTTTCAGATTGACTTACAGTTTGATATTAGTATGTCCATGGACTTTATTCATAGAACTGGGAACTAAACAGAAACCTTCCTTTGGATGCATTTAATGGTTTCTCAGGTGTTTGAGAAGCTTGGACCAAGCTTATTTGATTTTATAAAGAGAACTAAATACTGCCCATTCCCTGTGGATCTTGTTCGGGAATTTGGACGACAGCTTTTGGAATCTGTCGCATGTGTGTGGATAGTTCTTAGTCTCATTCTCCTTTCTATTTTTGTTCTAACCAGTCACCTAAATTTGTCTATTGGCCTGTTTTCTGTGTCCAGGGCTGTAACAGGGTGTTATAATTCAGTCCTTCTGTTTTAACTTACATTTCTTCTTCAATATATCCAACAGATATGCACGACTTACGCTTAATTCACACTGATCTGAAGCCCGAAAATATTCTTCTTGTGTCTTCTGAATATGTAAAGCTTCCTGGTTCTAAGGTATCTTGGACTTTTGCAATTCAAAGTTCATGCATTGTTTCATATTTGGGTACAGACTCAGTTAATAAAAAGTGCTTGAAAATGGTACAGAGGTTTTCTTCAGATGAAACGAATTACAGGTGCTTGCCCAAGTCTAGTGCCATTAAGCTGATTGATTTTGGTAGTACTGTCTCTGATGATCAGAACCATAGCTCCATTGTTTCTACCAGGCATTACAGAGCCCCTGAGATTATTCTAGGTAACTAATTACGGTGCTGGCCAGTGAAAATGTATCATTTCCTTTTTTATTCACCTTCTGAGTCTTCCGACTGAAACCATACAAAGCAATACGGTGATTGATGAAATGAACTATTTAACTGGTGATTTAGAAAAGTACTTGAGGCAGGTAAATCTATAAACAAATTTATTCAAAAGGGAATGTACAGAGTCATAGAAGGTCATAGTGGTCCATTTTGTATGTTGGATCTCCCAACATGGTCAATTAGAACGCATTGCATGGCGGTATCGATAACCATTTTGGAACCTAATTAGCTCACGTTACACTATGGTATTGATGGTAGACCTATAACAATCTTTCTTAGCTTTTACCATATTGATGCGATTCTCCATTTTATCAAGCTTCATCCGTGGCTATTCATGTTTTTTTTTCCCTGATCTCTTTTTTGGGTCTGTTTTGAGTTTGGTGACGTTCCAACATCTTCATCCTGTACTTGTCCTAGTTCTGCAGAGTGTAATCATGTGTGTGTTGGTCTGTAAAGATTATAGCTGTTTTTACCAGCTTTTTTTCAACCTAATTTTGTTTTATGTTATTCTCTCTGTCATTCTAGTTTATTATAGAAGTAAAGAATTAGTCACCAAGGTTCTTTTTGTAATAATTTTTCAGTTACAATAGTCAAGCTTTATCTTGTCTACGTCTCAGATACTGAGCACTAACACCTATCTTGTTCTCATCATTGCTGTTTGCCTATCTTGCAGGTCTAGGATGGACTTATCCCTGTGATCTGTGGAGTATAGGCTGCATTCTTATTGAACTTTGTTCGGTTAGTCCTATATTTCTTTATCCTGCTTCAAATGTGGATTCTTCTGGTCAGGAATTTCTAAGATGGGGAATTTTGTCAGGGTGAGGCATTATTTCAGACGCACGAGAACTTGGAGCATTTGGCAATGATGGAGAGGGCATTGGGACCTCTGCCGCTGCATATGACTCGAAAGGCCAAGTATGTATTGAAATCAACTGACTCTGGCTATTTTTCACTGGAACATATTTGGTTGAACGAGTTGATTTGTATTCAATCTAGAGCATCTTTGATTATTTTATGGAAGTAGAAATTGGATGAGACATTTTTTATTCACAAATTGGAAATATTCTTAGATCTTACTATTTTATGAGTTTTCACGTACCAACATTTTATCCATGTGTAGCCATGGTGCTGAAAAGTATTTTAGGCGGGGGGCACGACTGAATTGGCCTTTAGGAGCAGTTTCAAGGGAGAGTATTAGGGCTGTAAAGAAGCTTGACTGTTTAAAGGTTTCTCTATTTCGGTTCCAGAAAGTATTTACACAGTTTGATATCTTGTGAAATTTCTTGATTTGTTATTTGATATGATGTCATTTATTTTGTATACAGGATCTGATAATGCGACTTGTAGGGTCCTCGAAAGCCAGTTCCTACCTAACTGATTTATTGTATGGGTTGCTGAAATATGATCCTTCTGAACGTCTCACAGCTCGACAGGCCCTTGATCACCCCTTCTTCAAGATTCCAACCTGAGGAACCGCACCACGAAATTTGATTGGATTCACTATGCTAGGATTCGAAGAAGACAAAGCTAGCTCTTCTAACAATGGCGAGAGATAGAGAGAGATCGAGAGAGCTCGAGTAGTGAGCTGAGCTTCACTTGTATATGTACAAATAGTATAGTTGCTTCATCTATGAAATGTTGAATTTTGAATTAGCCTTTGGTTATTCTAAAACGCATGGAGTTTTTCGTACTTTTTCGTCACGCTTTGCCTCATATTCCCAACTCATTAGAACAAATGTCGATTCTTGTTAGAGGAGCGATTTCCACACGCCTTTTTACTTCTTGCACTCTGCTCTTAATTTTGTCCCTTAATTTTCCTTTGATCTAATATATTCGACGGCCATAAATAAAGAGTGCCAAAATCACTCTTTTTTGTTATCACCTACAATTTATTATATCACACAACACTGCCATTGATAGAAAAAATTAGACCAAATAAATTAGATGAATTACATGTCAATAAGATATCACCAATAATCTCCACAAGAACACAAGCCGTCCTCAAACTTGTGAAACCTATTTGCATCTCTCACCAAAAACACAACCTTCAAAACCTTCGACAAGCCTTTGATAAAAGCATGGCAGTCCCCACACACTCTCAAGTTCTTGAAAATCCGAATCGTCTTGTTCCCCTTCTCCATCTCACCACTCACCAACGCCAACCCGATTGCCAACTTCTCACTGTGAAATCTCAAGCTCTCCTCCTTCGACTCTTCATCCACGTCGTGCAGCACAAACCTCACCCCGTGAACATAACCCTGCTCGGATTTTATTCTATTTTCCATCTCCTTCAACACTTGATGAATCTTTTCTGTAAGCGGATGCGTCTCATCTCCGTTGTAGAAGAAGTAGACCTCCTTATCAATCTCCACCCAGCTGCGTCCGGCCTCTTTCTTTAACCCTTTCATCTTAAACAGTTTTCTTATTCTCTCACACTCTTTCCAGTAGCCGGCCTCAGCGTAGATGTTCGACAGCATCACATAGTTGACAGGGTTATTGCTGTCCAGTTTCAGAAGCGTCTCGCCTACTTCTCTCCCTATTTCCAAGTCCCCATGTACTCTACAAGCACTAAGCAGAGTTTGCTGTATTCCAACATTCGGTTTTAAAGGCATGGTGTCGATGAGATTCTTAGCTTCTTTTACGCGTCCAGCTCTGCCAAGGAGATCAACCATGCAAGCATAATGCTCTACATTTGGTTTAATCCGTTTGTCGCAACACAATCTTGAGAAGTACTCTTGGCATTCTTCTATTAGTCCAGAATGGCTGCAGGCTGAGAGCACGGCTAAGTAAGTCACCCCATCGGGTTCTATGTCATCCAATCGCATCTGGTCGAAAAGACAAACAGATTTCCTTCCAAGACCATGCTTTCCGTAGCCAGTGATCATAATCGTCCAAGAAATTACATTCCTCGCCGGAGTTTCATTAAACAGTCGTTCTGCCTCGTCTGTTAATCCACACTTGAGATACATATCCAGAATTGAATTAGTTACTGATACGTCTAAACCAGATGGGATTTTAATGGCGAAAGCATGCATTTGCCTACCTTGTTCTATAAGAGCAAAATCAGCAAACACACCCGTAAGGCTCGAGAGAACAAACCCGTCTACTCGATGATCGACACTAACCCTGAGCTGCCTAAACAAGTCCATGGCTTGTAGTAGATTGCATTCTTGGGCATAACCAAGAATCAGGGAACTCCAGGACACTAAATTCTTCTGTTCGATTTGATCGAATACTCTCTGAGCTTCAGTTAAGTGCCCGCATTTTACATACAGATCGACAAGAGCACCGGCAATAGTAGTCCGAACTGAGCACAGGAATCCTCTTGTGATTAAGGAGGAATGTATTTGGCTTCCTTGCTGGATTGCTCCAAGGCCACTACAAGCCTTCAGCGTGCTTGTAATCGTATACTCATCAGGCACTTCCCTGAGCCCTTGCATTTTCCTAAACAAAACCAAAGCTCTCTCCCCATTTCCTTCAAGTGTGAATCCAGCTATCATCGCATTCCAACTGATAAGATTCTTAACTGGCATAACATCGAACATCCGGGCAGCTTCACAAAATCTTCCACATTTCGCGTACATGTCGAGGATAGAATTGTTCACCACTGTCACCCTTTCAAAACCAGATTTGACGCACATATTGTGAATCTGCATTCCATTCTCAGCAGTTCCCACGAATCCACAGGCCTTGAGATTGATCGAAAAAGTAAACTCGTTCGGCTTAATTCCCGAAAACCCCATTTTGCTAAAAAGAGACAGCGACCCTTTGGCATTACCATTCTGTAAGTAGCCACACATTAAAGCCGTCCACGAAACCACATTTCTCTCAGGCATTGTATCAAACACTTGACAGGCCATCGCCATTCTCCCACATTTGCCATACATATCTATAAGATCATTGTTTAGCATCAAATCAAACCCAATTCCCATTCGCATCACCATCCCATGAGCCTGCATTCCCTGATGAAGTAGCAAATTCCTCGAACAGTTCCGAAGGAGATTCGCCAACCTCTGCCGCTCATTCATCTTTCCGAGCAACCCCGTTCGCAAAGTCCCCAATGGCGACGAGAATCAGCGCCTTATCTGTCAGAGAGTTGGAAAATTCCTTCGTACCCAAGTTACTAAATTGCAAAAGCACAACTGGGTTGAAGAGAATCCACGCTCAGATTGTGAAGCTCTCGTTGTCACAGAGTAATTTCTTGGTTACAAAAATGGTGGATGTGTGCGACAACAGTGGGGATTTGCGCTACGCTGGTTCGCTATTCGAACAAGTTCTGGCGCCAAATGTGTTTCTGTTCAACGCCATGATCAGAGCTTATACGCATAATCAAATGTATGATTTCGCAATCAATTTGTATAAGCAAATGCTGAGAGAAGCAGAGAACCCATTTTTTCCTGACAAATTCACGTTTCCGTTTGTGATCAAATCTTGTGCGGCGATTTTCTGTGAAGTTTTGGGGAGGCAGGTTCATGCCCAAGTGTGTAAATTTGGGCCCAAGTCGCATTTGCTTATAGAGAATGCTTTGATGGATTTGTATACGAAATGTGATAATTTAGGAGATGCACATAAGGTGTTTGACGGAATGTCTGAACCGGATGTGATTTCTTGGAACAGTCTCCTTTCTGGGTATGTTAGATTGGGGCAGATGAGAAGGGCAGGAGCTCTGTTTGAAGAAATTCCTAACAAGACTATTGTATCTTGGACAGCAATGGTTTCAGGGTATACGAGAATCGGGTGCTACGCAGACGCTTTAAATATTTTCCGGCGAATGCAAATACTGGGTATTGAACCGGATGAGATCAGTATTGTTTCCGTTTTGCCGGCATGCGCGCATCTTGGAGCTTTGGAGGTTGGGAAATGGATTCACATGTACTCGGATAAGAACAAGCTATTGCGGTCTGTTTGTGTTTGCAATGCCCTGATTGAAATGTATGTGAAATGTGGCTGCATTGATCAGGCTTGGCAGTTGTTTGATCAGATGATGGGGAGGGATGTGATCTCTTGGAGTACCATGATTGCAGGGATGGCGAATCACGGGAAAGCTCGCGAAGCAGTTGAACTGTTTCAAGAGATGCAGAGAGCAAAGGTTGAACCTAATGGCATTACATTTCTAGGTCTTCTATCAGCCTGCACACATGCTGGTCTATGGAATGAGGGAGTTAAGTATTTTGATTCTATGAGAGAAGATCATAATATAGAGCCGGAAATCGAGCACTATGGTTGTTTAGTTGATCTTCTTGGACGCGCTGGACACCTTGATCAGGCTCTTGACAGAATAAAGATGATGCCAATGAATCCAGGCTCAACGATTTGGGGTTCCTTGTTAAGTTCCTGCAGGACTCACTGCAATCTCGAGATTGGCATTACCGCAATGGAGCACCTTTCGGTGCTTGAACCAGATGACGCAGGGAACTATGTATTACTTTCCAATATCTATGCAGACCTAGGGATGTGGGAGGATGTGTCGAGGATGAGGAAATTCATAAGAAGCAAGAGCATGAAAAGAAACCCAGGTTGCAGTTTGATTGAGGTCAACAATGTGGTTATGGAATTTGTATCAGGCGACGATTCAAAACCACTTGCAAAAGACATCTTTTCCATGCTAGACCTGCTCGTTTCGGAACAGAACATACCAGATGATAAGTTAGACGCTACACCAGAGGACTGCAGTCAATTTAGCAGGATATACTCCGGCTGAGAAACACCTCGAATACCAAACTGTAAGCAATCACTTCATTTTCTCAGGAATCTAAATTGGTTTTTTGCATAGCGAGTTATCCGCAAGTTGCAACCCATTGCATTCGATTAACAGTTTCACCTGAAGTCTATAACTTGACCAAAATGTTGGTTTTGCAGATGACGCAGGCTAACGGCCGAGGAGAATGGTGTTAGAACCATCAAGACAAGTACAAAAAATGGCGAAGAAGAAAGGTACTAGCTGTTCTGTCGATCATTTTGTAAAATCCCAAATGAATATATAGGTGCTAACATAGAGAAAATGCTGATCAAAACATTGCTATTTGTCTCCAATTGCAGATTGTCAACTAATACAAAATGACACAACAGAAATATCGGAGATTCGGAAGCAAAGTTGATCAATTTCACTGATATAAACTCACATACCAAAGAAAAAACATACAAAACCTACTCCTAGCTGATATGCTGTACAAAAGAGAGGCCACATACAACAATTATTGCATACACAGCACAATCCATAAACAGAGCATCAAGTACCTTCTTCCCAAACAAACCTATGCCTACAGCCTTGCCTAACCGCTCAACCCACTCATATTCGCTGCCACTCATAGTTTGACGCTCACCAAATCCGGCAGGCACTCTGGGGAGTCTTTGTCGACCGCTCTCGAAAATTTGTGCCAGCACAAGTGTGACATTGGTCACCAAAACCAGATACAGAGGCCTAAAACCCAAAAGGGTTTTCACCATATTATTCCCCAGTAAAGGAAAACCCACATGGGCAAAAACCACCAGGAGTGCAACCGCCATTGAAATGTAAATTCGGGTCCTTTCTGATGCTTCAATGGCGCCACTTATTCTACTCGCAGTGAAAAGTCTAGGCTTCTCAAACGACAATGATAATGGTGGTGATTCATCCTGAACAGTTGACGGTGGTGATTCATCCTGAACCGTTGATGGTGCTGACCGATTTTCCTCAATCTCTCGAGCGAAAACTGCAGACCCACAACCGCCATTAGCAACTACAACAACAACAGCAACTAAAGATGAAGACTTTTGGAGAAAGAGAGAAAAAGGGTACCTGGGATTTTATCTGGGACGTGGGTTTCGGGAATCTGATCAGGGAAAATCGACGGCTGGGATGGCGGGTCTGTATGTTCACTGTGAGTTGCTGGGTCTGGCGGTGGTGACGAAGAAGAGGAGGAGGGTAGGGTTTGGATCTGACCCGTGATTAGGGCAAGGCGGTCGGACCCTCGCTCCATGATCTTCCTCCGTCGGGCTTCTCGACTGTTTGTGGCCATATTTTTCTTCAATCGATCGATGACCGTTTCGTATTTTGCTTATCGGCAACGGCTGCAGTTCATACGAGTCTATTAGATATCGGACTGGTTTAGGTTGGTTCTGCCTGCTTTTGATTCGGATTCGAGTCCGATAGTTATGAAATTCCCAACTTGACCTCATATACTAACCAGCCTTTTTTATTTTTTATTCGAAATATAATGAGATTTGAACTCGAGACTGATTTCAACAAAGTGAAGATTGAGTCTCACGGACAACGGTTATAAGCTATTAATTATGGTCTCGTTTGGAAATATTTTTAGAATGGATAAAAGCGTTTTTGGTGAAAATATTTTTTAAACCAATCCTTAGTAAAAATGTAAATAAATCTTGGTTCAATTATTTAATCAAAATTATTCGTCGAAAGTGAGAATATGCGTGTATTTCAATAAAGTAGAGACTGAATTTCACTAACGGTTGTCGGCTATTAATTATGCATCAACGACAATTTATTGGTTTAAATATTTAATCAAAATCATTTTTTGAAAGTGAGAATAAGAGTATATTTCAATAAAGTGGAGACTGAATTTTAGTGACAAAGGTTATCGGCTATTAATTATGCATCAACAACAATTTCTTGGTTCAATTATTTAATCAAAATCATTCGTCGAAAGTGAGAGTAAGTGTGTATTTCAATAAAGTGTAGACTGAGTTTCACTTACAACAGTTATCGGCTATTAATTATGTATCAACGACAGTTTCTTGGTTCAATTATTTTATCAAAATCATTCGTTGAAAGTGATAATAAGTGTGTATTTGTATAAAGTGGAGACTGAGTTTCACTGACAACGTTTATTGGCTATTAATTATGTATGAACGACAATTTCTTAGTTCAATTATTTAATCAAAATCATTCGTTGAAAGTGATAATAAGTGTGTATTTCTATAAAGTGGAGACTGAGTTTCACCGACAACGTTTATTGGCTATTAATTATGTATGAACGACAATTTCTTAGTTCAATTATTTAATCAAAATCATTCGTCGAAAGTGAGAATAAGCGTATATTTCAATAAAATGGAGATTGAGTTTCACTAACAACGGTTATCGGCCATTATGTATCAACGACAGCTTCTTGGTTCAATTACTTAGGGTTCGTTTGGGAAGTGCCTTTAAATGGAAGCGCTTTTAGACAAAATATTTTTGAAACCAATCCTTAGTAAAAATGCAAGCTAACCATGGAAAAACACTTGAAGTTATGTGTTTCTTGCAGGAAGCACTTCAAGTATTTTTGGAACCCAAAAATATTTTCTCTAAAAACGCTTTCAGTAATGCACTTCCCAAACTAGCCCTAAATCAAAATTGAAAGTGAGAATAAGTGTCTAACAAAATGAAAACTGAATTCATTAGACAAAATAGTTATTGATTATTAACTAGTTATCAATGACAGCTTGTTGATTCAATAACCTAATCACGGTCGTTCACAGAAGAGTGAGAAATGGGCTCTTTTCAGAAGTACAACCAGTTGAGTTTTGCTTACCAATTACCAACCTTGATAAGTATTAAGTATAATCCTGCTACAATACATGATAATAATGATTAAACATATGGCAAATAATGATTAGTGATACTGCATCATGGTTATTGACTTATTGTTGGTAAGTAAAATTGCTTTCTTAAATATAAGTGAGAGAATATGATAAATAGCGTAACGCTAAGAACATGCATAGTTCAACAAAATTAGTAAATCACAAATTTCAAAAACCAGATGATCTTCTCAAAGAGTACTTAGCAAACTCAGCCAAAGGAAAGAATAATCCACTACAATTTTTAAGTTAATCAATCCATTTGTCGACTAAGGTAAAACACCCGAAGTCATAGAGATGGTGCAATGCGTCTGTAAACCGCTCGGAAAGTCTGTCCCCCGTTTCTGTCAACCTTCTGTCCTTCCTCGGTTGCAGAACTCAAGAGCTTCGTGACTGGATCTGCTTTGAGTTCTTCGTCTGTGAGAGCTTCAAACATGGGGTGATTCTCCAAGCAAGTTTTCATCCAGTCTCCGAGTTCCTCAACATCCGTGATTGTGTATATGATCCCACCAACTTCTAGAACATAAGCATACTCATCCAGCAAGAATGGACTGATCACTCTACGACGATGATTTTTCTCTTTGAAGTGAGGATCCGGGAAGAGGAAAAACATCTTCGAAAGCTGTCCTTTCTTAAAGTAATTTGGAATGTATTTCATGGAATTAGTCCGAACCACTGAGATATTTTGGTATTGACCAGGATTTGTCACCCTTAAAGCCAAGATCCTTTCCTTGACATACTCTGTCACCTTGTCCCTAAGCTCCATTCCGATCATCAAAGTCTCGGGGAAAAGGGTTGACAGACTTATCAGAAGCCCCCCAAAACCACAACCGATATCTGCAAACTGGATCTTCCTGCAGCTATCAACTTGATCGGACGAGGGGAAGTATTGCGGGTAATGAAGAGAATAATCTACATGACGCGGGGAGACAGGTACTGGAAAGTGGGAGTCACTCAGAGGGTTGCTGTGTGCTCTTGCTCGGTAGAAACGCTTCCGAGGCAGGCCAGTTGACTTGCAAAACGTCGGGTTTGTTTCCTTCCCCGACATGACTTTTTTCAGCTAACTGCAGAAAAGTAACAAGCAGGAATTTTCAGGACATCATGCTAAATTACGAAGGGAATCATAAAATGCAAAACTAAGTAAAAATTTCCCTCTTGTTGCTTAGGCAACTTAAACCCTGAACAAATTGAGGTGTAGAGCGAAAGGCCCAACTCCACGATTGTCGATATACTGCTGGTAAGGATCGAGTACGTTTCACCAAAACAGTTCCTCGACAAAAGATATCAGGGAAAGCAAAATGCAATCACCATTGTAAATCTTCGAAAAGTAAAAAACTACAAGCATTGTGTAGACCATTAACGAAATCTCTATTCCCTTGGATTCTAACTACATAACCAAATCGTAAGAAATGAGAGTATTCTTCAGATAGCTAAATTTTCACTCCTGTAACTCCCAAAATAACTTCTTGGTGCTTCACTTCCATAGTAACTTCAAAGAGGCATTATCACAAACAGATGGTGGGCACATCTAACATGTATCAATTTCACCAAAACAACAGTAGATGAACGTTTACGACATAAAAAATTAGCAAAATAAAACAAAATTAAATCATTTAAATTGTTCGAATGAAGCTGTAGAGCATTAACAGGCGTAGTTCAGAAGAAGCATCAATGGCAGTAAATGGAAAAACAGAGAAGGAAGATTCAAAGAGAAGGAAAACAGACCTGGGTGTTTTAAATGGAGGCGAAACCCGACAAAATTTTGAAGCTTTTTGGAAGATGGAGGAGCGTCGGAGGCCGGGAGGGAAAGTACTGAGCCTCTGGAATTATTTTACTGAACCAGAAAGTGTCTCTGAAGGGTCGGAGCGAAACGAAGAGGAGAGATTAAGGTTGGGCTCTCGTTTAGGTTTGGGCTCTGATGTATGCGGATTGACTCAAACTCTAGCCCAATTTGTTTAGGGTTAATATGTCCCTGCCCATTTTTATACAAGAAAAAAAAGAGTGCCACGAGGCCCACGGATCATGACTTAATGGCCGATGACCCCGCTATTTTTCGATTGACGAGACACGCAAAATTTGCCCATTAATTTGTTGGCACAATTACATGTGAGTCTCACATACAAATGTGTTAATTTTATGTGTCTAAGAGCTCATTTAAAAATAATTATGAGAGGTAAAAAATCACTAATCGGAAAAAATACATGAGAAATATTTTTCCAAAAATCACTAAACATGTGAAATGTGTTTCTTAATAAAATCTCTAAAGTAATTTTATTGTGTGGAGGAATCGAACACATGGCGATAAGTGCAAGGGGTCAAACAAAATATCGCCAGTGTAGAAGTAATGTTCTTTAATCACTTAGCTGCAAGCCCCTTGTTAAAAAAATATTTTAAACAAAAATTCAAGCCCCAAATTCCTAGCACTAAATTTGCCAAAATCCACCTAGTACTCCCAAAATTCAAACTTCAAATATACACTAGTACATAATATTACATATCCAATCCAACAAAAATTAGTATAATCTAATGCGTCACGTGCCGAGACTCGAGTATATAAGTTACCACATAATGACAATACGTCTAATGATCAAATCATGACTTGAACATCCTTTGATCTGAACTTTCTTTTTTCTTCTTTTTTCTGAAATTAGATATTTACAAGCAGGCAGAGGCAATTACCTGCCCGTCCCTCTCTCACACACATTAATGGAAAAGATGACCCGAAAATTCATATAATAATAACAACATTCCAACGTATGTGTTCTATCATAATTATATGCATGTTTATATATGTACTAGGATATTTAAATTTAGTAAAACATAATCTCAGTACTCAACAGAAATCAGGCAAAATGTGTCCTTTAATTGGCTTAAGTTTCTCTCCATAGTTAGCTAGCTGTGGAAGTACAAAGTCTTAATATATCAAATTGATGGATCTGCCTGCATGCATGGCTCTAGCTTCTAATTAAGTTCTAATTAAGGTCTAATTTCTCACCTAACTTAACTAATAAGCATCCTGCGTTGATGATTTTGAACAAGAAATTCCAATAATTAAATTAAATAATAAATATGTATGACTTACGTACATACGTACGTAGTCAGTTAATCAAGCACATGATTAAGTTAATTAAGTAGTACTAGTATTGCTCCACAAAACTATCTATTAACTGTAACAAGGACCAGAATTATAGATCACTTAATCTGCATATAAAACATTGGCTAGATAGCTTCATGAAATCTTTACATGCAACTACTCTTTTGAAAATTTGGATCCCTTTTGGGAACAATATTATCTCACCCTTATGCTGTCTTCGTGATCTTTCTTGCACCCTTTCCATCCCCAACAACTTAATTATATTTATATCCAATAATACATAATTTAAAAGTTTGCTTAATTATTTTGTGCACTGCAGGAAGGATATGCAACACATGCATGTGAGATTAACAGCAGCCTGGTTTTTTATGGTGAAGTGTTTGACAAGTAGCATGTCAAACATGAAAATTGTGAGAGACTGGTTTAGAGGTTTAGGGTTCTTCAATCATTCTAGAGAGTCTTCTTTGATATGAACTTATCAACCACTACTTTTAATGTTATCAAAGTCGACAAAGTCGTCTCAAAATTTCAATTTTCAAAAGTAAATCGTTGAGCGTTAGAGAATGTATCAAACACGTATCCTCTGATCATGTATCCGTTAAGTCACTCGATTTATAATTTTTTTTACGTTATTTGTAGATACACGCAAACTTAAATAAATTTATTAATTTTGGTACATGTATAATATAATAAATTGGTTACATAACTAGATGACTTGTTCCATGAAAAAATATTCATGTGATCAACAGAGAAATAATCAGTCATAACAAAAGCATAATCATTCATTCACACCCCAATTTATTGAATAAAACTGTGATATTAATCATGTTAATTGTGAAATCTTCTCTGACCAGTAGCTTAATTAGTCAACCAAAACCCTAGCAAGCTAATATATATACATAATCAATATATCTCTCAATATTAATCTCTGAGAGGCAGATAAATCAGTTTGGATAAATATAAATGTTCCTGGAGGCTTAAATAATTAAATGTTTCAACAAAATTACACACTTTAAAACAGTTTTATAATCTTGAAAAGGGGATGACAGATGGTAATCGTCTCTGCTAATCAATTTGTCTTTGCCTACTATACATGTTGATAGTTACACTGACAAACGTCTAACAACTGCTTTGATCATCATCCTGGTTAATCTTCTTTTGACACAAATTATGATAATTTGGTCCCAAAATTGGACTACCAAGAAGAGAGGTTGAAAGTGCCCAAGTCCTTGTTTTCCTTTGCAATCTGGAAAGTGTCCTAATCCTTTGGAATATTTCACAATTGTAACTTTAACTCTTCTGTATTTTAGTGATGAGGTTAGTTATGATTATGGAAAGATTGAGAGGTTTAGAACAGAATTATTGAGCATTTCGGTCCATCAGCTTTATGAGAATTTAATTAAACACAGTATGTATGTAGTAGTAATCCATCACAATCTCTCTCTAGATTACTTGACATACACTTCAAATATCAAATTGGTATAGGGGTCTTGATCAAACTCACCTGTTCTTCCATGACCATTCAATGCTTTACAGATCACAACTTGATAATAATTCATAACGAAACTACGAGGATTATCCGCGATTGACCGACATCTTGGGTAATTGGAAAAGAAAATCAAATAAAAATTGTTATATAGGATTGATCAATAGGTGATAGTACACAGATTCATTTTCATGTATATACCATTTTCTCTTGCTTTCTGTCATTTTCCTTTCTGCCAAACACTTTCATCAGGCCTCTCCACAAGCATGTTGATTTTATATATTAAGCGCGCACTTGAAGGGCATGAAGGATATATATAGGGTTTAGGGTTATATATATATGTATAATGTATAAAGGATATGATATATTACTATCTTGGTCTTGAACAAGTATATATTAGTTTCTGACTCTACGGCTTCTTGTCTACTAGCAACCACAAAACGGACCCTTCACTATTGTCAAACAAGAAAGTACCACCCTTGATAAATTGCCGAACAAGAAGCCAAAACATAGAAAGAAACGGATCAAAGTTGTAATTATTGTTGGGTTTTCTTTAATGATAATACATTATAAAGACTTGGGAAATAATTATAGGGTAATGTCGATTGTCGAAGAATTGTAATATATAGTCAATTTCATATATTCTGCATTGCATCATGGGGGTATTTATCTTGGTTGAGGCATTTGTTAAAGCCTAATTCTATTTTCTTATAATAACCCAACTCTTGTGTGGTGCAGTAAAGAACTGTACTGACCCCCAATTGACTAAAAGAAATTTTTTTTTTTTCTTTACTCCTAATCAGTGCATACATTTTTGGACAAGCTAGATGTTAAATATTAGTCCCACATCGGAGAATTGAGAGAATAAAATACAATATATAAGTGTATGGTTCAACTTTTAATAACACTGATATCTTTTGTGATAAATGCCAACATCTAGCAATAAGTGGTTAAGTTAAAACAATATCATTGTGGTTAGGAGTGGGCCAATGACTCGTCTCTCTAAATATTTGACACTAGCTGGCCTGTAAAAAGATTTGTTTTGCTGGTCTAACCAATTTGCTATTCGACAAAATAAGGATGAGAACATTTGGGGGTGGTGCCATGAGACTGGCATGGGGTTCTTGGTCTCCAAGACGACATATATATGTTGATTAGTACTAATTTTTCCTGATTAAGAGCTTATAATTATGGATGTATAAGAGAGCCAAAACAAAAGGAACCAAGGGCAAGGGAATCCGGGGGGTTGTGTCTTGTTTGTGCCCCAACCCCATTCCTCTCCTATTTTTCAGTACCCTTCAAGCATGTGACTATCCAAGTCTTGCCAATTCAGCTTTGAAGGTAGACGCCTCTCTTATGACGACTTATACATAAATGTTAGCATCTTATTGTTTGAAAATAACTGAGACTAAAAGTAAATTAATCTGAAGATTAAATAAGTTATTGATCATACAACTAACACATCATTTGATAAACAAAGTTTTAGCGAATACATCTGTACACATTTTTAGTCGTTGCGGGGCGACCTAGTGACACACATCATGCACTAATTGGTGAAAGAAAATTATGCTCAAATGGAAGGGCATACATTGGACCCCTATGTCTAAAGTATCACCTAGCTAGCACGCTGGCTGCTTCAGTCTGAATCTGAACGGGGTTTACGTGAAGCAGTGGATATATACAATGGTCGTCTCCTTGATTTGTCTTATTTTTTTGCATGCAGATAGTCTCTATAACTTGGAATATTATAATTTAATCCGTTATCATTTGCATCTTACTGTTAGCAAGGTAGATCTGCACTGCATATATTCACTTATTCAGCTTCTTCGTCTAAGCTTCGATCCAGTCACAGTTACGAAAATAACCTCCCCACCTTCAGTTGTGGTGCATATATATACAGTAAATGTACGTACGTATTCATGATATCACACTCCGAATTATTTTGTTTCCAAAAATATCTAAGAATATAGTTGTAAAATCAAATTCAAACTTCCCATATATATAACCAAAAAGGAAGATCCCAGCTTCAGTAACTGTAGGATGTAAACTTGAAAATTAAAAAAATGAATGTGTACTGGCCTTATCAATTACAAAAGGTCATTTCTGTCAATTCAGACTCCATGAGTGCAGGTAGACAATCATGTAATAATCCCAAAACAAGGATTTCGTCGATGATCTTTGATAATATTAAAAGCACTAAACCTGGCACCCTTGTATCTCAAGACCCATAGTAGGTGAGAACTTCACCATCACACACACAGCCGCCCCCCCTCCCAATTACTTTTCTTCACACCAGCTACTAGAAAGTTTAAATTCCAAAATTTCTTGTGCATGCTGAGCAAGAAAAGCCCTAGCCTCACCATCTCTCTCTCTCTTGCACCTTCATTATTCATCCGTAGTACCGCTCGTGCATCGGATCTCTTGATATTTTATCCAAAAACAAAAAGGTTTTGAAAGTGTCAAGAAACCTAATCAATATGTATGTACACATAGCTCTTCATGCAAGGAAGCTAGCTAGTTGCTCTGTTTTTTTCCCTTTTCGTTTTGTTTTTGTAAGAGTTAGCTACTTAATTAGCTACTACAAGTTTGTACACATCTAGGGTTATGTTGTTGAGTATTTTTTGGAGACGAAGAAAAATTAGACAGCTTTCTCCACCTTACCAAGTTTCATTTTTGAGCAATTCTCAGTAGTATTCTTGATCGATCGATCTCATATATTGATCTTTCTGATATATGCAGAAGCCAGACAAGCCGGAAGGGCAAACCCTAAAAAGGAAATTTCAGAGATCATCACATAATGACATCAGAACCAAAGGAGGAATTGCCGCCAGGGTTCAGATTTCATCCTACAGATGAAGAACTTATCACCTTCTATCTCATGAGCAAGATAAACGATGCCACTTTTACTGGAAGGGCGATCGCCGACGTTGATCTCAACAAATGCGAACCCTGGGAACTTCCTGGTATCTATAACCATTTTTTTCAGTTCAAGAATCACATGCACAAATTTGATCTATTTGTATATATCAATAGTTAGTTTTGAAGTCTTTTGTAATCAGCTTGTTTTTCTGCATATACCCATTAAAACAAAACCCAAATGTTCTCATCGATCAGATCTTTTTGTATTTATATATGATCTGAGGGGCCGGGGAAGGGAGGATTCGGATTTGTGAAGAGAAATAACATAAGAGCAGTAGCTAGTGGGTGAATCTTGCTTACTTTTCTCGGCTCTTTATTGGATTTATTTACTTTTACTTATTGATATTATTAAATAATTTATAATTGGAGCCAAGTTTTTATGAAATTTATTTAACTCATGTGAACTTTGCATATGAACATTATATGTTTCATTGTGTATATTCTTCTTCGATCAAAAAGTATATATCCTTCAAATTAGTTGTACTCATGACAATGATAATGGAAAATAATTAATTAATTAACATTCTCCCATGTATATATATATATATATTCTCACCAGCTAGCATATTAGCTTCTTGTCTAATTTTGTAAAGTGCTGATGAACTTGTAATTTCTTGGATCAATTATTGTAGCAAAAGCGAAAATGGGAGAAAAGGAGTGGTACTTCTTCAGCCTACGAGATCGGAAGTACCCAACAGGAGTGAGAACAAACCGAGCAACAAACACAGGTTACTGGAAGACCACAGGGAAAGACAAGGAGATCTTTAACAGTGTCACATCTGAGCTGGTTGGGATGAAAAAGACCCTTGTTTTCTACAGAGGCCGAGCTCCTCGTGGCGAAAAATCCAACTGGGTCATGCACGAATATCGCATTCATTCTAAATCCGGCTTTAGAACGTCCAAGGTACCTAATTAAATTGATTTACCATCTAAGTATATAAGTTGATTAAGGATCTAGAACAACTAGTTTTGAGTTCCATTTTAGCTAATCTTATAATTAGTTGAAATCATCTTTGACATTAATTTACAACACCACAGATCATAGAACTAGGGCTGATGAACCTGTGAAACTGAAATTCCAATCTCTCTCTCTCTCTCTCTCTCTAACCTAGTGAAATTGAAATTACACTTCCGCAATATGTGATACTTGTAAATACATGAACACATTGAGTTGAGCACAAGTTACATATTTATATTTATAGCATGATTCCATGCAAGATTTGTGAAACGTTGTTGATAGACGACAGTCCATAGTCAGTATATATAATACTTATATAATATCAGGTTTTACAACTAGCTAGTACTTGTACTTTGAACATAATATTCCAACCAACTTAGAAGACTAATACAAGTCGACCCATTGCATGAAGTTAACTATAGAGTTTCCAATAGTACGAACCTTAAAACTATAGTACTCTAAACTATTATGTTTCAGTTGATAGTATGTACATTATCGATATTTTGTTGATATTTTCAGTATATTGATCAAATTAATATCAAAATGATATCCACAAAACTCTAAAGCATATATAATTAACGACATCTCAGATACTATAAATTGTTGATACACGATACCAAAAATATAATGAAGCACAAAAAAAAAAAAAAAAAAACCAATGAAACCATCCACCCATACTTTATGTCTTCCACTGTATATTATACCATGCATATAGATTTGAAATTATGGATCAAATAATGAATTAACTGATCTGACCAAATTAATGTTTGTGTTTAGCAGGATGAATGGGTGGTTTGCCGAGTCTTCCAGAAGAGTGCAGGCATAAAAAAGTACCCAACAAACCAATCAAGAGCAGCCAATCCCTACAACCTAGAAATAGGTCCAAGTATGGTACCATCACCCCTAATGCAGCTAGGTGATCCAAACCACCATCAGTTCCCCTATGGCAGAAATTACATGACAAGTGCTGAGATGGCAGAGCTTTCAAGAGTCTTAAGAGGTGGTGGTGGATCATCAAGTAGCACTATTAACCTACCAATCCAACCCCAATTCAATTACCCAATTGGTGGAGGTGGTGGTGTTGGAGGAGGAGGAGGAGGGTTTACAATATCTGGGTTGAACTTGAATCTTGGTGGGCCAGCATCACAGCCAATGCTGAGGCCAATGCCACCACCACAGCTGCATCATCAAGGCCCTCCATCTATGAATCATCATCATCAAGTGCAAGATGTTACTAATTCAGCCATGATGAACGGTCCAGATCATCAAGGTGGATATGGGACAATAGACATGAACAACAACAGTGCAAATGGTGGGAGTGGCAACAGATTTATGAACATGGAGCCTTGTGTTGATCTTGATAACTACTGGCCTCCCTATTAGGGTACTTAAGAGTATCAACTAATTAATTCCCAAGGCCAATTAAGTTAGAGACAAGCTTGATTATTATTAATTATTGGTATGCTTTAGGTATAAAATAGATTTACATGTCCTTCCCAGTTAGGGTAATCAAGAACTAAGAACCCAGCAACTAAGGTCATATTTATATATATATATATATATATATATATATATATATATTATATATAGTCCTATGAATTAGAGTCAAGTGACTGCTCTCGCTCAGGAACGTTACATCTTTGGTTATTCAATTTACTTCCATCATTTTAATGTCTTTCAACAATTATTAAGCTTATTTATAAAGTTCGTTTTGCCTTAACACACATTTGCCATCCCTTTTGCGTTTTTTGAGTTGCTTACTATTACATTTCAACATGATTCACAATTACCCAAATCGATGCTACGATTATGCACGTAGAAAGAGAAGTTGTGGTTATTGGATCGTGTGTATACTATATTGAAATAATGTCATGTGGTGTAACCGTTCTATATATTATAATATGGGATTACAATTAGTTTTGCTCTAGGGAATAGTGTGATGGACACGGTATAATTTGACCACTCCACCTTTGTTATACCATTGCTAAAAACCTAAAATTTAGCCTAGTGATTTTCACGGTTCATCTATACACATGGACTCGAACTATTTTGTCCCCCATTCACCAATAGGGATGACAATGGGGTGGGTCGGGGGATGCTGGGAACCATTAAGTATTATATGCTTAATGAAATAATTTTTTTTCATGTTAAAATAATAATAAAATTCTAATTACATGATATTGTGTTTAAATACGATAAAACACACCATATAATATTAAAACCAACATTAAATACTATAAAAATTACTCCCAAGTTGAAAGATGAAATAAAAGAAAAATTTTAGATTATAAAATCATATAACAATTATATATTTTTAATATTATAAAATGTTAAAGAGGTATATGGGGCGGGAGGGGGTTGCTATTACCATCCGCCCTATCGGGTTTAGAAAAGGAGGATCCCGCGGTTATCCATGCCAATGGGAAATTTTGCCATCCCTATTCACCAAACTCTTAGACTCCGGCTTTATAAATGTTTAACTTTTGTTTTAAACTTATTTTTTAGTTAAATTTAGTATAGGCTATCTTAATTTAATTTTGTGAAAGTTTAACCTAAAAGACTCAAATTCGGACAAAATATAAAAGACCACTTCAGTTTGACTTCATTAAAACGAGATTGAAAAATATTGAAGCAACTTCGTTAGTGAGAGTAAAAAATTAATAACTTTGTAAATTATTAAATAAACAGGTATGTATTCATAGAGTTTGAGATGAGCTTGGAGGATTGATAAGATAAAAACTAAATAAATTATATTTTATTTTGGTCGGTCGTCGGATTGAAAAACGGTCGGTTGGATTCATGGTCAGGAAATCTCAAAGACATGCATTGGGAAGTTTTTTTAGGCTAAAAATTCAAATTTTAAGACAAACTGCTGACTAGCGAGCGGAGGGACAAGGAATATCGACAGGCCAAAGAAAAAAAAGGCGAATATCGACAGAGCGTTGAGGGTGGTTGGTCACTTGGTCACAAAACAGCATCAGTTTCACAAGAAATGCGTAGCGAGTTCACTTCGTGCAGCAACATCAACATTTCAATGATTAGTCTCCATCACCAACGCACGTATCGGCCATCCTATACGGCTAGCCGACCCGTGTCATTGGTGTTGAAAGGAGTACCGTTAAAGAAACCATTAGTGTCGGGGCCATCACGTACGCTACAAGGAGCTCACACAAATTAACCACCATCATCAACATTCAATCGCTTAATTAACCACATAAATCGGTCATCTTCACCAAAATATTGATTCTCCGTGGAGCTTCAAAGTTGAAAGAACAAAAAAAGGATAAATAAGAACAAAAAAAGGAAGAACACATGTTATAATTTTAAGAAGAAGAAAGAGTAGGCACATGACAATCCTTAGGTTGTGAATTTGTAAGAATAAAAAATAAACTAAAATACACCTTTCAACAACGTAAGTAAAAACTGCCCACACTACACACCACCAACTCCTAAACTTATCTTTAACGTCTAACGTCTAACTCGTGTATCACAGTTTCTAAAATTTTACGCAGACGATTCAACCATCCATGAAAAAAGGACACGTGAACAAGCCAGTAGCAGCTTACTTCTCTGGATGGCCCCTTTTAGCCTTACGACGTGTATGGTTGGTACCTCGAACAGGTTTTTTAGTCTTTGTACTGCATAATGACGCACAAAGTCGTAATCAGCAAACAGAATTATGTTATGAAAACTTTTCGATTAGAGAATGGGGCGTGCACGCATAAGCACTCGAATTGCACCACGTAACTAACCAGAAAAGTGAGGAGAGAATTCTGAACAGAATTATGATGGGCAGGGCCAACAAAGCCGAGGCCTGCAACATTTCAATTGCGACTAAATAAGGTGATCAAACATAAAATTCAAAGAAAGAAAACAGAACAAACAAAGAAATGCACGAAGATTGATTTCATTACACGTACCGCAAACCACTCCAACTCCTTTGTAGCGAGAGGTCTTGTCAGTTCATGCCTCTCCAGGAAATCTTTTACCGTCCCTTGAACCTTGAAGAAATATTGATTACAAAATTTAATAAACTACTATAGCTGGTTCAGTGAATGGCTTAAGCTACGGGTGCATCCACCATGGAAAGAACATCAAAAGGAATAGAAAAAAGAGAACGCAATTCATTCAGGACAGCCGTTCTCTTTGACAATCTTATAATCAATACCAGAATGTATTAACCACATAACGATTGAGCTAGTGAATTCTCAGAATTACTTGATGACAATTTTATAATAAATACCAGAATGTATTAACCACGTAATGACTGAGCTTGTGACTTATCTAACATGAAAGACATATAAACACACAGTAACAGTCTTCAACAGCAAATAACATATGAACTGAAGACCGTTCAACGCAGTCATTATTATATAGCAGATAAAACATATATGTCATCTTATATCACAATGAATCGGTTGGCCAAAGCAGTTGAAATAGTCATCAAAATGGAGAAGAAACAGAAAAGAAGGGAAAAAGAACAAATAAAAAAAGAACTTGCAGAAATCAACCTTTGAAATAATTTGTATCTAACAGTAGCACGTTTTTTTAAAATGATGTTGATACCTGATGATGGTATGTCGACGCAGATTTGAGAAACTTCTCATAGGCAATAACTACCTTCTTTGTATAGGGCTTCAATACTACTCGAACCTTATCAACATGAGGTTTTGCCACAGTGGCCACCTGATCAACATATGGCTTGCTGAACCTTTTTGCTTCCTGTCACCCAAAAATACAGCTGTAGGATGCAAGTAGGCAACAAAGATGGACCACATTATGTCTGAAGAAACGTATATATGAAAATATAGATACCTGAAAATAAGGATCAACAACTTCTTGTGCTTTTATAACATGTGGAGCTATTGTAGTCTTTGAAACCTCATAAATTTCAATAGTCTTTGCACTTAATGATTGCACATGAGGTTCAACAGATTCCTTCACCACAACCCATTGTTCCTTGATTGCCGGAATCCATTTCTTCAATTTGACAGAGACATGAAAAAGGGGGAATTCCAGTTTAGTGAGAAATTAGAGGCAAAAAAGTTCTTATAAACAAGGCATAAACCACAATTGAATAGGAGAACATACTAGCATCCATCCATCCATACAAGCATACTAACATACATGTATACATACTAGCATGCTAGTGTGTGCGGGTATCCTGCCTAACATTATTAATGCCATGGAACGATCTCATAGCTAGAGATGCCGGAAAACAGCAACACCATCAAATGCAGGTTCTCACATAGTGTAATGATGCAAAACCCTACATTGTGACACAAAAGTGGAAATTGAAAATAAAATAAATTAAGCTAGCTTACAGTTTTAAATGTTTCCACATGGGGTTCAGCCCACTTTTCAGCTTGGGCTTTTTTCTCCAGAGCCTGAACAAATTTGAAGGACCTCATCAGTTAAAGAAGGATAATGATACTCGGTAAATTAAGCCTGAACTTGTAAAAGAGCAAATTGTAGAAGTGACGTATCAGATTCTTCAAGTGACCATCCAGCAATTAATTGTAATACCTTCTGAATCACAATATCCACTGCAGGTTTTCCATGCTCATTCCAGTGTGTCTCTAGAAAGGACTGCAAGTTGATAATAACTTCAATTCCTTGAAAAAATCATTTCTTTACTGAAGTAAATTGCACTCGGTTTACCTGACACTGCATAAAATGTAAAGCAAGCCATGGTGGAATCCATGCACCATGCACCTGATTCAAAAACAAAATATCCTTTAGGTCCCGCAATCAAAATCTAATCACTACACTTCTTTGAATATGATATATAACGTATGGGGAAAGATGTGTGAAACCATATGATACATAACGACCAGAAAAAAAACCATATGTGCGAATTGAAAGAAAATAAGCAAACCAAGCTTTCGTATCTACATTACAAAGACAATTGCAAAATGACCTTTAAGAAACCTTTAATTCTATGACAAGCTTAAACAAAACCTTCAAATTCTATTTTCTTAAGAAACTCACTTTGCTGATTTTTCTGAATTTACAACTAGGTCAGAAAGAATATAGACAAACATCAGGAGACAGTTAAAAGGAGAGAAAGAATTCATGCAACTTAATACCTCATTTAACTCTTTTGCTTTTAAAGTAGCTTCAAACTTTGCCTTCAACATTTCCTCCTGGAGACAATTTAGAAACATAGACTGAGCATGAGGACCAACCCCCATCTAGAAAAATGCTCTCCGCAGAGACTTAAAAATTACCTCAGCCACTTTAAGAGCACGCTCAGTTTTACGTATTTTGGTCTTCTGTTCATCATTAGTCTTCTCAATCTGTAAAAAGATCATCCGGCATCATTCTAATATCCGCACGGGATAACATTAAGCAAATTTCAAGTACCATTACAACTAGTATAAAACAATATGAAAGACAGAGGGAAAAGAAGTAGATTTTTTGGTTCAGCATTGTACAGAAGTCAAGATAGTATTACAAAAAACACCACAGCATCCCAGTTGTGTCCACATTGGTGCTAAAGAAGGATGCAAACTAACAATATTGTTTTGCCCACCAACAGCTTACATACTATACAAAAGATATTCACATAAACAAGCTTATTTCTGGGGAAACGAACAGAGGACTCGTCCAAAAAAGAACATGAAACAGATTTGACAATATCTACCGAATCACAAGAATACAAACCAAAACAAAACAGCGATCGATTGACAGAAGTTGAGTTAAATAAGAAAACTTTTAGTATCCTTTTATTACTTAACACTTAAATCCAATGCAAAACAATGTTCTTATAATCAGAATCACTAAGGACTTTCACTATGATCAAATTCAGCTACAAAATAACTTTTCTTCCAAATGAGAAAAAATAACTCACCTTCTCTATTTTTAAAAGCAAAACATCGATCTTCTTCTCAGCTTCATTTGCCCGGGCTTCCAAGCCCTCTTTCTCCTTACGTTGTGATTGTAATTCCTTTTTAAGTTCATTAACCTGCATAAGAGAATAAATTGAAAATGTAGTGGTATTCTCTTTTTTCAGCAACATGAATGTAGTGGTTTTCACAGAGTAAATAGTCCACTTGACCGTATCTAACCTTTTTCTCTAGTTCACCGGCACGTGCATGAGCCTTCCCAACCTGCTGCTCAGCATCTGACGATCCTTTTTTCTAAAATACAGAATCACAGAAAGAAATAATCAATACGCAAATAAACAAACTGCCATTCGAAAAACAGATTGGGTAATCGGTTTTCTGGCATTTCATGCAAAAATGCCTAACCTGGAGAGACTCGATTTCACTCTGCAACGAAGAAATGCTATCCGAGTTCTCATGAATGACTTTCTCCTTCTCTTCTATAAGCTCATTCTTCTTTTTTAGTTCCTTAATCTTCTCACCGACGTCGAATTCTTCAGCATTAAAGAAACACAAACCGTCAGCTAGGAAAACCCAAACAACACTCAAAACACTTTAAAAGGCTCGAAATCGAAACTCGACCAATCTCGATGTTGTTTCTACTCACAAAGTAACTAAACAATTAAGCATCTTTATTGCTCTGATTAAAATTATAAAAATTGAAAAATCAAAGCTGTACAAGTAAAGCATCAGAGCTCAGCTAATTGGCAGTATTACTTAGATTCCAAAACAAAAACCCAAAATTATGAACGGAAAGAAATTAAAACACTTCCCAATTGAAAACTCGAAGGATCTCTAAGTTTAGTAACATCTGTTTGGATGGCGATAAAACCGAGGGAAAAAAATCGAATCGACAAACACTTGAAAAATCACAAATTTCATCCAATAAACCCTAGAATTCGCAGAAGACGATAGAGACGAACCTAGGGAGTGGATCTTAGCCCTGAGTTGATCAACCTCGATCTTCAGAGCGGACGAATCAGGGCCGTCCGATCGGAGGAGCTTCACTGGCTCGTCTTCCTCCGCCGGGACTGAAGCGTCGGCCCTAATCTGGGAGCAAATTAGGGCAAGAAAGATTGAGAGAATCGCGAGCTTGGAGGTCGCCATGGGAGCATGCAATCACAGCCAACGAAACTCTCACAGCGACAGTTTTTTCGAGTTTTTGAGTTCGAGTTCGAGTTCGATTTCTTCCGACTACAAATATTAAATCTCGTTTTGGTACCAAAAAAATCTTTTCTTACCTCAAGGAAAATGGAAACCGAAAATTATATAACACGTGTCGGTTGATCAAGGGAATGTGAACGTGTGGGAGTGCGTGGATTTTTGACGCGTGGAGGTTGAGGTACTTGTCATTTGTCAGTGAAGGTGGGCGGTTTGGTGCACGCAAAAATTCTTGGGTGGGTGGGGTTGGTGACTGTAGCGGACCACGCGCCGACGAATGTTTGGAAATAACGATGAATCAAAACAATGGGATCCGATGATATGATGATTTGATTAGAGATCCAATTTCCGTGCACTTGATCCAAAGAGAAGGTCCAATCCTAAATAACTAGATCCACCCAAAAAAATTCCAAATAACATGATACCCGTATACACATAAATATGTATATCAGTTCACAGACACAAGTAGTATATTCATCCATGAACATAAGTAAGGGCATATGTCCACGAGCATTTTATATGTCGTTGAGCATTTTTTATGTTGTTGAGATATTGGTATCTACTCATACTTTTGGTATGGATGCCTTTATACGGTTTTCTCTTCATCTATTGAAGAGTTTTTCTCTCGCACTCGTGCAAATCTCTGTGTTTTACAGTTTCACTTTCGAACTGTTACTTGTGTTGTTTGTTCTTACTATTTTACAGTAGGATTGAAATTGTGTTTCAATCGTACTGCCTGCACTGTGTCTTGATCCACCTAATTAGCAATTTCATTAAGTATGTCCATTCACATATATTTTTTCACGGACATAAGGAGTATATCTGTCCACAAACATAAGTACATGGACACAAAGTCAGGGCATCCTTCCATGTGAGTGAGTGAGTGAGTCTGCCGCAGACGCAATGCTTATCCACATAAGTGTATTTGCAAAGGCAGCACACTAACAAGACATGCGTCTTAGGCTTCACTTTAAATTAGGCCTCATATTTTCTTCACTCTTATTATATATCTTAAAATTTTCATCATTGATCGTATCCATGATTAGAAAGAAGAAAAAACAATCTCTTTATTCTCATAAATCTAATATGATGTACCTCAAATTCATATCGTTGTGAAAAAAAATTACATCAAGGTAATAAATTAGAAAGGTCTCGTCTTAGGCCTCGATTTGCATTGGGACAACGATGTGTATTTGTGGACGAACATCAGTAAGTACGTTCGTCTACATGTGCATCTGTCCACAGACACAAGTAAGTGTATCCGTCCACAAACACAATTAAGGGCATCCATCCACGAACACAAGTAAAGGCATTCATGCATAGACATAAGTATATTTGTCCACGGACACAAAGAATGACGTCCATCCACGGATTTGTGCATTCCTCCACAAACATAAGTATATCTGTCCGCGGACATATGTAAAAGCATCCTACAAGCCTAATTGAATATGAATTCCATGACCAGAAAATTTTGCACATCAATAAAGGCTAAACGGTCGTGGCTACAAAAGTCGGCAGCTTCTCATGTTCCTATAACTATTGATGTAGCAAGTTGAAATTGAGATATCTGCTAATGGCAACTTGGAGCATAATAGCAAAACATGGATATAAAGTTTCAATTAAACTTCACTTCCAACCGTTTTTCGTTTGCTTAATGTGGGGGCAATTATGCACATTAGTGAAAAGCAATCGATTTAGAGAATATTATATATATTTTTGCACAAGAGACTATTATATATATCAATAAAGGATAAATTTTGGAGATCATTTAAACGATTTTGTCCGAAAAGTGAGAATTGGGTGGCAAAGAGAGAATGAAAAGGGGTCAATTAGTAATGGCCATTTTCGAAAAAAGTCGACATAAGACACAGCTATAGAACAAATAATTTTGGGCATACGAGTGGGTTAATAGTGGTTCTTTAGGGTTTGTTCGTTAACGTTTTGTGACACACTCCGACCCGGATATCCACATGTCAATATCGAGTCGAGATATGTTGGCCGACATCCCAGAAGGGATGACGAAAGCCATAGTGTAAGAAAGTGCAAATAAATTAAAACTAAAGGTTACTTTGAAATTAATTTCAAAATACTGTGCAAAGTGCAGGGCCCATAATACAAAGTAATCAGTCTCAGAGCATAGCTAAAGCGCAGTAACGTAAGAATAATTTCATCCTGGTAAGGATAGACAAAATACAACTAGTTGGAACATACTTCCATACAGTAGCTGTAGAAGATGTCAAAACCACCAATGATAACTTCACTTGCCACTAGATTAGCCCCCTAAAACCTGGAGGGGCGCAAAACAGAAAATGTGAGTGTATAGTTTCCCCAAAATCATACTACGTATAGTATGAAAATTTCCAAGGATATGGATAAATACCTTTATATCAACATAATATATAATATTCAACGTCAAAACATTATAAGGCACCGCTGCCAAAAATATGAGTAATACCAACACCTCAACAACTATATCGTATACTCATCGACAAAACCGTATAAAGACATCCATGCCAAAGGTATAAGTAGATACCAATATTTCAACAACATAAAGAATGTTCAACGACATATATAATATGCTCATCAACATATAAAATATAATATGATATGCTCATCGACATATGCAATCACACAAGTCCATGCAGAAAGTAGCTACATGGAACAAGCTGGGTGTAATGGATATATGCTCAGTACTATGATCACATGAAGTTGGCGCTAAGCGCATCACATACGAGTCCTAGCTGCCTAATGCAGACTAGTACAGGCTGTCACCTACAATGGATCCAAAGTGAGCATAACGGTGCGGATGTGAACATACATGTGAAGGCTGGTCCTGGCCCGGACGAGTACTAGACACCGGTGAATGCATGTATGATGAGCAGTAAAATACACATGATCATGCCATAACAATTTTCCAAAACCCAACATAATATATATATAAATATATATATATATATATATATATATTTTATACTTAACTCGTAAGTAAAGCATGACATGATAGAAAAATAGTTCGCAAATCAACGTGGAAACTAACATAAATAATATAGGTTTCATAAAACAAAATTGTTTTTGAGTTCATACTTTCTTTAATTGTTAGTTACATTGCATGTGTTGCTCAAATATTCTCAATCAGACAAAGATTTTCTTTCAAGAATAATATAGAATAATGAAATACAAAAAGTATAAGGCGCAAATATGTATTCTTCTACTTTTTGTATTGAAGTTTCACGACGTTATTTTTATTCTTCGTGATGGACAATATTTTTTGGTATCGTGTATCAAAATTTGGTACGTACATTTCCTCTTACTTTTTTTAAAGAAAAATTATCTTAACACACGTTTATTATTGCCACATAAAAAAACAAACTTTATGCGACGCAATTATGCAAAGTTGCCATAACCCTAGCTTCCACAGTTATGCTTCAACTATATATAGTAGTGGATGACTACATAATAATGATCATTTAGATATTGGAGTGAAAGTCGTGGGAAATAAAGTTTGGCCCTATAAATCTAGCATGAATACATAATATATCTTCTTTCTCCTTTGAGCAGAAATTTTGCAGTCTGCATTCTACAATTCAATCGCACACAACAATTATTATTATTATTTTGTCAGAGCAACGTAATGAAATTAAAAATTGAAATAAAATAATTATTACCCCTATTCCTAGCAAAAGATTGTTCAAAGCACTTGGAAAAATAAATCAGCTCTCCTCGCCTGAGTCATCAACCACGACCACTTTCTTACCCTTGTCAACAACTGAAGCATGTTCTTTGCTGGTATAGCCAGACTCTCTAAGCTTAAAAAGCTAGTCTTTGAGATACCCAAGAACTGCGCAGAAACTGTGAAATTGGCTTTCTTCAGTTCTTCCATCTTTCTCTGAGTAGATCAACCATCACAGTGCTCCCAATTAGCAAAACCGATAATGTACCCCTGATTGTACCATTCTGTGTACTTTAGCTCCGCCGCTTCGACAAAGGTGACGCAGACTTCAGCAACGCCGTCCTCGCATTCGTCTCGTGCACTTTAAATAACCACCAAGTGCTATTCCTATTTATGTTCCGCCTCACGGAGTAGTCTGCTCACCTCATCTTGCAGAGTTGCCCTCTCTGCCTCTATGTTGTTTCGCTCTGTGACAAAGGTTTGTTCTGCTTCTACTAAAGATTGTTGGAATATGAGTGTGATTCACACGAATAAATTGTTGGGAATTAACATAAAGGAGTCTCAATATGTTTATGAGAGTGAATCCTACTGTGGTTTGGATTAGATCTCTGTTTAGGACTTGAGTTTAGTACTCATAATTGTACAAGGATTTGGTTTCATATTCCTTGTAGGATTGTTATAGGTGGTCCGGATTTTATAGTATAAAAACACAATCCCTGCTCTCACAAAGAGGTCTCTTTTTGTTCCAATCACCTATAAGTTGGAGAGTATTGTGCTTTGCAAAGAGGAGAAGATTGTGTATTGGGTCTATATGGCTTCTGCACCCACAAGCATGTCTGCAGGTATGTATCGTCTAATATGTTTTGTGCTTTATTTGGTTATTGTTTATATAGTTCAAGATTTGTGATTTACTTAATTAATCCTTGAGGTCTTGGAGGTTAAAGTTAAATCTGTTGTTTATCCTTACAAAGATTCCTACAAGACATGGAGTTGATATTCGCTTGATTTCTTGAAAGTTTCAAGCTCTTCTTGAAATTGCCTGGATTTGATCTTATATGCTCCTAATTGTAGAGTTTGTCCACCAAGATGTTCCGCTCCAATTCATTAGCGTTCTCCGCCACTCTCTGGTTCACTAGCGCCTTCTTCAGTTTTGTGGCCTTCTCATTCAGTTGTCGCTCAAGTTGGATCTTGGCCCTAAGCTCACTCTTCCAGGCCACCTCCATTTTGTGGATTTTTTCCACCTGGCCTAGGAATTGAAGACATTATCAAATTTTTGAAAATTAAACTAAGTACGGAAAAGAAAACTTACAACATAGCGGTGAGTCTGCTAGCATTTGCCGGAATTGGTAGCCGGTTCTATAAAGGTCTAAAAGTAAGAGGAGGTTGTTCTGACTGCTCAACTTCGACAACGGAAGAGCTTGCAACTCCGACATGCATAGAAGTAGGCCTTACCTCATTTGGAGTCGGAGTTGAGATGGGTTGTTGCTGCTGCTGTTGATGTTGTTGTTGATGTTGTTGCTCTACCACGACGAGAACAAAGTTGTCAGGGACTTTGAAAAATCCTTGTCATCACTTGTTGGCAGTTCTTTCCTTCCCACTTTTCTTCAACTGGGATGTTGGGTTGCGCTGTCTCAGGGATTCTTATCTTAAACCAAGAAGACTTTCTAGCCTTAGATGACCTATCAACCCTTCTTCGAGAAATTTTGGAACCTCCCTCACTGGTGGACTTCCTCTTCTGTGAACCTCCCTCATCGGACTTCTTAGAGTTTCGAACTTCTTGCTTCTCTTCTTCTTCTTCTTGGGCTATTCAGGCTCCATGACAGTCCGCACTCATTTTTTTACTAGCTCTGCCTCAATCCAAAGCGGCTCCGGGATATGTTCCTCGGAACAGTGCTTGACTATGGCATCTTTGCCATTAGCTTTATTCCGTTATGGAGCTAAAAGCCATCTCCAGTCTCGACACTCTTCCGAAATGATTTTAAAGGCCATGTCGATGAGGTTTCGACTGCAAACTCCGACGACACTTATGTCGTTATTGTGTTCCACATCCTTTATACTAGCGTACAGAACTAAAATTTCACAATCTTTGCTTTCCCAGTTTCCATCTGCTACAAGGATGTTTTATGTACCAATCCTTGTCCTGCTTGGGCTGGTTTGTGATGTAGATTCTTGAATTCTGAACTCCTCTTCGTACCACTCATTGAGGAGCTCGAAACTGAAGATAATCTGGTACGACACCATAGTGAGGTTGCAGAGGGCGAGATTGTAAATAATTAGTACCTTCTTCATGAAATTCAAAAGGGTGAACTTCAGGCCTAAGTCCAAGTACCAGGGGTAGATTTTGGTACATGGACCCCCAAGCGTTGACAAATCAAGCAGTGAAGCTTGGATGTCTTTGCCGACCTCCCACCGAAGAGTAGGTTCTGCCTGTGTCTGATGAATGCAATGCAGTCCTCATTGTTGCACATTCTAGGCATGAGAGGAACAAACAAAGTGTGGTAGTTGGTGGCTAGTGCTGGTTGACCACTTAAGAAGGCCATCACTCTCGTCGAAAACTTGAATGAAGGAAACTGGAGTTTTTACTAAAGGTTGGAAACTTTCAAAGCTCTCTTGCACAAAAAGGCTTAGAAGATTTGAAAGCGTAAAGAAAATGAGAAGAGAAGTGGAGATATTTATAGAAGAATTTTCGGAATGGTGTAGCCGTTGAATCTGGAACTCTTCACCTCAAGATTCACGGATCTCACGGTTCAAACCTCTCGAAAACTTAAAAAGTATCTCCTCATTTTTTGTGCACACACAACATGATGTCTTCTCATCATTGTTGTATTTAAGGCATGTATCTCGAGATCGCACTCTTGAATCTGAAATGTTCCCACTACCTCGCATAGGTATCGGAACAGGATTAACACGTGTAAAAGAATTCTGAACGGTAAGCTATTCTGATCTACTCCTAAAGGCATGGTCTTTGGATAATTATCCATCCTCATGCAGAACGCCATTTCAGAAGCATAGTCAGGGGCATTTGTGGGACCATGAATTTTCTTGGACCGAAGTAAGGCGGATCGAAATATGAATATTCAGAAGTCTAGTCATAGGCTCAACGACTCCGATCAGACTAAGCCACTCAAAAGGACCAACGATTCCACCACATCTTATTGGGCTCCGAAAACGTAGGCGAGGTCCGCTAGCCTCGCTAAGATATACCTTGCTTGCTACGCAAGACATAGAAACTTGATCCGATATATCACATGTCTTTTTTTTGTTAATCTACTTGTACAAATTTTTATATTATACCTGTATCATGTGTTTATCTACCTTTACCATACGTTTTTTTGTTATAGTACTCTACCTATATCACATAAATTGTACATATATATCTTTTTTTTTTGTGAACTACATATATCACATATTAATTAGTTGCATTATCTACCTGCATTACAGATTAAGTGTATTATCTACCTACATCACAGACTAATTACATTATATGTGTACATTCATCACGGATTAATTGTATTTATTTATCTATGTCATAAGTTTTTTATTGTTTTGCAATCTACCTTTATCAAGAATTAATATTGTACTTAGATATTTATCACAATGAATTTTTATTGTTGATAAACGTACCATGAATTTTATTTTAATTTTTTTTTCTAAGATAATGGATAGATTAAAGGCATTTTAAAGATTCAAAATTTGGATGAATTAAGAAATTTAAATATATTTTCATTTTAATTATAAAAGGACAAAATGGCATACAAAAGATCAATTGAACCTAAACTAGTAAGAACATGGAACTGGACTCGATCCGAAGTAGTTGAATTTTTTGGACCTTCATCTAAATGCCCCTTTATTATATACGGCTTGGTTCAGTTAACCGATGATTTGTAGTTTGGTATAGTTCTGTAAACAGTGTAGTTTGGTTTGGTTTTTTAATTTTTCGGTTCGGTTGTCCAGCTCTAAAACCAACCCAAAGTCTTCCCAAATAATTTCCGCCATACGTTCTTCTTTGTGTCAGTTTCTCATTCAACTTCATATGGTTCCAACTTCCAATCTCAACACCATAATATCATATCTACTTACCCTTTAATGCACTCTTTTCCTTTGTACTCCAACAGTTTATCATAGTTATTGACGTGCGAATGATATCTCGTTAAAGTGCCTCAAAGGTATTTATTAATGGAAAACTCAATAGTTGGATCTAGTTCACGCTAATTTTTTTCAAGTACTCGGTAATTAATTCGGAACTCTACATGTCCGTATACAAGTGAAAAGATATGAAAAAAATATATTTTATCTTGAATACTGGGCACTTGGAAAAATTTCTCTTAGTTCACGCACTTTCTGTTGGGATCTCACTCATACTTGTGTTTGTGTTGTAGATTTTTTGTTGTTTTTATTAGGGTTAAATATAGGGCTAACTACATTTTACACTCTTTAGATTTGAGGTGATTTTCAAAACCAGTCATGAGGTTTTAATTTTCTCACATTGCACCTTGAGGTTTTGAAACATTATTAATTTATACATTTTGTCTCTTTGAATGTCTAATCATCCATTGAGTTGAAGAGTTTTTATGATAAAAAAAAATTTGTAGAGTTTTTTTTAACAATGTGATGGAAAAGTGGCTTACATGTTAGCCAATATAAGAGTCTCAAGCTAAAATATGCCATCAACTTTATAAGGATGCAATATTAGAAAATTAAAACGTTGACCGATTTTAAAAATCACCTCAAATATAAAAGGTGTAGAATATAGTTATAACCCTATTATATTCCTATTGTTAAAATGGAAAGATGACGATTTGGGGTACAACTTAGAAGTATGTATTTTGGTACAAGTCAAAGTACAAAATGACTATAATTTACTCCCTAATATCCATGAGGTAAGCCTTTTGTGTAAGTGCTATAGTTTTGGTTGGGGTTACTTTGAAAAATCCTTAGTGTTACGCATCGTCAGGTATTACGAGATGATAGACGGCTAAGATTAATTCATGTTTACTCTAACAATTGTCATGAATTAAAAAAAAATAAATATTGGTTGTATTCAACAATACAAAGTACTAGGGCAATACCTGTTACTTATATATGCTTAATTCTATTTGTTATACTGGTTGTTTGATTATTATGCTACTATGTCAGTCCTCTACGTACTTGGAAGGAGGTTATGAAACCGATCGAAGAATATTGTGTTTTATAAACAGCTTTCATGCATCCTCATTTCTTTTGATAACTGGTAATATTTCTTTCCTTAATAGTAGTTGTAGGTTTAGCACTTGCTAATTCTATAACATGAGCATCATTGTGAAGTATTAATTTCTCATATTTATGTTGAATTTAAGTATTGATAATTTAAGTAGGATCAGATGATTGGTGATAACCATCTTACCCCTTTTCTTTACAATATATTATTAATATTTTGCATGTAATTTCTGACTCTTTAGTCGAACATTTTCAAAATCTTCATGCATTGTATATAACTGAGCAACTTCACAAAAATTTTACCGTGATCTAGTGTATAGCACGCACCGAAATAATAAAGCATTGAATAAGTTGTCAAGGATCCAATGATCACATATGTCGGTGCATAATATACATCGTTAATATTCTACAACTTCATTTATCAAGAAATATTCACTGTAATTTTAACACAGCATGTTTAACAACTGACAATGCTCAAGAGGACTATTTTGAGGATATCCACTACAACACAATGTCCCATTAATAGCATTACATTATTGCCTTTTTGTAGAAGTGCTATTGAATAAACGTCATCTAGTTTGTAGACGTTTTTTACTATCTAAACAAAACACAAAGCAAGCACGGACATTAAACATTAAAGCGGGCTTTTAAAGCATTTTACCAAGAAAATATACATTGCATCTATCACCCTCTTAGGGCATCCCAATGGTAGAGACCCATGGAGTTTCTAAAAGTAGCGAATGAAGATTTGTATAAAGACTCGGAGGAATCTTTCTTGCAATGAGAGTCTCTAAATTTTCACATGTGGTTAATTAATTATGTGCTAATTTTTTTAACCACTAAACTCGTTTTTTAGTTAAATGTTGTTGGTATTATTCTCAATCTTTTTAATAAACATGTCAATCTTTAAATTCCAAGTAAAAATTATGGATTTAATGGAAGAGTTGGATAACCGTTGTATCTTGACTTTGATTATAATCAAGCAAGAGGTGAATAAAATTAGACCTAACTGAAATCTAATTGCAGAAGTTTAATTGTTTAAGAAAAACACTTTACTTTCTCCAAATAAAACTTTCTAACCTTTGATTTAAAATCATATTTATATGCAGCATTGGATTTTTGTTTAATTTTTTGTTACTTTTTTTTGCAAATTTCTGTGCCCACTGCGGCACTGCAGTCTGCAAGCTCTCCACATAAAGCTTCTTTACACTTGATTGGCTGTAACAAGTTCTGAAACTAAATTGCTTTATCTACCACATCAATTGATTTTATTTTATTTTTCTTGTGTTTGTTGTTTTATCTTTTTTTATTGGACCGTGAGTATTTTATTAATTATCATGTAAAATATATTTGTCTTCTGCTTTTCCCCTTATTTTTTCCTTTATGGGTATGTATTTTTCCTAGCTTGATCAAAAAACAGCCTAATTGTTCAATTATATGAATTATATTTTTTGGTGAATAATTAATCTAATTCTATAGCGATTGCTCAAACTCAAGAGGAATATCGAAAGCAAGTAGAACTGGAATCCCTTGACCTGGCAGAGCGACGTAGACACTATATAGCAACCAAATATTAATGTTATCTTTTACAACATTATATAATTTATATTGACGTATTAGTATCACATATCGACATCATATTACCAATGAAATATCTAATAAATAGTTAAGATTGAAAGTGTGGGTATTTTTTATTCACCTTTGTAAAATAGTTAGTGTTTTTGCCGAAAACCCTAAAAATAATGCAGATGCATGCATTTAGCTGAGTTTATAACCAGTGTTTCAATTCAATTCAATTCTCAAGAAGCAAAGGGCCGGGCAAAGGGAATCATGGTCGTGAATTTGGTGAACCAGCAGCAAATGGGAGGAAAACAAACCTGCACACATCTAGAGGCGATTATTTGCCGAGGTATTCAAACTCTTTAACGTAAGGATCTACATCTACTAGTGGTTTACTGGGACTGCAAGTACTCCATACTCTCATCTCATTGAAGGAGTCCCACACCCAACATTGGATCCTCTGTCCTTAGGGCATCTCCAATGGTACAAACACATTGAGATTTTCACAATAAAGAGAGTCTAAATTTTCATACGTGATTAATTGAATTATTTGCAATTTCTTTTTTATGTATTAGCTCTTTATGAGTTCAATTTTGTCAATGTTATTCTCAATCTCGTTAAGAACATTTCCACCTAAAACTCTTTAAATTCTAAAAAAGAGTAAAAAATATGGATGTGGTCAAATTTTGAATGAAGAGTATGAGTTATTTCATAGCCGTTGAATCCATATTAAATAAAGAAAAATATTAGGGAGACTATTTTTTAGAGCATATTTTGTAAACCAAATGATGTGGCGGTTATGGTTGGATTCCATTTTTAATGATTTAAGAAATAATCCAACTATCAACCGTCACATCATGTGATCTACAAATATAATCTAACATGATGATGTCTCTAATCTCTAACATCACCCTTAAATAAAAGGCAGGGGCGCGGGTCGCTTGCGTGTACAATGAACGCCCGGAAAGGATCCCACCGAATCGGGGTCTTTGTCTCTTTCTCCGCTATCTATGTATGTATGCCTACCTGAAAATTTTGATAATTCAACACATATACTGTAACATAATTTTTGATATGGTACCTGGCATAACGACTTGCCATTGATATTCTCCATTGGTACATTATTTAATTTGTGAATCGGCTAGATAAATTAAAGCATGGTTGAAAGATGCATTATTTATTTTGTGGGATGATAAATTAAAGCATGGTTGTGATAGGTTATCCGTTTGTACCTGTTTCGTTTTTTAAGTGTCTAGTTTACAACGAGATCTCTTTAAAACTTGAAATTTGTTTTATAACTACTTTTCATTTTCACTTTTAAAAAAAAAAAAAAAAAAAAACCAAAAATTTTAACTTTTTCTTGGCAGTTGAGAGACACACACGTATTGAATTCTGGATGCTTGAATTTTGAGGACTACAAATTTTGGACCTAGACCTAAGACATTTTTCAATAACAAAAGTACAAGAAATAAAATGAATTGGGAAAAATATTCTTTATCATTATGACTAAAGAAATGATTTTAAGGCAGAGAAAAATTAAATGTGATCATAAATGTGATTCATGGCTTCTTGGTGGAGTTTGGTTTGCAGGCAAGCAATGTATTGAATGTACATAATAGCAATGTACTTGAGGAGTGCAGATCTGCCGTGCCCAAGAAACCAGTGCCCAGTCTGTGACAAGCTTGTGCATTTGACACTTGTCCACTCCCATAACTGGAGTTTAACGGCGTTACAATTTAAACAAAATGAAAAAGAAAAACGGAAAAAGCAAACAGCTACTGCTACCTTTCCACCCACCTAACCCCGTCAGCCACCCCACCCCCCGGCGTCAACTCTCCTCTCAATAGCCAGCAAAATCAGGCCCTTTCTTCTCTATCCAAACTCTAGACCAACTCCTTTTTTCCCAACCCCACCAAAGCAAATCTAACACAAAATGCCTTCCAAACCCAATCAATAACAATTGCGGGGAGCATTTCTTCCGCGCACAGACTTGAATCTGTCAACCCAACCCGTTTCCTTTCATTTGGAAGGGATAATGACCCCTTTCCTCTCCTTTGAAACATCGATTCTCCAGCTATCGGCGATGGTTGTGCCCTTGTGTGAGTCATGGTCGCTGGGGTGACTGATTGGTGGTGGCGACTGGCGAGATCCAGATCGAAGGGTTGCCACCGACGGAGGTGGGGTGGCTGAAGGGATTAGGCTAATCTTTGGTGATGTCTGGTTGGAGGTGGGCTTTGAAGATGTTATGGGTTTGTGTTGGGTTTTCTTTGGTTCAGAAAGGAATGGCCAGAAGAAGAGGAAGTGTTGCCACCGGCGATGGTTGGGCGGCTGATGGTGGGGGAGTGTTTTTCGATGGGTTTTTTAATTTGCTTTTAAACTTTTCTTTTTCTTTTTTCTTTTAAACTTAACAGTGTTATGTAAGGGAATGGACAGATGTCAATTGTGTAATGCAGGCAGAGGGTGGGCAGAGGTAACATAGGCACAGCAGATCTGGACTCGTACTAGAGCTGTTAATGGAGTTTGAATCCTGCTAATTTATTTATATATATTTATTTATTTAGTGTGTCAGGTAACTTCATGGTGAACTTTCTGAATATGTGTATGGTCATTAGCTGTCACCCAACAGATGCTTTTAAGAGAGAGAGAGATAATGCATGTGTGATGTGTACGAGGCTTACCCAAAAATGGCCTTCCGTGTATGCGTACATATTGCTTTTGACTACTTTTCTACATGCTATTGAAATACACTGACAATAACATATCTGTAAAAATCCTGGGCTGACAAGGCCAAAAGATTTTCTAAGGAAGGCAACGGGCTCATTTTTCACAGTTGAAACCATGGCCTCCAAACAGAGAGGATTATGATAAGGATTAAGGCAATTAATCTCAAGATTCCCAAAACAACCAGCTTCACCTTCATCATGTTTTTCTGCAGCCACATCTTCCTCCGCATTTTAGTCCCCAGAGTCCGAAAGTCCTGTGCCTGTTGATGGAGGTTCTAAGTCTTTTCGACTAAAAGCTCTATTCTCCGCCCCCCCCCCCCCCCCAACCAATCCAAAACCTTTTCAATATTCTCCATCAGAACACCTTTAGCTTCTGAAACCTGGGCCTTCAACTTCTGAAATCTGGGCCTTCAACTTCGCATATGCTCCTTCCACTTTGACCTAGATTCCTTGTTAAGGCTGTTGGAAGCAGCTGTAGCAGCCTTTCCACCGCCATATTTTCACTTGATTCATCTCTACAACCACCCAGTCCTTTGAGTTTTGTTCCTCTCTCTTTCTTCAGAGCCCATAGATATGCAGCCTTCTTCCTCCTCCTACTTCTGATAGCATCCACCACTTCCACCTTATAGCCCTCCATATAATGACGACGGCGACAACGCTCACGATGACGACTACCACGACGACGATGAGGTCCGTATTTTTCTTTTTTTGTTTGTGCCATTTCTAATATATTTTCTAGTAGTTTTGTTTTCCAATGAGATACATTGTTGATTTTTTCATTGTTGTTTTAGGTATTATATAAGTTATTGTGAATTTTTCATGAGAGAGGGTGGTGTGTGTGTAAAGAGTTAATCTTCCCAACTAGTCTTGCATATGGTCCGCCCTTGGGAAGATCCATAAGCTAGATCTAGTTGATTACGTAAAGAGTTAATCTTCCCAACTAGTCTGAAAAATATTTTTACACTTCGTTTCAAAATGTAGGCTAGGAGGGGAGAGGGACACATTGAAAAATGAAGGAAAATCTCCTTGGACGCCCATTAAGGGCTGGTTTGGGGCTGTTGAAATTGCAGAAATGAAATTGCAGAAAAATAAAATAATAAATTATTATTATTATTTTTTTTTATCTTTTCAAAATTATAGGAGTCAAGTTCAATGATTGAGCTTAATATTTGAATTTTTACTTATTTTTGTTGATGTCTCGTATACCATGCTTTTCCCCTTTTTATTTATTTATTTATTGTTTTGGTAAATATGCTCTTTCTCTGTTTTTTTTATAGATGTGGTCTTTCATTGTTACACGTTTGTTTTAAGTATTTCTTATTTTTACATGTTTCTCCTTTGTTTAAAATATATATATATATATACACACAATATATTCTATAATAAATATTAATATTGTTCTTTTTATTAGAATTATAATTCATGGGATGGAAAATATTTCAGAGTTACGTCAAGAGGTTGGAATATAAATAAGTTGATCAATATTTAATCTTTGATTTTTTTTTGGCGGTGAAAGTTACACACTGCTGATAGCAAAATTGTTACGTTCGCACGCACTACATATTGATTGTCTCATTGTATATAGTCTTCTTTTTAGTAAAAGAGTATAATTATTATTTTAAGTACTTTGCTTGATTCGTATTATAGTCTTTCCAGCAATAAAAGAGTACTTAATGTGAATATTATAAGTTTACAATTTAACATTATTATAAAAGTTTTGCTTCCATATATGCACATTCTCAATTTTGTAAAGAAGAGTACATGAAACAGAAACATCCAACAATAAATGTTTCAGTTCCTATGATTAGATTTGAATTAGATATATGGACTAAAGTCTTCAAATATTATTCATCGATTCTTTTTCATTTAAAAGATTGTATTTAAGAAATTTGGGGAACTACCATATATAATTACTTGGCCACTATGTTTTTGTTCTTCTTCTACCCTTAATTTTTATCCAATGTCTTTTTCTTGTTTTTGCCTCCTTTTTATATTCTTCTTCTTTCCAAAAGATTATGAATTACAAACGTCAGCTATTTATTAGTTACATGATAAATATCACACACACTAAATTATTTTATCAAAAAGAGCTTACGAATTACACAATACATCCAATTGAACTGTTTGAGGTTCCCTATCTCTTTGGACAAAAGTCTTAGTTTTCTATTGTTGTATATATAGGATCCAAATTCTGGTGGCACAACAAACATAGGGGGTGATCTTTGACGAAGATGTAATACTGGCGCCCGACTCCAGAACGAGTAAGGATGGCTTCTTTAGTAAGTTTATTTTTATTTTCTTCTTTTACGATGTTTGGGTTTCTTTGTTTCTTTATTTAGTGTTTTTATATTTTATATTCTCAGAGAGAGACGTCAAAATAAAGATGCTTCAACTGAGTCAATTCACAGTTTTGACTAGGGTTGGCGAAGTTAAAGTGTACAGAGCTATATGGAGACACTTAGAGGGAGAATTAGAAAAGAATAGAGACTTAACTATTACACAACTTACATATAGTGGAAAAGAATTTGAAGATACAATTACAGAAAAAGCTTCCAGAAATTGTTTCATTGAGGGGATGGAAGGACAGGTAATTGTCGAGATTGTTTTTTATTTTTATCAATTGTTAAGGTAAGATATTTTGAATCATAAATTTTAACCCAAAAACCTTAATCTCTACTATGTAATCTCAAACCAATTTTAGCAAGGAGCCTTGTTTCATCTTAGAGGTCTAACTTGTTAATACTATAGGTTCCCAAATTATACTCTATCAATTACCATTACAGTAAGGTAACATGAAGGGGTAAAGGATTTAAAGAGGTGATCAATGCATTTGATACTATTGGCTCCGATAATACTTACGCTAAAAGAGCATTCATAGAAGCAATAGCTAGACATAGTAGCTGCATGTCAGTAGATGACGTAAAGGAGGAAGTTGCATTTTCATTGTTAATGGCAGCTTTGGAAGGAAAATGCAACATCCTCCTATACGTCATCTACCGACATGTGGCTATTATGTCTAGCTATTGCTTCTGTGAATGCTCTTTTAGCGTAAGTCTTACCGGAGCCAACAGTATCAAATGCATTGATCACCTCTTTAAATTGTTCACCCCTTCTCGTTACCTTACTGTAATGGTAACCGATATAGTATAATTTGGGAACCTTTAATATTAACAAGTTAGACTTCTAAGGCGAATTAAGGCTCTTTGTTAAAATTGGTTTAAGATTACATAATAGAGATTAAGGTTTTTGGGTTAAAATTTATGATTCAAAATATTTGACCTTAACAAATGATAAAGATAAAAAACGACCTCGACAATTACATGTCCTTCCATCCCCCCAATGAAACAATTTCCGGAAGCTTCTTCTGTAATTGTATCTGCAAATTCTTTTCCACTATATGCAAGTTGTGTAATAGTTAAGTCTCTATTCTTTTCTAGTTCTCCCTCTAAGTGCCTCCATATAGCTCTGGACACTTTTACTTCGTCAACCCTAGTCAAAACTATGAATTGGCTCAGTTGAAGCATCTTTATTTTGCTGTCTCTCTCTGAGAATATAAAAACACTAAATAAAGAAACAAGGAAACCCAAACACCATAAAAAATGAAAATAAAAATAAACTTATTGAAGATGCCATCCTTGCTCGCCCTGGAGTCGTCCACCAATATCACGTCTCCGTCAAAGATCACCCCTATGTTTGTTGTGCCACTGGAATTTAGATCCTATATATACAACATAAAAATAAAGACTTGTCCAAATAGCTAGTGAACCTCAAACAGTTCAGTTGAATGTATTCTGTAATTTGTAAGCTCTTCTTGATAAAATAATTTAGTGTGTGTGATACTTATCATGTAACTAATAAATAGCTCATGTGTGTAATTCATAATCTTTTGGAAAGAAAAAGACATGTAAAAATTAAGTGTAGAAGAAAGAACAAAAACATACTGACCAAGTGATTATATATAGTAGTTCCCAAGTTTCTTAAATACAATCTTTTATATGGGAAATAATCAATGAATAATATTTGAAGACTTTAGTCCATATATCTAATCCAAATATCATCATAGGAACCTGTTCGATGTTTCTGTTTCATGTAGTGTTCTTTACAAAATTGAAAATATACATATATGGAAGCAAAACATTTATAATAATGTTAAATTATTCACATATAGTATTCACATTTTTGTACTCTTTTACTGCAAATAAGATTATAATACGAATCAAGGAGAGTACTTAAAATGATGATCATACTCTTTTACTGCAGAGAAGACTGTATATAATGAGACAACCAATATGTAGTGTGTGCTAACGTAACATCTTTGCTAACATCAGTGTGTAACTTTCACCGCAAAAAAAATCAAAGATTAAATATTGATCAATATTGTATTTATATTCCAACTTCTTAAATTTGCACTTAATTGATGTTGATACCTACTAGCCTATTGTTTGTTGTGGTGAAGGTTACACACTCTTATGTTACCAAAAATGTTTTAAGTTTTATGCTTCGATATTTTTCCCTTATTCAGCCTATTAAGAAGTAGAATGGGAATATTTGAGCATACTTTCACAGTTACATGAAGAGGAAATATTTCCCATCTCATGAATTATAACACTAATAAAAAGAACAATATGAATATTTATTGTAGAATATATTGTGTATATATATATATATATACATTAAAAAAAAATAGAAACGCGTAAAAATAAGAAATGCATAAAACAAACGTGTGAAAGTATTACAACCCGTCCCTAATTTTTTCATGTAAATTTTTGCGTATAGTTCTGAAATTACCAAAATACCCTTAGAGGGTAAATGTTGACTTTGTCGTCATGAAAGTATCAATTATTCTTTTAGCTTATCCATATAGTACTCGTCGATACGAATGCGTGGGTGCAAGCAGAACGTAATTCGGAGTTAAAATGAATATTCTACGAAACTTTCAAGTTTGAGGACAATTTAGTAATTTCACGTTGGTAGCAGATTTTATTTTATTTATTTTTCCTTTCCAGAAATTGGGAGAGTATTTAATTAAAGAAAATTAGAATTTTGGGTTTCAAAACACTAATCCTATTTTCCTCCCCGACCCTCCTTTCTTCTTCTCGGTGACACACACACCCATAAATCGAAATTCATTGTATTTCGTAGAACCCAGATCACCCAGACCACCACAGTGACCTTCCCACACTGGTGAACGAAGCCCCGGTCCTCATCTTTTGAAAGTTGAAACTGAAATCGTTCGATTACACCCCACTCTCCAGCCATTTTTCCTTCTTTCCTAGCAAAGGCAAGCCTCAAGAGACTACTATTAGATAGGTATCATAGAGTAGATGAATATTCATATATTATACGCCTTAAAATGTTGAGTTTTTACGCAGATCGAAGGGAAGAAACATTCCTCAGTTTTCGGCGAAGTTCTGGAGAGTTTCGTGTGTTTCCGACCTATTTCAGGCCATATCCAATTATTTTATTTGGACTCCCAATAGATATAATATTATTCCTTTCTTCGTAAGCTTCGTTTTGATATAAAGATAACAAAATTTGGTTGAGTAACGAAGTTAAACGAACCCTATACATTTTCAAGCCAAAATCAGCAGAAACCGGCCAAGTAGTAGCCCAGACCGGGTCGATCCGACCCGTTGACCCGATCCATTTTCAAATCTGGGTCGGAATATTCCGTCTGTAACTCTAACAGAAGTTAACGGAATATTCTGATTTTGACATAATATTCCGTTATACTTAATGGAATATTTCGTCCAGTGAAAAAAAAAAAATCGAACATCGAAAATTCCAATTCGAGCCCTGTTTCTCTTTATTTATCGTAATATTTAATTAGTTGTACCATGAAGGGTTATTTACTTAGGAAAAGTTATTAAGTCGATCCTTTAAATTATGTTAGGTGACCGTACATACATTCATTTTGCAAGATCAGGATCCACAAGAGGACTACACTCCCGAGTATTTGTGAGTGGACATTGTTTTATTAAATGATTTTATGCTAGTATATATATATATATATATATATATATATATGTATATATATGGTTTTAAATTGTTGATTTGATCATGCCTATACATATTTTATATTTGAGATACAAATTTCTTACTTGGGCATGATCATGCATTTTACAACAACAAATGTATATGTTTTCACACACGTATGGTTACCATCTCATTGCCGTAGGACAAGTCTCAAATGTATGGTCATACGCACTATACTTCAGGAGTATTGTTTGGTAAATACCTTAGTGTAAGCTTGTCTTTACAATTGTGTTTATTATTGGGGGAGGTCCCTCAACGTAAGGACTTGGGTGTGACGCGCAAGAGCTTACATGTGTGTGGTACTAGGAGTACAAAAGTGATTATAACGTAAAGAGCTTGTACAGGGTTGGAGGGAGGTACCTCAGCATGTACATAGGTGATTGCTTATATACCTTGTGATATTTTATTGTATATATATATATCGTGATATTTTGAAAAAATGGGTTATATCGTGATAAGTTGGATCTTTTGTGTTTTACTTTGAATTTATCTCGTACAAGGAGAGATTCTGAATTTATGTTTCTATCCGTTGAGTTTTACATGATGATTATATAAATGTAGTATGGTTTGAGCCTTGTGCATATTTGTAATAAATTCTGCAAACTCTTTGGCAATTTAAATTGTATAATTTAAGTGTTGTTATAAATAAAATGGCTACGTCACTTCCGAGTGTCGGCTAGCACGTTCCGAACTCGGTATCCACGCGGGTATCGACGGCGGGGCGTGTCAGAAAGAGCATATCTATCAAAAAACAAAGGAGCATATTTACCAAAAAAAAAAAAAAAATGGAACAACATGAAATAGGAGACATCAACAAAAAATTAAATAAAAATTTATTGGAAATAATGTATAAAGTACATAGAAAAAAGATAGACAAGCCAGAAAGTTGGGAGGAGAAAATTTGAGTATCTTTCTTCTCATTAGAGTGCTTATTTATAACACTCCTTCTTGGATGTTCACCAATCAATGGTAGTTGCCTCGATAAAACCTTGCTTGGAAAACCCAGTGGGACAAAACCAAAGGCATTGGACGCGCATAATGTTGCCACACTAAAACCAAAGCGAAGGAGAAAAATCGAGCACAATTTAAGAAACATTGATAAGGCATTGGACGCGCATAATGTTGCCACACTAAAACCTTGCCAGAAAAAAACCAGTGGGATAAAAACCTGGTCGAAAGAAAAAGAGCACAACACGCTTATATGTCCATTTCAACATATAGTCGAAGACTCCCCCTGATGAATAATTCCGCGAGATAAAAGACTCCCCCTGATGATAGTAAGCCTTCATTCGATTGGTCATCATTGTCAAGTTTGAAGTAATGTGACTTTAATTTTCAAAAAATTGAACTTGAGTAGAACTTGATCTTGGGATGTGCGGGAGTTTATCGGGAGTTGACAATAACTTTTTGTATTTCTGTATAGGTTAGAGAAATACAAAAGAAAAATATACTAAATTTCATGGCGAATATAAGCCATGTATAAAAATAGCCTCTTAGGGATTTCAGTAGTACTACAATTATGTGAACTCTATCAAGAGTATGTTGCAACAATGTAAATTTAGTTCGAACTAACAAGATTACTCATTGAGGCAATTTATACCAAACTTATCTAGAATACAATGGATTGGTATTGAGTACATACTTTGAGCTTTAAGATCTTCATTTGAAAATCTTTGATAAAGAATTTCATGACATTTTCATACTTTAAGAAATTACTTTGAGAGACAAATTCTCAAATGGTTAGTATGCAGTCTCTACTCTCCACATGCCATAAGTCTCACGTCTAAAATAACACTGTACTTATAAAAATGTGGCTGCATCTTCAATGAGAGAATATATTACAAAGCCTTATGACATATTAATGATTTTATTTCACTTCATTACACACACCTAAGAATAACCTTTGGGGTTTAAATCATAGGTTCACTTATTTCACATTTTTTTAATGGAATGAAATTTGCCTCTTTTCAATTTGGCTTTACTTTGTCGACATCAATGGGAGAAATATGACTGAATAGCCTTTGATGATGCTAGTAGCTACTATAATCAAATTCATCATCAATTTGTGATCCAAAAATTCTCATTTGCATGTGCAAGTCTAATAATCTCTTTGCTTGGGTATCAGTGCCTTTCCGAGGCTTCTATTGTCATGACAAACATCTTAAGATGAATTACTTAGAGAATTGGACCATAACCTCCTATGGAGCGTTATTTTAAATCGGGTTTGAACTCTAAAATCTCCACTTATGGGGAGTTTAAGTTTAGAACTTATATATCTGCAATGCTTCATGCATGCAACAAATTAATCTATGTCACTTCTGAGACAAGGGCGGATGTATCAACGCTGATTCACGACGTTCTTGAAACTGTCATTTCTCCCTCTAGCGGTATAAAAATTGTCTCACCAAAGTGACAAATCCGTAAAACTACAATAAATATGAGCACAATTGAAAACAAATCGACTTGAGTTCCAAATATGGATGGATGAACCATCTTTGTGTACACAATTACTTGTTGGTTAGAAAATTAACTTCAACCAAAATGATCATGATGATGCATGTGATCAAGATGCATCTCCCAAAAAAAAATTAGCAATAAATAAAATTCTTAAAGCTTTTGGTAAGCCATGAGAAGTTGTGTGCTCAAAGTCAATCTCAAATAGCATGAAATAGCCTACAAAATTTGAGAAATACACTTGTAATAATAAACGAATCATAGAATGACCGTCTTGTAGATACATTTGGGTTATTGGTCAAATAATCCACAATAAGATGGAAATTAAGCTCACAAATATTCTTTTAAATTCTCGAGAAGAAAATGGGGATCCAAGGTCAATTTTGGCTTAGATGGTCACCAATTTTTCGTGTGAGCAATCCTTGCAAGGACGTGAACAATGCACTATGTTGAGGCCTCAAAATATGTCCATACGGATTTGTAATAATCTTACACATCATTGTGGATGGTGAATGACCAAGATAATCATGCCATAAACTTATAGTTCATGACAAGCACACACTACTTTCATGATTGTGCGATACAATTCAAGCACACACTACTTTTAGCTTTGGGTATGTCTGCACTCTATTTTTTTTTTCATGAGCATTTCAAGTTAGGTGGCATGGCTTTGCAATATCCTAACGTTTTTCTAATGGACGTACTTGTAGCAAAAGCAAAAGCGATTATGAGCCAAAGTGCTCTTTAGAAAAGTAGCCTGATATTTTACAACTCTATTTAGTTTATACATGTATTCATGATTTTTCCGTTTTTGTAGCACGAAAAATTCTTATTAATATTATTATTTTGTATTCTAACAATGGAACTTTAAACAAACAGATAAATAGGAAGGTTTACAAAAGGTGATTGGAAATCCAATGGCTCGACTCCAACTCCAAAAAAAGCGTACTTGTCATGAAGTTTGTTGTGAGGAAGTTGAGGACCACTTGAATCACAATTGCCCGTACTGGGTTTTGGTCCCAAAGGGCACTTGTGTTGGTGAACTCTATGAAATAGTTTGTACGGAATGTGGTGACCTTTTTTTTGAGCACAAGGGTGAGCTTAATGTGGACTTTGAAGGATGTGTTATTCTGAAGTACTGTAATTTTTGTGGGGATAACTGTATCCACTGGACTGAAGAATGCGAGTCCATGCCCAAAATGATGAATTGGACCATAACTTGTGTTGATAAGTAACTAGTGGCAAGTTGTTGGGATTGAGGTGCCAGATGAAGATGACTGGTTCTCGTAGTCGGAGGAAGATCGAGTCCCTGTAGTAGTTACGTTAGTAGTTATACATGTAAATAATAAAGAAGTTATGCGTATATTTTAGAAGTCTTTTAAGCGCATCACTTTGGGTGTAGGTTCGTTTGTAATGATATAGTGTTAAACAAGAGTCCCCAACAGTTCCAACTTAAGAAGATTGGTTTAGTTTAAATTCAAATATTTGTAATCATGTAGATAAGATATAGTTGATAGACTTGTAGTCCTGATTAAACTCTCAGTCCTCTTGGACTCTTGTACCTATATGTACGATTGATCAATGAATGAAAATCATCACTTTCACAAATACTCTTTCTCTTGAACTATCTTTTCTACATGGTATCATCCCTTTCTCAATCCTAATTCCTGCTCACCCACCATGTCGACCTCTGCTTCTTCTCTCCCTGGTCCCAATGTGGCTCAATTTTTGAAACTCACCGACTCTAACTATCTCACTTGGCTTCGTCAGATCAAGCTGTTCTTGCTTGGTCACGATCTTTGGAAGTTTGTTGATGGCTCTTACCCTCCACCTGCTGCCACCATCACCATTCCTCCCCTTGCTACCTTTGATTATGATGGTTCATCGGCTACAGCCACTATCACGTCTTCCTCGACTCCAAATCCCGAATACCTCCAGTGGTTTCAACAAGATCAATTGGTAGTTAGCTATATTACTTCAACTTTGACAGAGCCGATTCTTGCTCTCATCGTGGGTTATGATTCTGCTCAAGCAATTTAGGATTGCCTCTAACGTCGTTTTTCTCAGCCATCAGTGACCAACTCTGCCACTCTCCGTTATCAATTGCTCGATTTGACCAAGGGATCTCGCTCCGTTGCTGAGTATTTGGACCAAGCTAAATCATTGGCCGATAAACTCGCCAACATTGGTTGTCCTATTGACCCTGAAGATTTTGTCACTACCGTCCTTCGAGGACTCGGCCCAGACTACTCCATGTTGCGTACTGCAGTCTTGAATGTCTCTCCGCTGCCCACCTTCGAAGAACTCCATTATAAGATTATTGATACGCTCATAGTAAGCGCATAATTTAACCCTGAAAATGTCATCATTAGTATATGGTAAATAGGGATCGTTCTAATCCGGGGATTGAGGGTACACCTGTCAATAAAAATACAAAGTATATTATTTACAAAAATAAAATTAAGTATAAACATATTTACGAAATAAAGGGGGGTTTTCTGTTTTAGATTTTAAAAAATTAAAAGAAACAAAGAAAATAAAATATATAAACACAAGTACAAGAATGAAATGAAAGAAATAAAGATCAAAACCAATTCCATAATCAAATTCGATTCAACCCTACAATTGTTCATCTAAGTCATGAGAAAGAAGTTGATCATGTGAAACATTCATAGCAAATGATTTCCCATATTTTACTTTCCTTAATTAATTAATCTAAATGAAAGCACCTAGATTAATTCTATTAAACATGCAATCAAAGTCTAGAAAGCTAGCTAATCAAAACATGTTTAACGCAATACACATAGAGAAAGACTATCAACTTAAGTGCACAACCTAGTATGAATAAGTTCATCTATTTGCAATCCTTTTCAATTGAATTCGACCTTTGTCCAAAGCCTTTACTACTTGTGATTTAGGTTCACAAAACTATTAGGTGAATCGTTTACCTAAATCTAGCACCAATTACATGTATATATCCTAAGTTGGCCACCAAAGAACATAAACATATAAAAGTTTTCTGTAAAGCAAATTCAATTGAACAAACTCACATAAGCAACTAAGAATCACAATTATAAGGATCAAACTTTATTCAATCATAAGAATTCAAATTTAAACTTTGTTCTAACATCAATGTCAACTAGAAACAATTCCAACATAAATCAAACAAGGTTACAAAGAAATATAATGAATTACACCGTGGATGGAAGATGGAGATGGAGGCTTGACGGTTGGATTCTTGAAGCTTGAAAGCAAGTCTTCAATGGTGGATGATGGATGAATTGCTCACGGCTCCTTCTTCTCTTCTTCTTCCTTGCTTGAAATATGTGGAATTGCCCTAGAGGATGGATAGAGGGAGAGAGAATATATTTTTTTTCTTAGAAATCTGTGTATTTTTAGAATGGTTTATGAATTCCTTTTCTAACTTTGAATCATCCCCACTAATAGCTATTTTATTGATGACATTAAGTGAAAGAAAAATGGTTACACAAGTGTAACTCTTTTAGGTGGCCTTTATGCCAATTACTCCCACTTACTCCTCTTCTTTAATTCCATTTCTTCAGATATTTGAATATGTGTTTGCTGGCTTGTTCTTGGCTGCATCTGTTTTGGCTGTCAGATTTATTGGATTTATTGCTTTCGTTGCAGTTACAAACTGCTCAGCATCTTCTGAACCTTTCAGTGTTAAAACGGCCATAACTTCTTCTAGAAAATTGATATGGACAATCCGTGAAATGCTCCAAAAACTAGACATCTGTAGCTTTCCAAGCATATAAGGCACGTTTTTTAATTCATTCTGAGCTGTTCACAACTTGCTTCCAAAGTTAGCTGATCTGCACAGGCAGTTTTGGCGAATCTGTTACTTAAAATCCACTTTGTGCTATTTTTCTTTTCTTTGCTTGACAGATCCTACAAAACACAAAAACAAAGTAAATAGCTCAAAAATATAAGGAACTAACTAAGAAAAGACAAGTAAATTTGATGTAAAATATACATAAATATGAACTTATCATAACCTAATTTCGAGCCAAAACTTCCCAACACTCTTAAATCAACTAAATGACTCAGAAAAGTAAGGATAAGGGCTAAACAATGCTTAGAATGAAGTATAAACATATTAAAATCGTAGCACAAAGTGCTCCTATCAATTATGGCTTTTGATCTTCAAAATCCACGATCGTTCTCCGCTCCTGCAACCTCCCAAACGGCCTTGATTACGACCCAAGCACCACAACGTGCTAATTCGCAAAATCCCCTTGGCAATCATGGAGGGCACTTGCAAGGTAATCGTGGTGGCAATCGTGGCGGCTCTGGTCGCTACAATCAACAATGGCATCCTGGGCGTAACGAACGCAATGAAGGTTCCCACCACACCAATATGCATTGGGTTGGTCAACCATCAACTTGGAATACTGCTTCCCATTTTTGGAATGGTCCCCGTGCCAATTGGAATGGGCCTGCTCGAGGCCATTGGGTTGCCCCTGGCTTATTAGGCTATGATCCAAGCTCTGGCCCTTGGTGCCCCACTTGTTCCACTCAACAGCACACTGCTGCAAATTGCCCACATCGATTTGGCGGTCCGGATTCCTTCCCCCCTTTTGCAGGTTCCCAGGTTGTACAGTCCCATGATCCCACCACCTGGTTCCCCGACACTGGAGCCACTCACCATATGACTAGCGATGCAAGTGCATTTCCAAACCCCCAACCTTATCATGGGTACAATGGGGTTCAATTGGGTAATGGTGACACACTTAATATTACTTCTAACGGTACCATTCCTATTTCCCTAAATTCCATTCCTTTTCAACTTCGTAATGTTTTCTTGGTTCCATCTTTACGTAAAAATCTTCTTTTTGTCGCACGGTTTACTTATGATAATAATGTTGCTATTTGTTTCTTCCCATCTTTTTATCGTATCTATGATTTAGGTACTGGTGCGTTGCTTTTTCAGGGCCAATGTAAAGATGGCCTCTATCCATTATCTTTTTCGTCTCCTCAAGCCCTCGCTATGTCGTCCGTTGTTTGGCATCAACGTCTTGGTCACCCGTCTGCTTCTGTTTTATCTCGTTTACGTTCTAGTTTAGGTTCTCATTCAGTTAGTTTTCGTCATCTATGTAAAAGTTGTGCTTTAAGAAAATCTGCACAGCTTCCTTTTCCATTAAATAATGAACGTTCAACTTTTCCAATTTTTATTATTCATTCTGATGTGTGGATGTCAATTGTTGATTTCGTTTCTAGTTTTTGTTACTATGTACTTTTCACTGATGATTATTCTCGCTATTCTTGGATTTATCCAATGAAAAAGAAATTTGAAGTTTTTACCCATTTTCAAACCTTTGTGGCTATGGCTCAAAATTTGTTTAATGCCTCTATTAAATATTTACAAAGTGACGGTGGAACTGAATATGTTAATCATTCTTTTTCTGAGTTTTGTCGTCTTTCCGGTATTCAACAACGTTTTTCTTGTCCGCATACACCTCAACAGAATGGTCTTGCTGAGCGCAAGCATCGTCACATTGCTGACACGACTCACACTTTGCTTGCGGCGGCTCATGCTCCTTTCACTTTGTGGGTTGAAGCCGCGTTCACCTCTGTCCATCTCATTAATTTACTTCCCACTCCCACACTTCATTGGTCTACTCCACACCGCCTTTTGTTTGGTCGCCCACCATCTTATACTCACTTACGTACCATTGGTTGTTTGTGTTTTCCATTCCTTGGAAATTATGTGAACAATAAGTTGATGAGCAGATCCATTGAATGTGTTTTTGTGGGTCATGCATCGTTACAGGTGTCTTGATCCGCTTTCGAGACGTGTTTACATTTCACGTCATGTTGTGTTTCATGAGGTGGAATTTCCATATGCCAAACCTCAAACCTCGGCTCCTGTTTCCTATGTGGAATTGTCAATTATGCCCATTACTGCAGCCTCCCCGTCTTCTGCTAGTTCTTCATATGGCTCTAATTCTTCTAATGCTTTATCTCTTTGTGACTCCCCTGCATCGCATCAGCAGCTAGATGCCGTTTCTGCTCCAATTCAGCCACCAACGCCGTCTTCACCACTAACAACATCTTCTTCATCCGTGCCTCCACATCCGTCAGCATCCTCTCACCCTATGGTTACTCGGTCCAAGGATGGAACTCGTAAACCCAAGTCCTCATGCCCTAACTGTTTCCCTGTCTTCTGATGAACCGACTTGTTTTTCTCAGGCCAATCAAAAACAGGAATGGCGTGCTACTATGGCGGAAGAAATCAATGCATTGCTTAAAAATCAAACATGGGTTCTCGTTCCTTCTTCGCCCACTCAAAATAAGGTTGGGTGTAAATGGGTCTATCGTATTAAGCGGAATGTTGATGGCACTATAAAGTGTGGTTGGTGGCCAAGGACTTTCATCAGCAGCCCGGGGTTGATTATGATGAGACTTTTAGTCCCGTAGTAAAGCCTGCAACCATACGTACTGTCCTCAGCCTTGCGGTGTCTAAAGGCTGGCCTATTCGGCAACTCGATGTCAAGAACGCTTTCTTGCATGGTCATTTGTAGGAGGAGGTTTACATGTCTCAGCCGCCTGGCTTTGTTGATCCTCAACGACCACATTTTGTTTGTCGTCTTATTAAGGCACTATATGGGCTCAAACAGGCACCACGGGCGTGGTTCCATCGTTTTAGTTCTTTCCTTCTCCATTACGGATTTTTTCAAAGTCGGGCATATAGTTCCCTTTTTATTTTTCGCCGTGGTCCTCACTTCATGCTGCTGCTTTTATATGTCGACGATATCGTCCTCACTGGTAGTCACTCCATTCTCTTGCAAAAGTTTATTCAAGCACTTGGTTTTGAGTTTGATTTGAAGGATTTGGGTCTCTTAAATTACTTCTTAGGATTGCAGGTTCAGTCTACCGCAGCTAGCCTTCATCTTTCTCAAATGAAATATGCTTACGACTTGTTGAAACGCGCCAATATGCTGGAATGCAAGCCAAGTTCCACCCCAGTTGCTGCTAAAGTGTCTCTCTCAGCTCATGATGGTTCTTTGTTGACTTCTCCTACAGAATTTCGAGCCTTGGTTGGTTGCCTTCAATATTTAACTCTCACCCGCCCTGACATTTCATTTGCCATGAATAGTGTTGCTCAGTTTATGAGTGCTCCTCGACTGCCTCATCTTCTTGTTGTTAAGCGTACATTACGCTATATAAAAGGTTCTATTGATTATGGCTTGTTACTTCGTCCTCAACCTATCTCTTCTCGCATCTCTGCCTACTCCAATCCGGATTGGGCAGGGTGTATTGACACTCGCCGGTCGACTACAGGTCATTTGATTTATCATGGCAACAATTTGATTTCGTGGTGTTCTAAGAAGCAACCAACTGTCTCCAAGTCTAGTGCCGAGTCTGAATATCAGGCGCTCTCGCACGCCTGTGCCGAAACCACGTGGCTGTCTTACTTGTTTCACGAGTTGGGTATCACTACTCAATTTCCTATTTTTCTCTACTGTGACAATCTAAGCACCACATATATGGTAGCTAATCCCATGTTCCATGCTCGTACTCGTCATATAGAGTTGAATTACCATTTCGTACGTGAACGAGTTGCTTTGGGTAGCCATCAAGTTTGTTATTTACCCTCTGTGGATCAACCTGCAGATTTGCTCACCAAGGGGCTGCTTAAAGCTCGTCATAATTTGCTGCATTCCAAACTTGTTCATCCTACGATGCACAATTTGCGCGGGGGGGGGGGGGGGGGGGTTGTTAAATAAGAGTCCCTAACAGTTCCAACTTACGAAGATTGGTTTAGTTTAAATTCAAATATTTGTAATCATGTAGATAAGATATAGTTGATAGACTTGTAGTCCTGATTAAACTCTCAGTCCTCTTGGACTCTTGCACCTATATGTACGATTGATCAATGAATGAAAATCATCACTTTCACAAATACTCTTTCTCTTGAACTATCTTTTCTACATATAGTTATATGCAGCAGATGCTTCTATATATAAAGAAGGGCTACCCTACCTTTTTAACTAGTTTCATTGCCCTTATCATTGCCTATGAATTTCTGTGCAAGTAAATTAAATGCTTGGTATGACAAGATTAAAATGCTCTCAAACTCAATTACTAATTAATCACTGTTAGATTTGTGGCGTTTCTTGGCAATCCATGAGTAAATTGTTTGTTAGCTGCTTTACTAATCCAGTCTCATTTTTTTGTTCTGCTTCATGCTTGTGTAAGAAAGTCAAACCAGTTAATACTAAATTATATATCAGTCAATGACGATTCGATATTCGAGAAAAACTTGTGTGAAGCTCAACTTACTACTAGACCATGTTGAGTGACACTACAACCGGTTAACACTCAAATTTGGTAGGGTTAACAAATAGTGGTTTTTAGAGCTTAAAATGGTTTTCGGACTCGAATATCTGGGTGTTTTAAGGTTGTGGCTTGGTATTCATAAAGTACTAGGGTTTTGGGGTTTCTTCATCTGAACATAGAAACAAGCAGGGTTAGAGAGTATTGGTGTGGTACCGGCCTAATCACTCTGATGCCTTAACTTTTCCACTGTAGTTTTAGGGTTATTATCAGAACTTAACTTTTCCAGGTCTCTCTCCTGCTTTTATATAGAGCTCGGTAGCCGAACTAACAAATATCCCAAGATGGGATCCACACGTTATGTTCTGACCTTGTGTAAGACCTAGGGTCCCACTTTCACTCATTACTTGTATCTGCTGGTGACATTTGGTACTTCAGATTTAGATTCATCTGTCTTTTTCATGTCAAGGAGTAGTGGTCGGTAACAGTGAGAAGCGGTGGCCGTGATCAGTCTTTGACCTCAGACGATCAGTAAAACGTGCTTTTTGTATACTACTGACTGTTGTTTTCTTTTAGTATACCTAGTCAGATCAAGTTTCGGTGTCTTGTAAAACAATAATAGTCGATCTCAGTGCAGTTATCGGACTTCGCCTATCTTTCCAAAGTATAGCAGGATGTGGTAGCATTGCTGGTCTGTTTGAGCATCTCAATTTGATCGGAGCTGTCGTGTTCATGACCGAACTTCTGAGGTATGCATATCCACCTTACTCTGGCCCTGGAAAATTCATGGTTCCACACTTCCTTTTAGTAGATTCTTCCTTCTTTGCTTTATCCTTTACTAACTCCCAACAATATCCTTGATCAAGTAGCTCATCAATATGATCTCGGAGCATGCGACAACTTCGAGTAGTATGGTCGGTGGATTGGTGGAAGGAGCAATATTCATTGGGCTTCTTCTTGGCTAAGTGATCAGGAAGAGGCTTTAGCCTCTTAAGGAATAACTTGTCCTTGATGCTATGAAGGACTTTGTTAATTTTAGTATTCAAAGCGGTGTATTGCTTTGGTTTATACGAGGTTGACTTATCCTTGCGTCTTCTCTTGTCATTTCGACGAGAAAAAATGAGGCAGGGGTGTCACATTTGTCCCTCTTCTACTCAGACTTGTTGTCTTGATCTTAGTCTGAACTCTTCTTTCTAGCTCTATCATCTCAACCAGTGATGTCATCGGCCATATCAAAGTATTCCTCCAGAGTAGCATAATCATACTTCTTCTTGTTCCGCTTTTGGGATAGGTGAGTGAACATAGAGGCCTTGCTTGAAAGCAATCGTAGCAAGTCTATCATCTTGTTTCTCAACCTCAGCCAACTCCGCACGGAATCACTTCAGGTAGTTCCTGAGACTCTTGTTCTTGGATTGAGGCTCCATGTTGAATACATCCTTGTGGCGCTTGTGAACATCACGATATATGGAGAAGGTATTCGTGAAGACGTCTGCAAGGGCTTCAAAGTTGTCGATTGAGCAGGCTGGTGAATTTCGATAACCACCTCATGGCAGGCCTTTCCAAAGTAAATGGGAACATCTTGCACATCTATGAATCATTGTTGCTATACAGGGCTATATCATTCCGATAATGCATGATGTGGTAGTCTGGATCTGAGTTTCCATGGAAGTATTTGAATCTGGGTTGAGTAAATTCCTTCAGAAAAGGTACAGATTCAATAGTTAAAGGAAGATAGCCCCTGACCCTGGCGACAATCCTATTATGGAGTTGATTCCTAGTATCTCTCGGAGCATCCCTAGAGTTATCACGGTTCAGTGGTCTGCACTGCTCCTAGTCTTCAGATGGCTCCGGATCGTCGAAGTCGAGATGCCTAGGCTCCGCACGAGAAACTTTTGCAGTGTTCAAGGGATCGAGATTGCGTTGAACTCGGATCCCGCCTGTAGTGGTGTGACTGACAATTCGACCATCATGTTGTTCCGCGCGCGGGTTCTTATCAGTAGTTTTCGTTGTGGTCGGAACTGGCGTCGTCACAATCGATTGTCCATCCAAAGTTATGGTGTTCAGGTTTCCAATTCCAAAGATAAAGACTTAGTTTGTGGAGTAGTTCCGCGAGCATTCTCCAAGGCTTTCATAGGCCTTTCAAAGTCGATAAAGTTCGGACGGTTCTCTGCCTGAGAAGCTTGAGAAGTCTTATGAAGATTGTTGACAGAGGCGTTGATCTTCATCAGAGTCTTTTAGATCTGGTCTATGGTAGGAGGAGTTCCGCCAGCTGTAGCTGGGTTGATTTCCGGGGCGATCGAGGTATCCGGGAGTTGATTGCTTCCACCTTAGGTGTTGGTGCTAGCGTTCACGGAGCTATTTTCAACAGACATAGTGTGGTAGAGTGATTTGGTCAGGGGAATACGATTCTTCTCTCAATGAAAGCACCAATTATTAAAATCAAAATCTCTCACCGTCGTGGACGGAAGAGTTATGCAAATTCGGCCACCTACAAGAAAGCAAACAACCGTGATTAACCCAAGGTACTAGTGTGGTCCCGGCCAAAGGCTCTTCGACAATCAAATTAGTAAGCAATATTAAGACTCAAGCAGTGGGCAAGAGAATATGCAATGAGTGTGTGTTGTGCGAATGAATTGTGTTATATACGTTACCAGAGATGTGCTCTAAACGGGGATATTTATACTAGTCGAGAGAGAAACTTTTTAGGATAGTTAATCCGTATCAAATCGAAAGAATCCCAGAGGATATCTAATGATAAATATCGTTTTCTTTTAGGAGTGTGATCACTTGCGACGCACTTCACCTACCTTTCTAGAGTATAGCAGGATGTGGTGGCATGACTGTTCCATTTAAGCAGCTTAATTCAATCAGAGTTGTCAAGTCCATGACCAAACTTTTGAGGTACATGTATTCCGATTCGCCTTACTCCGGCCTTGGAAAATTCATAGTCCCACACAATGTATTCCACTCTATATAATTACAAGGATGGACTCCTACTTACAACAGATGAATGAACATGAAATAAAGAGGATTAAAACCACTTAAACTGATTGCAAGAAAATCCCAAAAATAGGAAAAATAAAAGCTAGCAGGTTCACTGCATATGGTTAGGAACTTAAGGCGTAGTTGGAACGTCACTCTTCTCGTCATATTTTACTTCAATAAATAATCAAATGAAAAGCGTCATGTTAAATTACTAAACATGCAGTATCCACATACTACATTACTATTACTTCAAATCATAAAAATACATTTGTTTTCAAGTACTACGTAGTATGACTTGGCAAACGGGTCGTGTTCGTGTCATTTACGTGTCACACCCGTTATCTTAATGGGGTCTTAACAGGTGGCCCGATAACGACCCGACTTGTTAACGGGTTGACCCGAAATCTGTTATTTTCGTGTCATTTAGTGTCAAGTTAACAGGCCGTGCAAGAAATTGACAGGGGTGTGTGATCGAGGACGAACAACATGTATATGGAAAAAAAGAACTTTCTTGGGTACTCTGGGTATTTTAACTGTTAGATCTTTATTTGAAAATATAAAAATTAATATCTAACGGTTAAAACATCCTAAGTATTGGGTACCCGGAGCACCCAAAAAAAATTTATATTGAACAACCGAGGCACCGTCGTTTTTTTATGGTCGTTTTTATCACTTACGATACAAGTCACAATTTACGCCCTCAAACCCTAATTTGAAGCCCTAACTAGCTTTCTCTCGCTCTCTCTATCTCTCTACTCTAATATTCTCGCCTAGAGAAAGCCATGTTGAAGCTCAAATCCAAATCCAAACTCACGGTCAATGGTGGTGGTATGATTTTGATTTTTGTTTTAGGATTAATTTGTGATTATCTGGAAATTTTCCATTTGGTTAGTTTTCTTCTTCTTTTTTTTATTGTCTAATCTCACTCTCTCCCTCCCTCTCTAAGGAAGTAATGCGCAAATCTAAATCCAAACTCAAACCCAAAATCAAGTGGGTGGGATCAGGATAGAGGGAAGTGCTCCGTGACGAGTATGTTGATGGTATGTGTTTTTATTTTTGTTTTAGAGTTAATTTTTGATTATATGGAATTTTTCTGTTTGGTCAGTAGTTATAATTCTCAATTTCCCCCCAATGAATATACATTTATGCATCTATTATCCTTGAAATTCAATTCAATTTAATTCAATTGCTACTAAATTATTTGTTTAAATTTTTTCTTGAATATGATAAAGAATAGAAAAGTAAAAGACGGGCCGGCCTTGCTTAAATGTGTTGATTTACGTACTTAGTTTGTGAGTCAGTATGTCTAGCGCTAGTTTGATTAGGTGTCCTACGTTAATCACATTATAACACAGTGTTTAAGTTCTAATTTTTTTAATAAAATATAACACAGCGTGAACCGTTGAGATGTTGTTCTAGTATCTGTCAGCCTATGTTTTAACCCTTCTCTAATAACATATGAGTCATCCAACAAAAAAAAAAAAAACAAATGAGTCCTTTTTAATGCTAAACCCCACACTTGTCTTAGTCTGACAATTTGCACTAACAAAAGGGTTTGTTAAATTAGCTTTCACTAATCATGTTTACGTGAAAACTTTGCTGCTCTTGATGTGAATGATTAGTTGCTGCAAAAAAAGAGAGATTTTGTTTGCAAATACTGACGGAGGAAAGAGGCAGATAGTATTAGTGTCAAAAGCAAAGGTCCTTTAAGGGCAAAGACAGGTTGGGTTGTTTAGATGTTTTTGGACTTGGATGAAATGCAAGACCGATGAAATAGGAGAGCTTTGAATTTGAGAAATAACTATAAAATATATAAAAGTTTACTATTCATATACACATCGATGAAATAAGGGTGGTGTTGGTCGCAATAGAGACTTCTTTATACGACATGCACTCCTATATATTTAGTGGCTCTGCATGGTGGCAATTGATGCTTGCCACCAATGTCGATGAAATAAGGGTGGTCTGTAGCTAGTTTTCTTGTAGTGTAGATTCTTGTAATATATGTTTCTCTGCCTAATCTTTCTAGAATTAGAACTTGAAAGTACCCTAGCTAGCATTTTGGACTACACTCAATCTTTGTTGAATACTTCCTCCATATGCTCATATATCTCTCTCTACTCAGTTCTTTTACCCTTTATTTCTTCGTCGACAAGAAATTACGAACCCCGGTAATATGATATTTGAGCAATGATTTAGGGTAGTGCGTGATTTTGACACTCCAGAGTTGGCTTATGTTTTCTTGTTTGATTATTGTTCATTATTGTCTTTATAAATACCAAGATGGAGAAGAATAAGCATCCAAAAGTTTATCCCATACTGAGTTTCTATGCCCAAAGAAGCGTGTTGGTCGCCTGATGATGAAGATGACTGGAACTCGTAGTCGGAGTTGGATTGGGTCCATGTAGTATGGTATGTCAGTAATTCTGTAGTATTAACAGTTCAATAGATGGATGGTACTCGGAGTCGGAGTAAGATTGAGTCTATGTAGTTGGTATGTTAGTAACTATCGATTATGCATGTATTTGAGAAGTCTTTTTAAGTGCATTACTTTTAGTGTACGTATATTTGTTGTGATAGCTTCATATGCACAGATGACTCTATATATAAAAAGGGGCTACCCTGCCTTTGTAACTTGTTTCGTGCCTCAACATTGGTTATGAAATTATGTGCAAGTAATTTAAATTGTTGGTATGATGAAATTTGCTATACAAATCCGTATATTCTATGCAAGTCAAGCAAATATTCCCTCAAAATCCATGTATTCATAACTATAGAGCATCCATTAAACTTTCTCAAAACCAGCTAAAACTACATATTTATCAGTTGATGAGCATTTGCTATACATAATGTATGGTGTTTAAGGGCAACCCTGCTTTTTTAACTTGTTTCATTGCCTTAAAATTGCTTATGAAATTCCGTGCAAGTAAATTTAATGGTTGTTATGATGAGATTAAGATGGTCTGAAGCTCAATTACTAATTAATCGCGGTTGCATTTTGGCAGTCCATGGGTAAATCGTTTGTCATATAAGCCAATGCTGCTTTACTAAACCATGATTGCAGTGCCTCATTTTTTTTATGCTGCATCTTGATTGTGCAAGTCAAACCAGCTAATACTAAATTATTTATCAGTAAATGATGATTTGCTATACATAAATGTGTATGATGAATTTGTTCAAACATCATACCTTGCTAAACTCTATGTTTTCGGCTTCTAGGCTACATCTAGTTACTTATATCCATTAGTTTGGAAATTCTCCATTGAAGGCCATATACTTACTACTTAGAGGTTCACATGTGCTGTTGAACACTACCTCTATAGATGTGCTCGACCTCAATGAGCTTCCTGCTGTGCATGGCTTGTTGAGCCCAAGGATGGGGGTTGTTGCCTCCAGGTAGCCCCCGACAAAAAAATCCTGAATCTGCTACTGGTCCTAGATAATTAAACACCTTTTAGTATCAATAGCCCTTAAGTAATGAAACACGTATTAGTTTTTAGGCCCAGTAGATATCACAATACACCAATTGCTTATCAACACGGTATCGAGAGTATATTGACAAAATTAATAATATATAGACAAAATTAACGATACACATATCAACAAACATTAACAGTATATGAACAACTTATCAACAACATTAGCAATATCTCAACGACATTAACAGTTACCGACGCCATATCAACATACAATTCTTCAAGAGATAATGGATATCATGATCCGCTTTGCATGCATAATTGGTTTTGGTATAGCTAATTTGCAGGAAGTTTCTCCTTTCCTGATGGCCTCATGTCAGGTTGGAGAAATTGTGTTCAATTATTGAGCAACAATTCATAAATTGAAATTTTTGGAGCATAAATGCGGGTCTTATAAACCATGGCTGCATTAATAGGCCCTTTATACCCAAGCTTTCAACCTCAAATAGTTACATGAAACTAACTTTGATGTTGTTGGACTCGCATAAAGTGGAGAATATGATTTTGAGGCTAACGTTGGTTTGAAGCAAGAAAGATCAAACCCAAGATCCGATAATGACACCAATAGCGATCCCATAATAATGACGTATCAATCAAGTAAATAGTAACCCACGCACAAACAAGCAATGGATAATTAGTTGAGGCATTCCGTTGAAAACTTGGAGAGCAGTGTTCAAGGGCCACGTAGAAATTCAAAATGACAGCTTCTAAGGTTCACTCTACAATTGAGAAATTTTATGAGAAAAAAAAAATCGCCAATTGTATTTAATATATCCTTGTTATTTGGTTTATTGCAAAATAATTTCTCGTAAAACTTTTACTCTTTTGTTAGATGATTCTAAAAACTTACTGATTATCCATCAAATCTTCTAGTTGAGGTTGATTCATCTTTTTTTATTAATTATTTTGGTCTGAGAAAGAGAAGTTGCAGAGCTTAGAGGGAGAGAAGAAAGAGATCTGAATTTTTTTAGAGTTGTTGGAGTCGCTGAAGCCATTAGTGGGTATTGTAATAGGACTTTTGAATGAATGATCCGTTTTTAGCATGTTGTTGTTTTATCATCGTTGTGTCATTCTATCATTCCTTTTTTGTTTTTTTGTGCAAAGTGCTTTGCGGAACCTAAACCATTAGTAAACTCCATCCAATCAAACCAACACTTGAAGCAAGGCATAAACAGTCTGAAAACTATACGACGAGCACAAACAAATGTTACAGGCTCAAATCCTATAGGCATGAAACACAACATTTTCCTATAATCCATGGTTATTCTTGCAAGACTGCAGCCTCTTAAGTTGCATGCAGAGTTATTTCAAATGCAGCAGGAGGTACAAGAGCCTACCACACATACAAAGCACATATATATCTCAGATAAAAGAAAGAAAAAAAAGAAAGCAGAGTTGCATCACATATAACCAGATTCTTGTAAAGCACAGATCATCGTCGAAGCTGCAGAACTGTCCGCATCTTTTATTCTCGACCTTTCATCTCCTATCATGCATAGTACACCATCCACAGTTGCAATTTTGACTGAGGATACAAATGTCTTCTCATGTGAAGGACCTTCATCTTTCTCAATGGTATAAATTGGTTTAGGCCACTTCTTCTTGTCACAAAGCTCATGCAACTTCTGTTTTGCTTCTTCAATTTGAAACATTCCATCAATTCCGGCATTAAATTTCATCGACCTGCTACTCACACCCAACGATTGCGACAACTTATAAAGAGCTATCTTAGCAGCATCAAGCTTGGCAATTTCCTTCTGCTCAGAAGAACCAGAGGCAACAAACACGCCATCAACATAGACACTAGCAATACTTTTGGTCTAACATTGTCACGGGTTGCGGTTGACTTTGCACTTCTTCAAGAGTAACTATAGGCTCCAAAAGGTGCCTAAATTTCATCCATAGTTTTTCCAGATCAAAATTCAAGTCAACATACATAGCAGCTGCCAGAGACTCCACAATATCTGCAAGAAAGAACCTTAGGAGCTCTTACCGACCCACGATAAACAAGCGCCGTCTCGTCTTCTCCTGTGACAGCTTCAGTAAACTCCCTAACCTTGTCACGGAGAGCAGGTGCGTTGTGGCGGAGGTGGTGGTAAAGGCCGTGTCGGACAGCCACACGTGCGAGCTTCTCGGTGCTGACATTGGCAGAGCGCAGCAGTGAGAGAGTGCCGGGGTCAAGCACAGGATAAGCAAGGAAGAAGTAGTTGCTAAGAGCGAGGCTGAGAGCGCTGTCGCCGATGAACTCGAGGCGCTGGTACGACGGCGATTCGGGGTATGAGGAGTGGGTCAAGGCTTCTACTAGAAGCCTCTTGTTCCTGAAATCGTAGCCCACGATTTGCTCCACGGCTGCCACGGATTGCTGCATTTCCGGCGATATAAAATCTCCCAATTACTAATTAGTAATTAATTTTCCTCTTTTTAACTTCGTTTATTATGGAAATATTGTCTACTTGGAGTTGGCTTCCCTCTTTTTAACTTCTTAAAGTCCAACTCCAAGTAGGAAATAATTTGGCGGGATTCCAACTGCAAGCAGGAAATTTGGGTTCCCTCTTTTTAAATTCTTCGAAGTCCAACTTTTAATTTTCCAACGGGATTCCAACTCCAAGTAGGAATGTGGCGGGATTGTTATAAAACGAGGTGTACGCGCGGCGCCCTTGCAAACTTACTCGGCCCCAATCCCTAACTCTCTCCTCCTAAAATCTCTATCTCTCTCTCTCTCTCTCTCTCTCTAATTTGGAGAGTGTTTCCCCCCAGTGGTTTGCTAGGAGTGTTTTCCTTACGTTGCAAGGCTTTTTGTCTTCCCCTAGTTTTTCTAGGGCTTTTCAACCGGTTTTAAGACCGGATCTGCGGGGGTCTTCGTCTATTGGATCGTTTTGTTCGATGTATTCTTCAGATGTGGTGATTTTGTCATTGGATTTGGAGTTGTCGGAGATGGCAGTCTTACGTGGTCTTCCTCAAATAAAATTGTAGAGGAGGTGAAGTCCATCCTCGATGTAGGTGCTCGATCGGATCTGGAGTTGTGACGGGGTCGCGTCTTTGACACTTGAAAAATGGTGTCCGAGGAGTTGAGCGGGTATGGCCACTCCTGCCGATGGCGTGTTCCTTGTTACAAGTTTGGATCTTTCTTGTTGACTAGCTGGGTCTTTTAGCACTGGGTTGTCATTTCCAGATGGTGGCTTCTGGTGAGTTGTTTTGATATGTATTGTATTGATCTGACTTTGCTCACTCTTTCTAATAAAAGAAGATGGTTTTGTGTGGGTGTAGGTAGAAATATTATATTAAGTTTTAAGTAATATGTTTTATTTTGTCTTTTTATTTAATTAAAAATAAAAATAAAAATAAAATTAATTATTGGAGTGAACTTAAATGAGCAGTGAAGTTTAAATAGAAAAACTCATATTTATATGCAACATATAGCTTGTTTCTTGCCTTAATATTACATTTTGTGCGAATAAAAAGTTTAATCAATCTAAGAGACTATTTGTGATTAAAAAAAAATTTTAAATTAAACCCTAAATTAAATGGATGGTATGATGAGATTATGATTAGGAAAATGGGACGAGTCGGATTAGGAAATGCCAATATCATAACCGCCATGCTGGTTATAGGACACCTCTATGGGGTATACGAAGAACCATTAAGTTTTATTAAAATCTTTTTTTTCCTTATTTTCAGTATTCGTATTGCAGGAGAACGTGTCCCATCTTAGTCACAACATACCAACCAATTAATTTACTTGCACATAATTTACTTTATAAAGTCAAACAGTGATTAGGAAATAAAATTTTGTAGGAGCATTGAAAAGGCATGTATAGGAGGGATCAAGATTCACGAATAATGCGTCCTTCATCAATTCAGCGTAATAGACTACAAGTAAAATTAGTACATAAGAAATAAAGTAAAAGCAAGATCAAATTGATAATTAATGGAAAATAGAACTAAAACTATAATTTCAAAATAAGTGGTCTTTTTTTGGGTTCAAACTTTAATAGTACGTACCATTAAATGGTACGCACTGTTGAATGGTTTAAGATTCATTTGAAGCCCACTGCAAATGAATTTGGACCATTGAGTGGCCGTACCATTGAATGGTACGTACCACCCAAAAATTTTCCCATTTTTTGAAAGGAATCAGTTTTCGAATTTCCAAAACCCGACGTAGGTCATCTCACTTATATAAAGCGCGACGTAGGTCCCCAGAAAAAAAATATGCTTTTAATTTTTGTCTTAGGGTTAATTGAGTATTATTATAAAATAAGATTAGATATAACTCAATTATTAGGTTTAATCTATGACATTTTGCATATCAGTTTAGGTTCATCGACTTCAATTCAAATTAAATAAATTTCCTTTTTAAGATGATGAGTCCCTATTTTTATGAATGAGTGTTTACAATATTTTTCAAACACCCATTGTAATAACCTTAAGTTGTTTAGATTCAAATCTAGTAACTTATTGAACAGTGATTAGAGTGCATGATTTATGGGGATGTGTTTGTTTTAGTTTTTAAAATTTATATGGATATGACTTCAATTCACATTATAAACATACATTGGAGGTCCACTAGGTTCATTATTGTTATAAACCATATGGATAGGTTTACTAAATGGATAGGTTCATTTACAAGTTCATTAGCATTATAAACCACATGGATAAGTTCATTCACATTATAAGCATACATTGGAGGTCCACTATTCTTCATCACAAGTTCATTAACATTAGAAACCATATGGATGTGTATACTAAATATAAACCAGATCGATGAACATCAATGAGTTACTTATGAATTTTGACATTTGCAGCAGCTTTAAATATACAAATTGAATTCCCAATTAAGGCATGCCATATCAAATAACAATAATAAATGAAATGTGCACAAATATGGGGTTTGAAAGCCAAACAGGTTATTCTTTCGGACAAAGGGCATATTGGGTAAAACCAAACAAACCTTAATTCCATTAACTAATCTTAATGGCAGACTTTTTGAATTTTGGACCGCAACTTTGTATAGAATGTAGTTGGATTAGACCCAACACAATATTAGGAAATAGAACCGGAATTGAAACTCCCTTATTTTTAACTTCGTTATGGTTTTGCTATCCTACTCCGTACATATATATGAGCCTTGAGACAACGTTCTTTAAATTTCTTTTGTGTTTTTTTCGGTGTATTCTAACAATGGAGCTTTAAAAACCAACACGAGTTGGTCTAGTGAAAAACTGCGCGAGCCGACTCCCCAAAGGGGAGATCTCAAGTTCGAAATGCGATGAAAATTATTCTGCTTAATGTTGGCCATAAATAGGGTGAAATTACCCAGAGCCTCTCCAGATCATGATTCGGATTAGTCCTTAATTGAAAGTTTTGAAATATTAAAAACTTCAGAAAAAAAAAAACAATAAAGCTTTAAACAAACAGACAAAGAGTGCAAAAGGTTGTGCGAGACTCAATGGCTCAACTCCAACTTCAACAGCTTACTTACTATGAAGTTTGTTGTCGGAAAGTTGACCACTCCGCTTTTGATTGCCCTTACCATGAATTGGTCCCAGCGGGGGCTGAGATTGGTCGTGACTCTGACATAGTTTGTAACGATTGTGGTGATTCTGCCGCTGCCCATTTTTGGTATTTATGTATTAGAGTTTTCTCAATTATTTTTATAATTGCTTTCTTGTTTGTTACGATTTGGGTCTTTATTAGAATAAATCTATCAAGATGTAGTTTTCTCGAATTATATGTAGCCATCTTGGCAATATGGTGTTTTAACGGACCAAATAATTTTGAGCCTTTGAGATCATTCTTTCATTATGTCAATCTACGAAATGTGTAAAGTTTTTTAATTTTCTTTTTTTTAAATACAAGTAATGTATTATAATTGAAAAATATAAGTAAGATCAACTTATCTACAACAAAAACAATCATGGATGCTAATAATACTTATCCAAGCATTGCTTGATTTTATTTTATATTTATATAATATTTTTTTTAAGTAGAGTACGATATTTCATTTAATGAAAAAATTGCATTACAAGTACATATCATGAAGAACTCGACCCCAAAAAGATCCTTGCAAATTAGATTTAAAAATATTACAAGAAAGCATCACTAATCGCAAAATAATTAGATTATAATTTCAAGTTTGTAATTAGTTTAAATTCATTTATATCTAACTTTTATCTCTTTTTTCTATTAAAAAACCTTTTCTCTTCTACTATAACTTAACTTATCATATAGTTAGTTTGACGAACTCTGACGATAATCATACAAGAGGCGAACAAAATGACACCTCACCACAATTGAATAATACTCTTCTCTCTTATGCTTAGCAGAAAATTTCTTTGTAGTTTCTACGAGGAGGACATCTTCAATTCCAACTTGGTGATGATCCTTGAACGCTTACTTTTCTTAAGAACGCTTTGTATTTAGTCAAATATGGTCCTTCGAACTTTTCTTTTCTAAAGACCAATTGTCATTGACTATATATAAAGGTGAGTTATTTTGCTCAAATTCTTAATGAGTAATTTATAATAATTTAGTTACAAACTCTTCATTCACAAAAGATGAATTTAAGACTTTCGATTTATAAATGAAGAAAATACCAGTAGGATCTTTTTTAACCAACTACATTCTAGATTAAAACCCTTATCTCCCTCTCCCCTTTAAATAGTAATATCACTTGTACTAAAAAAGATCACATTAATCATGCTAAGGTTTACCAGACAAAGAAAAAAAATACTAATATGTACCTGAAAATCCGAAAACACGAGGATTAAAAGCTTTATTGTCCTTATGCAGATGTGAATGTAACCATATTGTTTAAAATGGATGTGCACCCCTAGATACTCAAGTTTGAATTCACGTTCCACAGTTTGAATTAGTTAAAGTGAAACATCACTTGTATTAGAGGATTAATTTTTCTATGTACCCGAAATACAAGTTAGCACACCATGGCCTCATTTGGTATGTCGGACTGTGTAACGACCCATCCCTAATTTTATTGTATTTTATTTCCTAAACGTGTAAAGTTACCAAAATGCCCTTGAACGGGTTAAGTGGAAGTCTGACGTGGACGTTTGATCTCTTTATGAATTTTGAACTCTTACTTGTTGTATTCTTGTAGTACTCTTTCCTATGAGCACGTGAGCGCAAACGGGACGAAAATTGGACGTGTAATGAAAACGTTACGTACGTTTGAATATTATTTCCTGTTATGAAAATATGGTGGTGTGGGTACCCAATTGCCCAGCTAGTTTGGGAAAAATCTTCTTTCTTTTTCCCTTGGTTTCTTTTCCCCTCTTCTTTTCTGCCATCTTTCTTCTCCCCGTAAAAAAAGTACACAGTGCACAGTGGCCACACAAAATCCGTCGAACTGAGCCAAACCACCACCACCATCTTGTTCGTTGTAACTCACTGAGTTCAACGGTGCAAGCCGTTTGCCCAAATTCTTTACCGTTTGGCGGGAATCGCACACGGAAGAACTGAACTTTTCTGGCGAGTTTCACGAAAATACCGACCTAGGTGAGGTTCCTAACCACCATCTTTAGTTTCCTCGTGTTGAGTAAATAGATTTTCATACTAAGATCGTGTTATTTGGTTGTGTTTTGAGGTAGATCGGACTTTGTTCGTAAACCGAGGTTTTCCGGCCAATTTTCGGCCATTTTCGACCAATTTTTGGACTCCAAATAGGTAAAATCATGTCCTCCTTCTCTCTAGCTTCTTTTTGACATGTGGAACGTGTAAAATGGTTGAGAAATGAAGAAGTTAGGAGTTTTAGAAATTTTCATAGTTTTCCGACGAGTTGGCCGGCGGCCGAAAAAAGTTGTAGCGACGACCAGTCGGACCGGGCGGTAACGTCATCAGTTACGTCATCAGTTACGTCATCGCTGACCGGAGAATATTCCTTTTAACGTCGTTAGGAATATTCTGTTAGATCTAACGGCATCAGTTGATGCCGTTAGTTTGACCGGCTCAGTTTGACCGCGCGTGAGCAGCACGTGTGGGCGCGTGGGAGTAGTTTTTCGACTTCTGTCGACGTGAGGCGACTCGTAGCGACGCGTACTACCTAGGGGCAATACGTATGGTATTTTTCGGAGTGTTTTGGACCTCCGTGTTGAGCAAACCAAGGATTAATGTCGTTTATTAATTTAATTAGTAACCTTTAGGAGTTTAATCATTACTATAGTGATATCTCATATAGGTGAGACTTACCACGAGGAGTACATAGGTCAGGCAAGGCAAGGCTGCTACGACCCAACTACATATCAATAAGTGGGTTTTGTTTTGAGAAACTAATATTATTTATATTATTTCTCACTATGATTTTTATAATTGATTTTCTTTATCATGCCATGCTTTTACTTATGATTTAAGTATAAAGAAATTATAATATGTTGAGACTTGTGAAACTGCAATGGCATGATCATGTGTTTATTATATGCTCATCATACATGGAGTCACCAGTGTCTAGTACTCGTCTGGGCCAGGACCAGCCTTCACGTGTATGTTCACATCCGTACCGTTATGCTCACTTTGGATCCATTGTAGGTGCCAGCCTGTACTAGTCTGCATTAGACAGCTAGAACTCGTATGTGATGTGCTTAGCGCCAGCTTCACGTGATCGTAGTACCGAGCATATATTTGTTACACCTAGCCTGTTCCATGCAGCTACTTTCTACATGGGCTTGTGTGTACATTGATGAGCATATTATATATGTTGTTGAGCATACTTTATGTTGTTGAGATATTGATATTTACGCATACATTTGGCATGGATGTCTTTATACGCATATATATGTCGATGAGCATATCATATTATATATTTCTATGTTGTTGAATATGTTTTGTGTTGAGAAGTTTTGGTATTTACTTATACCTTTGGTCTTGTTGCCTTTATACTGCTTTTATTATTATGTTGGGGTAAAGGTGTTTAACCTTTTCTTAGACGGTTTTCATACTATACGTAGTATGACTTTGGGAAAATATACCTGAATTTTAAAAGAGGGGCTATTATGTTATGAAAAAACAAAGGTTTTAGAAATGTTTATTTTTTTCCACTCACATCTTCTGTGTTGCGCCCCTCTAGGACGTAATAGCTAGATTAGTGGTGAGCGCGACCATTCTGGTGTATACGACTTCCGCATCAGATAAATGTAGGATTTCTTCCTCATACTAGTATGTTTTATCCATTCTATTCAGGATGGGAATAATTCGTACTTTCTTTACTGTATTTTATCTATGCTCTGAACATCTCATGCTATGTATCAAGGATTCTACTCGTACTTCTGCGTACTCTGCTGCATGATTTTAAATAATTCCAGACTTTGGTTTTATTTTATTCAGAAATTCCACTTAGTCTGCATGACATGGCTTTCGTCACCCTCCGGGGTGTCGGCCAGCATGCCTCGATTTCGGTACCCTTCAGGATATCCGGGTCGGGGTGTGTCAGACTGGACTATATCCTCAAACTAGAATTGATTGGCTTGGATTAGCTTAAGTCGGATTAAGTACTGACCTATGTTTGGTGCTGCATATCGAACTAAGAAGCTAGACTGTCAAAATAGTGACGACCTATGTTTAATGCTGCATCGGACTAAAAAATATTTATTTTAATATTTATATTATAAAGTGTGATTAATATTAGATCATTAAAATGCTATTCAATATTTTAATTATTAGAGCATCTAATTTAATATTTTCATAATTTCTATTAAAAATAAGGGCAAAGTAAATTAAAAAACTCCACACCCATTGTTGTTGTTATGTAATTTTCATGTTGTGGATCTTGATTTCAGAATGGAAATGTAGGATCGAGAGAAATTGAAATGCTATAATTGATGCAAAAGTCATAAGTTTTGCATATATGCAATAGTCATCACAATGACTTGAAGTTACATGTTTAAGTTCACTTAATACTACTCACAAGTTCACAAAGTAATAAGACATATTTGCATCACTAATTTACAAAAAATACATATTGATAAAAGCATCCACAATGACAAATTAAGACTAATGCAGCATCACAGTCAAACACATGTGGCTTTCATGCTAGCATATATGATATAGCATTTGTGATGCTTCCAAAAAGAGTGATGCATCATTTTCATCCAAAACTAGGCCATGTCCTTCAACATTATCAATAAGCAGCTGCTCAACAAACAATTTCTTGGTGTCAGCATCTAAAAACACGAAGATGAAAATATTTAGTGGTTTTTCCAAGATAATTTTCAGTGCTACAATTTGTTGCAGAGGCAAAAATCCCATTTCCTTCAATTCTTTGGCAATATTAGATCAATTTTCATTACCTTTTACTAGAGCCTCAGTGACCATCTACATCCTTTTTTCTAGATAATTCAATCAGTTTCTCCAAAGAACTCACAATCTTGTCTTCATCACTAAGTGCATCTCATTTCTTCTTGCTGCCCACAGTTCGACTGGATTCTTTGTTTATTGACATAGAAGATGGATTGTCAACACCAAGAACAGTAGGATCAACTTCATTATTGGTTTGCTCTTCTAACATTTCAGAGAGGACTTCAGCTTATTTTCCATTAGCACGATCTTTTTCAAAGATATTACAAAGTCTATCAAACAATGAGAATTGTTTCTGTTTTAGCTACCCGCACCTTAATGTATGTTCGATCTAGTGCTCCCAAGCAATTCTATTAGAAAAAAGTGCAAAATTTCATTAATTTTATAAACTACACAGATCATAGAAAAGAAAGGCAAAACATAATTAATATACCTTGAAATTTTTTCATTTATGATCTGTGCAGTTGTCACCAACAGATTGTGGGGTACTCAATAAGGTACCTTGTAATCTTAAAACTCCTTGCAACGCGGAATTGAAGTACCTACTAATAGTCTCTCCCGAACGAACAAATCTTAGACCTAATAGTACAGTTCTTAACATGATGCGCAAGTATATGTAAGAACACACACGCTTGCTCCTCCACAGTCACCAAACCATCATTCTGTAACCTCCCATCTGTGCGAAACATATCACACAATACTCTAAACGTCCTTATATTCATTCTTAGGTCACTCACACACTCTACATTATTCCCTAATATACTGTTTAGATAACGCAAGCGATTATCATGTCTAATAAAAGAACGGTTAATGAGGGAATGTCTTTCTATAAGTATTTGTTTCCTTTTCTTATTTTCCAGCATCATAATGATAAGCACACATGGTCTCTATATGCCACAGCTCCAAAAGTAAAGTCAGTAAACTTGTCTTCGATCCATATCTAATTAGAACAAACATACACAAAACTTATCACTTATTTGCAACACACAGATATTTTTCAGCATTATAACAACTTAAGGTTAATGTTTAACTGTATCAAACAAACTTGCTCCTCCACTCACACACTTACACACAGTCTGATGCCCCCAAACAAACTCTTCTTCTGCCACTTTGTACACACGACACTCATACACACAAGACTTGGCTATTATTTGTAAAAGTGAATGGATTTATTTAATTTCCATTAAGAACTTCAGAAACTGAATGGATTTCTTTAATTTTTCAACTTCAAATACAAATAAAAAAAATTCACAAGAACCAACAATTAAGGGGAAAAGACAGTGATGAATATGAAACTCTAGAAAAATACCTAATTTCAACGTAACTAAATCACAATTCAAACTTGATGTATTTATCAGATCAACCAAGAACACACCAAAATTATGATCAAAATTTAAAAGTTAAACAAAAAAATTATTAGATTCAAATCTAACAGAAAAAAACGCAGTTAAAATTGAATGAGAAAGAGGGAGGAAGAAAGCACAAAGAAGGAGAGAAAGAAAGACCGAGGGTGAGGTTCACCTGTTTGCGTTGCTGAACAGTTGAATTGCACCAAGAAGGAAGCTCGGCTTTAGTCAAACTTGCCTCTCCAATTTAGCCCTCGTCTTATTTTGCGACACCTTTTTTCACCTTGCTATATTATGTGAGTGAGTGAGGCGTTTTTTATGCATGGGGACTATACAGTCCCACTTAAATTAGTCCCGCTTCTTACCAAATATAGGTCACATATCTTATTTAGTATAATCCAGTCTAATGAGGCCTACCAAATATGGCCCACGTGTCATAATATAAGTGATAAGATAATATAATTTCTCAATGTTCCTCTACTCGTATATTGACATGTGGTGTGCCAGCTTATTCTGAGTACACTGAAAATTTTTCACGTATTGGAAAATGTGTGCCCCTTTCTAAGTAGAGGACCAATTGAAAATTCAACACCTAAATCAACCCAAAAAATGAAAAGAATTCAACACCGACCTAGGCCCCAGGCGGCTATAATTGTTTATTATGGACCGCCAGCAAGAGTTCAGGTTTTTTTTTTTTTTTTTTTTTTTGGAAAAAACAAGAGTTCAGATTACAAATTATAAAGAGGCAGTTAGCTACGCGCCACGCATTTCAAGAAATTCCACGGCCACGATTCTTCCTCCGCACTCGATCCAACGGCCACCTACATTCCTTAATTCCGCGCGACTTACCGTTAATTAGATCTCGACCACGCCACCCGCACATTGCACTAACCGACCAATCATCTCGCGACACGTAATCTCTCATTTTATTCTCCCCGCGGGTTCTTTTTGTCCGATTGGACGAGCTCGCGATCCAACAGTCACAGGCAGTGGTGGAATTAGTCTCGGTTTCACAAGCTAGTTGGTCAAGGCCAGCGCTAAGACAAAAAGCGTCAGATTCCAAGTCGCGTCACGAAAACGACAGTAAATCTCGTCGTTTCGACGAAATCACCTATCAGTCTCTTCGTCTCCTCAGCAATTTTCAGTTCCAAATTGCTCTGAGCTTTTCTTCTTATCTCTGCTTTCGCTTCGGGAGCTCTCTGGGACTTCAGGTGGATTACATTTCTGTGATTAATTACATTTATCTAATTAATTTTGTTAATTTGGGTTTTCTTCTTAAAATTATTGATTGGAATTTTTCTGATTAGTTGTAAATTAATTTGGTGATTAAGTTTTGGATGATGAACTTTCTGTCAATTTTGAGAGGTTTTAAGAATTGGGTTTTGAATTTCAGTTAGAGAAATAAATTTTCATGAGAATTTGTGGTTGGTAGGAGTCAGGTGAATTTAGTAAAGTTGTTTGAAGCTGCATATAAATTTCGAATTTCGGTTGAATTACCATTGTGAAATAAGTTAACTTTGTATGCACATATAAATATGAATTACAATGGAGGGAATTAATGGTGAGTGATCGAAATTCCGAAGGGAAATGGGAGTTATGAAGTAAATTAGTATGAAATGTTATGCTGTTCGGGTTGTTCTAAGTTCGAGTTTATGTTCATGAACTTGAAATCGGCACATTGACCATATAAGAACTCTTGAAAGCTTTGGTATTGGTGAAGTTGTTTGAAGCTGCATCAATAAATTTCAAATCTTGTTGAATTGTCATTGTGAAAGAAATTACCTTTGTATGCATTGCATCCGCAAATTACCATATTATGCGCATACATACACAAGTTTCAATGGAGGAAATTAATGGTGATCGATCACCTCGCAAAGGGCAATGAGAGTTAAGAACTAGTTAGTAGGAGTGGTTATTGTTATTGGGTTTGTGCTAAGTTTGAGCTTATGTTCACGAGCTTGAAGTTGGCACATAGATCCTATTAGAACACTAGTACGGCGTATTGGGGGAGAACAGTATATGATCATCTTGATTGCTGACATACCTGCCACTGTATAATGCTTTCTTTAGCAACTAGTTTGCTCCAATATTTACTTGGCATATTCTTTTAATATGAAGCCGTATACCTTTAACGTAGAAGGGCTTTCATTTCATGGTTTTATTAGCAACAACAGTGTAAAACAGGAATTACAAGTTTGAAAAATCTTGTAATGGTTATTGGATACTAATTCATAAAATGATTGCTTGAGTTGCTTGGAGTTTCAGGCTTTCAGCTCACTTAGTTTCAAATTTGTGATTTTGCATTTTCTTGAGCTTTCCTCCCCCTTTATCTTTTCCTCTTAACTGTTCAAATTTTTCTTATTTAGTTAAATCTAGGGTTCTCTTATTTTAGTTTTAGGTTGTGGACATATCCTTGACTTCATTTTGTGTTCTATTTCCCTCACTGACCATGTGTCGGTTTCTTTGGATCCATTTTGTCTACAATCTGACCATTTATTTTTCCTTCTCTTCCCCCAAGCAAAGATTTGTGAATTTAAATACTCGAGTCCATTTACACCGATGGGATGGGGAAACATCTACAAAAGACGCATGAAAGTATGCACAGTTGCTGTTCTGATATATCTAGATTACAAGGTAAATTTCATTCTTTCCTTTCACTAATAGGTTGCCTTTTATATATAAAATATCCTTTTGACTTGTTTTTTTATTTATAAATCACTGTAGGCTTTGCAGCAAAGAGAGAAATGGACTAACAAAACTAAAACAGATGCTTTATGGGAAAATGCGCATAAGCGCAATGCTAAACGTGTTCTCAATTTGATAGTGGAGTTGGAAGGTTTGTGGGTGAAACTTGGGCAGTATCTATCTACACGGGCAGATGTACTTCCTGAGGCATACATATGCCTTCTCAAGCAATTACAGGACTCTCTTCCTCCTCGTCCTTTGGAAGAGGTTGTCTCCATAGGTTTTGAAACTTAAAATATCAATATACAACTATCATCCACTACGTCATTTGCTAACTGACAATTTCATTTGCACAGGTTTGTCGAACTATACAGAAAGAGTTGGGGAAATCAATGGACGAGTTGTTCTTAGAGTTTGTAAATGTTCCTTTGGCAACAGCATCAGTAAGATTTTCAGACTCTTGGGTCTTGCAAGTAGAGTGAACAAATATAACCACTTAGCTCAGATTCATTGCTAATGATACTCTGTTTCTAAAAAAAAAAAAAGGTTTATCTAATTGGTTTCCCATTCTAATTTATGCAGATAGCACAAGTCCACCGTGCCACCCTGCTCAATGGGCGGGAAGTAGTTGTTAAAGTTCAACATGAGGGCATCAAGACAATAATATTGGAGGTTTGTCATGCTTGGCTTTTAAGATTCAGGTTAAATAAAATTAAGAAGGGGTCACTAAATTATTGTGGGACATACTTTTGTTTTGCAGGACTTGAAGAATGCAAAGTCAATTGTTGACTGGGTAGCATGGGCAGAACCTCAGTACAATTTTAATCCTATGATAGATGAATGGTGCAAAGAATCTCCCAAAGAACTTGACTTCAATCATGAAGCTGGTATAATTAAGTTTTCCGAATTAGTCAAACACTTCATCTTCTTGTACTAGCTCTCTTACATGCATGTGAATTTGATTTCCATTTTTTTTTCGTGTATATTTCTTCTTTTAGCAAGTATAAGTGTGGTTGTGAGAGAAAGTGGAGTCATTTAGGAAGAAGTGGAGCTTTAGTGAGGGCCTGATTACATGTATGATACTCTATAACCACAGAAGCACCCTCATAATAGAAGGAGACTAATGTATAAGCGAGATATCCTTTGGAGAAAAAAGAATTGATAAACAGGGAACCCTCTTTCTATAATAGTACAGATTTGGAGATAAATGGCCACTTGTAAAGTTGTGATCCAGGATGAATTTGGTTGAGGGAACTTGGAACCCAAGCATTTATGTGGTAGTTTGTTTGGTTTTGTTCTCTTTTAATGAATTTATGAGTAATGAGGTCCTTTGGTGTTGACAATGTATGACTCCAATTACCAAACTGACCAACTCAGCTTTCTGCAAATCGTGAATTACCTTGATGACTATTTGTATTAAACAGGCTTGTTACTTTATTGATTTTGTTAATGTACTCTTTGTTTCTGTAGAGAACACCAGAACAGTGGCTAAAAATCTTGGCTGCAATACCAAACGTGATGATAACACACGTGCCGATCGAGTGGATGTTTTGATTCCAGAGGTTATTCAGGTACTATCTGCTTCATTCTCCTAATATATATGACTCTGCAAGCACAGTTTCACTCAGAACCGTATAAGCAATTCCAGGATATAGGATTTGAGATTCTTTATGAATTTTTATACATGCCAATGTTCATAAAAAAATATGAAGATGATATATGATGGAATAGAGTGGGTCTAGTGATGATATTAACAACAAAAAAAAGGGACTGGTTTTAGTAACTAAAAAACTGAAACAGGAGGTCTAGAAGGAGTGCCTCCTTTATTGCTTATCTTTACTGGTGGTTGATCTGATTCATTTCTTTAAACGATAGATGCTGTCATTCTGTTTGATGTAAATTTGTCATTCACTCTGCACCTTGCTGCTTATGTTTACAGTCAACAGAGAAAGTCCTCATTTCAGAGTTTATGGATGGCATTCGTATAAATGACGTAGAAGCGCTGGAAGAATTTGGTGTTGACAAACAAAAGGTTGTTGAAGAAATCACACGTGCATATGCCCATCAAATATATGTTGATGGGTTTTTTAATGGAGACCCTCATCCTGGTATCCCTCTTCCAACCCCATCCGTTATTATTTTTCACCTAGTTTTTGTTTAGAACAAGTCACTTCACGAGTCAACAAGTTTGTGAGATTTTACTTGGTTTACTGATCCTTGAGTCTCTTTTTCAGGAAACTTTCTTGTGAGCAAGGAACCTCCATATCGTCCCATTTTGCTTGACTTTGGGCTTACAAAGAAATTATCAAGCTCTTTTAAAAAAGCACTAGCAAAGATGTTCTTGGCATCTACTGAGGTTTGTACAAACTGTTATCAATTTTTTTTCTTGAAAAACAAACTGTTATTAGTTTTGATATCATATGGTTACTTGATGTTAAGAATTTTAGGTGACTAGGCTAATGATTGAAAAGATTGACCTTGGAATCTACTGAACTTTCAGAGCCCTTATGAATGGCTCTCCATGGAATGTAACAAGGACCAGTAATGCTATGAAAAAATTTACTTTCTTGCCTTTCCTTTTAGATGTCGAGGATCATCTTTGTCAAACAAATAAGAGCACTGTAATGAGTAATATCAATTCTTTTTTTCAGTGATGGAGGTAACGATGTTTGTCAGACTAAGTTAAGTGCACTGTAAATGTAAACAGGGAACAATCTGCATTCACTTAAATTAATCATTGATGAATAATGAATAGTTAGTTATCTATTTTCTCTATTTTCTATTATGGGAATATTGCTAGACAGTACTTTTTGATTATTACATTGCAATGCTTTGTCACAGGGGGACCATGTTGCTCTATTGTCTGCTTTTGCAGAAATGGGACTTAAGTTGCGCTTAGATATTCCAGAGCAGGCAATGGAGATAACAACTGTATTCTTCAGAAGTACAACACCTGCCAAAGAGTCTCATGTAAGTATGCAATGATTTATTCACTTTGGACTTGTTAAATTGTTTCTATTTTTCCAATGTCATAAGTCCTATTCTATTCAGTTTGTCTTCCTATCCTATTCGGTTTAATATTGATATAAAAAAATCATGTTCAGTTTAATTAGTTAGCTTATGATTTTCCTTAGGAAACAATGAAATCTATGGTGGATCAAAGAGCAAAAAACGTGAAGGTTATACAGGACAAAATGCAACTTAACCAGAAGGAGGCTAAACGCTTTAATCCTGTAAGTTCATGCATAATCCTCCTACCGCCGTGCCTCTCAGCTATGTTTATTGATTAATTTCATCTATGCTAAATTAGTAAGAATCCCTTTAACAGGTTGATGCATTCCCTGGTGATATTGTAATTTTTTCAAGAGTTCTCAATCTTCTCAGAGGTCTGTATACGAAATTTTTCTCTGCTGTTTTTGGTGTTAAATAACTATACCTTTTTAATTTTGCATTCGACTTGGATGTAGGGCTTTCTTCCACAATGAATGTTCGGATTGTATATCAAGAGATCATGAGACCATTTGCTGAATCCGTTTTACAAGGGCAAGTGTATCTTGAATATTGTTTTGCATTGGTTTGTCGTCATATCTGGTTCTTTTCTGATCGACCCAAATTTTCAGAAACATTAATAGGGGACCGATGGAAAATGATCAGTGGGTCTATGACACACCTGTCCACTCTAATGTGGAGGCCAAGCTGAGGCAACTCCTAGTTGAGCTGGGGAATAACAATAAAATACTTGGAGTCCAGGTGTGCGCCAATATATCTGTTGATATTATGCCATGAAAGTTTGAATAGTCCTTTCCCATTTACGTATAACAAAGCTTGTCATTGTATGATATTATTGCGCTCTCTTGTACTCCAATGCAAGTCTCAGTTTCATTACAATGGTGTTGTGTGTTCTTTGAATGCTGATCTTTTCTCGTTAAAGTTTTAAGTTAATAGTTCAAAGAGCTAGTTTTATGTTAGAAGGGTTTGAGCTTGTAGATGCAAGATCGCTAGATGCGCTTGAAATTTTCTGTTTATTTAAACCTCTGTTTTTGTATTGAATGAAGACGCACACAAGGTTTTTCATATTGTTTGTTTTTAAATTTTTTACTATTTTTCTTTTCAAATTATAGTTTAATCAAAGCTTTCATGATTTTGCATTAAGGTATGTGCCTACAAAGATGGGGAAGTTATTATTGACACTGCTGCTGGAGTGCTCGGTAGATATGATCCTCGTCCAGTTCAACCCGACAGCCTTTTCCCAGTTTTTTCTGTTACAAAGGGTATAACAGCTGGAATGTTACATTGGCTGGTTGACACTGGGTGCGTATTAGTATGTTTCCATGTTTCTTTTTGCTGTATTAAATCTGTGCCCGAGGCATTTGGACATGTTATAAGGTTATACCTGATTCAGAATAAGCTCTCGTTTCTATTTTTGAGTCTTCATAGCCTGTAGCTTGTATCTCATTGTGTGAGGTGGTTTGGGATGCCCATTCCATTCTGCACAACAGCGGAATCCATCGTAGCATAAAAAACTTCCATAATGTGATCCATATAGAGAAATGATTGATATTTTAGGTCTTACCTGCATGGCTTCAGGAGTAGTTTGATAAAATAACTACCATGTACGTTAATTTCAATTGTAATGACATGACGTGGGATTTATGATGTATCTTTCTGCATTTTGTTGGTAAATACGGTAAATTGTTTTAACTATTCTGCCTTTTCAGAAAATTGAGCCTTGAGGAAGATGTAGCAAATATATGGCCAGAATTTGGATCATTTAGAAAACATCACATAAAGGTATATACTTTGTGATTCAATTTCTGATATTCTTAATCCTATATCCACTAAAGCTATAAATTTTGTTTGTATTTTTTCTTTTAATTTTAGGTCCATCATGTCCTTAACCATACCTCTGGACTGCACAATGCCTTGGCAGACCTCACAGAGAACCCTTTGCTTATGTCAGAGTGGGAGGAGTGTTTAAACCGCATTGCCCTTTCAGAACCCGAGACTGAACCTGGCCAGGAGCAGCTGTATCACTATCTATCTTTTGGTTGGATATGCGGTGGAATCATTGAAGTACAATTTCCTACTATTCAGAACAATTTTTAACATCTATTATTTTCAGTACTTTTTAATATCTAGTGGAATCATTGTTTGTGTGACCGTGAATCTTATGTTCAAAGCTTGCTTTGACCATTGTTCTAATTATCTGTTCGGGTGGAACAGCATGCATCGAGGAGGAAATTCAAGGAGATTCTTGAAGAAGCGTTTGTTCACCCCCTCCAAATTGAAGGGGAGTTTTATATTGGAATACCTCCAGGCAAGTATACCATGTTTTTGCGTCATTAAACGTGAGGCATACGTGTCATGACTCTGCAATTGCACTTCTTTGTTTGAGTTGATCTACTATTTTACTTTCTGTTGTTTTCTTTCAATATGAAAGTATTGCTTCAGTTATTTCTGGTAATCGTGAATCTGGGACTTCATTTTTTTATTTACCATGCCATTTTGCTCCTATTCTAGGTGTGGAATCTCGCCTTGCAACCCTTACACCCGATACAGAAGGCCTGAAGCAGCTTTCAGGGATTAGCGGTCGTATTGATCTGCCCTCCTCTTTCCAGCCAGACAACATTGTGCAACTTGCAACTACATTGCCCGCTCTATTTAACATGCTAAACGTTCGTCGTGCCATGATACCTGCAGCTAATGGACATTTCTCGGCCCGTGCACTTGCACGTTACTATGCAGCCTTAGTTGATGGCGGTGTTGTTCCACCGCCTCATTCCTCTTCCTCTAAGCCAGCTCTTGGTAGCCACCCTCACATTCCCAAATTTGCTGACCAATCGTCACCGAAAAAGCAGAAAGGTAAGAGAAGCAAGAAGATAGCTGCCGCTTTTAGGAATATGAGAACTAACAAGTATGAGAAGACCCCGCAAGATAGCAAGGACCAGGACATTGGTAGTCACAGTAGAAACACGAGCGGCGACAGTAACACTTGCAACGCAAGTGACACCGTGTTGGAAGAGATCGTTGTGAATCCCAATACTCAAAAGGACGCCGTTAAGATATTTAGCAACCCCAGAATTCATGATGCTTTCATGGGTGTCGGCGAATATGCAAACTTGGCTAAACCAGATAGGAAATTCGGACTGGGATTTAGGAGGTATTATTTAAAGGACGGGTCCCTTATCGGCTTTGGTCACTCCGGAATGGGTGGCTCGACTGGTTTCTGTGACATAAAAAATAGGTTCTCCATTGCTGTAACGTTGAATAAAATGTCGTTTGGTTTAGAGACCGGAAAGATAGTCCACTTGGTTTGTTCGGAGTTAAATATCCCGGTGCCGGAGGATTATTTGAGATTCGCAGAAACGGGACCTAGTGATGGAAAACCTCTAATTAATTGAGGCTGGTTATTAAGCCTTTTTTACCCTGCATCATCATTACAACCTTGTATTACACATTTTGATTCCAAATCTACTTATGCTTTTTACCCCACATGAATGAGTGTATATATTTATAGTGATTTCAATTTATACAGCACATTTATTAAAAGTGAAATTTTAAGCACACTTGAGTTGATACGGTTCATTTTCTTTCAATTTCCTTGTCTAGGGATTTTAGCATTTGGACCTTGAAGTTACTTCACAAAGAGAAAGTCTGTCACATACAAATGTGTGTATCTCTATCATCATATTGTTCTTCTCCGTGACACTCAAGAATTTTTTATTCATCACGAGAGTTTAGAAGTTGGTCATATGATGAGAGAGCTGTACAATGTATAAAATCTGTGATACTTAAGAATCTCTCGTGTCTTGTCCAAAACCATTTAGAAGCGATCCAACATATTTCTTTCCCTTATATATTATTTATTGTATCTCTCTCATAACATTTTACTTAATTGGCGTCACCTAAGAATTTTGTTTGTTTATAAAGTTAAATCTGTGACGAGAGAGATAAACACATAATGCGACACTTAAAAAATCTCTTGTCGAGAACGATTTAGAAGCTGGACGATCCAAAACATTTTCTATTTCTCCATTATTATTTCTTGAATGAATTTGCATCCACATGAAAGAATTAGAAGGAAAGTTTAAATTAGTGTTTGTAGATCCCACGTGAGATGGTGGGCAGTGCATGCATTAGACAGAGAACATTATTTAATTTAATTGGAAAATAAGTGAATAAATTAATGCTGCAAGTACGAATATATAACTACAAAACGCGGTTTCTGGCATTTCTGTTCCTTCATCTTCATGTGAACTCTAAAATAGGTGGAAGATTTAATCATCTCTGCAATAATAAATCTGATTTCTTTGAGCTTGAGTGATTTAAATTATCTCTAATTGGTTCATTTAAAAAAGAAACATTTTATCAGTGTCCTCCATGGCTCGATGCTTCAATCAAGTGTTTTTTTTTCCGGTATTTAGATTGATATTATTTCGCAGATTTGAGATTAGCCGAGCAATATGCTCACTACTCTACACTCAAGTTCGAAGAAGTTAGATGCGGTACCAAATACAAAGAAAGGAAATGGTTGTGTGGCTTTGCTTTTCCTTAAACATTCACGACAAGAGTTCAACTCTAGTTCTCTTCTTTGCTAAATCATGTCATTAGATCAAAACCACAGGACTATGTTGTATGCTAATCATCATCTAGCACAATGGTGTTTCACTATTTTTCACTATACTTGAAAGAATGTTTTTTTGTTTATTTGACATTTTGAACCAAACTTTTGATTCGATTAAAAGTCCAAATAAGTATTTTTGACATATTTGCTTGATTTTTCATAGCAAGTGACAAGTTAATTGTTATAATTACATTAATCTCAAGTGTCCCTTAAAATACAACTAAATTATTTTGATCCCGATTTATTGTTATGGCCAGTATTTTATTTTCTTCCAAGTGTTGCTGATTAAACCGACCAACCCTAAAACAAATATGACAGCATCCTGTGTGTATTGCACCAGTTCCTCATAAAAATTCATATTCAATACCAATTGCCAGCTTCTTAGGAATCTTAAAGATTTATTAAACAATAATTATTACAATTATCATAATTAACTATCGTTGCAATGGCACTCGAGTAATTCACCCGAAAAAACCGGGCATTTTGCGATGGCTAGCACTATAAAAACTGTGGACACTTTTGAAGGAAATCACACAAAATTTCATATTTCTCCATATTTACACACTTCATTAGGGTTTCTGTGCAGTGGCATTATGGGAATTACAGGAGTTTGCTCTAGGTTACTTGGTGATTTGGTTCAAGCCATTGGAGGAGTTTCATCTAGTTTAACAAGCAAAGGAGCTCACATTGATCAATGTGATCAATATTCCAATTGCAAACCACAAAATATTGCAACCAAAGCTGATGACTCCATGGCTAGGGCACTGATCACAGTGTTTGGGATGGAAACAAATGGAAGAATCAAGAAGGAAAATGCGCGGCGCATCGTGGAGAATCTTGGACTAATACGTAATGAGGAAGACCAGACGGGCTTCGATTTGCCAGGGGATGATCATGAAGTGCCAGTGGAGGAGGTTCTTGGTGGATTGGAGGATAATGAATCCCAGCGCAACGAGCTCCTGCGCGAAGCATTCAAGATTTTCGACGAGGATGGCAATGGGTTCATAGAGGCTGTGGAGTTGAAAAGGGTTTTGGAATGCTTGGGGTTGGGGAGTGGGTGGGAGATGGATCAGGTTGAGAAGATGGTGAAGGTTGTGGATTTGAATTTGGATGGGAAGGTTGATTTTGGGGAGTTTGAGTTAATGATGGGGTAATCAAAATGTCATTGGCTTATTGATCAAGATCAAGATGCTTAATTATTATTATTCTTTTATTTTCTTCAAACAATATGTTGTCCTAATTGTAAATTCAATGGATTCATAACTTTTTTCCATCAGCAATGTCCAATTTTTGTTGTTTCTTCTTTATTTCAAGCTCAATCATTCAACCTCAAATGGAGATATCATTTTTTTTTTCTTTTTGTCTAACGAAGGCATGAGGTTTACATAGAGGGAATTTCGAGAATCGAACCACTGAAGCTACAAGTTCCTAATCTTACGAGTATCCATTAACTTTATGTGAATAAATTACGATTACGGTAACACGGAGTGTGGTTAACAGTGATGATAAACAGTACTATGATATTAAAATATCAAATTGTCCATAAATCATCGTTGAAATACAACTATATATACTGGCATAGTTGCAAACTTGCACCTTCCTTTACTGCAGGCACACCCAAATAAAAAGTGAATTGCCAGACATTTTGTAATTTATACTGACTTCATTAGTTGGACTACTTAAGTCAGCACCACTAAATGTGGGATCAAATTAAATAATATAATTGATTTTGTCATTTGAAAGATTTTTGGCCGTTGATCAAATGTAGATCTCCCAGTGAACTACACATGGATGATTCCTGCCCATTGATCGAAAGTGGATTTCACAATGATCTACAGTCAGAAATAATTAATACGCGTGTAGACGACTGAGCGTAGCACGGCTCAAATATAAAAACTTGACATTAAGTTGAGTGCGTGTGCAACCCTGGATGAGTCTGCTCTGCTAACAAGGGAAGTGACAAGCATATGTGGATGGATCCAAACGTTTCAACTACAAAACGCGGTTTCTGTGCTTTTCATGTGAGCACTTCTTCAACTAAAAGGAAAAGCATTTTCCTTAATTATATAACACAGTTGGCAGCATGATCTTCCCTCTTTGCAACCTCAATTATTATACAGAAACAAAAAGAAAGAAGAATCTGTTGACTTATGGAGTGTGCAAGTCGAAATAGAAAATTTTAGAATGCACTAGTGTATGAGATGCGTCAGTGTACTAGATGGTTAGATTTACGTGTTTCGATTAAAACATTCCAATTTCTTCACCAAAATGCGACATTTTACATGAAAAATACGAGTCTTGTACAAGCTAAAAAAACCATAAAAAAGAAAGAAGAAAAGTGACAAGAAAAGGAGACACTTCCAAGAACTGCTTAGAGATCTGCCTAAAGCAATATTATGAGACATATTCGATCTAATTGACAGGTTACAGGCATTACAATCGTTTTATTTTATCACCACATATCCGAGACACAGCTAACAGTTTCGCTCATCATCCGGTTACTCAGATTGCTATTAGCCATACCAGCATTTCCGAGTCCAAAGCCTGCATTCTGCCCGGAGACTGCAATTCCAGCATACGGAGCATCCTCTCTGTGAATGGTAATGGTTGGTGAGACGTGTGCTGCTACCCCGCGCAAATTGTGAGGGTTGAGTGGTTGCGGCGTGCCTAGATGACCTTGAAGAATTTGATTCAAACTAGAAGTTATCGAGCCCCGAGCAACCATATCTTCAGCTAACTTCACCTAAAATGAAATCACCAATTCTTTAGTGACAAAGTTTTTACAACTGTCACATGATTTAGTACTTTTTGTTCTTCTGTGTTTTAGCATGATGTAGTATTCGTCAATCGCTGATCGCCATGTTGTTAAAACTATTTGTCATTGTTTTGCTCTATATCTACTACTTCACTCACTTGCAAGCACGAGGGCAAAGCAGAGGTTCTGTTTTAATGATTTTCCACTTCTTTAAACCCTATATGTTTGCTTGTTTTCTGTTTTCTTTTTATTTCACCGTCATGATTGCTTTGCTTAACATTTTGATAGTTTCGCGTTCAAACACTCGCTGATGTTATTTTATACCTTGGCTCTCAAAGCTTCCACATCCGATTTCAGCACTCTATTATTTGTATCAGCGTCACGGAACTGTTGAGAAGCATCCGTAAGCTGCCTATATAGGGTTGAATTTTCTCCCCTCAGTTGTTCAACCTGAAAGAAAACCAGAACTTGTGCATCAGACTAACTTCAAATACTCAATGTATAATCACAAACATCACACGGAAAACAAACTAATTACTAGTCACTACACACTAAATTTTGTTTTGGTAAAGAAAATATTTGATACCTGCAACTCGAGATCCGTCAGATGTGCTTGCTTTCGTCTTCTTGATCGCCTAGCAGACTCCCTATTCGAGACCATCCTGCAAGTTAATGACAAAGGTAATGCAGTTTTGGATCAATTCCCATCTTTAAAAAGAATGGAAACAGAAAAAGAGAGAGAATATGAAAGGGAAGCGATTTTTCACACACCATTTTTCCCATTGCACACGTCTCTTTATTCCTGTCCATTGGTTTTCCTTCGAATAGTAAATCCAAAGGACAGAAAAAAAGGATGGTGTGCAGAAGGAGAACAAATTATTTCCCATATATAATTACCTTCTAATGCGTTTGATATTGAGGGGGTCTGTGCTGTCTCCACACGGACCAACCTCTATCTCGAAATCATCCTCATCCGATTGTTCTCCGGAGGAACCACTGTAAGCTCCTCTTGCTTGGTTATCTCCGCCAATCGGTTTAGCAGCCGATGTTGGACTGCCAACTGAAAAACGACATATCAAAACCACTAAATCACACAAGAAGCAACAAATGGCGCCCGAAACATAAACATAACACGCAGAAAAAGCGATGAAAACACACACAAGCAAGCGTAAAGGTGCAAGCTTGACGTGTTTTTCCGAAACCATACCACAAATCGACGACTGGGAATCCATGGCTGCTGAGATGCAGGAGTTTTTTGGAGTGAGATTTTGAGTGCAGAGAAGGGTTTCTGTCAGTTCACCACTGCTTGAAAAACCATTCATTATATCCTGCATGTATGGAATATATATATACACACTCTGAATCATGTGCTTGCAGCTAGAAATCAAAATTTGACGCTTCATTTTATACTTGTCTTGTACTGGCTGCTATGAGCTCTAGATAGTCTCAAAAAGCCACCCACTAACCCACTAAAAGCACCAACTTTATTATGGAAAACTAATTAAGATTACCAAATAGTAAAAGGCAGGCAATAAAATACGAAGACACAAAAAGACGAACTAAATTCGGATTTCCATTGGTTGTGCTTACGCAACGTGCACACATCCGCCTTAATTTTATATGCACTTTGATGTCATCTATACATGCGCAAATAGACCAATTCTGACCATTGATAATATATTGTTAGAAATTAATCGCGCAAATGGCCGACTATTTGTACCACACCTTACTTTTATATACAAAATTGTCCTAACTCAACTGTCCAAATAAATTATTGTACTGATTAAAATAAGCATATAAGAGTCTTGAATAATTACCTTTATGACATGGAACTAATAATTCTATTTGGACACAAAATTGACATATTTTCACACCCCCACTTGTATTAGCTAGTGCATTCGTACGCGTATCAGTTTTGAACGTCTAAATAACATTCGAGTATTAACTTAACTATAAAAAACACTTTGTTATGTGCCAAAAGTAAATCCATAATTTTTCTAAAAAGAAAACATCTCTACGATTTAGAATTCTATATGTGTGTTTCTCACACAATTGACATGAGCCTCGCCATCATCAATGACTTGTTAAACTGGGAACTCTCAAGCATGATGTAACTGGCTTGCCAATTGCCATACATGTTTTGAATTAAGTATGATTAATTACCCAAGATTAAATTAATTAACTAATCAATATACCGTCACCTTTTCTTAAAATAAACATAAAATTATCAAGCAAAATTCATTTTGGACTCCCACAAACGTTTTGGTCCAAATATAAGTAAAATGTTAGAGGAATTATTTTTTTTAAACCAAATAATCTGACAATAAAGTAAAACTTCATAATTTAATAACTTTATAAAAATAATACTAACCGCTAACTGACACATCATTTAATTTTAAAAATTTTGTAGTCTTACCGTTACTCAATATTAAAACCGCACAAATAATAACATGTCAAATTGTATCAGATGACGTGGCACTGGACCCCGGTGTCCGAAAGTCCAGTAAAGTGAGAGAGAGAGAGAGAGAGAGTGAGTGTGTGTGACTAACCCGATTTTTGAAAGCGAAGCTGAGGTCGCCGGCACAAACCTCGCCGAAAAACCCATCCATATCGGCGAAATTCCTGTCCGTCGCCCCAAATTCGCCGATTTTTCCATCCCGGTGGCCTTGCGTATCGGCGGCCTCCTGACCGATCATGGACTTCTCCCGTAAGTACTCCAGGGCCTCGCCAAGAGAAAACTCCGACGGGCTCCGCTTCAATTCGAAGGGGGACGACGCTGTTTGGGAGCGAACCGCCACGTGGCAAGCCTGCTTTTGCTCCATTTGGGGATCTCTGTGCTACCTCCGGTGAGATTAGCAGAGAGAGAGGGAGAGGGAAGGGGGAGCGAATAAGAGCAGAGGGAGTGGGTATAAATAGCAAAATGGGGTGCGGGAAAGTACGTAAAGAAAAAGTGGGCGGCACATGAAGTTAAAAGTTTAATATTGGATTAGATTACGTAAATGCCCTTGGGAATTGTACGATATGGCGCGGGATGTGGGTTTTGGGGTAATTACACACAACAGGATCTTCGTGTGCAAGTAATGCAATATTGTATTTATTTAATTTTATTTGTGAAGATCTGGACCGTTGATTCCTAGAATCTGGAAAGAATCACGACGCTGACACGAAACAAGTTGATTGTTTGGTGGGCCACCTGAATCTGCTGGGGTTTTAGGTTCTTTGTTTTACTAGAAAAACTGGAAAAAACTTGGTGAAGGAAAGTTAAAGAAAACATCGATTAATATCATTTTATATTCCTCATTTTTTGATGTCGGTATGATTTAAACATGAGACTTCTTCAAATATTGAAAAAAATATCCGAATAGATTAAGAGCTAGTTCAAAACATTTTACACAATATTTGTTATATCACATTAGTTAAGACATGTTTTAGTATACGGTTTTAATTAAGAGTGATTAAATAGCATATCTAAACTCAGTACATTTTAGTATCATATTTGGAGTGGCAATGTGTTCGCAAATTGAATTAGTGTCGACACAAACACGATTAAAGTAAATCTGAAAGCGACACTATTATTACGTATTAACATAACATATATGATGTTCATAAACACAAAATGGGCCACAAAATATGAGGTTTACATAAAATACTATATCAAAACTATGTGATATGTCCTTTTTCTTCTTAAAAAAAAAAACAAAAACTTTGTGAAATGTTACATTCTAGTTTGAGGGTTAAGATAAAATATGAATTTGACTGTCGTAGATGCAATTCACTAGTAAAGTTGGACTAACTTTCCCTAGACCAATAACAATATATTTTTTTGATTGAACATGACAAATTAAAAATGAAAGATGAAATTTAGATGAAAGATTATTTGGGTCCACTTATTTAAATAGGTTCGACTTACTATCATGCGAAGTCACTTAATAGAATTGTTATAGTGAATTATTGGTCCTTATTTTGACCACACAAAAAAAATTATTGATCCTTATATTTGTAATAGAAGGTCTAATTTATTTATTCAACCATTTTCACTATGAGGCTATATTTAATTATGTTCTTCTAGAGATTTGGCTCTTCATATTTGATAGGTCCTTGTCCATAGGAATTTGACATGGTTTAAATGATTTTAATAGTATTGAGGAGCTAGAACTATGAATAAACTTTTTCTTTTTTAAATGGTGATGCTTGTCTACACAACCTAACCTTTTACATCATCCTCCTTAATCATAACACTAATACATGTCATTAGCAGCTTGATATTGCTCAAGCAATGCTAGCATCATTCATTTATGTGGTTGTATCGACTGTAAGCCGTCAATGCATTACAAGTGGGCCACGATCATCTACTGATGCATAGGCAAGTGTGTTAAAGACATATATTATAGATGGACAAGTGTTTTGCTTTTGGATCGAATATGGAAATGCATAGTTGCTACTTTTGGCCTATGCCCTTATCACAATTCCTAAAGTCCCTTATAATTTCATGGATATAAAGTTTGAATTAGAGAATTTAATCAAGCAAGGACTCTCCATGTTCTTTAATCAATCTGGATAAGCTTTAAACTATGGTGCCACCAATGAAATGCAGTCAAAAACCAACAAAAGATCACACTATGTAATCCTCCATCTTTATATATATGCAAAAGCTATAAAATTAAATGCCTTGAAAGCAAAGCATATAGCTAGGGCTTAGTGGTTTGTTTAGGTAAATAGAGTGGATCTCTAAGGATTTTTTTAACTGTGGCGATGAGGGAAGCCTGATTTGGACAAGCACCGACCTAAAAAACAAAGATGCTGATGGATGCTTTGCATGCTTTGCTAAAAAGGAGGGTTTTCTCCTTCACTTTCTTTTGAGTTTTTTAAGCCAATGAGCTTTGATTTTGCCTTTTTTTTTTCACGGCTTTATTTTATTTACTCTTATTTCAGACCAGGTAATACCTAACTTTTTTTTAAAGATGAATTATCAGAAAAGCCCCCACGTCAGAACCACCATGAAAAAGTTGTCTAATTTCTTGCAAATATAAAAATGATCAAGTGGCCAAAAGAAAAGAAAAACATCCCAAGTTTTGGATTTCATGATGAGTGATATATTGGACTAAATTTTCTATACCAAAAATGGACTTATTCTCTAAATTCTACTTGTGGTATTAATGCTTTTCTTACACTACAAGGTTTCTTTTGAGTTCTGATAATTGGATGGGATTCCCTTAGGGCTAGGGGCTACGACTTTTTGTTTGAAATTTTCAGTTCGAGTTGTAGGATTTTCTTCGTTTCTACTTTTTTCCCATTAATAGTAACGGCCCTTCAAATTTCAATTATTTACAACTCCATTTCATTATCCTTTCTGTATTTCCTTTTCCTCATAAAAGAATAGGTCTCACTATATTTGGGGTACCATTTGAACTCACGTACAGGTACGTAGGTGCAACTTCTAATGCCCACGATATCACCTTTTGTGAAAGTGGCATGACAAGCCAATTGGTTAGGCAGTTCTACTCATGTTTTTCTCCTGAATGAAGAGTTGTCAATCGAGTTCATAGGAAAAGGAGTGTGCATGCATAAGTTGTAGGCGGCCATGAGGACACGTAACGTTTGGTGACTTGAGAACCCCTTGATTACTTTACGTGAGAAAATGCCTTACAATATCTCGTTGTGTCTACAACATTCTGACTCACTAAGACACAAGAAGTTTTTTCAAGTTCTTTAAACATGTAGGGTTTCAAATGTTAAGGGGTGCTCCATGGGAAGCCCTATATGCCCCAGTAAAGCAGTGGCATCAGCCGAAGCTGCCGAAAGCCCAACCAGTAGGGAACGTGTTGAATAAAGGCTAGTTGGCTCAAGGTGTTTGATTGGCTCCAAATTATGGGGCTTCATAGAGTATGGGGAATTTGGTTGCTTCCTGGGAAGCATATTCGTGGATTCATGCGATTTGCTGATTGCATTCTACTAACCAATTCATAGCCAATCCTAGTTGTGATTCAGGCATTGGATTTGCATTTTGGAGATTTTTTAGTATGATTCGGAATATCTTATATTCTAAGATTTTTAACCGTGAAATCATTAATTGAAGTGAGAAATGAAATTAAGCTTTGAAGTTTGAAAGGTGGAGATGAAACACAAAATGCGAGCAGCCGGTAGCCAGGTTACCTTAAATTATCCTTTATTTATTTTATTTATTCACTGGCAAGATGAATTCAAACTTGAGACTTGTTTAGAAAGTGTTTTTAAAATAACTGAAAACGCTTTTGATGAAAATATTTTTGAAACAAATCCTTAGTAAAAATGCAAGTGAATTCTAAAAAAGCACTTGAAGTGCTTCTTACAAGAAGCACATAACTAGTGGTTCTTCCAAAATACACTTCAGGTGCTTTTGAAATCTAAAAATACTTTCATCAAAAGCGCTTTTAGTATTTTAAAAGCACTTCTAAACAAGCCGTCGGTCTTAAGAACGAATATATCATTGGACAAAGAGCTAGTTGGTTAATAAACATTGAGAATGTAAATCGGTGAAACAGTCTGCGTATATATAGTAGGCTTTCTCTAGTGCACAAAAAAAGTGTACATTTAAGTTACACATCTGAATAAGAGTTGTTAAATTATTTAACCTAACGAAATCTAAGGCTCTTGTTCATATGTGCAACTTAAATGTGTCCTTTTGATGTGAGAAAATTCAATACATCTACTGTGATCTTTTTTTACCAGAGGCAGCCCAATCCATTCAATTGGATCAAACAGCAAAGTAAGTGGCAAAAGTAGCCTTACTCTTCCAGGCCCAAGCCTACCGGATATGAAAAAGAAGTAAGATCAACTTTCATTTATGTAATTGCTTTCTAATAAATCAACAACACTTTCATTTCTGTGCTTAATCTTCAAAAATAAGAACACTCTTACACTGTCAGCAAATCTGATTCTGATATTGAAAGCAGCACCTGTTGAGTTATCTAAGCTGTGCATCGGCTTTTCTTCGAGCTTCAAAGGATCCATCAACGGCCAAGCTTTGAAGAGAAGGAATACTCCACGGTTTCGTTAACAGACATCTTGCAACCTCATCTTGCTTCATCTTTACACAGCCTCAACGGAAGAGTGATTGAATTTTCCTGCCCTCTTCGAGAACCAAATCTTGCAAGACCGATACGAGTAGGCACTAAAATCCTGATCTTTCCAATCTCCTCCAGCCCTTCCGAGCAAGCACTGGCATTGTCAAAAACGCCTGACTTGTCATCCATCAGCAGCGCAATATGCAGAGGAACTTCCTCGAAAGACTGAAGAGTGCTATGGACAGCATCTTTTTACCAGCTGGATGTCTTCCTTTGAAAGTCTACTGACGCTGGAATGGCTCCAGGGCACTCCATCATAATATTTGGAATATTTCTGTTCTTCCAGAAAAACAACTATGACTCATCACAAAACACCAATTTCCCTCCTTTTTGACACAGCCCTTGTTCACCAACAGAGTTGACAACCTTCCCATAACTGAACCTCAAAGGCATTCTCCCAAGCACCCTATGAAACTCGCTTATACACTCCCCTCTCCTCTTCCTATGCTTCGTTTTCCTACTACTCAAACCCACCTGTGCAACCTCCCCAATCAATCCTCGTCGTGCATCACCATCATCATGATCATTGCGTGCATCCCCCCAATCCCTAACCCTCTCGGCTCCTACCAATATAGGCCCTGCATTAACCTCATCCGCCACCACAAAATTCATCAATATGTCCTCGCAATTCTGCATCTTATCCACGATCTTCCTCATGCTGGCCATCACCGGTCCTCCTGCGCAGCTGTACCGAAACAAATACTCGCTTTTAAAAAGCATAAACTTGGTGAGCATGATAGAGTACTTGTCTGGATGAACGGTGTAGATCCACTCTTTCCTTGACAAATCTATGTCGTGTGACCTGACAAAGAACCCAACCAGCCGATCCGGGTTTGATCCCCACATTCTAAACGCAAATTCGAAGGATTTGGGGTCAACTTCAACATCATCATCACAGACCAAGACTGCTCGGGTCTTAATTTCGGGTCTGGGAAGGAACCGATTATTGAGGCTGTCCGATGCTTGGCGGATTACAGAGATGCCGCTGAATCCGAAAGATGATTCTGTGAGATTGCGGGCCAGTTGGGACAAGGTCTGGGACAGGGTGGAAGGGTTTCCCCAAAGCACGAGAATGGATGAAACCAAAGATGAGGCTGCATATGTGGCGACAATGGATTGAAGGAGAGGAATGCGAGACTCGGAGTAGCCATTGATGAGTACGGTTAGCTGGTCAGAAATGAGAGTTTTCGGGTCTTGTCGCGCTTTGGGGTTGCAAGGATCGGTAGAAAGTGTGCGGACAGATAGCACATGAACACCCCCAAAGTACAAGATGAACAAAAACATGAGAATTACAAAGGTATTTGGAAATGAATTCATCATCATTGCCTTGTTGTTTTTCTAACTCATAAGAATTTATGCATCAACCAAACCCTAACCCTTTCGATTTCGGAACATTCTCGAATACAAAATCTACCTGTTGTGAAAAGATAAAAAACAAGATTATCACTCACTAGCAGGGAAAAAATGCACAGAGACCAGTTAGAATCACAAAATTTTGCACAATTAAACAGGAAATTAAGCTAAAAAAAGGGCTTTTGAATATATAAGCGGGATAAATTTGGTTGGTAAAAACCTTGAATCTGATTCCAAACTCAAATTCGTGCTACTGAATGAAACCCTAGAATCGAATTCATATTCTTTCCAATAAAAAATTTCTCAACAGACAAACAACAAATCGAAGAAAACTTACAATTAAAATTAAAATTAAAATTTTAATCAAGCTAACAAATCAAAATATGAGATTGTATTCGGAAGTACCTGAAATCGACGCAGAGCAATCGAATTTGGGCATCGATTTCGTCAGATTTGAAATGAACTTCTTTATTATTATTCAAATTATTTAATTGAAATATAGAAGTAGCCCTGGGCGATGTCGTCTTGGGTATACCTCTTTGCTAAAAGGCGCGCGTAACTAAACCGATGCAAAAATCAACATTATTTTTTTGGTCAAGTACAAAATAATTACGTAATTCTAAATTGGTCTCAACTTTTTAAAACATTTCAAATAACTATCTAAAGTTTTAAAAATTAAACATCCGTTAGGTCACGAGCATTAAGTGATGACCTGGATAAGTATTGAAGCGGGATTTCACTCTGACTTCATTTATAAAGCTCTAAATCTCCAAACCGATCCTTTTTAACTAGACAAAGTTAGTGTTGAACTTAGATAAGAGGGGTCTATTTAATGATTCAAAACTCTTTAAATGACGTGTTAGTGAAAATTAGCTCCAGTATTTGTTTACATTATCACTTACCATTAATGACATCATCAATTAATGGTATTAACGTCATCACTTAACGCTGATGACCTAACGAGTGTCCATTTTTCAAAACGTAAAATAGTTATTTGGAATGTTTCAAAAGGTTTGGACTAATTTGGAATCACCTCTAAAGGTTGGATAGTTATTCATACTTAACCCTTTTTTTTAAAGGTTTTTTTTAATTTTTATCACAAATAGTCATTTATGTTTTATCAACTCATCAGTTTGGTTTTTTATGTTCTAAACTCATCAATTTTATCCGTTATGATTAGTCCTTATCATTCAACTTCGTTAAAAAATTTATTATGTGTTGACTTGAAATTCATGTGGGGCCAACCGAGCCGATCATATGCTGCCAACTGGTTAACTATGAACAACTTGAACTCTCTTATTTCCTTATAAAAATTGCTCTACAATCTCTTTAGAAAAGGGTAGAAAAATTTTACATAAGGCTAGGTAGGGAATATTTGGTTTTAAGAACAAAAAGGCTTATATAAAGGCTAAAAATGGCTAACTAGGGAAAATAATAATAAGGGTTGGCTAGAAAGGCTCAAACAAAAGAAACAAATGCCTATATTATTTCCAAGTTTTTACATGAATTGATTAATGCAGCGAGAGATATAAAGCAAGTTCTAGAGATACTTGCTCAAGGATTACATAAGATCATTAGATTCACATATGAAGCGTTAAATCATGCTCTCACATCAACAAGGCTATAAGTTTTCCAAATCAAGATCATAAAAAATATGGTTAAAACAAAGATAATGTAAATAACTAATGTCAAGCTTAAATTTCTTGAAAATTATGAGAAAATAAAGACCGAATCTCATCACTGAATTGGGAAGTAGCCAATAAGCACAAGACTCAAAGAAAAATAAAATATTTTTGGATTTTTCGACATTTCTTATTTTTATTTATTTTATTTTTTTAGAACTAGAAATAAAACAGAGAAAGGAAAGCAAATATTAAAAAAAAAAGTAACGAAAGAAATAATAATAAATAAAAAAACTAATTAACGATGACACACCCTGACCCGGATGTACAGGTGGACACCCAAAAGCCAGGTGTGCTGGCCGACACCTCGTGAGGTGACGAAAGCCATTTAGAGGAATTGAAGAATAAATAAACAAACCGAAGTAAAATAAGCTCAGAGTGCACGAAAGTGTGCGGGCGGAAAGAATTAATAAAATAATGAGTTGTGAACAGAGTAGAGGATACAAAATAATTACAAGTGTAGAGATTCCCTACATTGTCATACCACCGCGTCTCGATGTCGATAGCTCCAAGCCAACTAATCCTGGAGGGGCGCAAAACATAAAACGGTGAGTGGGTCAAAAAGCAAAGTTTGATAAAACCTTTGTTTTCAAGAGTATACTAACCCCTCGTTGGAAAACAAGTATAGTTTGAAAATAAGTCATACCCTCTGGCATGAACCTCAAAATACTATAATAAAAATATACGGGTACTCTCTGACAATGATTACTGACATGCTCACCCATATGTAAATACACAAGTCCAAGTAGCTAAACTACGAGGAACAAGCTAGGTATATAAGTAATACGCTGAGTACTACAATGACGTGAGTCTAACGCTAAGCGTTGTGCACAAAGTGCAGTCACACAAGTTCGAGTTGCCTAGTGCAACCTAGAACAGGCTAGTACCTACAATGGAACCAAAGCTGCGTAGCGGTACTGGTAGTGACTATTCCAAACATCAAGGCTAGTCCTGGCCACAAGACTGAGTACTAATACCTGGGGTGTTATACATCTACTGATGAGCAACAATATAAAACATGTATGGCAATATAATACGAATGTTCTACCTCCAACAAATGTATATGATATGAGTTATGCTAACAGTTTGAAGAAAGCATTGAAAAACCATACCTACATATACATTTATCAAAACAAAGACCCACTCACTCACCTGTAGGTAGTCGGGTCGTAGCCCCCCTGTCATGGGTAGCCCCGGTAGTCCTATGGATAAGTCTCACCTATATGAGATATCACTGTAATAATGATTAAACTCATAAAGGTTACTAATTAACTAATTAATTGTACCTATCCCTTGTTTCCTCAACACGGAGGTCTAAAACACTCCGAAAAATATCGTGCGTACTGCCCCTAGGTAGTATGCGTCGTCACGAGTCGCCTCGCGAAGACAGAATCGAAAAAGGATGCTCCACGCGCGGGTCAAAAGCGGCAAGCCGTGACTCCACGCGCGAGTCAACCGAGCCGGTCTGAACCGGTTTGCTGACGCTACTAGGGCCGGTTTTAACCGGTTTGTTGACGTCATCGCCGGTCATCCCTGCCGATTTTCCGGTCGCCGACCGCCGGAAACTGGGTTTTTAATGCCGGAAACTTCAAATTGCTATATCTCACTCATTTCAAGGCCAAATCACACGATTCAAGTACCAAAATGAAGCTGGGAACAAGGAGAATAAGATTGTACCATTTTGGGGGCCAAAATCTGGCCAGAGCTGGCCGGAAAATTGAGAAGAAGACACGGCCATAAAGTGGCCGATTCCCAGATCGATGATTCTTGGCCAAACACGGCCATCCAAGGTTTGATTTAGGTTCTTGAGACCACCAGGAGTTCAATGGTGGTGCCATTGAGGAAGATTGAGCTCGGTTTCATCGAGAACTCGTTGGGGAAATTCTTGGGTCTTCACCGGAGTTTCTGGGAACTCAAGCCCGATGCTCGAGCTTGGGTCTGCTGGGTTCAGTCTGAGTGGCTGGGCTCGGTTGTGTTGATGGTTTGCCTGGGAGTGGTGGCTGAGCCACTAGTTTGGCTCGGTGAAGAGGTGGACGGGAGAGAGTTTGGCTTGTTTGTAGGGGGAGATAGAGAGATTGAGTGGTGAGGGAGAGTGACAGAGATAGAGAGACAAAAGGACAAGGCCATATGGGCCAACAGAAAGGTTGGGCCCCAGCCCAACAACCCAAACAGTCCAAAGTAAAAATACGGGAAACGTCATCCAACGCCCGTATAATATTCGTTTGGACTCCGAATGACGTCCCGCTCGCGTCCACGAATTCGTAACGACGAGCACGACAAGAAAATAAAAAGGGAAGGGTCGTACAAGTTACGACGCAAAAGTCAACCAAGGGCATTTTCGTCATTTCCCACTTCCGAAACTAAAATATTTCTATTTTCCGAAACGGGCTGTAACAAACGACCTAACTTAACTAGCTTAAAAATTGAAAGTGGCATTTGTTTTAACTCTCACCCCCAAACTTAAATTTGACAATGTGTACCCAATGGCAAACAAAATAGAAACACAAAAAAAAAAAAAAAATCACGAATGAATAATTAAAAATAAAAAAAGCTCTCGGACAGTGTACTTCCCGAGTTTAAAAGAGATGCACCAAGCGAATATGTAGAGGACAATCCACCCCCAAACTTGAACTTTTGTATCAACAACAAAGTTAAGTTAAACAAGAAGAAAATTATCAATAAAAAAAATTAAAGCTAAAAAACTAAAATAAGTAACAATCCAATTAAGTAAGTGGTAGAATCAAATTCAATCCCCAGCAACGGCTCCAGAAACTTATTGCGAAAATTAGATAACCAAAATTAACCTCACTTAATCTCGAATTTTAGTGCTCTCAAGTATACGAATCGGATGATAGTGTAGCAAATACGCACATATATCGTCCCACAAAGATTGAATTGATTGTAAAAATCTTACTAACTAGATTGAAACAAATTATAATCGAGAAGCTTTAACGGAAAAAATATGAGATTTTGAATTCAACTTAAAATTAAATAAAAATTGAAAATAAAATGCATGGAAATAATAAAATTGAAAGCATAAGAAAACAAAACCTAGGGCATCCGAATTCACTGTAACCAATTCTACTTAATCCCCTTAATATGTTATGAACAAGTAATTCCTCAATATCGATGATTGAGTTTCCCTAAATTATTCAATGGTCATGGCATTTGGTTGCACCAAAAGTATCATTACATGTTAACCCTCTATGGCATCTAGACGAATTTAAACAGGTAAGTACCCATTAAGCTTAATGGAAGTTGTTGGAAAATCACACAAACCCTAATTGCATGATATCTACAAATAAGAGTTTATGGTATCGATTGCAAGAAGCTAAACCAAGTTAAGTATGGCATTTACTCTAACTTGCATCAAATCAACTCAATTAAAATCTAGATGGTGATCAAACATCTAAATAAAAATCAAGCGCATTACAAATAGCAAAATATATTCAATATGGATGAAAAACTTAATAATAACAATGCCAAAAAAATATGAAGTATTCATGATCAAGCTACATCGTAGCCCTAGAAAAAAAAAACCCTAGAAAATCTTTGTTGTGCCATAGCCCAATAAAATGGTGTATTGTGTTCTATGTCCTTTTTCATAATCAAAACCCATGAAAGCGGCTGGAGCATTAGTCAGTCCAAAAGGCATCACCAGGAACTCATAATGTCCATATCGTGTTCGGAAAGCAGTCTTGGGCACATCATCCTTGCGGATACGCAACTGATGATATCCAGATCGAAGATCAATCTTGGAGAAAACTCGTGCACCCTTCAACTGATCAAACAGATCATCAATACGAGGCAACGGATAACGGTTCTTCACAGTCACCCGGTTGAGTTGCCTGTAATCTATGCATAGACGCATACTCCCATCTTTCTTCTTGACAAACAACACCGGAGCACCCCAAGGTGAAGTACTGGGTTGAATAAACCCCTTGTCAACTAACTCCTGAAGTTGAGTCTTTAACTCCCTCAATTCAGCTGGAGCCATACGATATGGTGCTCAGGAAATAGGATCAGTACCTGGTATTAGATCGATCGTGAACTCAATCTCTCTGTCAAGAGCTAAACCAGGTAAGTCCTCAGGAAAAACGTCGGGATATTCATTGACCACGCGAACATCCTCGACACGAACTGGAGAATCTTCTTTCATCACTACATGAGTCAAGTACCCCTGGCAACCCTTCTGCAACAATTTCTTCGCCCTTAGTGATGAAATCAAACAGTTCTGCAAAACTCTTTTCTCGCCTTGGAAGACAACCTCTGGTCTACCAGGTGTTTGGAACGTGACCACTTTGGTACGACAATCCACAATAGCATGATACTTGGATAACCAATCCATACCCAGAATAAGATCGAAATCAACGATATTTAAAGGAATGAAGTTCGCCTCCATAAGTTCGTCACCGACGAAAACTGGGCAATCTCTAAACTCCCATTGAACGGTGCTCGTCTGCCCCATAGGCTGAGCTATAACTAACTCACACTCGAAAGGTGATGGTTGGGGATTTACTTTCTTAGCGAACATAGGGGATATAACCGAATAAGTAGCACTCGGATCAATTAAACCTCTAGAACGAACACCAAGAACTTCCAACGTACCTATAATGACTCCTAACCACGAGTAATCTCAGGGAAGGTACAACCTTTACCTCCCTGAACTGCATTGACGATGACTTGCCCCAACTGGGCATAATCAGTTAAATCTGGCTGACGTCGAGGTGGCATAGCTCTGAACAAGGAAATACTGAGATACTCAGTACAAGAATGATGTACACTAAGTGTTTGTCATAAGAATTCTTTGAACCTATGCTCTGATACCAAACTGACACACCCCACCCTCGATACCCACGTGGATACCGAATGCGGGCGTGCTGGCCGACACTCATAAGTGACGAAGCCATTAAATGCATGACAACACTTAGTGGAAACAAAATTAAATTACCATAAAGTTTGTGGAAATCAATGTCAATATGCATATGGTTCAGAGCGTACTAATTTTGAAACAGCGGAAACCAAATAATAAAATAAGTTCCTAGAATCTCTATCCATAACAGGGATGGATATTATTATAGAAACTGAAAAGAAAAGATAAATCCCTACATGGTCGGGATTGATGATTAGAGTTGCCACGCAGATGCCTCGACTTCGCCGAATGCACTATCACTATGTCCTGAAGGGGGCGCAAAAACAAAGGTGTGAGTGGACGAAAATAAAAGTTTTTGCAAAACCTTTCTCTTTTCAACATAATAACCCCCTGTTTGAAATCCAGTATATTTGCAAAATCATACTATCATAGTATGTATCAAAACGTACTTTATAAGTATAGCTGAAAACGTATATCAATATAAAATCCGTAGATAGCAAATCATATTTCCAATAGTCCTTTCATCATATATACCAATAATATAAATATAGGAAAACCAACACAGGGTATATAAGCAATCACCCATGTATGTGTTGAGGAACAGCCTCTCAATCCCTGTACAAGCACTTTACGTTATTCAATTAAATTGTACTCCTAGTACCACACACATGTAAGCATCTACGCCTTAGCGCGTCACACCCGAGTCCTTACGTAGTGGGGCCTTTTCCCCAAATATAAACATAAACGTAAGACAAGCTTGCACTAAGGTATTTATCGGACAATACCCCTGGAGTACAGTGCGTGTGACCCAAACATGTGAGACTTGTCCTACGGCCGTGAGACGGTACTACAACGTAGTGAAAGCATACCAAGTGTGTTTGAAAACATACATACATATATCACGTGTAGAAGCCAATAATTAAATACCAATATTTCCATATAAATATATTCAACCCTCAAAATCATTTCATAAAATATATCCCTGTATATAAACATATCTCAAACCATTTCATAATATATAACCATAAATAAATACCATATGGTTGCATAATTGAATACCAACATATATATATATAATCATGTCCCAAAACATTTAAAATCATGTAAGAAACCATTTCAATAATTATTTTCAAGCATATAAATCATTTATTCAAAACAAAAGTCCACTCACCCGTGATCGGGAGTGAAATCTCCCTCGGTGTTGCCCTCCTCGAAGTGTGGCGCCGAAGAATTACCTATTTAATATTAGGGGAAAATTAGAACCTCCCTAATATAAATTAATTTAGGCCCTATAGAAAAATATTCCAAAAATAATACTATTTTAGAGAAAACGGGCCCGTGTCTCCACGTGCTGGCACGTGTCACCCACGCGCGGCACGCGCCTGCTGAAGTCATCCCACGCGCATGCTGACGTCAGCCACGCACCTGCTGACGTCAGTGCCGTTAAAGTTAATGGAATATACCTTTCTGACGGAATATTCTGACGCCGTTAGGAATATTCCGTTACCGTTGACGGAATATTTCTTCTTCTTCCTCCCCTCTCCGGTCGCCGGAGCTGCCGCCGGCGCCGCCGTCCTCCGCCGTCTGGTTCGCCGGAATTCTGGAAAATTTTCCGAAAATGTCCAAAACTTTAAAAATTCATATCTTCTTCGTTCTTTGGCCAAATTTAACGTGCCATATATCAAAATGAAGGTATTGACGAGTAGAATATTTTCATACCAATTTGAGGCCGGAAAAATGGCCGGAGATAGCCTGAAATTGGCCGGGAAGCTTCGGGAAACCATAATTCTGTTCTCCTTCAAAACTGCACCAAATTGGACGTTCTTTATATCGATTTGAACCTACTCAATCCAATAAAACCAATGGTAATGGTTTCGAGGCTTACCTATGTCGGGATTGTACAGAAACTTGAATGGCAGTTCGTCGTTTTCGTTCCGGCATCGGTTTGGATGATTGGGCTCGAGTTTGGGGATTCTGAAATCACAGCGTCGTCCAGAATGATGAGACGATCGTGATGGTATGGATTTTGGGCAACGGTTCGCCGGTTTTGTGATTCGTCCAAAGGTTAGGGTTTCGGTGAGGTTTTTGGCTTAGAGAGAAGAGTGGAAGAGAAAGAGAGATAGAGGGGGAGAATGTGCAGGAATGAGAGGAAGGGTTGGCTGCACAGCAGCCAGCCAAAAACCCTAATTCCAACTTACGGAGTGAAAATTACTAAAATGCCCCTACACTTTAAAGTTCCGTAAAACGTTCGTTTTAACTCCGAATTGAGTTCCGCTTGCGTCCACGCGTTCGTATCGACGAGTACATCATGAATATGTAAAGAAAATAATTTTTACAAATCGTCCCGAAAAGTCAACAAAAGTCAACATTGACACTAGGGGTATTTTGGTAATTTCACATAAATTTTGGGATGGGTTGTAACAGTGCGCTCCACTCGAGGATGGATAGTTACCAACGAACCATGTGCTAATGCTTCTAGAATGACCTTCCGGAATGCGTATCGGGATGACCTTTGAAGTTCTTGTTGATCCGGGACTAGCCAAGTCTAGCTAGTCTTGCCTATTTGTCTTCAAAGATCTGATATCTTGGAGTTTCGAACCATATTATAAATCTTGTTTGGAGTACTGAATGCATAGCTAAAAAACTGGATGCAAGGCGGAATACGCCTATATATTCAATGACTTAGACGCCTTAGGAAATAGTTTGCTTTTGTCCACTTTACTTAGTTTAAGCCTTAAAATAAAGTTTAAGTAATCATCATTTGCTTCCTTGTCGTGGAATGGAGTTTATCTGCCAATCTTTCCGGAATAAACGAATTCAGAGTAAGACATGGGTGTATTGATCAAATTAAGGATGATATTTTTCGTATGTATCCGGAATGGCCTCCAGATCCGATGTCACTCCTGACATGCTTGTTTGAGTTTGTTGTTGTAGAATGAATTTAAATGTTTATAGACTGGGATCCACATGACTTTGATTCAATTTGTTTTTCCACCTTGCCCTATTCTGGGTTTGAGGATTTTAATAATTGTAATGAGCAATCAAGAAAGGGCTTCCTTCCTAGTTTGAATTGCAATGATCGCTTGCACACGGGATAGGAAACACTTTATGAATCCTTTTGTCGGACCCCCAAATACATTGAACTTGAGCATTTCTGATCGGACTAGACTTAGTTGACTTGTCTAAGGCACTTCCATGAATCAGAGCTCCACAGAAATAAAATTCCATCTTGAGGATTTCCTAGTCTGGATGCCTCATTCTGACATGCTGACTTCTTAGACACAAAGGTCATTGCAGAACATACTTGACTTAGTATGTTGGTCCGAGATATAAGTAATCGTACTCTGGAGGTGGAGTTTAGATCTACTACCTCGGATGAGTTCTGTATCGCCCTACTGATTATTCTCTCTAATGGCTAGAGCTTGTGTTTGAATGTTATAACTCACAACCCTTGGGTTGCATAAACTTTCTGGAAGCCGGATGGTGCACTGGAGCTCTGGAGCAAATGGGTCGTGTCCCAATGTCTGTAGTTCGCCAATTGTAATCGCGCTTAATACAGCTCGAGTCTCCTAAGCTGCTAGCCAGAACACCACGGAATGGGCTATAGGAGACTCTGAATGCACTTAATACTTTGAGTGTTTTAGACTTGCAATTCTTGCATAGTTACAAAGTAATAGGGCGAATATTGTGTTCAGTAGAAAATTTTAGGTATTCCTTAGGAGTACTCCTTATTCCGCAAAAGATAGTGTGAAAAAGAACAAACAAAGTCACGCGAGAATCAAAACGTCCATACTCTTGCAAGGGAAGATTGGAGTTTGATGTGTGGGTGGTAAGATTGCACATTCCTTGGGCGACTGCAAAGATGATCTGAAAAGATCATACCCAGTTTTGAGAGTTTGATGTCCTGAATATGCAGTTCCCGACGTCGGCCCATACTAGGTGCCTGAGTTATTGCATAGGACGTTATGTCTACGTGTAGACAAACGGTGTAAGGGTTTTGTGGCTCGTTATGATTCCATGCCCCAATCTCATTGAAGAAGCACGTAATATCTTGCATTCAATCATAGATATAATATTTAAGATAATCAAAAGTACTTACCTCTTGGAGCGCTACCATAGTTTGCACCAAGGTTGATCCCTCGTTAGTTGGGCCTTTATGTTTTTCATACTACTTCCTAGCGCCTTAGTATGAAATTGAATCTTTGTGCATGTGCAGGACTATATTCGTGCCCCAGTCGTTGACGCTTTGAGCGTGTTGCTCTTTGAAGTTTGAACCTGAAAAAGGCGAACTTTGCAAATCTGCAAAAAATTGTTGTTCGTAGTAAAACGGCTATATTTTCTTCATTAGGGACAGGAATCATAAGCTGTAAAGTGTTACGGAAAGCTAACATATGTAGCTTTCCAACGATATAAGCCTCGTTATCTGATTATGTCTAAAGAATTCCAGTTTAGTCTACAAAGTGGACTGATATGCATAGGCAGATTGTTGATTGCCTTTTACTCTGTTTCGGAGTTGCTTCATGCTCCGCGTTGTAACTACTCTTGGAAGTTCCGAAGTTGCAGACACACTTTTCATGTCCTCTAGATTAGCCACTTTTTCCTCCGGAATTGCTGACACACTTTTCATGTCCTCTAGAGTAGCTAATACTTATACTTTAGCTTGTAGAAATTGACATGTTGTCTAAGCTTAATTGCCTCACTTGTTCATTCTAGATGAAACATTCGGGTTTTGTAATATTGAGTTGAGCATATAGATTACTTGTGCCACATGCCAATTCCTTGATTGTAGGAATCTCCAAGAGTATAGAAAACAAATCAAATCCCCAGTCAGACCTGGCTTTCGTGTCTTGCAGAGCAAGTAGGTCTGTCTCAGCAAGGTTTGTGGTACTTGCAGACTGTTCCGCAGCCCAACAAGGTGTGGTGGCACTGTTTGTTCAGTTCATCATTATCGGAGCTGTTTGTCCATAACCGGACTACGAAGATGCATTGTACTCCAACCCGCCTTACTCCGGCTAGTGAAAAATTAATGGTCTCTCGCAAAATGGCGATCCCTTTGAGGATGGATAATTATCCAAGGACCATGTGTTTCGGAGTAGGTCAATTCTTTATGTGTAAGATTTGGGTCCAGAACCGCCATGTGGTGTAGGAATTGTCTTGAATTCACGTGTGAGACGGTTGAATTCAAAATCTCATATCTTTTCCGTTAAAGCTTCTCGATTATAATTTGTTTCAATCTAGTTAGTAAGATTTTTACAATCAATTCGATCTTTGTTGTATGATATATATCCGTGCCTATTTGCTATACTATCATTTAATTCGTATACTTGCGAGCACTAAAATTCGAAACTTAGTGAGGTTAATTTTGGTTATCCAATTTTCGCAACAAGTTTTTGGTGCCGTTGCCGAGGATCAAATTTGATTCTATCACTTACTTAATTGGATTGTTACTTATTTTAGTTTGTTTAGCCCATTTGTTTAATGTTTTTGCAGAATATTAGAGCAACTTAACTTTATTGTTGATACAAAAATTCAAGTTTGGGGGTGGATTGTCCTCTACATCTTTGCTTGGTGCATCTCTTTTAAACTCGGGAAGTACACTGTCCACCGTCCCAGAGTTTTTTTAATTTTAATTTTATTGGGGAATAATGTAGAATGTGTGAGTGAACTAAGAATGAATATAAGGATGTTTAGAGTATTGTGTGATATGCTTCGAGCAGATGGGAGATTAAAGAATGATGGTTTGGTGATGTGGAGGAGCAAGTGTGTGTGTTCTTACATATACTTGCGCATCATGTTAAAAACTATACTATTAGGTCTAGATTTGTTCGTTCGGGAGAGACTATTAGTAGGTACTTCAATTCCGTGTTGCAAGGAGTTTTAAGATTACAAGGTACCTTACTGAGTACCACAATTTGTTAGTGATAACTGTAGATCATAGATGGAAAAATTTCAAGGTATATTAATTATGTTTTGCCTTTCTTTTCTATGATATGTGCAGTATATAAAATTAATGAAATTTTGCACTTTTTTCTAATAGAATTGCTTGGGAGCACTAGATTGAACATACATTAAGGTGCAGGTAGCTGAAACAGAAACAATTCCCATTGTTTGATAGACTTTGTAATATCTTTGAAAAAGATCGTGCTAATGAAAAAGGAGTTGAAGTCCCCTCTGAAATATTAAAAGAGCAAACCAATAATGAAGTTGATCATAATGTTCTCTTGATGTTGACAATCCATCTTCTATGTCGATAAACAAAGAATCTAGCCAATCTGTGGGCAACAAGAAGAAATGAGCTGCACTTAGTGATGAGGACAAGATTGTGAGTTCTTTGGAGAAACTGATTAAATGATCTAAAAAAAGGATGTAGATGGTCACTGAGGCTATAGTAAAAGGTAATGAAAATCGATCTGGTATTGCCAAAGAATTGAAGGAAATGGGGTTTTTTCCTCTGTAACAAATTGCAGCACTGGAAATTATCTTGAAAAAGACACTAAATATTTTTATCTTCATGTCTCTGGATGCTGACACCAAGAAATTGTTTGTTAAGGATCTACTTATTGATAATGTTTAAGGACATGGCCTGACATGGCCTAGTTCTAGATGAAATTGATGCATCACTCTTTTTTGTAGCATCACAAATGCTATATCATATATGCTAGCATGAAACCCGCATGTGTTTGACTGTGGTGTTGCATTAGTCTTAATCTGTCATTATGGATGCTTTTATCAATATGTATTTTTTGTAAATTAATGATGCTAATTTGTCTTCTTACTTTGTGAACTTGTGGGTAGTATTAAGTAAACTTAAACATGTAACTTCAAGTCATTGTGATGACTATTGCATATATGCAAAACTTATGACTTTTACATCCATTATAACATTTCAATTTCTTTCGATCCTGCATTTCCATTCTGAAATCAAGATCCACAACATGAAAATTACATAACAATCACAATGGGTGTGGAGTTTTTTAATTTACTTTGCCCTTATTTTTAATAGAAATTATGAAAATATTAAATTAGATGCTATAATAATTACAATGTTGAATAGCATTTTAATGATCTAATAATAATTACACTTTATAATATAAATATTAAAATAATTATTTTTTAGTTCGATGCAGCACTAAACATAAGTCATCACTATTTTGACAGTCTAGCTTTTTAGTTCGATATGCAGCACCAAACATAGGTTAGTACTTAATCCGGCTTGAGCTAATCCAAGCCAATCGAGTCTAGTTTGAGGATATAGTCCAGTCTAGTCTAGTCTGACATACCAAACGATGTCATGGTGTGCTAACTTGTATTTCGGGTACATAGAAAAATTCATCCTCTAATACAAGTGATGTTTCACTTTAACTTATTCAAACTGTGGAACATGAATTCGAACTTGAGTATGTAGGGGTGCAGATCCATTTTAAACAATATGGTTACATTCACATTTGCATAAGGACAATAAAGCTTTTAATCCTTGTGTTTTCGGATTTTCAGGTACATATAAGTTTTTTTTTCTTTGTCTGGTAAACCTTAGCATGATTAATGTAATCTTTTTTAGTACAAGTGATATTACTATTTAAAGGGGAGAGGGAGATAAGGGTTTGAATATGGAACGTGGTGGGTTAAAAAAGGGGAAAACTAAAGGACATAAAAGTCTTGAAACTTAACCAAAACCACCCTAATAACTTTTGTTTAATGGTTAAGGCAAGTCCAACATTAAATTAGCCCAAATAAGGCTAGCCCAAGCAAAGTAGTTTACGGAGTTTCCGAGTTTACCCTTGACACTGTTTATTTGGTATGTTTCCTTCTCTCTGCAATGGCGTCGTTCTCCGTCTCTACCCTCACCTGAAGTCGAGTGGCCACGAGGCAGCAATACCCAGACCAGGATGACCTGTTGTCGTCCCTGAGAAACAGTTTGAAGGCCGATACCATTAACAGCCATTATTGCGATACCCACTTCGGCGAAACTTCCATGTGCCCAGCCCCGATTTTCGTCTTATTCCGATTTCTCAAAATATTCAATTTTTCAAAAGAGAACCCAGAAAAGTAGAGTTAAAGCTTCCCCACTTTCTAATCATATTTTTATAATCCAATAATTAGATCCACCACCATCCCATTGAAGGCCAAGGCCGTTGATTTGGAAATTTCAAGGCCTATGCCATTTTCTGATTGTGGAACTTTCTGATTACTTGCTACATATTCTCATGATCTTTGGTCACTCTCTCAGTAGCTAATTAAAGTCTCCATTTTAGGTCAAATTTTCGTCTCGTTCGCTCTCACGCATTCATAATGACGGGTACTACAAGAATATGACAAGTAAGAAGTCAAATTAAAAAAAAGTTCAACCGTCCACGTAGGACTTCCATTTAGCCCGTTGAGGGCCATTTTGGTCAATTCACACGTTCGGAAAAGAAAATACAATAAAATTAAGGATGAGTAGTCACACTGTTTGTTTCTATGTTCAGGTGAAGAAACCCTAAAATCCTAATACTTTATGAATACCAAGCCACAACCCTAAAACACCCTGGTATTCGAGTCTGAAAACCATTTTAGGCTCTAAAAACCACTATTTGTTAACCCTACCAAATTTGAGTGTTAACCGGTTGTAGTGTCACTCAACATGGTTTAGTAGTAAGTTGAGCCTAAACATCATTGACTGATATATAATTTAGTATTAGCTGGTTTGACCTTCTTACACAAGCATGAAGCAGCACAAAAAAAATGAGACTGGGTTAGTAAAGCAGCTAAACAAACGATTTACTCAGGGATTGCCAAAAAACGCCCTAAATCTGACAGTGATTAATTAGTAATCGAGTTTGAGAGCATCTTAATCTCGTGATACCAACCATTTAATTTACATGCACAGAAATTCATAAGCAATGATAAGGGCAATGAAACAAATTAAAAAGGGAGGGTAGCCTTCTTTATATATATAGAAGCATCTGCTGCATATAATTACTAACGTAACTACTACAGGGACTCGATCTTCCTCCGACTACGAGAACCAGTCATCTTCATCCCGCACCTCAATCCCAACAACTTACCACTAGTTACTTATCAACACGAGTTATGGTCCAGTTCATCTTGGTCAAGGTCATCGTTTTGGGCATGGACTCGCATTGTTCAGTCCAGTGGGTAGAGTAATCCCTACAAAATTCACAGTACTTCAGAACAACACGTCCTTCAAAGTCCACATTAAGCTCACCCTTGTGCTCAGAAACAAGGTCACCACATTCCGTACAAACTATATCATAGAGTTCGCCAACACGAGCGCCCTTTGGAACCAAATCCCAGTACGGGCAATTGTGATTCAAGTGGTCCTCAACTTCCTCACAACAAACTTCACAGTAAGTACGCTTCTTCCGGAGTTGGAGTCGAGCCATTGGGTCTCCAATCGCCTTTTGTAAACCTTCTTCTTCATCTGTTTGTTTAAAGTTCCATTGTTAGAATACAAAATAAGAATATTACTAAGAATTTTTCTTGCTACAAAAACATGAATACATGTATAAACTATATAGAGTTGTATGGGACTGCTTTTCTAAAGAGCACTTCGGCTCATAAACGCTTTTGCTACAAGTACGTCCACTAGAGACACATTAGGATATTGCAAAGCCATGCCACCTAACTTGAAATGCTCATGGCTAAAAAAAAAAAATTCAAGGAAGTGCAGGCATACCCAAAGTTAAGAGAAAATTACAACAATGCCCGACATTTTGCTGCGAATTGTACTCAGTTAACCAACTATATATATTTCTTAAAAACTTCTTATTTTCAAATCAAAACAAAATTATGATAAAATGCTACATGAATGGATTTCTACCACATAGACCAAATGTAAATATTAACATTCAAAGACAATTTTATATCCACACACAAAATTAGACATGAAACTAATTCTTGCACGGTAAACGAAAATAACAGCATTTTTTTCCTCAAGTCACGTGGAAGAGCCCACGAAAATTCCAAATGATCTCCCTCCAAACTGTAAAACAAAGATGAAATGCCTACATAATGCATCCGTCATGCCTTCCACCTGTAACAATAAACAGGACTTGAAGTATGCACTGTCTCTACTAGCTGTTTACTGTTCATTCCCTTGTGTTCGGACGAGAGACTTTCAAAGTGCCAAGGAACTTTAGACTCGATTACTAGAAATACAATAGAAGAAGACTACCAATTAACTACTCAAGCACATAAAAAGTACTACAAAAACACAACAAAGACCCTAAACAAAGGACTTTTAAAAAGACACCATTCAAAGATTCATTTGATAGTACTCTTACATGTAATGCATCTAGTCATTTTGAAGTCCCTCTATCTAATTTTTGTAGTGCATTCCTAACAAATTTAGCCCAAGTACACAATAAGATTCAATTTAAATAAACAATAAGATTCAATTTGAATAATTGTAGCTTAATTTGTAAGGATAGCAAACCAATGCATGCCTTTGCAAGAAAAAACTAAAAAATAATTCGGTAGCACTTGAATTGAATTGAATTGAATTTCAAGGATAATAGATGAATTTATATTCATTAGGGAGAAATTGGGGTTTTAATACTAAAACAAAAATCAAAAGCATACCATTAGAATTCTGGACAGTGTAGTCATCATCATCCCACCAACTTGGTTTTGGTTCAAGTGTAGCTTTAGATTTGCCCATTACTTCATCTGTGAGAGAGAGAGAGAGAGATAAGAGTTGGGGTGGTGAGAGGCAGAGCGTAATTGTGATTCATATAAGCGAGAGATAACCAACATTGGGTTTTGGAAATTTAAATAACCCTTTTTCATATATAAAGCATCTCCAAGAGACTCTTTAAACCACATTAGCTAATTATTTTAGTAAACAACCAACAAAACCTTGCTCTAGTGAATAGTCACTCTATAAAATGCTTGGCAGTTTAACTTAATGAATAGTCACACTATAGATTTAAAGAGGAGAGAGAATTTAACCAAAGCTAAACCATATAAAATATTAAAACTCTCCAACAATTTAACTATCTATCTCTCCTCTTAAAACGCTTTGTCTCTCTTGAAAAACTAATAAAATATTGTAGGTTTGTTAAAATAACTAGTGTTGCTGGAGATAATTTTCACTGTTCACAAGCTAAATATTACATATCCAACAAAATAAAATAAAACTGTATTTTTAAATATTACATATCCAACAAAATAAAATAAAATAAAATAAACTAACCTACTTTTGAATAAAAATCCCAAATGTATTCTATCAGTCTCCCACTCCCTAAAACTGATTTTCTCACACACATCGTCGCACCCTTTGTTAGGGTAGGGTGGTTTCTATAACACTATAACATATCTAACCAAAGATTATAATACTCAATTGAAAATTAGACAAATGGAAAATCAAAAGCATACCATCATCGATCATGGTTGTTTCGTCGAACATGGCTTCGTCTGAGAGAGAATAGAGGAGATAGACAGGAGAGCGAGAGAAATAGAGTTAGGGTTTGGCATTAGGGTGTGAGAGCGTAAATTAACAATTAGAAAAATGGCAAAATTCTAGATAATCACAAATCATACCATTAGGGTTCTGGATCTGGACGTTCGTATCGATCTCTTTCCCCGGACGCCCCTCGCTGGATCTTGCTCCGGCGTCGTAGCTGGAGGCTGTGGTTTCAGATTGGGATATGATCTTGAACATGGCTTTGTCTGAGAGAGGCAGAGAGAGAGAGTTAGCTCCCTCGACAGAACGAGAGTTTGGGTGTGTGCGCAATTTGTGACTTGTAATTTTTTGGGTTTAATACATTTTATAGCACAAGGTTCAAAGTCATTTGTAAAACGACTCACGAGGTTTTAATTTTTTGCATATTATACCACGTAATTTTTTAAACTGCACTAATTTAGCTTTTTTGTCAATTTTAACATCTAATTAGACTTTAAGTAATGATATTTCATAGACTTGGCCCATATTTTAGGTACACGTTGACCGTTAATTTCATAAAAGAATTAAAAAGTAAATAATGTACCAATGAATAATATCAATGGCAAGTCGTTATGCCAGGTACCATATCAAAAATTATGTTACAATATGTGACATGTGTTGAATTATCAAAATTTTCAGATAGGCCCTGGCAAAAATCCGCAACCCCGGAAAAGGGCGTTCATTGTACACGCAAGTGACCCGCGCCCCTTCCTTTTATTTAAGGGTGATGCTAGAGACTAGAGAGACCATCTTTTTAGACCATATTTGTAGATCACATGATGTGGCGGTTGATGTCCAACCATCAACCGCCACATCATTTGGTTTACAAAATATGATCTAAAAAAATAGTCTCCCTAGCATTTTCCTTTATTTAATATGGATGCAACGGCTATGAAATAACCCATACTCTTCATTCAAAATTTGACCACATCCATATTTTTTACTCTTTTGTAGAATTTAAGGAGTTTTAGGTGGAAATGTTCTCAACGAGATTGAGAATAACATTGATAAAATTGAACTCATAAAGAGCTAATACATAAAAAAGAAATTGCAAATAATTCAATTAATCACGTATGAAAATTTAGACTCTTTTAATTGTGAAAATCTCAATGTGTTTGTACCATTGGAGATGGCCTGAGATCTAGTTTTTCAATCTAGTAATGCCAATCCACATCTAGTTTTGTTTTTAGGGTTTTCGGCAAAATCACTAACTATTGTACCCCAAATCGCCATCAACGATAGGAATATAATAGGGTTATAACTATATTCTACACCTTTTATGTTTGAGGTGATTTTCAAAATCAGTCAACGTTTTAATTTTCTCATATTGCATCCTTATACATTGAAATGGTATCGTTTTGTGTCTTCGGTCTAATTGATTGTATGAATTCATTAAGTTGATCCTCGACATCCAAAAGGAAAGGCAAGAAAGAAAGTAAAATTTTTCATAGCATTACTGGTCCTTGTTACATTCCATGGAGAGCCATTCATAAGGGCTCTGAAAGCTCAGTAGATTCCAAGGTCAATCTTTTCAATCATTAGCCTACTCACCTAAAATTCTTCACATCAAGTAACCATATGATATCAAAACTAATAACAGTTTGTTTTTCAAGAAAAAAATTTGATAACAGTTTGTACAAACCTCAGTAGATGCCAAGAACATCTTTGTTAGTGCTTTTTTAAAAGAGCTTGATAATTTCTTTGTAAGCCCGAAGTCAAGCAAAATAGGACGATATGGGGGTTCCTTGCTCACAAGAAAGTTTCCTGAAAAAGAGACTCGAGGATCAGTAAACCAAGTAAAATCTCACAAACTTGTTGACTCGTGAATTGACTTGTTCTAAACAAAAACTAGGTGAAAAATAATAACGGATTGGGTGGGAAGAGGGATACCAGGATGAGGGTCTCCATAAAAAAACCCATCAACATACATTTGATGGGCATATGCACGTGCGATTTCTTCAACAACCTTTTGTTTGTCAACACCAAATTCTTCCAGCGCTTCTACGTCATTTATACGAATGCCATCCATAAACTCTGAAATGAGAGCTTTCTCTGTTGACTGTAAACATAAGCAGCAAGGTGCAGAGTGAATGACAAATTTACATCAAACAGAATGACAGCATCTATCGTTTAAAGAAATGAATCCGATCAACCACCAGTAAAGATCAGCAATAAAGGAGGCACTCCTTCTAGACCTCCTGTTTCAGTTTTTTAGTCACTAAAACCAGTCCTTTTTTTTTTTGTTAATATCATCACTAAACCCACTCTATTCCACCATATATCATCTTCATATTTTTTTATGAACATTGGCATGTATAAAAATTCATAAAGAATCTCAAATCCTATATCCTGGAATTGCTTATACGGTTCTGAGTGAAACTGTGCTTGCAGAGTCATATATATTAGGAGAATGAAGCAGATAGTACCTGAATAACCTCTGGAATCAAAACATCCACTCGATTGGCACGTGTATTATCATCACGTTTAATATTGCAGCCAAGATTTTTAGCCACTGTTCTGGTGTTCTCTACAGAAACAACGAATACATTAACAAAATCAATAAAGTAACAAGCCTGTTTAATACAAATAGTCATCAAGGTAATTCACGATTAGCAGAAAGCTGAGTTGGTCAGTTTGGTAATTGGAGTCATACATTGTCAACACCAAAGCACCTCATTACTCATAAATTCATTAAAAGAGAACAAAACCAAACAAACTACCACAAGGATGCTTGGGTTCCAAGTTCCCTCAACCAAATCCGTACTATTACAGAAAGAGGGTTCCCTGTTTATCAATTCTTTTTTCTCCAAAGGATATCTCGCTTATACATTAGTCTCCTTCTATTATGAGGGTGCTTCTTTGGTTGTAGAGTATCATACACGTAACCAGGCCCTCACTAAAGCTCCACTTCTTTTTAAATGACTCCACTTTCTCTCACAACCACACTTATACTTTCTAAAAGAAGAAATATACACGAAAAAAAATGCAAATCAAATTCACATGCATGTAAGAGAGCTCGTACAAGAAAATGAAGTGTCTGACTAATTCGGAAAACTTAATTATACCAGCTTCATGATTGAAGTCAAGTTCTTTGGGAGATTCTTTGCACCATTCATCTATCATAGGATTAAAATTGTAATGATTGAAGTCAATTTCCCCAACTCTTTCTGTATAGTTCGACAAACCTGTGCAAATGAAATTGTCAGTTAGCAAATGACGTAGTGGATGATAATTGTATATTGATATTTTAAGTTTCAAAACCTACGGAGACGACCTCTTCCAAAGGACGAGGAGGAAGAGAGTCCTGTAATTGCTTGAGAAGGCATATGTATGCCTCAGGAAGTACATCTGCCTGTGTAGATAGATACTGCCCAAGTTTCACCCACAAACCTTCCAACTCCACTATCAAATTGAGAACACGTTTAGCATTGTGCTTATGCGCATTTTCCCATAAAGCATCTGTTTTCGTTTTGTTAGTCCATTTCTCTCTTTGCTGCAAAGCCTACAGTGATTTATAAATAAAAAAACAAGTCAAAAGGATATTTTATATATAAAATGCAACCTATAAGTGAAAGGGAAAGAATGAAATTTACCTTGTAATCTAGATATATCAGAAAAGCAACTGTGCATACTTTCATGCGTCTTTTGTAGATGTTTCCCCATCCCATCGGTGTAAATGGACTCAAGAATATTTAAATTCACAAATCTTTGCTTGGGGGAAGAGAAGGAAAAATAAATGGTCAGATTGTAGACAAAATGGATCCAAAGAAACCGACACATGGTCAGTAAGGGAAATAGAACACAAAATGAAGTCAAGAATATGTCCACAGCCTAAAACTAAAATCAGAGAACCCTAGATTTAACTAAATAAGAAAAATTTGAACAGTTAAAGAGGAAAAGATAAAGGGGGAAGAAAGCTCAAGAAAATGCAAAATCACAAATTTGAAACTAAGTGAGCTGAAAGCCTGAAACTCCAAGCAACTCAAGCAATCATTTTATGAATTAGTATGCAATAACCATTACAAGATCTTTCAAATTTGTAATTCCTGTTTTACACTGTTGTTGCTAATAAAACCATGAAATGAAAGCCCTTCTACGTTAAAGGTATACGGCTTCATATTAAAAGAATATGCCAAATAAATATTGGAGCAAACTAGTTGCTAAAGAAAACAATATACAGTGGCAGGTATGTCAGCAATCAAGATGATCATATACCGTTCTCCCCCAATACGCCGTACCAGTGTTCTAATAGGATCTATGTGCCAACTTCAAGCTCGTGAACATAAGCTCAAACTTAGCACAAACCCAATAATGATAACCACTCCTACTAACTAGTTCTCAACTCCCATTGCCCTTTGCGAGGCATTGTAATCGATCACCATTAATTTCCTCCATTGAAACTTGTAAATGTATGCGCATAATATGGTAATTTGCGGATGCAAATGCATACAAAGGTAATTTCTTTCACAAAGATAATTCAACAAGATTTGAAATTTATTGATCTTATCTCTGCTTTCGCTTCGGGAGCTCTCTGGGACTTCAGGTGGATTACATTTCTGTGCTTAATTACATTTATCTAATTAATTTTGTTAATTTGGGTTTTCTTCTTAAAATTATTGATTGGAATTTTTCTGATTAGTTGTAAATGAATTTGGTGATTAAGTTTTGGCTGATGAATTTTATGTCAATTTTGAGAGGTTTTAAGAATTGGGTTTTGAATTTCAGTCAGAGAAATAAATTTTCATGAGAATTTGTGATTGGTAGGAGTCAGGTGAATTTAGTAAAGTTGTTTGAAGCCGCATATAACAGGCTGGGTGAAATAAATATATGCTCAGTAATACGATCACGTGAAGCTGGTGCTAAACGCGTCACATACGAGTCCTAGCTGCCTAATGCAAACTAGTACAGGCTAGCACCTACAATGGATCCAAAGTGAGCATAACGGTGCAGATGTTAACATACACGTGAAGGCATGTATGATGAGCAAATAAAAATACACATGATCATGCCATAACAATTTCTCAAATTTCAACATAATATATTTTATACTTAACTCGTAAGTAAAAGCATGGCATGGCATGATAGAAATCAATTCATAAAATCATATAAATAATATTAGTTTTTTAAAACAAAGCCCACTTACAGATACATAGTTGGGTCCTAGCCGTCTCGCTTTACCTGACCCTTGTACTTCTCGTGGTAAGTCTCACCTATATGAGATATCATTATAGTAATGATTAAACTCATAAAGGTTACTAATTAAATTAATAAATAACACTTATTCTTGGTTCGCTCAAATCAGAGGTCTAAAACACTTCGAAAAATACCACACGTATTGCCCCGAGGTAGTGTGCGTCGTCACGAGTCGCCTCGCGTTCACGGAAGTCGAAAAAGTGGTCTCACGCGACCCCATGCGCGGTCAACCCAAGCCGGTCAAACTAACGGCGTTAGTTGACGCCGTTAGATTTAACGGAAGATTCCGGTATCTCCGTTAAATCTAAAGGAATATTCCCGGTGTGGATGGGGTTTGGACCGGTTGCTGATGTCACAGTCCGGTCTGGACCGGGTTCAGGCCCGCGCCAGAGCCGCCGTCTGAACTCGCCGGTTTTTGGAAAAATTTCAAAATTTTGTAACTTCTTCATTTCTCAACCATTTTACACGATCCACATGTCAAAATGAAGCCAGAGAGAAGGAGAACAAAATTATACCTATTTGGAGTTCAAAAAGTGGTCGAAAATGGCCTGAAATTGGCCGGAAAGTCTCGGTCACCACCCAAGGTCCGATCTACTCCAAAACACAACCAAATCGCACGAATTTAGTATGGAAATTCATCTACTCAACGAGAGGAAGCTAATGGTGATGATTAGGAACCTCACCTTGGTCGGTATTTTTGAGAAACTTGCCGGAAAAGTCCGGTTCTTCCGTGTGCGATTTCAGTCAAACGGTAAGGAGTTTGGAAAATCGGTTTGCACTGTTGAACTCAGTGAGTTAAGACTAACAAGATGGTTGTGGTGGTTTGGCTCAGTTCGAAGAAAATGACGTGGTCACTAATTGACTGTAGGTGTGCTTTTCTACGGGAAGGAAGAAGTAAAATGAGGGAGAGAGAGAGGAAAAATACGAGAAAAACAGAAAGAGAAAGACCTTGGGTTTCCAAAATTAGCAGGGGAAAGGGGGTCCGTGGTGATACGCAACTCAACATCCCCAAAACATGAATTAAATATTTAAATGAACGTAACTTTTCCGTTACACATCGGAATTACGTTCCGTTTGCGCTCACACGTTCGTAGTTACAAATACTACAAGAATACGGTAAGTGAGAAGTCAAAATTTAAAAAGAACTCAAACGTCCACGTAGGACTTCCACCTAGCCCAACCAAGGGCATTTTCGTCAATTTACAACTTCGAGGAAATAAAATACAATAAAATTAGGGACGGGTCGTCACAACCTACCCCTCTTAAAAAAATTTCGTCCCCAAAATTTTTACATCACAAAGAAGTAGAATCAAGGAACAAATACGAATAAAGAGTTCTCAAACGATCATTTGTCTCCCAAGTGGCTTCTCAACAACGTGGTTCATCCACAAGACTTTCTCAAGTCTGCAAGACTTTCTCAAGTCTGACAATTTTATTCTGCAGCATTTTCTCACTCGAACCGAGAATCATAACAGTTGTACATCAACGTAAGTTAGATCCAAGTGGATCTCCAAGTAAACATTCGGAATACAAGCTCTGGATTCAAAACGTTATTTTATAACAAATACGCAAAGAAAACATCATGTACCGTTGACAACTCCAGAGATAAGTCAATTCAGTAAGTAACCTCACGAACTTACCCAAAGATTTGATACGGACCAAAGTAGTAGGGACTTAACTTTCCTTTCTTCCCAAACATACAACACCTCTCTATGGTGACAATTGTAGAAATACCCAGTCACCGACTATGTATACCCTGTATGTCAAAAGTTTGTCAACAATGCATTCTGTCGCTCCTGTGTAACCTTTTAAATTCTCCTAGATTACTCGAATGTTTTGAGTCGTCTCGTCCACTGACGTTGGACCCACTAGAGTTCTCTCGCCAACATCTTACTAACACTACAGTGATCGGTAAGGTTTGCCACACAACGCCTTGAACAGTGTCATACTAAAGCTCGAGTGATAGTTGTTGTAAGCGATCTCCACAAAGACAAGCTTATGTCATTCAACTCTGAACTGAAAGGTTGAGGACCCAAACATATCCTCAAGGGTTTGAATAGTTCTCTCGGACTGTCTGTTGGTTAGAGTATGACAAGTTAAACAGTACAGTAGCTACGAACCAAAGGTTTCATGGAATGCTTTCCAGAGTTTAGAAGTAACCCTGGAGTCACAATTAGAGATAATACTGACTGGACACTAGGTACTTGAAAATTCCAGTTATGAAAACTATGTCAAGTGGTTTCAAAAGTAATTCTCACGACTAATAGAAAATGAGTTGACTTAGTGAGTCGGTCTATAATCACCCGAATACCATCATAGCCTCCATGTACATGAGGTAACTTGTACATGAGGTCTATCGTAATATTCTCCCACTTCCTCTCGGGAATAGGGAGTGATTGTAGCAATCCATACGGTTTCTCTATCTCTGCTTTGACCTACTGACAAATCAAGTAACGGCTCATGAACTCGGAAGTTTTCTTTTTCAACCCAAGAAATCTCTATCGGCACATACATCTGATCTGACACACCCTGCAAGATCAATTCATCCATCTTCCATACTCTTAGGTCCTTTCGTTTGTCATTCTAAATTGATTGCAACCATTCTAAACATTTTGGATCGTTCGCCAAAGCATTGCGAATCTGATCCGACAAGACTGACTTGACTTGAAAATTCGCTAAAAATAGTTCACTCATGATGAAACTTCAAGACTATTAGGTACTTCTAAGGTCTGACAAGAAAGGAATATGACAGGCATGGAGAGTGTTGAGTCGACCAAGAGATGATTTTTTTTTCTGCTCCATTTGCACGACCAAAATGATATTCGATGGTGCAATCGTAGTCACTGGCCAACTCAATTCCTCTCCGTTGTTCTAAGTTAAGATCCTTCGGGATAGGAAGATATTTAAGAATGTTAGGATCTGGAAAAGTTCGACACGTATCCTACAGAGATAGTGTCGTCAGATTTCGAGAGTCAAGACAATATATATCAACTCTAGGTTGTCGTCAGATTTCTACAGAGATAATGTCTTCATTCACACTCATCCTCCCGCTCGAATTTGATTCCTTTCCTGGTCAACCTTGTGAGAGGTAAAGTTATGGCTGTAAATTCCTTCATAAAGCGCTGATACAGTAACAGTTTGCAGACGTTCTTAGTTCTCAACCGCAACTATTTTATGAGAATCGATAAAATGCTTTCGGATGAGATCACGTATCCCGAGAAAGACACCTGATTCAATCGGAATTGGCATGCTCGGCCTTGTCTTTAAAGTACACCAAAATGTTGATTCTCCCTTAATTTCTTCAAGATTATGTGCAAGTGTTTGGCATGCTCGGCCTTGTCTTTAAAGTACACCAAAATGTTGTTATTGAAACTATCACAAACTTGTCGTGATATAGACGGAATGTGATATCCCACATCGACCAACAGAGAGAGAGTGATGTGCCTTATATGTACATGCCCACCTCCGCTTAGCACGAGGCATTTTGGGAGCTCACTGGCTTCGGATTCCATCGGAACTCCAAAGTTAAGCGAGTTTGGGCTAGAGCAATCCCATGATGGGTGACCTACTGGGAAGTTGCTCGTGAGTTCCCAGAAACAAAACCGTGAGGGAGTGGCCCAAAGCGGACAATATCGTGCTATGGCGGAGTCGGTCCGGAATGTGACAGAATGGTATCAGAGCCACTTTGACATTCGATACGGATGTGCCGGCGAGGATGCCGGGTTCTCTTTACGTGGGGTGGATTGTGACATCCCACATAGACCAACGGAGAGGGAAGATGTGCCCAAAACATTCCGAACTCGATACAGACATTATGAGTTCCTAGTGATGCCTTTTAGGGCTGACTAATGCATCAGCCGCTTTCATGGACTTGATGAACAGGGTCTTTCGACCATACTTGGACCAGTTCGTGATAGTATTCATTGATGACATTATGATATATTCCAAAAGTGAGGCAGAGCACGTTGAGCATTTGAGAATGATTTTGGAAAGCCTGAGAGCAGCACAATTGTATGCCAAGTTCAGCAAATGTCAATTTTGGCTCGATCACATTAGTTTCTTGGGGCACGTGATTTCTGCTGAAGGTATTTTTATTGATCTGCAGAAGGTGGATGCAGGTAAATTGGGAGCAACCGACCAATGTGACCGAGGTAAGGAGTTTCTTGGGTCTAGCTGGCTATTATCGGCGTTTCATACAAAACTTCTCATCTATAGCAGAACCACTTATCAAGCTTACTAGAAAAGAAGTTAAGTTCATTTGGGATGATAGTTGTGAGCGGAGTTTTTAGGAACTAAAGCATCACCTTACTCACGCACCAGTCTTAGTTCTTCATGGTGAGAGTGGTGAATTCGATATCTACACGGATGCCTCGTTGCATGGTTTGGGTTGTGTACTGATGCAACATGGGAAAGTTATTGCCTATGCTTCTAGGCAACTCAAACGACATGATATGAATTATCCCATCCATGATCTCGAGTTAGCTGCTGTGGTTTTTGCTTTGAAGATTTGGCGACACTATCTTTATGGAGAAACTTCTCGTATCTTCACAGACCACAAAAGCCTTAAGCACATTTTCATGCAAAATGAATTGAACATAAGACAGAGGAGATGGATGGAATTGATTAGTGACTACAATTGCACCATCGATTATCATCCTGGTAAAGCTAATGTCGTGGCCGACGCTCTTAGTCGGAAATCTCATGGACAGTTAGCATCGATTCGGTCAACTTACATTCCGGTATTGGCAGAGTTGAGGAGTACTGGTGCAATCTTCAATGTAGATCATCAAGGAGCTCTACTAGCTCATTTCCAGGTTATACCTGTCCTTGTTGATAAATTTCGGGAAGCTTAGGAGGAAGATTCTAATTGTAGGCAACTAAAGGAGGAAGTCCTTGGCGGAATAAGAACCGATTACGTAGTCAGAGAAGGTGGAACCTTGATGTTAGGGAGCAGACTTTTTGTACCAAAAGAAAATAGTGGACTAAAAAGGGAAATCCTGGATTAGGCACACATTTCAGCTTATGCTATGCATCCAGGCAGTACTAAGATGTATCACACTATTCGACCTTATTACTATTGGCCAGGGATGAAAAGGGATATCACCAAATACGTAAGCCAGTGTTTTACTTGTCAGCAGGTGAAGGCGGAGAGACAGAAACCCTCGAGTTTATCGCAGAGACTTCCTATTCCAGTATGGAAGTGGGAGAATATTACCATGGACTTTGTGTACGGGTTACCACTTACCCGGGCGAAGTGTGATGGTATTTGGGTGATTGTCAATCGGCTTACTAAGACTGCTCACTTCTTACCAGTTCACCAAGACTACAAGTTGAATAAGTTAGCGAGGATGTTCATAGATCAGATTGTCAAACTTCATGGTGTACCAGTTTCCATCATCTCAGATAGAGATCCGAGATTCACTTCCAAATTCTAGACAACATTTCAAAATGCCATGGGAACGAAACTACTGTACAGTACCGCCTTTCATCCACAGACTAATGGTCAATCTGAGAGGACGATCCAAACCTTGGAGGACATGTTGAGAGTTTATGTTCTTTAGTTCGGGGGAAATTGGGAGGATCACTTGTCACTGATAGAGTTTGCCTACAATAACAGTTATCACTCCAGCATTGGTATAGCACCATATGAGGCATTGTAAGGCGTGCAGAACTCCTTTGTGTTGGACAGAGGTAGGAGAGCAAGCACTTGAGGGCCCAGAGTTGGTGGATGAGACTACAGAGATAATTTAGGTGATTAAGCGTAACCTGAAAGCAGCCCAGGATAAACAGAAGAGTATAGCAGACAGGCAGTCTAAGGACCGCGAGTATGAAGTTGGCGGTTCTGTGTTTTTGAAATTGTCACCCTGGAAGGGTGTGTTGAGATTCGGCAAACAGGGTAAGCTAAGTCCCCGATACATTGGTCTTTATGAGATCGTTGCGCGTGTAGGCGCAATTGCTTATAAACTAGCTTTGCCACTAGAGTTATCATGGGTACATGATGTTTTCCATGTTTTTATGTTGAGGAAGTATGTACCGTACGAGTCACACGTACTGCAGCCCCAGCCTTTGCAGCTGAAAAAGGATTTGAGTTATGATAAGGTGCTGATAGAGATTCTGAACAGGAAAGAGAAGGTCCTGAAAAACAAGGTGATACCGCTGGTGAAGGTTCTATGGAGTAATCACGAGGTTGAAAAGGCTACTTGGGAGACCGAGGAGCATATGTAGGCTCAGTATCCGCAGTTGTTCTAGTAGGTTTGTTTTGCAAATTTCGCGGACGAAATTTTTCTTAAGAAGGGTAGATTGTTACAACCCGTCCCTAATTTTCCCATGTAAATTTTCGCACATAGTTGTGAAATTACCAAAATACCCCTAGAGGGTAAGTGTTGAATTTTGTTGACTTTGTCGTCATGACAAGTATCAATTATTCTTTTAGCTTATTCTTATAGTACTCGTTGAAACGAACGTAATTCGGAGCTAGAACGAACATTCTATGGGACTTTAAAGTTCAAGAGCAATTTAGTAGTTTCACATTGGTGGTAGATTTTTGTAGAATGTGGGGTGGATTGTGACATCCCACATCGACCAACAGAGAGGGATGATGTGCCTTATATGTATATGCCCACCTCCAATTAGCACGAGGCCTTTTGAGAGCTCACTGGCTTCGGAGTCCATCGGAACTCTGAAGTTAAGCGAGTTTGGGCTAGAGCAATCCCATGATGGGTGACCCACTGGGAAGTTGCTCGTGAGTTCTCAAAAACAAAACCGTGAGGGCGTGGCCCAAAGTGGACAATTTCGTGCTACGGCGGAGACGATTCGGGATGCGACACGGAATACCCGAATCAACAAGTGCATGAAATCTGTTGAAACATTCATCCACTCAAATGGCATCATAAGAAACTCATAATGACCCAAATGAGTCCTGAACGCAATTTTAGGAACATTGTCACTTCTAATCTTCAGCTGATAATCATTAGACCTTAGATCAAGTTTTTTAAGAAAATCCTAGTACCAAGAAGCTGATCAAAGAGATCGTCGATACGAGGCCAAGGATAACGGTTTTTAATTGTCACCCGATTCAACTATCTGTAATCGATGCATAGCCTCAAAGTTCCATCTTTCATTTCACGAATAAAACCGGAGCTCCCCAAGGTGAAGTATTGGACGGACAAAAAATCCCTTATCTACAAGTTCTTGTAACTGAATTTTCAATTCTCGCAACTCCGCCAGAGCCATGCGATAAGGTGCAAGAGATATAAGATCAATACCTGGAAGTAGATCGATGGTGAATTTCATATCTCTGCCTGGTGCTAAGCCGGGTAAATCCTCAAGAAAAATATCTAGAAACTGACTTAATACTGGCACCTCATCAACTCGTGCAGGGACACCTTCTTTCACACAACATGCTTTATATAGCCCTGACAGCCTTTCCTTAATATTCTATTTGTTTTTCTGGCAGAAATTAATCTGTGTTTCAGGCCGCTGCATTTACTGGCAAAAGTTACAGTAGGCCTGCTGGGTCTTCAGAAAGCAACTTATTTTTTACGACAACCCACCAAGGCATAATCAAGATGCAGTCAAACCATCTCCAAAATCACACCAAAGTTCTTGATGTCCAAAGGAATCCGATCAACTGAAATCATTCCAACATCAACAGGGATAGGTCAGAACAAGATATTCTCGATAATATCAGGGGAAGTAACACATGTCACCTCTTGACATTGGAATTCCCATATCATACCCAAGAGGAACGAAGTACGGTTGGGTTGTTTAAGTAAACAAATGAGATATCATTGAGTAAGTGTCCCTCGAATCAATTAAGCCTCTAGCAAAGTGGCCAAGAATGTTCAACGTACCCGTGATCAAGTCGGGATTATTTTGAGCATCCTAATGAGTGAGGTTGTTCACTCTGCCGTGAGTTTGCTGTCTTCCCTTTTAGCCTATTTAGAACTTAGATTCTGACTACCGCGACTCTGATTGCCTAACCATTCCGCCACTGTTGGGCATTACTTTGATAATCAAATACTATCCACCGTCATACCATTGTGCATCACCACCCTAGTATGGTAGGTAATCTCCATAGAATTTAGGAACATTTGCCTGGTACTGAGTATAGTTTCCCTAATACTGAGTACTCACAACTGGACACTGACAAGCATCGACCTAGGTACTGAGTTACATCACCAGGTAGTGGATAGTATCTTCGTACCCTGGTTGCTGGAAATGGCCAGGTACCAAATAAATTCTACCGTCTCTGGGGAAACACGTCGACTTTGTGTCCCAGTTGACCAAAGTCGTAAAATCCAATAGTCTCCAAATGCGCACTCACCGAAGTGGTGAGGGTTGTAGCGATGCCAAAACCGTGTGCCTGAGCTATTTAAATTTCCTAGAAGTCTGGATTGAAAACTATCAGTGTGTTTATCCCCATCACAAGGTGTACTGGAGTTAACTCCATCCGAATTGTAATCGTTCCTAACGAAAGATTGATTCTTCCATTGCGTATTACCATCGCCTTCATCAGTATCACTGTTATCTATCCAAGTTCCAAGGTCTTCAACCCATAGTAGAGTTTCAGGCTAACAACAGTTGTTGGAAAAATGATGAGACAGATCAGTGAACTTCCGATGGTACTCGACAGTTGCGATCTTCCTTTAAATTCGTTAAAATCTAGTTCTTCTCGTAGGTCCACCACAAGTTTGTTGTCACTCGTAGGAACCACATTGTTCTAGAGACTCATTGCTCTACTGGAAAATTTCCTTGCTTCAATCCATCATTGACCGTCAAGTCGACATGTTCAAGCTAGTAACAGTGGTTTCGGGCATCTCTATACCTATAAAAGTTTAGTATGCTAGTTAGAGGCAATCTCTAAAGCATTTTTCAGAACAGATGAGTAGTTGTCTAAAAGACATTGGCAAAAGCCTCACTAAGTTGACACACCCCACCCTCGATACCCACGTGGATACCGAGCGCGAGCGTGCTGGCCGACACTCGTAAGTGACGAAGCCATTAAATGCATGACAACACTTGATGAAAACGAAATTATGTTGTATTGAAGTTATAAAATCCAATGTCAATATGCATATGGTTCAGAGCGTACTAATGTTGAACAGCGGAAAACAAATGATAAACTGAGTTCCTAGAATTTCTATCCATAACAGGGATGGATATTATTATAGAAACTGAAAGTAAAAGATAGATCCCTACATGGTCGGGATCGATGTTCAGAGCTGCCACGTATTATCCTCGACTGCGCCGGATGCAATATCACTATGTTCTGAAAGGGGCGCAAAACAAAAGTGTGAGTGGACAAAAATAAAAGTTTTCGCAAACCTTTCTTATTTCAACATACTAACCCCCTGTTTGAAAACCAGTAGTTGTAGAAATATACTATCATAGTATAGTTCGAAAGATACTTTAAAAGTATACTGAAACATATTCAAAGGTATGATATCCATAAATCACAAATCATAATTTCCAACAATATAATACGGGAAAACCAACACAGGGTATATGCGCGATCACCCATGTACGGGTTGAGGAACAGCCTCTCAATCACCGTACAAGAACTTTACGTTATCCATTAATTTGTACTCCTAGTACCACACACATGTAAGCACTTGCGCCGCAGCGCGTCACACCCGAGTCCTTACGTAGTGGGGCCTTTTCCCCATAAACAACAATAAACGTAAGACAAGCTTGCACTAAGGTATTTACCGGACAATACCCCTGGAGTACAGTGCGTGTGACCCAAACATGTGAGACTTGTCCTATGGCCATGAGAACGGTACTACAACGTAGTGAAAGCATACCAAGTGTGTTTGAAAACATACATACATACTCATGTGTATAGATATAGGAGCCAAAATCCCATATATCAAGTATTGCATAAATAAATATTTCCCTCAAAACCATATAATAAAATATCATTTAGTATTTATGCAAAAGCAATATCAAAGTATAACCCATTTCATAACATATTATCATACTTGATAAATAATCCCAAATCACCAAATCAATCCATTTTCCAATATATATACCATAAATTAAACAATTATGGTTGCACAAATAATAATCAATAAGTATATATATTTATAAATAAATATATATAAGTAGACATGCTTTAAAAGCCATTTTAAAACCATGTATAAATCAAATTCAGATCCATTTCTAAACATAGAAATCATTTAAGAAAGCAAAAGTCCACTCACAGGTGATCAGGAGTGAAATCTCCCTCGGTGTTGCCCTCCTCGGTGTGCGGGGTCGAAGAATTACCTATTTAATATTAGGGAACAAATTAGACCTTCCCTAAAATAAATTAAAAATAGGCCCAATAGAAAAATACCCCAAAAATAATACTATTTTAGCGGAAACGGGCTCGACAAACGATTTCCAGAGCCCGAAAACCCTACAGCCGCCGTCCACCGCCGCCGGCGCCGCCGTGCGCCGCCGCACTCGCCGCCACGCGCTGGGAAACGGTCGGACGCGCCGCCACGCGCTGGCCACGCGCTGGCACGCGCCGGCACGTGTCGCCACGCGCTGGCGCATGTCTCCACACGCTGGCACGTGTCACCCACGCGCGGCACGTGTCACCCACGCGCCCCACGCGCCTGCACGCGCCGTCCCACGCGCGGCTGACGTCAGCCACGCGCCTGCTGACGTCAGCGCCTTTAAAGTTAACGGAATATACCTTTTCTGGACGAAATATTCCGACGCCGTTAGGAATATTCCGTTGCCGTTAAGGGAATATTCCGTTGCCGTTAAGGGAATATTCCGTCGTCCCCTTCCTCGCACCGGTCGCCGGAGCCGCCGCCGGCGCCGCCGTCCTCCGCCGCCTGGTTCGCCGGAATTTCTGGAAATTTTCCAAACTTAATCCAAAACTTCAAAAATTCATAACTTCTTCATTCTTTGTCCAAATTTGACGTGCCATATATCAAATTGAAGGTATTGAGGAGTAGAATATTTTTATTCCTATTTGAGGCCAGAAAAGTGGCCGGAGATGGCCTGAAATTGGCCGGAAAGCTTCGGGAAAACCCTAATTCCGTTCTCCTTCAATACTGCACCAAATTGGACGTTCTTTATATCAAATTGAACCTACTCAATCCAATAAAACCAATGGTAATGGTCTCGAGGCTTACCTTGGTCTGGTTTGCACAGAAAATGGACGGACATTTTGCCTAAACCGTTCCGACGTCGGTTTGAACGATCGGGTTCGAGTTTGAAGAATCTGAAATCATAGCCTCGTCCAGAATGACGAGACGATCGTGATGGTATGGATTTTGGGCGACGGTTTGGTGGTTTTGTGATTCAACCAAGATTAGGGTTTGTCGGTTCGTTATTTGGCTTAGAGAGAAAATGGGAGAGAAAGAGAGGAAGAGAGAAAAGAACGTGCAGAATGATTGGGGTGGGTTGGCTGCTGTGCAGTCAGCCAAAAACCCTAATTCCCACACACGGAGTGGAAAATTACCAAAATGCCCCTACCCTTTAAAGCTTCGTACAACGTTCGTTTTAACTCCGAATTGAGTTCCGCTTGCTCCCACGCGTTCGTATCGACGAGTACATCAAGAATATGTAAAGAAATAATTTTTCACAAGTCGTCACGAAAAGTCAACAAAAGTCAACATTGACCCTAGGGGTATTTTGGTCATTTCACATAAATTTTGGGACGGGTTGTAACAAAGTTGCCCACAATTAAAAGTAGTACAGCTGTTGCTGTAAGCCATCAAGTAGTTCGATGGACTGGTATGGTTCTAACATAAGAATCTCTAACTATTAACGGTGCTTACATCACCTGTGTGATGAATGCAGAACTGCCTAAACCTATACTCTGATACCAATCTGACACACCCTGACCCGAATATCCACGTGTCAATATCGAGTTGAGATATGTTGGCTGACATCCCAGAAGGGATGACGAAAGCCATAGTGTAAGTGTTGTGTAAAAGTGCAAATAAATTAAAACTAAAGGCTACTTTGAAATTAATTTCAAAATAGTGTGTGAAGTGCAGGGCCCATAATACAAAGTAATCAGTCTCAGAGGATAGCTAAAGCGCAGTAACGTAAGAATAATTCCATCCTGGTAAGGATAGACATAATACAACTAGTAGAGACATACTTCCATACAGTAGCTGTAGAGGATGTCAGAACCACCAGTGAAAACTTCACTTGCCACCAGATCAGCCCCCTAAAACCTGGAAGGGCGCAAAACAGAAAATGTGAGTGGGCAAAAATAAACATTTCTAAAACCTTTGTTTTTCATAACATAATAACCCATCTTTGAAAATTCATGTATAGTTTCCCAAAATCATACTACGTATAGTATGAAAATTTTCAAAGATATGGACAAATACCTTTATCTCAACATAATATATAATATTCAACGTCAAAACGTTAATAAGGTACCGTTGCCAAAAATATGAGTAATACCAACACCTCAACAACTATATCGTATACTCATCGACTAAACCATATAAAGGCATCCATGCCAAAGGTATGAGTAAATACCAATATCTCAACAACATAAAGTATGCTCAACGACATATATAATATGTTCATCAACATATGCAGACACACAAGCCCATGTAGAAAGTAGCTACATGGAATATGCTGGGTGAAATAAATATATGCTCAGTACTAGGATCACGTGAAGCTGGCGCTAACGGTGTGGATGGATCCAAAGTGAGCATAACAGTGCGAATGTGAACATACACATGAAGGCTAGTCTTGCCCCGGACGAGTGCTAGACACCGGTGAATGCATGTATGATGAGCAAATAAAAATACACATGATCATGCCATAACAATTTCTCAAATTTCAACAGAATATATTTTATACTTAACTCGTAAGTAAAAGCATGGCATGATAGAAATTAATTCATAAAATCATAGTGGGAAATCATATAAATAATATTAGTTTTTCAAAACAAAGCCCACTTACAGATACGTAGTTGGGTAGTAGCCGTCTCGCCTTGCCTGACCCTTGTACTCTTCGTGGTAAGTCTCACCTATATGAGATATCATTATAGTACTGATTACACTCATAAAGGTTACTAATTAAATTAATAAATAACATTTATTCTTGGTTCACTCAAATCGGAGGTCCGAAACACGTTGAAAAATACCACACATATTGCCTCGAGGTAGTACGCGTTGTCACGAGTTGCCTCGCGTCGACGGAAGTCGAAAAAGTGGTCTCACGTGCCCCCACATGTGGGCCTACCTCGACTCACGCGCGCCACACGTAGGGTCAACCCAAGCTGGTCAAACTAACGGCGTTAGTTGACGCCTTTATATTTAACGGAAGATTCCGGTATCTCAGTTGAATCTAACGGAATAATCCTAACCGGTCGCCGCTACAACTACGGCCAGTCGCCGGAGCCGCCGTCTGAACTCGCCGGTTTTTGGAAAAATTTCAAAATTTTGTAACTTCTTCATTTCTCAACCATTTTACACAATCCACATGTCAAAATGAAGCTAGAGAGAAGGAGAACAAAATTATACCTAGTTGGAGTTCAAAAAGTGGTCGAAAATGGCCGGAAATTGGCCGGAAAGTCTCGGTCACCACCCGAGGTCCGATCTACTCCAAAACACAACCAAATCGCACGAATTTAGTATGGAAATTCATTTATTCAACGAGAGGAAGCTAATGGTGGTTAGGAACCTCACCTTGGTCGGTATTTTCGAGAAACTTGCCGGAAAAGTCCGGTTCTTCCGTGTGCGATTTCCGTCAAACGGTTGGGAGTTTGGAAAATCGGTTTGCACCGTTGAACTCAGTGAGAATACTACAAGAATATAGTAAATGAGAGGTCAAAATTTAAAAAGAACTCAAACGTCCACGTAGGACTTCTGCTTAGCCCAACCAAGGGCATTTTTGTCAATTTACAACTTCGAGGAAATAAAATACAACAAAATTAGGGACGGGTCGTCACATCTCGTTGCATTCATCAATTCATGTAAAAACTTGTAAATGACATAGGCATTTGTTTCTATTCGTTTGAGCCTTTCTAGCCAGCCCTTATTATTATTTGGGAAAACTAATAAAAAGGACATAAAAGTTTTGAAACTTAACCAAAACCACCCTAATAACTTTTGTTTAATGGTTAAGGCAAGTCCAACATTAAATCAGCCCAAATAAGGCTAGCCCAAGCAAAGTAGCTTACGGAGTTTCTGATTTTACCCCTGACACTGTTTATTTGGTATGTTTCTTTTTCTATGCAATGGCGTTCTCCGTCTCACACACACAAAGCTGCACCCAAAGCTGCTCCAACACCAGAGAAAATCACCATGGGAAGCAGATTGGGAAGGAGGGTAGTGCACTTCGCGAACCTACCCATCAAGCTTCTGATGCCCAACAGCTTCACCAACATCACAAAAATTGCTCTCAAAACCATCTCATCGGCCTCCAAGATCGAAATCAAGCGCGTCATGGAGTCCCTCTACGGCTTCCAAGTCGACAAGGTCTGCACCCTGAACATGGAGGGCAAGAAGAAGAAGCACGGCGGTCTTCTCATCGCGAAACCCGACTACAAGAAGGCCTACGTCACCCTCAAGGCCCCCCTCTCCCTTTCTCAGGACCTCTATCCCATCAGAATCGTCCAGTAGGACTACAAGCAGCAGGCGGCTAACCAGTCCAAGTCCGCCGTCGTCGAGGAGGGCGAGACCGAGAAGCATTGGCTTTACGGGAACAAGGAGCGGCAGCGGCAGACGCCGAACACTCGCAGGGGTAGGAATAACGATAAGGGTTCGGCTGTTTTTGGCGACGTCGCCGCCAAGTTCCCCTGGAGCAACATGAGGTTTTGCTAGGCAGGTTTGATGAGATTTTAGGGTTTTTATTGGGAGATTTTGGATTTTGTGATATTTGAGGGTTTGGTAAATTATGTGGCCGTGTGGTGGCTATTTTGTTGGTGAACCTCTCTTTGATAGGACTGCATCATTTGGCTTTTGATTAACAGAGCATATTAATGTTTATGGTTAATCTTGTCTGATGATGCATTGCGCGGTTATGCGTTTTACTTCACCCGGTAGTTGCTCATAAAGTTTGAAATTGTGGAGGACGAAACTCTAGTAGGATTATTATGACATATGACATGAAAGAAATATCCCAAAAAATGACACACTACCCCTCGGCAAGTTTATTATATTCGTCCATAAAAACGTTTCATCGCCTTGTGCGATCCTATTCTGAAAATTTGCAGGCTTGTAGTTGTAAGTGAGCTAGGTGTTCTTGGGAGCCAGAATTATTGTTGGGAAACGTAAGGTGTAATAGTAGGAAAACTGGGAACATGGTTTACTTTTTACTTCTTTTAATGTATAATTGATACATTACGTATAGGTATAGGTATGCAATTACAACTGTTTGTGAACAAACGAGTTGAAATGATGCTCTTGAAGGTGTAACTCCCATATATTGTGGAATGTCTCTGCCTCCTAGGCTAATGCAATTTTAGAAATAGTGGTTATTATTTCTAGAAATAGTCACATTTTCTAGAAATAGTGACACTATTTCTAGAAATGGTGACCACTATTTCTGTCAGTATTTCTAGAAATAATGTCACTATTTCTAGAAATGGTGTAGTTTCTAGAAATAGTGTGAAACGGTGATGGACAAACTTTTTCAATCGCATAGAAATGAGGACAAGCGCCTCGTCGCTAACGCTGATGGATCTGTGGTGTCATTTGAGGGCGAGCATATTTTTAGAAATAGTTTGGACATGAACATTTTAGAAACAGTCGGTACATACTTTTAGAAATAGTTGGCATAATATATAAATAATTATGTGTGTTTGTTGAATTTCTTTTAATTTTTGAAGCGCCCAACCAAATATGTTATAATCAGGAGTATTGGGCTAATTATAATAAAAAAAAAATTCATTTTCATTTATTTTCCCTTGTGGTCTTTGGATTTTAATGATTTAATGACATATTTGTAAATAATGAAAGTTTCAATGGCATTTTTGTAATGAGAAAGTGACAGATTTGGACTAAAAAAGTTTGGATTCTGTCATGGGCAAATTGGGAAAAAAAATTATAGTTTGCATATTAGGCTTTGCTTCCAACATGTGAACCTTTTTGTTTTTTGTCATGTTGTGGTAAAGTTTGTCCTTTTGATTAAAATTTTTATCCTTTTTATTAAAGAAAGTTATTAGGGTGCTTTTGGTTAAGAAAAAGTTTAAAATTGTCCTTTTCATTAAAACTCCCTTTTCTAAGGAGTTTGTAGAGCAATTTTTATAAAGAAGAGAGTTCAAGTTGTTCATAGTGAGCAGTGAATTAAGATGCCCTAGGTTTTGTTTTCTTATGTTTTCAATTTTATTATTTTCATGCATTTTATTTTCAAGCTTTATTTAATTCTCAGTTGAACACAAAATCTCATATCTTTTCCATTAAATCTTCCCAATTATAATTTGTTTCAATCTAGTTAGTAAGATTTTTAGAATCAATTTTACCTTTGTGGGATGATATCCGTGCTTATTTGCTATGCTGTCATCCGATCCGTATACTTGCGAGTAGTAAAATTCAAGACTTAATGAGGTTAATTTGGGTTATCTAATTTTTGCAACAGAATCTGAGACATCCTTCCTCAAGGCACTTGGAGATGTTATCGAGTCTCTAGCAGGGGCAATTTATGTTGATTTCGGATATGATAAGAAGGTTGTCGTTCAAAGTATATGTAAGTCCTCGCTTACAGCCCTTGATTACTCCGGAGACGTTGAAGCTCCATCCCGTAACAGAGTTGAATGAACATGCCAAAAATGAAGAAGCCCATAGAGTCTTCCCAAAACGATGCGGCTGCCATTACAATAGAGGTCGAAGCATACACCAACGGCTTCTATTCGGAAGACAGCTTTGAAATTAGCCTGCAAGGAAGTTTTGAGGTCCTTGAAAGATTGGTAAAGAGAAGATGTTTATGAAAAAACCAAACTGAAAGACTTGTTAAAAATGAGGATGGCAGCCATGGCTGCCGTGGCCATGAGAAGGAGGGGGAAATTGGTGGGACTGCGTGAATAATCAGTACTAAAAATGATTAGTTTTACTAATTAATATTCCTTTATCAAGTTTTCTTTCTAACAAGGTTCTCTCGAGTAGATATATAAAAATATAGACTACCTATTCTGTAGATAAGATATACCTACACATCAAAAAGTCACATGACGTATGCAATAATAATACCTAAAGTACCTGAAATACTAAAAAGTAAAAAATAAAACATTAATGTCATACAGAACAAAAAAGCACACTTGTATTGTAAAGCACCAATAATCTGTTATATAGGTACAATATTGTAAAACACCAATATACTACCACCTACGGCAAAGGTGTACAAAGTCTACCTGATATGGGAGATAAGGAATTCAAGTCATTAGGTTGTGCCTTGCTTATTTCAATTCAAAAACAAACAAGTGTAACAAGAAAAACTTGATTTATAGCCATCACGCAAATAATGGTAATTCTTGTAATTTTCTGAGAAAGCATTGGGCTATAATTTGCTTATTTGAATAATTTTGTCTAGGGTAAATGTGTGAGTTTTTTTTCATATTTCATCTCATTGACTGAGTCTCGATTAACAGCTCCCAACCAGTGGCGGATCCACCTTGTGGCAAAGGTGGCAGCTGCCCATCCAGAGCACAAAATTTTAGCCCACTGAATCTATTTTTGCCCACCCAGAATGCAAAAAATCTTGAAGATTTGGGGCTGGCCATGGCAGCTCTCCAGCTCCTCTGTGGTTGCTGTTGCTGGGCAGCCTGGGCTTCGCGAGGAAGAAGAATAGAGAGCCTTTTTTTTTTTTTAAACCCTGGACCAAAACGGCGTTGTTTTGGTCCTTTGTTTAAAAAAAAAACGACATGTAGCTTATGCTGCTTCTTTCAAGAAAACGACATGTCGTTTTTTTTAATCCCCAATTGTCATTTGTCATCCCGTATGCAGTGCAGCAACCAGCAAGCCCCCATTTTCACTCAAACCCCTTTTTTCAACTAAAATTCATCATTCACTCAAATTTCAAACCCCCATTTTCACCTCAAATTCATCATTTACTCAAATTTCTTCATCTCCACTTCCTTCCTCAATCTCTCCGGCGCCACTATCTCTAAGACCCGCTCACCAACAAGGCAATTTAGGCAAGAACACTACACCAAATATGTATAATTTAACCTAAATTCTTATTCCTTAATTTCAAAGTTTAATACAAAATTTCATTATTTGTTTCATATGGCTTGAGTGTTTTCATTTTGATTATCTCTTATTAGTTTTTAAGGTTTTGGATAATGAATTGGTGATTATGAATTTATGCTTATTTGAATTATAATTTTGTCGAATATGATGAATGTGTTTGTTAATTGTGATTTTGTAGTTAAGAGAGTATTTGTGATGCTTAAGATTGATTATTAATTTAAATTTGTTGAGTGATAGCTTTTCATGACATGAAAATTATCAAAAGTCCCATTCGCAACAAAATGGGATATCAATGGTTGAGTGATAGCTTGCTTGTTTACATTGAGAAATATATTTTTGCTTGTATTGATAACGAAACCATCATGAAACGTTTTCATGATATGAAAACCCGTCGTGGACGTTTAGTTTGAATGATAATTGTATTGTTTAGCTTTTAAAAAGTCTTTGTTATCTATTTGGATGCTTTTATATTTTGCCCACCCAAAGAAAAATTCCTAGATCCGCCACTGCTCCCAACACACCATTATTTTCCAATTTATCATTAGTTCGAGCCAAATTAAAGGTTAAACTCATTTGAAAACGAGCTGAGCCGAAACAACAATGAGTTCGGTCTTGAAAAAGTTGTACTAGCCAAGCTTTGTTCGAGCTTGAAAACCTTGGTATTCAGGAATTGACTCGGCTTAATTACACCCTTAATAATTACGTATACAAAGAGAAACACTTTGAACAATGGACAGTACTTGCGATCCTTGGCCAAAGTCGCACTACTCCCCTTTCTTTTTCATTTTTGTGATAAAAAAGACTCAACAACACTTGGAGAAATAATGGCATATCCTAAACACATGAACGATTAGTGCATATATATAGTGGAAAATTATTTTTTTCTGGCTACGATTTCCTGATTCTATACGACGTTGATTCTCTGCATGAAATTTGACATCACATGCACGCATGCAATCTTTTTCTTTTTCTTTTTCTTTTTCTTTTTCCATAGAAGATAATCTGATAACGCATGTGAGTGAATCCACATCCACCCACCACCAAACAAATTATGAAAAGGAAATTTATAGTCTTGTAGATTCGCTTCTTTTATTGGACGGTCTAGATTCGCTTCTTTTTGCCATCTAGTCCTGTAGGACCGTTGGATACGAAAGTAATCGGGGACTAAGGCAATAATATACAGCATGGTTGGTTCTGGTTCTGGTTCTGGTCCGGCTTTTACTTTAACTTTGTACTATGCTTTATGCAATGTGGACACAAAGTTAAATAAGTGTTGATAATAAGATTTCTATGAGTTATGAGAAATTTAGAACTAGAATCCTCATATGGTCTATAAAAATTTGTCACATTCTGTAGAACTGACCTTATGTTATGGAGTCCGTTTATAATATTGGAGATTGTTTAATAAAATTATAGCTAATTTCTGTTTAGCTTTTGAAAGTTTTCGAAACCTACTTCTAGGACGAGTTGACTAATTATTTTTTTGACAAACGATAAGATAATTACATTAAATTTATTTAAACTACATGGATATGGATTTGAACTTGGGTGTAGAGGGTAGAGCACACTCCTCTAGCCAACTTAGCTAACCCATATTTGCCTAATCACTTTCACTAATCTAAATCTATCTAGCTCTAGTTCAGCTTTATTCTGTTCATGTTAGCTAAGAACCTTTTTTTCTTTCTTTCCTGCTCTAATTAAACTGTACACCAAGCATCTTCACTATAAAGGATGGATTCAAAGTAGAAGACTAAAGATAATTAACCTAAGGGTTAAGCAAAATTTGGCTTGTCTTTCATTTGTGATTTTATATCAATTGAGTTTCTGGTAAAATTTTCAAGTGAAGAAGACAAGTAATCCTCACTTGACCTAACAAAGCTAGTTGTTGTGGTTTTAACCTTGTGGAATCGAGATTCAGAATGCAACCACATCACAATACAAAATAATAAATATTTACACTTCTATTTAGTGAAGTCACAAGAAAGAAATGTGCGGCAAGCTTTAAATTCACGGGTCCCATTACATTATTAACAACCAAAATCCCTGAGAAAGACTCAAACTTTCTCAATCTCCATTTCCACACCAGAACCCCACTCAAGGTACCAATTTAGCTTTGGTTTTTGCAGGATTTCTGATATTTTTGTATTTAAATTTAGTTTTGGGTTGAGAAATTTTCTGAATTTGTTGGTATAATAATTCGATTTCCAATTTGGTTTTTTACTTTTACTTCTTTTGGCATTTCAGTTGTTGTGCCTTCTTCTCCGCTCATAGCGGTCGACACTGGTAAATTGGTTTATTGTTGGCTGTTTGCCTATTGATCGGGCGGCGTTTTGATATTATTTTTGACGTCAGGATTCATGATGAATTCTGTTTTTTTTTCTAAGAAAAATTTGTTATTGCAGCTGAAAATTTCACTTCAATGTCTGCACTATTCTGCTTTATATGATCAGTAAACTGATCATACTAATTCATTTTTCTTGCTGAGTACTTATTAGTGTCTGTACTTTTTTTTATTAAATGTCTCGATATTCTTGTACTTTTAGGAACATCATGAATCCTAATGACATCATCAACAAGACAAAGAAGAAATTCAAGAACAAAATTGCGGACGTGAAAAAGGAGATTAGCAACCGAGATGTGGATCTCACCCGTCTTCAAACATCCACTGTTAATCTGGCCTGTTTTTACATCGTGATGCAAATGTTAACTTTGTCTGCTTTCACCAACAAATTTATAGTTTTTGGTAACTTGAAGCTCACGCTAACTATTGGTTTTATGTTATCGGTGCAAGTTCTGGTGAAGATTTACAAGAAGGGGCTCAACTACATTAACACCAAACTGAAAGATGATAAGAACTTATATGATTTGAAGAAACTGAAAAGACAGCTCCTTAGGATTAAGGCAGCCATGCGTGGGATGAATTTGGAGGCTGATGAAGATGAAGATGAAAAGTTCCCAACTCTTCAAAAGTGGAAGCACGCTGGTCGTCATTTTGCACTGGTTCTCTGTTGTTTCGGCTTGAAAGCCTTCTTCGTCCATGTGTGGACCTATATCTTTGGAATTCTACTTTCCATGAATAAAAAATGGTAATGTCTGTTTTTCTGTTGTGTAATGACTTCCAGGATGCTACATTTTTAACTAATAAATTATGTTTTCCTTTCTATTGTAAAATCTTTAGTTTTAATTCTTAGATTTTTAACGATTATACACATGAAATCATCCTATCTTGAATTGAGAAGTGCTGGAAATGGAAATGACAAGAGGCAAAAGATAGAATGATCATAGTTGGATGGGAAAGATCCAGTGTTCGTCCCATATTTGGGGACTATGCAAAGCTATTCGGATCTTGTTCCTTTCTTTTTGAACTCTTCTTAACAATACCTATAATCATAACCTGTCTAGATGAGGAAGGTCTTATAGACGAGCTAACTACATAGATACATACGTAGGACCCGTTTGATAACTATTTTGTTTTTTGTTTTTACTTTTGTGCTTGAGATATATATGGGAAATCAGAAAGATAAGCCACCCCAAAACTAGACATACTGACTCATACACTAAGCTATCTTGAACATACAAGTAAAGGCCCTTTTACTTTTTTATTCTCTAATTCAATCTGAAGAAATCTTCACAATGAATTGTTTTTTATTTCTTAGGTTTCAATTTACACAAGTATGCTTTACATATAGAAAAGAAAGAAACAACCCAGTTACCAGAATGACTTCTAGTGACCGGGTAAACCTACGCTTTAATCTAATCCTTAAATTAAGGAGATTACACTAATATCAATACACGCCACTAATCAGTCATCTTCCTTTAATTAAGGGAAGATGACTGATACAGACAACAGAACACTCATGTACAGAAAAGTCAGCGCAGCAGAGAGCACGCAGTAGTTCAGTGGACAGAGGAGCCAACCGGATGAGGGTTATACAACCATCCCGATGTGCATGCCGATCATCCCGATGTACCATGCAGCTGTTTATTTATGTATTTCAACACTCCCCCTCAAGCTGGATCTAGTAAGTTAGTAGATCCAAGCTTGCTTAAAAGACGATGTAGATGAACTGAGGATAGTGGTTTGGTGAAAAGATCTGCAAGCTGATCATGACTTTTTGTAAAAACAGTGCTGATAACTTGAGATTGAACTTGATTCCGAATGAAATGGCAATCCACCTCAATATGCTTGGTTCTCTTGTGGAACACAGGATTAGCAGCAATGTGAATAGCTGCCTGATTGTCACACATAAGAAACATGGGTGCAGAACTAGGAAAGCCTAGGTCAGAGAGCAAACCTTTAAGCCATATTAATTCGCACGTCGTGGCCGCCATTGCCCGATATTCTGCCTCTGCACTTGAGCGAGCAACAACTTGTTGCCAGTATACAGTAGCCAGTTGTAGATTTTCTATCAACTTCATTCCCTGCCCAATCTGCATCTGTATAGCCGAAAATATTAGTAGACTGATTGTTCTTCATGAGAATTCCTCGACCGATGGAACCTATGAGATAACGCAAGATTCTTTTGACAATGTGCATATGATGCACAGTAGGTGCATGCATGAACTGACTGACCATGCTAACAGCATAGGTAATATCTGGTCGAGTGATTGTGAGATAAATGAGTCGTCCCACCAGTCTTTGATAGTGCTTTACATCCAGTATGGCCTCTCCATCAACGTTGAGCTTCAGTTTGCAGTCAACAGGTGTGGTGGCAGGCTTGCAATCAAGCATTTTTTCTTCCTTGAGTAGATCCATCACATACTTTCGTTGATGGATAAACAGTCCTTTGGAGGAAGTTGCCATCTCTATTCCCAGAAAGTACTTCAACCTCCCCAAATCCTTGATGGCAAAGGTTTGCTGTAGTGTCTGCTTCAGGTCTGCAATTTTTGCAGCACTATCTCCAGTGATGATCAAATCATCAACATATATAAGAACCACAAGTTTCCCTTTCCCATTTGTGCGGACAAACAGGGAAGAATCAGCATTACTGTGTGTGAAACCGATCGTGGTCAGCATAGAGCTAAGCTTGGCATACCAAGCTCGAGGTGATTGCTTTAACCCATATATTGCCTTGTGCAGTTTACACACCAGGTTATCCTTTAGAGGACCATAGCCTGCATGAAGTTGCATGTAGACTTCTTCTTGAAGTTCTCCATGAAGGAATGCATTTTTTACATCCATTTGGTAGAGAGACCATCCACTATTTATCGCCACAGAGAGAAGAACCCTCACGGTGTTCATCTTGGCAACAGGAGAAAATGTTTCTTTATAGTCGACCCCATAAGTCTGAGTGAAGCCGCGAGCCACAAGACGAGCCTTGTACCTTTCTATAAAGCCATCAGCTTTGAACTTGATTTTGTATATCCATCGGCTTCCAACAGCCTTCTTTCCTTGAGGAAGCGGAACAAGACTCCACGTGCAGTTATCTTCCAAAGCCTTGAGCTCTTCTCCCATTGCTTGTTTCCATGGAGGAAGAAGAGCTGCTTCCTGGTAGGTCGTTGGTTCACAATGCTCGTCTAGCGCACTTGCAAAGGCAACATGGGAAGTAGACATTGCACTAAAATTACATGTGACTGGATACAGCGAAGCATAAGTCACATAATCTTGTAATTTTGTCGGAGGCTTTCTTGCACGGGGAGGGTTTCTCCTGATCGCTTGGGCTTCTTGATTGGAATTGATCTCTTCATTCTCTGTATTGTTGTTAGATTGCTCCAAGGTGATTGGTTCATCTTAGGGTTCTCTCAACTCCTGTAGATTAGTTGTAGAGTCTTCTTGTATCACTGGATCGGTAAAGGTTTGAGGCAGTGGTAACAACTTGAGTACTTCCTCCCCCTGAGTTGTAGCATGCTCAAAATAAGAATTGTTTTCTTCAAATTGAACATCCTTAGAAACAATGCATTTCTTGGTGACTGAATCAAAGCATTTATATCCCTTTTGAGTAAAGGAATACCCAATGAATATGCATTTAGTTGCCCTGGCATCAAGCTTATCTCGATTTTTGGCTTGAATGTGTACGTAACAGACACAGCCAAATACTTTGAGGTGAGTCAAGTCAATTTTCCTGCCTTTTAGCACTTCATAGGGAGATTTGAACCCTAACACTGAACTTGGCAGCCTGTTGATGAGGTAAGTTGCCGTAAGGATAGCAGATGCCCAGAACCTCTTTGGAATACTCATATGTATCATGAGGGATTGAGTTTTTTCCAAGAGATCCCTGTTTTTTCTTTCTGCAACACCATTCTGTTGGGGAGTACCTACACAACTTGCTTGATGGATGATGCCATGTTCACTTAGATATTGAAACATATTGTTTGACATGAACTCAGTGCCATTATCTGATCGAAAAATTTTGACATTTGGTTGAAATTGGTTTTTAATGTGAATGTGAAAATCCTTGAAGATATTGAAGACTTCATTTTTTGACTTCATTAGATAAACAAAGCTAATTCTGGTAAAGTCATCCACAAATAAGACAAAGTATCTAAAACCTTCCATTGATTCAATAGTAAGACCCCACACATCACTGTGTATAAGTTCAAACGGTTTACATGTCGAAGTTTGGGATTTGCCGAATGGCAATCTGGTGGATTTCGACAATTTATATGTTTCACAGTCAGTGAGGGGCTTACAAACATGTGGAAAGATTTTTGACATTACAAACTCTGAGGGGTGAGCTAGTCTCCTATGCCATAACTGGTTTTCATCTATGGACTTTAACTTGGCTTGTAAGGCTTGATATTTTTTGTGGTTTCTGCACAGATAATAAAGTCCATTTATGAAGACCCCTTCACCAATCGTCTTCTTGGTGAGAATATCATGAAATATTACATCATTGGATGAAAAAATTGCACGACAATTTAAATTGTTGGTGATTTTCCCAACAGACAACAATTGGAACGAAAAAGATGGTACATATAAGGCACTGGAAGGTGTTTTGGTTGAAAAAATGTTAATTTCTCCAGTGCCTAAAACAGGAACAGTTTTTCCATTCGCAACAGACACATGTGATGGTTTTGAAAAAGATTTAAAAACCTTTAAATTTTTTATTTTGTTTGTCATATAATCAGTGGCACCAGAATCAATTATCCAACAATCTTTTTCAATACTAGTTAATAATGCAGTAGAAAAAGCTTGTAGAATACCTGGTGCCTCTTTAGTCGGTATTCTCTGATTTCCAGAAAGGAATTCCGCAAATTTTCCCAACATAGTTGTATGTTGGTCTCCTTCACCATTAGCTGACCCAGAAGCACCTCCACGTCCCTTCTCATGTAAGTAGTTCGCAAACTCGTTGATGAGAGTAAGCGGATTGGTCATGAACTCAGCTGATCCATGGGATGTGGAGGAAGAAGGTTGAACAGCAGCAACTTGAGCCCTGAAGTGACTTTGTTGAGATGACCGCGGTATGATTTTTCCTTCTTTGGTGAACTTGGGTTTAAGCTCTGGATGGAGTTCCCAACACTTATCTTCAGTATGCCCAACATCATTGCTTGGCATGAGACACGTACGCACGAGACTCCGTCATCCTTGGGCTTTGTTCAATGCTCATTACCTTCCTTCGTGCTTCTTCTCTCTGAATTATAGCACAAACATTGTTGAAGGAAGGTAATTCTTGGCTCATCAGAATGTGGCTTCTCAAGTCCTCGTAGTCTGGGCTCAAACTTCCCAGCAACTGGTAGATTCTGTCTTCCTCTGCTCTTTTGAGTAGAACTGCAGGGTCAGTGGTATGTGGAAGATACACATCTAGCTCATTCCACAGGATTTTGAGCTTCCCGAGATGTTGAACAAAGGATTTACCTTCTTGCTGGAGGCTGGCAGTGTCTTTCTTTAGCTGGAACACTCAGGCATAATTGTTTTGGTTTCCGTACATTTCCTTCAAGCTTGTCCATAATTCTTGAGAGGAATTAGAATAGCTGAAAATCTCAGCTATATGCTTCTCCATGGTGTTAAGTAGGAGAGACATAACCAGTTGATCTTTGCACAACCATCCACTGTACAAAGGTGAAGAGACGTCTGGAACTTCCATGCCTCCATTTACGAAACTGAGCTTTCCCTTACCTCCAAGGGCCAATGAGACAGCTCGAGACCATGGTAGATAATTAAACTCGTTCAAAAGAATTGAACACAGTCGTTGGTTGGTGTTTACCTCAAATTCTGAGGTATCTGAGTAGGTAACATTTGAAGGGGGAGCATTTGAGTTTTCCCCTCTCAAATTTACGGATCCTTCCTCAGCCATTTTGACGAAATAATTTTACAGCAGAAAAAGAAAAATTTTTAGAGTCAGGTTAAGATTGAACCTGCTCTGATACCATGAAGAAATCTTCACAATGAATTGTTTTTTATTTCTTAGGTTTCAATTTACATGAGTATGCTTTACATATAGAAAAGAAAGAAACAACCCAGTTACCAGAATGACTTCTAGTGACCGGGTAAACCTACGCTTTAATCTAATCCTTAAATCAAGGAGATTACACTAATACCAATACACACCACTAATCAGTCATCTTCCTTTAATCAAGGGAAGATGATTGATACAGACAACAGAACACTCATGTACAGAAAAGTTAGCGCAGCAGAGAGCACGCAGTAGTTCAGTGCACAGAGAAGCCAACTGGATGAGGGTTATACAGCCAACCCGATGAGAAAACAGCAACCCGATACATCATTCAAACCATCCCGATCATCCCGATGTACCATGCAGCTGTTTATTTATGTATTTCAACACAATCATTGCAAGTTTCCTTAACAAACTTGATGTGTAATACCTGCAAGTTTCCGTCGGGTTACCCTTGTATTCATTGGGTTAGTCTTGTATCCGTCGGGTTACCCTTGAATCCATCGGGTTAGTCTTGTATTCATCGGGTAAGAGCTAGAGTTGTAGGTCATTATCTCCTCTAGCTAGCTTAGAGCTAGGGTTTTTGATTAACCACTTACACACTCATATTTGGGGGCTGTGTTGGTGGCTGTTTTCCTTGTAAATAGTTCCAAGACCGGAAATTAGAGCTTAGGTTAAAGGTGAAGGTCCATGGCTTGTTACCATTGGACCTTAGCATGCTATGTAGTTCTCTATATATTTTCCCTTCATTGTACATTCAACTTATGATGAATACAATATATCCAACACTAAATTTCTACATGGTATCAGAGCGGAAACCATAACTGGTCCTGCTTCTGCATATCGTCTTGCTAAAATGGCGGATCCTTTCAACATAGAGGTTGAGAGTTCTCAAGCTGCTAGTTCTTCAATTATACCTAAAGCTGACAGAAATCCAAATCCAAACCAACGTTTAAGTTCAGTATTACTGAACGAGTTCAATTATCTTCCATGGTTGAGAGCCATATTTCTTGCGCTCGGTGGAAGATCCAAGCTGAACTTCATCAATGGAAGAAGTGAAGCTCTAGATGTCTCTTCTCAAAGCTATGAAGCTTGGGTGTCTCAAGATCAACTTGTCATGTCATGGCTCCTCAACTCCATGGAACCCAGGATCGCAGAAATATTCAGTGATTCTGAGTCTTCTCATGTTCTTTAGAATGATGTCAAAGATATGTATGGAAACCAAAATAATGCAGCTCGAGTGTTTCAACTTAAAAGAGATCTGGCAAGCATGCAGCAAGGAGAAAACTCATTTGTTCAACACCTAGGAAGGTTGAAGACAATGTGGAATGAACTCGGCATGTACAGACCTCACACAACTGATGCCAAGATCTTACTGAAGAGGGCAGATGAGGACAAGGTGTTTCAACTACTGGTGAGCTTAGGGTCTGAGTATGAGGATCTCAGAAGTCATCTCTTGATGAATCCAGAAAAGCCTTCATTTGCCACTGTATGCAATGCCATTCAATATGAAGAAACACAACGCAAGGTCATGAACTTGGAAGTAAAGGCAAGCAGGTCTGAAGCTAGGGCTTTTGCAGTAAATAGAAAAGTCTTTAGTGACAAAACATACAAGAGAAAGAGACCAGATCTAAAGTGCTCACACTGTGAAAGTATTGGCCGAGAAGGAATTGGCCATACAAGAGAAAGGTGTTGGATTTTGCACCTAGAGTTGAAACCAAAGTTTGACAGAGAACAAAGAAATTCGAAGGACCAAATCTCACTCTGAACCTGTGACTAAAGGAATGAAGAACTTCATGTCAAACCCTGCTGCCTTGCTCAATGATTTTGCTGCATACCTGGAAAAGAAAAACAGTGACAAGACAGCTGGAAACTCAACTGCACTGCTTGGTAAGTTTGCTGGATTTTTAGCAGACACAAACTCAATAACCCGAGAAGACACACCAGGTATTGTGAGTGCTTTCTCAACTGCTTTAAATATCAGTCATTCTAGTGATTGTTGGATTGTAGATTCAGGTGCCTCTGATCACATGACAAATAAATTAACTGATTTACATGCATTTGAAAAATTCACACAACCATCCCATGTTTCTGTTGCAAATGGAAAAGGGGTACCAGTTGTTGGACGAGGAAAAATAAATCTTTTATCAAAGATTAAAGAGTGTACTGCATTATTTGTACCTTCATTTCCAGTCCAACTCCTGTCAGTTGGACAAATAACCAACTCATTGGACTGTCTAGTTACCTTTTCTCCTCATGGTGTTGTGTATCATGATTGAGTCACCAAGAAGATGATTGGTGAAGGTTTCTTCCTGAATGGTCTATATTACTTGTCAAAGGAGTCAGTGATTTCAAAATGTTTTCAAGCTAGTTCCTCATCAGTTCAAGAACAACTCTTATGGCATCAACGTCTTGGTCATCCTTATGCACAAGTTTAATCCACTTTGTTCCCAAATTTTTGTAAAACCTCACACGAGTGTGAGACCTGCCATGTGTCTAAATTCACCAGACTTCCATTCCCAAATTCCCAATCTAAGATAACTAAGTGTTTTGAAATGGTGCACTATGATGTTTGGGGACCAGCTCCCTTAGAGTCCTTTGATGGTTATCGATTTTATGTAACATTTGTGGATGATTTCTCGAGAACAACATGGCTGTACCTTTTGAAATTTAAAAGTGAAGTTTTCAATGCTTTCAAGAATTTTTATAATTTTGTTGTCAATCATTTTTCATCAAAAATTTGCATTCTCAGATCAAACAATGGTACTGAATATACATCTAACAATATGACTGATTACTTGAGCACTCATGGCATTATACATCAGACCAGTTGTGTAGGAACTCCACAGCAAAATGGAGTTGCCGAGAGGAAAAATAGAGATCTTCTTGAGAAAGCTAGAGCCTTATTGTTCCAAACAAATGTTCACAAGAAATTCTGGTCTTAAGCAATTCTTACTGCTGCATATGTCATTAACAGATTGCCAAGTATTGTTCTTAACTTAAAATCACCATATGAAGTCTTAAAAGGCAGAAAGATTGACATTTCTCACCTTCGGTTGTTTGGATGCACTTGCTTTGTGCATATTCAGTCTTCTGGGATATTCATCTACACAGAAGGGATATAAATGCTACAATCCACACACCAGGAAGTTGTTAGTCTCTCGGGATGTCAAGTTTGATGAATCTCGAGGTTTTTTCTCACAGCCCTCTGAGACAGGTCAACTAGGGGAGGACATCTTTCAGTCTTCTCCAGTTCCAATACCCACTGATCTCATTAAGGGTATTCCCATTGATAAGGAACCTGAAACAAATAAAATTGGACATGAGGTACCAACTGTGTATCAGGAAACTAGTGAAAATGCACAAGAAGAATCGAATATTCAAGAGACCTCTTCATGCCTTCTTGCAGTTCCTCAAGAACCTCGAAGAAATCCTCCTCGTGACAGACATCCTCCCACACGACTTCAAGAATATGTTACTAAATATGCCTCCAGGTATCCACTCTCTCAGCATGTCAACTACAACAATCTGTCTTCATCACATCGCTCCTTCCTGAGCCAAATATCAAGTGTTGCTGAACCACACAATTTTCACGAAGCCTGCATGTTACCAGCATGGAAGAAAGCTATGCACGATGAACTTCAAGCATTAGATGAAAATAATACATGGAGTGTGGTCATGCTTCCCAAAGGAAAGAAAGCCGTGGGAAGTAGGTAAATCTTCAAATCAAGTTCAACTCAGATGGAACAGTGGAACGATATAAGGCCAGGCTGGTTGCATGAGGGTTCACTCAAACCTTTGGAGTGGACTATAAGGATACCTTTGCTCCTGTTGCAAAAATGAACACAGTCAGAGTCTTGCTGTCAGTGGCTGTGAATTTGAATTGGTCTTTCTATCAAAGAAATGTTAAAAATGCTTTCTTGCATGGTGACCTTGAAGAAGAAGTGTACATGAAATTTCCTCCTGGTCATCACCAAGAACACGAGACAGGTATGGTATGTAAACTTCACAAAGCTATCTATGGGCTGAAGCAATCTCCTCGAGCTTGGTACTCGAATTGAGTTCAGTGCTCTTGGCTTCTGGTTTTAAGAGAAGCAATGCTGACTCTTCCTTATTTGTACGAAATGGCAAAGCTGGTACTCTAATTGTCCTTGTGTATGTGGATGATCTCATCATCACCAGTGATAATCCAAAAGAGATCACATCACTCAAGTCAGCCTTGCATAAGAAGTTTGCCATCAAGGACCTTGGAGTCTTGAAGTACTTCCTTGGGATAGAAATGGCCACCTCCTCCAAAGGACTCTTCCTCAACCAACGCAAGTATATCCTTGATCTCCTTAATGAAGTTGATCTTCAAGATTGTAAACCAGCCCATACTCCTCTTGATAGCAAACTCAAGTTAGATGTTAAAGGGTCTCCTTTTGCAGATATCAGTGTCTATCAGCGTCTTGTTAGTAAGTTGATTTATCTCACCATTACACGACCTGATATTTCCTATGCAGTGAGCTTAGTGAGTCAATTCATGCATGCACCAACAGACCAGCATCTTCACATGGTCAAGAGAATCCTCAGGTACTTGAAAGGTTCAGTTGGTCGAGGCATCTTCATGACAAACAATGGTCACTTAAACATCATGGGATACACAGATGCAGACTGGGCTGGAAATGCTCTTGATTGAAAATCAACAACATGCTACTGCACCTTTGTGGGAGGAAACCTAGTGACTTGGAAAAGCAAAAAACAAACGGTTGTTGCTAGGTCCAGTGCAGAGGTAGAATATCGAGCGATGGCATCTCTCGCATGTGAACTGATCTGGTTGAAGAGTTTACTCTATGACCTGGGACTAACTTGCACTCAGCCAATGTATATGCACTGTGGCAATTAGGCAGTTATGCATATAGCTTCCAACCTAGTGTTTCATGAAAGTACCAAGCACATCGAAGTGGACTGTCATTTTGTGCGTGATCAAGTTTAGTCCAAAGTCATTGAAACTGTGTACACTCCAAGTCACGATCAACTAGCAGACATATTCACTAAATCTCTGGCTTCTACTCAGTTCCAACGTTTATTATTCAAGCTTGGATCCATGAATCTCCTCGATCTAGCTTGAGGGGGAGTATTGTTGAAATCAACTCATCGGGTTAGTCTCAACCCATCGAGTTAGTCTTGTATTCATCGGGTAAGAGCTAGAGTTGTAGGTCATTATCTCCTCTAGCTAGCTTAGAGCTAGGGTTTTTGATTAACCACTTACACACTCATATTTGGGGGCTGTGTTGGTGGCTGTTTTCCTTGTAAATAGTTCCAAGACCGGAAATTAGGGCTTAGGTTAAAGGTGAAGGTCCATGGCTTGTTACCATTGGACCTTAGCATGCTATGTAGTTCTCTATATATTTTCTCTTCATTGTACATTCAACTTATGATGAATACAATATATCCAACACTAAATTTCTACAGTGGAAAACAGAGAACAGAGATGAGAAAACACACAAATACTCGAGCTTCTTCATGTTGTGCAACTCCTCCCCAGCCGACTACCTTCAAACTTCAATTCTTCAGCGTGTTCTGTTGTTCGTGATCTGCTATAACTATAATGGAATTAAAATTTTCAACTTCATGTCTGCTCTAGGCTCTAGCCTCTAGGGATTTAGGATTTGAAACATTTTTGAGATTTTTGTTTATGGATTATGACGTGAAGAAAGAGCTTAAGAACAAACTAAGCTGAGAAGCTCAGCCATACATCCTCGGTTTTTTATTACCACTCTTGCTTTTCCAGTGGAATGCAAATAATGACTTCGATGGCGCTTTCACCGAAGCTAATAAAGCCAGTGTTTTGAAGAAACATAAAGTGATTTGTTATTAGTTTTTGCTTTTGTATCGGTGCAAGTCCTGGGGATGCTTTATTCAGAGGGGCGCTCACCTACATTGAAACCAAATTACAACATGATTAGAGATTGTCTAATTTGAAGAGGCTGGATGTATAACGCAGCAAAAGTAACAAGATAGAAGAGAATTATCCAACGATAAAACTCTAGATATGAAACCCTAATTTAATTGAAAATAATATCCTAATAGATTATTTATTATTAAACGGTAAATACTCTTAAAAATAAACTAGGATATAATCACGTAAGAGCATCTCCAATCATGCATGCTCTCTATTTTTAAGTCAAAATTTAGCTAAAAAAACCATAAAGCTATTTTATAAGCTCCCTAACCATACTCTCTAATTTAGGGAGTTATTATATTTGTGAACCGATAGGAATTAAGTTTTGAGTGATTTCTTTAAAAATCAATAAAAAATTATAATATTGACAATATGTCAGTAATATTTATGTTAATTATAAAAAGGTCAATGAGAATTCAATGTAGAGTATTGTACCTAAATCAAACAAAAATTACCAATTATACCATTACATAACAACTTGCAGCCCTCTTCTTAGATTTTTTATATTTAGGAACAGGTCAACCCGACATCAGACTATGCATTGCAGTTGTTATTTTACAGTTTTGCAGATTCAGACTCTGCATTGCAGTTTCTATTTTATTGTAGTCGAATTAGTCAGATCAAGTATTCAACTTTAGTATGAGTGGTTTTGCCTCCTTTATAAGACTGAAATCTAATATTAAATGTGACTAATTTGGCTAATAAACAGAAAATGCAGTGTCTGATCTGTCTGAATCTACAGAACTACATAACAAAAACTGCAATGCAATGTCTGATCTGGGCTATAGTTACATTGTCACCATCATTCGCTCCACTGATACCGAGCTTTGCTCAAATCTGAACGAGTGCGACTAGTTCATTATAGCGTCATCATCATTCGCTCCACTTAACCACCTCGTTGGGTGTTGGGTTTTATCTTAAAAGGTCTCGGTAATATTAGAGTTTGAACCATGCACTTATAAGTGCTTGTATATTTTTCATTTTGGCGACATTTGTTCTCTACATTCCAACACAAACACCATCATCAGCTTTGGACAACCATGGATCCAAACAGGGTGGAAGCCGAGAAGCTTCTAAACAATGCGACTTCACAATTCTAGTCCATGTGTTGAATTTTAACTTGTGATATTTGTATTTCATCATGAATTGTAAGTACAATGGAAGAGACATATATAGAGGATTACATAGCAAGCTAAGGTCCAATGGTAACAAGCCATGGACCTTCACCCTTAACCTAGGCCCTAATTTCCGGTCTTGGAACTAATTACAAGACAAACAGCCACCAAATATGAGTGTGCAGGTGGTTAACCTAAAGACCTAGCACTAAGCTAGCTAGAGGAGATAAAGACCTGCAACCCTAGCTCTTACCCGATGAACACAAGACTAACCTGATGGATACAGGACTATCTTGACGGATACAATACTAACCCGATGAGGATACAATACTTAACCCGACGGATACAAGACTAAACCGATGAGTTGATTTCAACAATAATAACCTCTGCTGCTAGTTCACTCATTCCAATACTCGCCCTCAAGCTGGATCAAGTGGGTTAAGTGATCCAAGCTTGACTAATAGACGTTGAAGATGAGCCAGAGGCAAAGGCTTGGTGAATAGGTCAGCTAGCTGATCTTGACTCCGAGCATATTGAGTTTGAATCACTTGAGATTGAACTTGTGATCGAACATAATGACAGTCAACTTCTATATGTTTTGTACGTTCATGAAAGACTGGATTATAAGCAATGTGCATGACTGCTTGATCATCACACACAAGTGTCATGGGTTGAGAAATGGGAAATCCCAAATCAAAGAGTAGACCTTTGAGCCAAATAAGCTCACAAGCAGTGGACGCCATGGCTCAATATTCAACCTCGGCACTTGAACGAGCCACCACATTTTGTTTTTTGCTTTTCCAAGTAACCAAATTCCCACCAACAAAAGTAGAGAAACTAGTAGTAGAGTTGCAATCAAGAGAGTTGTCAGCCCAATCAGCATCAGTGTAGCCGAGAATTTGAGTGTGAGAATTATTTTTCATCACAATCCCTCTACCAATGGAACCCTTTAGATATCTCAAAATTCGTTTGACAACATGCAGATGTATTGTGGTTGTAGCATGCATGAATTGGCTCACAAGACTAACAGCAAAGGTGATGTCAGGCCTTGTTATGGTGAGATAAATAAGCTTGCCAACTAACCTTTGATAGTAAGTGACATTGTTGAGCGGTTCTCCTTTCATATTCAACTTCTGCTTGGTGTCCAGAGGAGTGCAAGCAGGTTTGCAGTCAAGCATTTCTGCCTCTTGCAGCAGGTCAAGAACATATTTTCGTTGATTCAAAAACAAACTCTTGCATGAAGAAGCTATCTCAATGCCAAGAAATTATTTGAGTACCCCAAGGTCTTTGATTGCAAACCGTTGATGTATAGATTGTTTAAGAGAACAAATTTCATCTGCATTATTCCCAGTGACAATGAGATCATCCACATAAATGAGGACGACAAGAATTCCACTTGAACCAGATTGAACAAATAAAGATGAGTCTGCATTGCTGCGTTTGAACCCAACTTCTTCAAGAACTGAGCTTAATTTTGCATACCAAGCTCTGGGAGATTGCTTCAAACCATAGATAGATTTATGAAGTCGACATACCAGAGAAGGATCACATGCTTGTGGATGGCCAGGAGGTAGCTTCATATACACTTCTTCTTCAAGTTCACCTTGTAAAAAGGCATTTTTTACATCCATTTGGTATAATGGCCATGCATGATTGACTGCAACAGACAACAACACTCTGACTGTATTTATCTTGGCCACAGGAGCAAAGGTCTCCTTATAATCCACACCAAAAGTCTGAGTGAAACCACGAGCCACCAGCGAGCTTTATGTCTTTCAATGAAGCCATCAGACTTGAATTTTATTTTATAGATCCAACAACTCCCTACTGCCTTCTTGCCAGGAAGTAGTTTAACTACACTCCAAGTGTGATTGTCATGTAATGCTTTTAATTCCTCCTTCATGGTTGTCCTCCACACAACTTTTTCTTTTGCCTCCTCAAAAGAATTTGGTTCATGAACCTTTGAAATTTCACAACGATATGCAGGATGAGCAGCGAAAATTTTTTGATAATGGAGGCATGAGGTCACTAGATAACGAGTGTGATACGTCTCATAATCCAATAACCATTGTGGTGGATGTCGATCACGAGGAGGATTTCTCCTAACTGGAAGAGGAGAAGGTTGCCTAAGATGATCATCATCATCATGTGCATGTGTAGATTGCTCGGGTGACTCCGATTGATTGGAACTTGACCCATCAGTGGGTGTGAATGTTGTGCTTTCTTGGTCACTAGTAGTTGAATAATCAAGACTTGTGCCTGAAGTAGGCATTGGAATGTGCTCAAGAAGCTGCTCCCCCTGATCGAAATTCTTCAAAGCTTTATTGAAGTATGCAGTATCCTCATTCAAATGAACATCTCTTGACACTACAAGTCTCTTGGTGTTGGGATTGTAACACTTAAACCCTTTCTGGGTGGAAGAGTATCCGAGAAACAAGCATTTGACAGCCCTTGGATCAAGCTTATCTCGATGAGAAGCTTGTATGTGAACAAAGTAGGTGCATCCAAAAACTCGTAGGTGACTCAGATCAATTTTACGACCTTTTAGAACTTCAAAAGAATCTAAAACCCTACTTGGCAGTCAATTGATCAAATATGTGGCTGTGAGTAGTCCTTGAGACCAGAATTTCTTGGGCACATTCATTTGAAACATAATTGCCCTAGTTTTCTCAAGCAGATCGCGGTTTTTTCTTTCAGCTACCTCATTTTGCTGGGGTGTTCCCACACAGCTTGTCTGATGAACAATGCCATGAATGCTCAAATAGTTTGACATGTTATTGGACATATACTCTGTGCCATTGTCAGATCTTAAAGTTTTAATTTGTGAAGAAAACTAGACAGTGACAAGCTTATGAAAATCTTGAAATGCATTCATGAGTTCACTTTTAAGTTTCAACAGATATACCCAAGTGATTTGTGAAAAATCATCCACAAATGTTACAAAATACTTATAGCCATCAAACGACTCAAGAGTTGGACCCCAAATATCTGAGTGTACAACTTCAAACAACTTACTAGCTCTACATCCAATCCAACAACATTGATCAATGCAAATTCATTGATCAATGTTGTTGGATTGGATGTAAATTTCTGTAGTCCTTCAAACGCATAAGAGGTTGAGTTGCTTGTTGCAGCAGCATGATGAGCCCTTGGGGTGTAGGGTTTCCCCTTTGAAATCCTTGGAAAACTTTGGTTTTAGTTCTGGATGTAGAATCTAGCACCTTTCTATGAAATGACCTTTGCCATTACAGTGACTGCACTTCATGTCAAGTCTCTTTCCTTCATAACTTCGTTCTTCAGATTTATGATTTGACACAAAGGCTCTTGATTCAGAAGTATTGACCTTGGCTTCAGAGTTCATCACTTTCCTTCTTACTTCTTCAAGTTGAATAGTGGAGCACACACTTGAGAAAGAAGGCAGCTCGGGGTTCATCAGGATGTGGCTGCGCAGGTCCTCATAATCAGAACTGAGGTTTGCAAGAAGTTGAAATATCTTGTCCTCCTCGACTTTCCTTAAAAGAACAGAAGAGTCAATAGTATGAGGTCGATAAACATCTAATTCATTCAACAGTGTGGTGAGGCTGCCAAGATATTGGACCAAGGAATGATTTCCTTGTCGAAGATTCTCGAAGTCTCTTTTGAGCTGAAAGACTCTTGCTGAGTTGTTTTGGTTACCATACATCTCCTTGACTTTCATCCATAAGTGTAGAGAAGACTCGGAATAGCTAAAGATTTCAGCTATTTTGCTCTCCATGGAGTTGAGTAGCCATGACATAACTAGTTGATCCTTGCACAACCAAGCTTCATAGGAGGGTGATGTGGTTTTTGGAGCTTGAATGACACCATTAATGTATCCAGGCTTTGATCTTCCGCCAAGAGCCAAAGAGACTGCCCTTGACCAGGCCAGATAGTTGAATTCATTTAGTAAGATAGAGCTGAGTTTTTTATTTGGATTGATATCCATCTCAGAGAACGCTGAATTAGGAGGTGACATCAAAGATCTTTCCCCTTCTTGATTTACAGAATTTTCTTCTGCCATTGTTGGTCAGGAAGAACAAACAACATATGAGGATATGCAGAGACAGATCACAAGTGATACTGATCTGATACCATGTTGAATTTTAACTTGTGATATTTGTATTTCATCATGAATTGTAAGTACAATGGAAGAGACATATATAGATGATTACATAGCAAGCTAAGGTCCAATGGTAACAAGCCATGGACCTTCACCCTTAACCTAGGCCCTAATTTCCGGTCTTAGAACTAATTACAAGACAAACAGCCACCAAATATGAGTGTGCATGTGGTTAACCCAAAGACCTAGCACTAAGCTAGCTAGAGAAGATAAAGACCTGCAACCCTAGCTCTTACCCGATGAACACAAGACTAACCCGATGGATACAAGACTATCCCGACGAATACAATACTAACCCGATGAGGATACAATACTTAACCCGACGGATACAAGACTAACCTGATGAGTTGATTTCAACAATAATAACCTCTGCTACTAGTTCACTCATCCTCTGCTGTTAGTTCACTCATTCCAATACCATGACATCAAACAACCTCGATCTCATCAAGAGATCTTGTCGACGGGTGGCGTTGCTCCTCCACCCAAACAAGAACAAGTACACCTACGCCAAACACGCATTCAAGCTCGTCGACGATGTAAGGGTCGTGTAGTTCTATCTGGCTAAGAAGAAGATTTACGACAACTAGTTGGAGCTGTTCGGCCAAATTGATCTTAGAGGCGCTTCGATTTTGAACAAAGTATTGGTGCAGCATGACGATTGAGGCTGAAACGACGCTAATTTTGGGAAACGATGAGCTTTGTGCTTAACTTCACGAGTAGATGAGAGAGAGAAGTTTCTTTGGTTTTAATTTGGGCAGAAAGGTAAATTAATATGTATTTATAGCATGTGACATTTTTCATTGATCTAAAGCTAATGGGTTTTTATCACAAATGGTCCCTTATATTTTAAGAAGTCATCAATTTGGTCTTTTATATTTCAAACTCGTCATTCGGTCATTCATTTATTGAGTTGCTTATCAATGTCGTCCATGTCGTCTATCTCCGTTAGAAAATCTGTTAGGTGGCTAATGTGGCACACATGTAGGGCCTATAAAGCTAATTAGATGCAGCACCATGATTAAATACTAGGGGTGGGCAAATGGGTCTTGGATCCGCTGGTCGGGGCGGGTTCATGCAATTCGGGGCGGGTTCGGGGAGGATCCAAAAAAGTTGAAAGCAAAACGGGGCGGGGCAGGTCCAAAAAAATAAATAAACAGGCCCTCGATCCGGACTGAATAGAATGAATCTAAACCGTTGATTTAATCCCACTTAAGTGAGATTAAATCAACACCATTGATTATCAGGGCAACGACAACCTTGTTGTTCTGTTCTACTGCAGCTTCGGTCCTTCCTTTTCTGAGTTTCCTCGACTGGACAGATTTCCAAAACCAAAACCAGCAAACTTTCACAACTGCAAATTAAAGGCAGCAACCTACAACCCATCAAACTTTCACAGCTCCAAATTCAGGTTTGTTTTCTCAATACCTTTTATCCTTCTTTCTCATTTTTTTTGGTAATTGCTGTCTGTAATTTAGGAATTTAGTTTAAGGTTTTTGAATTTCCAAATTATACAATTTTTAGGGTTTCTAAATTAGGGCTCTTAGGGATGGCATTTTCACTTTAGTTGGTGGTGGTGATGGCCGAATTAGGCCTGGGATCTATTTGGTTATCGAACCAAATCGTAAAACGAATACTGAACCGATGTCATTGGTATTGAAAAATTCAAAATTGCCATCCTTGTCGGTGATGGCTGAATCGAGGTGGTGATAGTGGTTCTGAGATTGAAGAGTTAGAAGAAGAGAGAAATGGGAAACAGATGGAGGGTGAAAAACTTGGAATATAGATGTGTGCGTGCTTGAGTCTTTCCTCTTCTCTATTTTCCCTCCCTCCCTACACACACACCAGTGAAAGAAAGCCTAATAACAACTACCAAGAACTCTCACAGCCTTGAATTTCGAAGATATATATTTGATCAAAAGTTTGCAAAAAAATGTAGGTTTGCTAGGGATTTAATTGTGTATGTGAATTGAACTGTCAAATGTGTATGTGAAATGAAATGTATATATGTTATGTGAATATGAAATTAAATGTTTATGTGTGGTGTGAATGTGAGCTCAAATGTCAAATGTGTACGTGAACTCAAATGAGTTTGGTTATGTGTTTATTATGCCTTTCCAGAAAAAAAAATCCCCATCAAACTATAAGTATCCCCTCTTTTTATGCCATATCTAACTAAATTCAGGTCATTCTGGAAATGGCCTATCTGCTTCAATAACTTTCATATCTGGTCATTCGAATGGTAGGAGAAATGGAACCTTAGTGTTCATGTTGTGGAGTGGGAATTACAGCGAAGTTTATACATATCACGTTTTGTGGGACTTAAGTCCCCGGTTCTGTGAATAGACAATAGTCATAGAATAGTGTAGGAATCGACCAATCTCAAATATTGCTAAAAATTTGTTGCAAGTCGACCTCACATGCATGCGATGAAGTATATAACAAATGGCCCTTTTTATTGTGCTGCTGATGTGGGCATTGGGTGATCACACATGCATATGTGTTTATTATAAACTCAAATAGTTGACTGAAGAAGATGAGAAACTTTTCTTATTTTTTGAACTCAAATTAATACACTTCAATTCAATGATTCGATCAACGAGGCCTTCAACATATGGGAGATGAAAATAATCAATTAATATATATATATATATATATATATTTTTTTTTTTTTTTGCAGATTCTATGATGAATGATGTTGGATGGAAAGCTTGGAATTCGTAATCTGTATATTATTTTGGATGTTATTAAGTTTATTTTGGAATATGGATGTTATTAAGTTTATTTTGAAATTTGGATGTTATTAAGTTATTTTGGATGTTACTTTGATGTTTGGAATTTGAATGTTTGAATTGAATTGGATGTCTATATTTGATGATGTTTGGAATTTGGATGGCTACTGCCTTTTTTTTAGTTGGATTTGGATTGCAGGCAGGCAGTGCAGCAGCGTGCTGCTTGCTTACTGCCTTTTTTTTAGTTGGATTTGAATTGCAGGCAGACACGCAGTGCAGCAGCTTGCTGCTTACTGCCTTTTTTTTAGTTGGATTGCAGGCAGGCAACTTACTGCTTGCTGCTTATTGCTTATTGCCTTCTTTTTTTTTTAATTTTAATTTTAAACAAATTGGACCCATGGACCCGTAGGACCCCGCCCGTTTCAAACGGTCCGGGTTAGGTCTGGTTCCACTTCTAAGAATTTGACAACCCGCCCCGCCCCGCCCCGTTTCAAATACAAACGGGTCTAGTCCGACCCCTCCATTTTTGGGCCCGGCCCATGCCCACCCCAATTAAATACAAATTAGAAAAACAAGTTTGAAATAAAACTAAAATAAATAAATAATAATAATAATAATAAGTTAAGAATTAGAAAAAGTGAAAACAAGTAGCCCCGTACTTTCTGCCACACCTACACCCCAAATGACATCATTTCCCTCCTATGAGCACCGCCTCCTCAACCCCACTCTCTCTACAACCCCAGTACCCTCCTCCGCATAGCCGCCACCTCTTTCCTTCTCTGACCCACCACCCCACTGGGGATTGAAAGAGTAGCCATGCCTTCGGTGTGATCGACGACAAATTGGGTATTTTGGTTTGGCCAATCTTGTAAGTTTTTTTTTAAAACTTATTTTATTTGTTTGATAATTTTATGGTTTAAAAAAAATATTTAATCCATATGGCTGCATCTAATTGGTTTTGTGGGCCCTACATGTGTGCCACATCAACCAACTAACGAATTTTCTAATGGAGTTAGACTGTAGTGACGATATTGATGAGCAACTCAATAAATGAAGGACCGAATTGATGAGTTTGAAACATAAAGGACCAAACTGATGACTTCTTAAAACATAAGGGACCATTTGTGATAAAAACCCAAACCTAATTAATGAAAATATTGCATTGATTAAGTTCAACATAAAAATTATCATTGATATATATGGCTAATTAGTAAAGTTTTCATTGATTTATGGCTTAAAAACCTTTAAGTTAGGTTAAGTTTTTATGTAAAATATTATTCAAACATTAATAATTGATGCTAGGAGCTTCTTTCTTATTCCCTAGATTTAGGAGCTTCTACAGATTTTGCTATCATATGAGCATGATAGGGAGTGTGATTGAAGATGAAAATTTTCAACTTCTCTCTATATTTCGGTTAGGAGCTCATATAGGGAGCCCATTAGAGATGCTCTGACCAGTTTCATGTCGAAACCAACTTGAGCCAATTAGTACAAAACCAAAGCTCATAACTTTCCCGCAAACACGGCTTGAACCAAAGGCCCCATCTTCAAAGTTTTCAAACCGATTATTCTTTGGCTTGCACTTGTCGAGCTGTTTTAAGAACGTTACGTTGAAAAGTTCAAAAAATAAATAACATATAACCTCATTAATTACCAATTCTACAATCACTTTGTTTTAATTAAAACGTCGTTTGTTTCTTAATTTTAATTTTACCACAACTAAAATAGCACAAATCTCGTCTTACAATATCACTTCTTAGGAATAAAAACGAGATACAAATTTGTGATTTCCTTTATTAGAATTTATTAATCAAGGCCTCTAACAAATTTGGGAAAATCTATGTGGAGCAAAAAATAATTCAGAATATTGTGGAGCTGACACGTAGCCTGAGAAGTATTATAGGCTAGTGGGCTCATTCAATGCGATCCAAGAGCAGGAGGCCTGCATTTATTCCACCGACAGTTCAATCGAGCTAGAAGCCCTAAGCTACTGACTACAACTACTCCAAGCTCAACTGCACATGGTAAGGAGGAAGGACAAGGGAATTAAATGTGAAATTAATCACTAATTCCTACTTTTAAACTTTTCTAATTGAAGACAGGTTCCTTTAATCAAGGAAACACAATCGCAATCAATCAAGGAATCCCCAAAGATAATTCTTGGATATTATTAATTTATTTTATAATATCTTTGGATTATTCTCCAGCATCTTAAAGATAATTTCTTACTGCATCTAACGGCTGACGCACATTGGCCAATCGGACGCCGACACATGGAATGAAAATCCTACACTTGTGGCCGACCCTATGCTCTATAAATACCTCATTCTACACCAAATTCTTGGTAAGCTTTTGCTACGCAACTAAGCCCTAAACACTCACTCTTTTTAAAGATACTGACTTAGGCATCGGAGGTTCATGGGCCAACCCCCCCCTCTCTGGGAGCGTGGCTTTGGCTGTATCCTAAAGTGTTTAATTTGTTTTATAGGTACAAATTTTGTCAAATTCAAAGACGGCGGAATTTTTCTAGTACAATCTCAATTTAGTTTGTGGTTCCCTTTATGAGATCATAGGGATTTTATGTGTAGTACCCTTTATGATCACAAAAAGAAATTCTTGTTTTGATTCTTAGGTTTTTGATGAATACACATGAAGTCATTCCTAGCTAGTAGCTAGCCTAGCCTACTATATATTTACTAATCATCCGTCTCTTGAAATGGAAATGACAAGAGCAATAGATAGAGGATCATAGACTGATTGGAAAGATCCGATGTTTGTCCCATATTGTGGGATTATGCAAAAATATTCGGATCTTCTCATCCTTTGTTTTTCAACTATTCTATCTTAACAATTTCCCCTGTTTTTCATAAATTCGTTTAGATGAGAAAAACTTACATGCAATGGTAACGATATCGGTGCATATAGTTTAGTAGCGTCTTATAGTTGAGCTAGATATATGTAATATATAGGCTATCTATCGTATTGGTACATACTTAATCATCATGTTTTTCCTATTCTCCATCATCATTGTGCACTTCTCACAAGTGTATTTTTCTTTCTAAATATAGAAAATTTGGAGTGCACAATGAGAATTTTGGAGTGCCAATACCAATTCTCTTTATTTTATTGAATATGTTTAGCAAAAACAGTCAAATTTTAGCCATTTTTATTTTAAAGAATACAACTTTAGTTAAAATTTGATAGACACTCAAGCTGAACTTGTACCTCAAGAAATAGTATTTGAACTCTTTCAAGTCGACAGTTTTCTAAATTTGCACCTTTAATTTTCTAAATTTGCATCAATCTTAACCTTTAAATTAGTTTATTTCTTGATCATTTTATATGTTTCAAAAGGATCAATTGCCAAAACTACTGAAAAGAACAGCAATATGGAATTCATTAATACTTAATATCAATTAAGGGGATCATCAAACTTCAAAGATGACAATTCTTGGATTTAATTTATACAATTTCTTCAGCTTTGGTACTCTTTCTTTATCCTCTGATTGAATCATGCACCAACATCTTCACTTTGGACTATGCCCATTTCATACAAATTCATCCCTATTTTCATTACCAATATCCATTTTTCTCTTCTCAGTGCTACTACTAAACACAAAGTCTAAATTATAAAGCACAGGCACCATTGTTACAGAACACAAAAACACCAAAACTGGTCCAAATATCCAAAGCACAAGAGGCAGTGCTGCATAAAACAACCTGTTCCCCGCAGTGTTTAACAAGTAACCCTTTTCTAAAAGCTCAGACACATACTCTGGAGTCACCAAGGACATGGGGTCTTGTGGACTGTTTATTAGGATGTTCACTTGATTTATGAACCTGATGGAAAGCGAGTGACACATGAATGAGAAGAGAAAAATTGTGAGTAGGGTAACGTATTTTAAAGCAACCATGAATTCCCCATGTGCCCCGTAAACAGCGTCGTTGAGGGGTTTCTTCACACTGTATGTGCTGCTGATCACGGCTGCTAGGCCGGAGCATAGGAGGATTGATGTGGTGGCCATTAGGGTTGATCCCATGATCGTATTACGAAGCGTTTGGACGGCCAGGATGTTCTTCTTTTCATTGTCCTGTCAAAGATAAAGGAAAACATCATTTTAGAGTAGTGATCGACAAATTAAAACTATTTATTGCTCACTTATCTTACATGTTATGCTAATATTAGACTGTTCATCTGACACCACATATTAAATAACCAATAATATCATAGTGTTGGCATAAGAACAACTTTATAAATAGTACAGTTGCAACCACACAATATCAAAGGTTTGATATAGAAGATAAACATTTTTCAATGATTAAAAGCCTTTTGCTATTAGCGATATTTTATGCTAAATTTATTTAAGCTAAGGAGAGAGAGAATTCAACTTAAGTGTAGAAGAAAGGAGACACTATTTTAACGAATTTAACTAAGTCTATGTCTGCTTCAATGACTACTGGCTATTTCATGGTACCATAAATTGCTATGTTGATACAACATTACTGATGCTGGAGCTGACGTGTGATGCAATATATAGGAGCTGAGTGGGTTCGTGAAGTGGAAGAAAGAATATATGCATGGTGGCATGCAATTAATCTCACTTATCCAATATATGTTGTTGGACACTTTGGTCTCCCTAAATTACTGTGTAATATACTTCCGGTATCATAATAAAAGTGAACCATGTGATCGATGCGCAAGAAACCACTTCTAAATGGTTTTTATTTTTTAACTTTTTACTTGTGGCTAAAAATGATAAACCAAAGATTAAATCCCCACTAATAAGCCACCTTGTGTATGCTTGGTTTGTTACATCCCACGTTGAAGAAATGAAATGTGCAGGAATGTTTTTTACGTTTTGGTATCATTCTGTGCTTTGGTTAACTGCATTCAGGAAACTACGTATATGTTTGGATGATCAAAGACTCAAATGGAATATTCTTTTTGAAGATCACTCTATAGATGGCAGGCCACAATTCATCATCTTTTATAGTATATACTAATGTACCTATTTATAATATAAATAGGTATACATTTTATTTTTTTGGATTCAATCATAAATATAATATTTTCATCTGAGAGCACACAAATAACACAGGTGTTTATTAAGCTTTATTGTCGGAACCACATTGTACAAAATAATGTATCTATCTATATGTTAAAGTACTAGAATTGAAATATTGTATACTTTTATTATGCATTAACGTTTTTAGTGTACCTCCTATGAGCTTTTCAAATGGATTGACGCTTGGATTGGTGGTGAGTTTTTTTCCCCTTTCTTGTTATCAAAATTTGTTCAAATTTATATTTACCTATAGGTAAATTCTTTGAGAAAAAAAATATAGGTTAAGTTAGTGTACTTATTTGAAAAATAATAAACACACACTTTTGTTTAATCATGTCTGTTGTTTCCGTTTGATTTATTCAATCTAATGTCATAAATGAAGAGAGTGTGTGAGAAACTAAAAAGGGTGTGAAAAAAATCATCTCCCTATACAATGCACCTACTATTTATCTGTGAATAGTGTACGTATCTTTCTTGTTTATGATTAGTGTACCTATTTTTTCTTCAGCTAAAATGTATAGAAAAATTGTAATGAACAAATTACGTTAGTTTGTTTTTTACGTATAAAATAAAAATTGTTAAGATGTTAATGGGAAGGAAGTTAAAATTTAAGAATTGGACGGGATAATATGTAACTACACCTAATTAATCTGTGCTTTCATTGTGAAGATGGCTGCATAAGATAATAGTGGTAGGAGGAGTGTATACGTACGTTCTCTTTTTAGACTTTCTTATGTTACAAACTGTCAACATGAACATAACAACTCAAACATTAGTGATAATTTAACAACATAACATTCTACATAGATAGGAAATATCCGGTAAAATTATAATATATTTAAATGCATGCACGCAACTTGTAGATTTTTCTGTGTGTCACCTATATGACACAGTTGAGAAACAATACATTATTGATCAGTTGAGATCATACGAATAATTTTAGAGCAAATTAGAATTCACCCCTTCTCCACCATAATTTAGCATAGAATGCAAGATGTAAATACGTACCTTCATCATTGCCGAGACCCAGAATCGTCGTCCGCTGGTGTTTATGCCGATGATGGTAGATTGTGGGTCAGTCCGAACCTTATGCCATAGCCAAGCATGATAAGAAGCAGTTATGAGAAACCCTAGTGGTACAAGAATGACATCTAAGTAGCATTTTCTCCATTCCATCTCTTTCTCTCGTAGTTTTTCTCACTCTCTCTTTCTCTCTTTCTCTCTTTCTCTCTTTCTCTCTTTCTCTCTTTGCCTTTCTTTGTTGAGGGCTTTGGCTGCTCCTTAAGTAGCTCATATAATAATATTAACTTTATCTCCACTTAGGTTCCTGAGCAGCTACATATATAATAAGTTTACAGAAGGAAATGAATGTGGACTTGATTAAATGCGTAATACAGTGCACAACCTCAAAAATCCATGGGCAACAAGGACAAAAAAGAACGATATCAAAATAGGGATAGCAAACCCCCCACTTTATTACTAAATTATAGACACGAGCCTAATGCGGATGTGCTTTATTTTCCAATCTGCCAACCTCCTTTTTCCCTTGTGTTTCTTTATTGGCTTTTTTCTTTTTAATTTAAACGCATAGAATTTTTGGCTTTTTTTTTTCCATGGAATTTTTGTTAGAACCCGATACGCCAATTTGGTATAATAGATTGTAGGCCATTTGGAGGGATATATTGTCCATATATGTTTCTTTGTTAGTTGTTGCCTAATCGGTATTTGGACGCAATTGCTCAATTGTTACTTGAAAAAAAACAGAAAGGTGTCACAAAAGAAAGCTAAATGGGTTCTGAATTTGTAGTCGTATACAATCCTTGCTTGTATGACCGAATATATAGTAGTAACATGGCTCAAATCCTTGCATGATATCTTGTATGTTTTGCCTTTTGAAGTAGTAAGTTCCAATTGCTTAAAGGCCAAAACAATGAGCACCAAGTATTCTTTGCATGCATGCCAATAAAGAATGAACTCAAATTAAGACTAATTATAATGAATCAAGAGGGTTAAACAAAATTTGGGTTGTTAATATATTTCTAAGAAAACTAGGGCAACTCAACCACTTATAAAGATGAAACCGCATATTTTTGGATTTGAGTATACAATTATCAAGTGGATTTTTGGTGGAATTGTCAATTAATTTCTGTTCACAAAATTAGAAGGGTGTTAATGGTATTTAGACCCAAATGCAGGGCTAAAATGAAAGAGTGGAGGGGCAGCATAACATTGTGAGAGTCTGACAAGGCGCAGGAGAGAAAAAGAAATGATAAATGGTGAAGTAACGAAAGAAGGAAAGAGCACGCCTTCTTCATGAGTCATGAGGTACTGTGCACGCACTGCCCACTAATTTCAGGGATAGATTGTTATAGAGAGAGTCTGATAGAGAGAGCCGTTTCCATTTCTTTCAACTTTGATACGTGTGGTCTACTTCTTCACCATCATCATAATCATATGCTAACTTACGTCAATGATCTGTTGAGAATGGAACCTTGCATGAGCTTATAAGTAAGTTAGGCTACTCCTCATATTGTCAATTGATTTTATGGTGGAACCTTAACTTTCTTTAATTAGGATCAATGATCATAACAAGTTAACAACTAAAATTGATCCTTTTCAGATCTAAAACGCGAATTGGTGAACGTTATTTACATACATCTAAGTTTGATATGGTAAACTAGCTATTAGTCAAGTGATATTTAACTCAACTTTATTTGAAATAAGTCTTTGCTCGCAAGTTTGAACCTCTCCTCTGTGTAAGAGACTCTATATAACCGACCCCATATTAATTTTATTTCTTCACTAAAAACATGTAAGTTTCGATATAAAATGTTGATCATTCCTAAACTTTCGCTCCTAGAATAATTAACATAATGTTGGAGTAAAACTTTAAAGTTCAACCCTAATTGGTTAACATAATTGTGTGCAGAATAAACTAGGGTTAGATTTTTAATTAGTTAGCTATTCTTTGTGCCACAAGGAAGAGTGAAACACAGATTAATTCCTATTGGTTAAGGGGTTCCTGCGTGAAAGACAATTCTATGGGCTTTAGTATTCTAGTTATAGGCTCATTAGGGTTTCAAGAATCTGTTAGTGAGTAGGATTCTAGGGACGTGATGTCTATATAAGTTTGAGGTCCATATGCACACTGCTGCATGCCACAACGCTAAGAAATCCCCATCAGTTCGTTGTATAAGGAGCAGCAGTGCATAGAAGTACTACAAGCTATCTCGTCCTTGAGTTTGATCATTCAAAAACTAACCATGTCGTCTTCTCCAAATATGTGAAGCTTATGTGTTTTGATTATATGAACTGATTAAAGTTAACAGTTGGTATCAGAGCACAACTTTCTGCGATCAATACCATATAAAGGATACCACGACTAAAGTCTACATGTTCATATGCATCAATTCTTCCAATTATATGCATATGCATGCAATACTAAATTATAGAATTCTGATCATATTTGTATGTTGCTGCTGTTCATCGATTTACTTGTTATAACAGATTGATATTGCTATAAATCGTTTTTCGAATGCTATGGTGAATGCGTTGGAATAATAATAGTCAGGAACTTGACCACGATTATGAATGCTTTGAAAGTAAATAAAATATAGTTTTATATATATTACAGAGTAAAGTCAGGAACACCAAATAGAATTGAACAAAGAATAGATACAGTGAAATTAAATCACTAACTTGGTTTTCAGATAGAGGCTAGCGAAATTGCTATGTCCTATAGACAGATTACGCCCCTACTCAGTGTCGTAGTTCGTTGGACGTCTGACCACTAGGATTCAACTATCTATGATCAAGACCCTAGCACTTGGGTCTTGATTCTGGCTAATTTACTCAGTGCTTTCTCTCTCAGATATGAAGGAAGAAGAAAATGTTCTGGAAGGATGTATTTTTGAAAAATGTCAACATATTGGATATATAGAGTTCCAAACGGTTTTCTAATCATATCCAATAGTTATATACTTTGAATTTGAATAGGTGTGTTGATCAGTCACACTCTTTCAAATTTTAAAATGGAAAAACTGAAGTATATATAAAACAAAGTCTCATCTTTGACTTCAAATATGTTTTCCATGGGCCTAGCCCATTTCTCATTTAAATAAGTGTTAGCTGTCAACACTTATAAAGGATGAAAACACACTTCAATTTACCAACGTGGGACTGAGTTCTATACAAACTCCAATAATACCCGACATTTGTATAGCAACTAGAGTCTGGTATTGAGGTGGTGTTTAGAATGTTCTGGAGAGAAACTTAGATTTGATATGCATTAGGGGAGGTGTCTTTTGGACTTGAACCTTCCTTAGTGAGTACTTATCAGAATTACTGGAGACGCAGTGTGTATAGGAGACATTGAACTGTTCACCATGTATAGTAAATCAAGACAATAAGTATCACACATATCGCATCTACACATTTTTTGATTCATACGGTTGTGTTCATTTTGGTCCTGAACAAATCCCAAATTCATGGGAGCTTTAGAAAATTTAGCTATATCATTCTCATAAATGTGACCCCACATTTACTCCCATATAGGTGACACTAAGCATGTGAATATCCTTCAGTATTCTTCTTATTTTATAAGAAATTAGTATCATTAAGAATGAATAAACATTCATCCTAATCATCACATGAAGCATAATTTCCTTATCATAGGAATGAGCAATCCCGTATGCTCTAATGTTCGAGTTTCACCCAACTAGTTGTCCTTATTGAACCTAGACCTTGGAAATGCCAATTTGCTAGGTTAGGTTTCTGCCATATTACTTCTCATTTTATTAGCTTTAATCCCATTCCCCTCAATAAATAAAACATTTGCCCTTTTGGTATACCTTTGGTAAGAGAATCTGCAATATTCTCTTTCAACTTCACATAGTTTATGGAAATAATTCCAGTTGAGAGCATTTGTTTTATTGTGTTGTGTCGACGTCTTATATGTCGATTCTTGCCATTATACATATTGCTTTTTGCTCTAGCAATGACTGTCATGCAATCACAATGTATGCATATGGCTGTCACAGGTTGAGGCCATAATGGAATATCTTCTAGAAAATTTCTAAGCCATTATGCTTCTTCAGCAGTCGTATCTAAGGCTATAAATTCTGATTCCATTGTCGAACGTGCTATAGACGTTTGCTTTTGTGATTTCCATGACTCGACTGCCCCTCCAAGTGTAAATACATAACCACTTGTAGCCTTTTCTGTATCATTCGAAATCCAATTGGCGTCAGTGTATCCTTCTAAAACTAGAGGATATTTCGTATAATGCAATCCATAGTTAACTGTGAATTTTAAGTATCTCAATACTCTTACTAAAGATTCCCAATGACTATTTGATGGATTTCTATTATACCTAGCCAACCTATTTACTGCGTAAGCAATATCCGGTCTAGTACAATTCGTAATGTACTGTAGAGTTCCAGTAATTCGTGTGTATTCTAATTGTGATACACTTTCTCCATTATTTTTCTTCAATTTACAACTGGGATCAAATAGAGTACTAGCTGAAGCACTATCAAAATGACCAAATTTTCTTAATATTTTCTCCACATAATGTAATGGGGTAAGTGAATATCCATCACTACTTCTTTGAATTTGAATGCCCAAAATGACATCTGCTTTGCCCATATCTTTCATGTCAAAGTTTGAATTCAATATTTTCTTTGTGGAATTTATAACATCTAAGTTTGGTCCCATGTTGAGCATGTCATCTACATATAAGCATACAATGACATAAGAATTATTGCCAAACTTCTTAATGTAAACACATTTATCACATTCATTGATCTGAAATCCATGTGATATCATTGTATGATCGAATTTTTCGTTCCATTGCTTAGGTGCTTGTTTAAGTCCATATAGAGACTTTACAAGCTTACATACCTTTTTCTCTTGGCCTTTTACCACACAACCTTCCGGTTGCTCCATATAAATTTCTTCATCTAACTCACCATTTAAAAATGTGGTTTTTACATCCATTTGGTGTATTTCCAAATTGTAAACAGAAGCAATTGCAAGTAACATCCCGATTGATGTTATTCTAGTCACTGCGAGTAAGTATCAAAGAAATTCAACCCTTCTTTTTTACAGTAACCTTTGGCCACTAGGCGAGCTTTAAATGTCTATTGTACCATTGGCCTTCAATTTCTTTTGAAGATCCATTTATAACCAATTGGTTTACTACCAAGTGGTAAGTTTACCAATTCCTATGTATTATTTTGTAAAATGGATTCAATTTCATTATTTATTGCTTCTTTCCAATAAATAAATTCTGAAGAAGTTATGGCTTCTTTGTATGTTTGTGGTTCAACCTCTGTGAGGAAAGTTATGAAGTCAGGTCCAAAGTCTTTAGCAACCTTGATTCTTTTCCCTCTTCTCGATTCCAATTCTTTATTTTAGACAACCTGATTGTTGGAGCTTGCCTCCAAGCCTTTATATTGCACGCTGGATGATATATGATCATCAACAGGAGTAGAGTCATGTGTCTTTCTTTTATTTTCATTAAGTCTATCTTTATGTGGAAAGATGTGCTCAAACCATTCAGCATCATTAGACTCAATGATAGTATTTACTTGAATATCTGAAATTCCAGATTTGAATACCAAGAATCTATATGCTGCACTATTATTGGCATATCAATAAACTCGCAATCAATCTTCTTAGGTCCAAGTTTTACTCTTTTTGGTAGGGGAACTTGAACTTTTGCTAGGCAATCCCACACTTTTAGGATTTTATAAGTTGGTTGTTTCTTTTTTCCATATTTCATATGGAGATTTATTACTTTTCTTTGGTGGGATTCTATTCAATATGGTGTTTGCAGTAAGTAGGGCTTCACCCCACATGTTTTGTGGTAGCCTTGAATTATTCAACATGGAATTAATCATGTTTTTTAATGTTCTATTCTTACGCTCTGCAACCCCGTTTTGTTGGGGTGTGTAAGGTGCAGTAGTTTGATGAATAATTTCATGTGTTGCACAAAATTCTGCAAAAGCATTGGATTCATATTCCCTTCCTCTATCTGATCTCAAAATTTTGCATGTTGGCACATGCATCACTTGTATCAGAGTTAGTTCTTTCCCAGAAGTGAGTTTCAGAACCACTTTTCCCTTTTCCAGCAATAGTTGATGTAGTTGCATTGCCCATGAACATCTTTTCATCGCCATTGTTGGGAGTGTAGGTTGAAAACATGTTCTTACACATATGTGCTTTGTTGCACCAGTGTCAACCCACCAATCCTTGTTGTCCGTCATCATGTTGACCTAAAAAACAACACCAATAAATTCTTCAGCAATATTGACTTGGTTGTTGTTGCTGGCAGCAAGATTATCCTTCTTATGGCGGCAGTTTTGAGCTTTGTGTCCAGTATTTCCACACACCCATCAAGAACCCTTAATTGGCTTGAAATTCTTTCCTTTTGGAGCATGATTTTGTGGACGTTTTCCAGCATTCTTGTTACCCTTGTGCTTCTGGCTTTTAGGCTTAGGCTTGGACGTTTCTCCAACCTCAACGACATTGGCTTTGGCTTCGAATTTAGAAGCATTCAACCCTTCACTCTTGCGGTGATCCTCTTAAACCCTTAATTTGAGAACCAAATCCTCCATTGACATATCAGTCTTCTTATGCTTGAGATGTATCTTGAAGTCATTCCAAGATGGAGGCAACTTCTCTATCACAACACCGACGGAGAATTGTTGTGGCAATTCCATTCCCTCAGTAGCCAGTTCATGAGCCAAAATCTGGAGTTCCTCAACTTGATTGACAACAGTCTTAGAGTCTACCATTTGGTACTTCATGAATTTCCCAATGATAAACTTCTTTGAACCAGCATATTCGATCTTATATTTTTTTTCTCCAAAGAGTCCCAGAGTTCCTTTGCAGTTTTGTATGATCTATACACATCATATAGTACATCATCAAGGCTATTGAGAATATAATTCCAACATAAAAACTCATTGTGTTTCCACATGTCAATTGCATTGAGTTTTTCTGCAACAATGTCATCTCCTTCTGCCACAAGAACTTCTTCCTTGATGATATGTGCAAGGTTCAATGTTGTTAAATAGAACAACATTTTCTGTTGTCAGTGCCTAAAGTCCACTCCTTTGAACTTGTCTAGTTTCACAGAATGGGGTTTGACGCCATTCACTGATTGTTCCATAATAATCTGTCTATAGATTGTTGGAAGAATAATAGTCAGTAACTTGACCACGATTATGAATGCTTTGAAAGTAAATAAAATATAGTTTTATATATATTACAGAGTAAAGTCAAGAACACCAAATAGTATTGAACAAAGAATACATACAGTGAAATTAAATCACTAACTTGGTTTTCAGATAGAGGCTAGCGAAATTTCTATGTCCTATAGACAGATTATCCCCCTACTCAGTGTCGTAGTTCGTTGGACGTCTGACAACTAGGATTCAACTATCTATGATCAAGACCCTAGCACTCAGGTCTTGATTCTGGTAAATTTACTTAGTGCTTTCTCTCTCAGATATGAAGGAAGAAGAAAACGTTCTGGAAGGATGTATTTCTGAAAAATGTCAACATGTTGGATATATAGAGTTCCAAACGGTTTTCTAATCTTATCCAATAGTTGTATACTTTGAATTTGAATAGGTGTGTTGATCAGTCACACTTTTTCAAATTTCAAAATGGAAAAACTGAAGTATAAAACAAAGTCTCATCTTTGACTTCAAATATGTTTTCCACGGGCCTAGCCCGTTTCTCATTTAAATAAGTGTTGGCTGTCAACACTTATAAAAGATGAAAACACACTTCAATTTACCAACGTGGGACTGAGTTCTATATAAACTCCAACAGAATGATCTACTCTGATATCGTAACTTAATTTCTCTCTGTTATAACATATATGTTGTTGTTATAAACATGGTATTGAATGCTATATCAATTGCTTACTGATATATCACGACTGTAACCCAGTTTTCCAGTTTTACTTGCAGTCCAAGTTATTATTATATCTATATGAAACATGTATGATATCTGTGTTAAGCATGATTCGATATCCAATTTTATTTATCAATCATGCTTGAAGGAAAAAGGATTTTTGATGAGAAGTTTTTTCAAGAAATGTTGTTTTAATCAAATGGCACAACAAAGCAAAAGGGTTAATACAAGAATTCTTGAAAAAATTAAAGTTATTTTGATCAAATTGCGTTGTTTATGTTATACATATAATGGATCTAGCACAACAAAGCTAGAGTTTGATCTTTTATATTGGTTCAACGGCGTAGTATAAGAATGAATTATATAAATTCATAGAGAATTCCTCTTGCCCAAAGGTGCAATTTATTCTTTATACAATTTAATTTATATGATTCATGTATTAGTACTAAAACATATTCTATCTTGCCCAAAGGTGTGATATTAAATTGAATGCTTGTTTAAATTTTCAGTCTCTCAAGTGTTCAATGCTTCCATGAATTCAATCCAAACTTTAATTGGTACCAACTACAAAAAGTGGAAAGAAGATGTTGAGATGACTCTAGGGCTTTTAGATTATGACATGGCTCTAGATGAGGATGAACTGATCTTGCCAGCTGAAGGCGTCACTAAGGAGATGAAGACCAATTGACAGAAGTGGTTGAGGGCTAACAAGAAGGCTCTGATCGTGATGAAGAAGTCCATGTCGGATTCTGTCAAGGTAGGAATTCCAAAGTCCAACAATGCTAAGACTTTCTTAGCATCCATTGAAGCTAAGTTCAAAGAGTCTAACAAAATCGAAACTGGCCACCTCATGACCACTAAGTTTAGTGGACAAGATTGTGTTAGGGAACATATCTTAACTCTAGCAGAAATAGGAGCAAAACTCAACAACCTCAATGTAGCTATTAGTGACCAATTCCTAGTTCACATAGCTATTAATTTCTTGCCACCAAAATATTCTTAAATGAGAAGCACTTATAATGCTACGAAGAATGCATGGAGTTTGGATGAACTCATAGCTATAAGTGTTCATGAACAACAAAATCTGAGGGATGATAAGATGTCAAAGCATGTTAATCTGGTTTAAGACAATAATAAAAGGGCTTCAACTTTTAAGGCTAAGAAGATTGTAGAGAAAACCGATGCAACCAAACCTAAAGGACTAGGCTGTCTTTTCTGCAAAAAGTTTGACCATCTTAAGAGGGAGTGCAGGAGGTAAATGCGTTGGCTAGAGAAGAATAAGGAAAAAGGTAAAATTCAAAGAGTTTCAGTTGCTTTTTAGTCAAATTTAGTTGAGATTTCTTATGATTCTTGGTGGATTGATAGTGGGGCAACTGTACATGTGTGTAATTGCTTGCAGGCATTCACAAGCAAAAGGGTGTTAAACAAGAATGAAGTATCGATATTCGTAGGCAATGGATTGAAGGTGGCGGCTGAATTCATTGGCGTAGTTAGGCTTCAACTAGATTCAGGCTTTATTTTAGAGTTGAAAGATGTCGTTTATGTATCTTCCATGAGAAGGAATTTGATTTCAATTAGTAAGCTTATCAAACAAAAGTTTAAAGTTGTTATGGAAGAATTTGGTTTTACTATTTTTGAAATTCTAAGTTCTTTGGCGATAGAATTCTTGTTGATGAGATGTTTAAGTTGAATTGTGAGAAGCCTCAATTACTTATTAATGTCGTTGGTATTAAAAGAATTTTAATTAAAGAAGACTCATCCAAAAGAATGAAAAATTTATCAAAAGACAATGTGTTGCCGCCATTAGATTATGGAGATTTTGATGTTTGTATAGATTGCATTAAGGATATATTCACCAACTCTAAGAAGAAGGGATCAACTAGAAGCGAAAACCTATTAGAGCTCATACACACAGACATTTGTAGACCTTCTCCAACTCCAATTCATGATGGTTATCGTTATTTCATCATTTTCATAGATGATTACTCTAGGTTTTGCTAATTATACCTCTTTGCTAAAAAGTCTAGTGCCTTAGAAGCTTTCTAAATTTTCAAGACAGAGGTTGAAAATCAATTGAACTTGAAGATCAAATTGATACGTTCAGACAAAGGTGGAGAGTTCTATTAAAGATACGATGAGTCTGGTAGAAACCTTGGCCCATTTGCTTTGTTTCTTCAAGAACAAGGCATTGTAGCACACACCAATCCAGGAACACCTGAATAAAACGATGTCTCTAAAAGAAGGAATATAACCCCAAAGGATATGGTGGGCAACATGATGTGTAGAACTAACCTTCCAGTTTTCCTTTGAGGTGAAGCAATAAAGACAACAAACTATTTGTTGAATAGAGTCCCAAGTAAAGTTGTTCCAAAGACTCTATTCAAACTTTGGACTCAAAGAAAACCTACTTTGGATCACTTAAGAATTTAGGGCTATCAAATAAAAGCTAGAGCTTATAATCCACCTTAAAAGAAGCTAGATTCTAGCACCATAAGTTGTTACTTTGTCGAATATCCTGAAAGAACTAAGGGTTATCGTTTTTATTGTCCAAACAATTCCACAAGGTTCATAGAGACAGGGAGAGCAAAGTTTATTGAAACAATAACTGATAGTGAAGCAAATGAGATTTTGTCTTTGACAAAGAATCAAACACAAGCAAAGAAGTTCATGGCGAAGCTCCAGCTAGGACTACAATACCAATCATTAGGCCAATGATTGAAGACACAACTACTGCAGTTATAACACCCAAAGACGACCACAACAATGAAGAGAATGATGTAGCGTCTAAGATGATGTTATAGCAGACCTTGTCAACTATAACAACATGGACACATACTTGAAAGCACCTAATGAAAATTTGGTGGTACCTGAAGAACCTCACCTAAAATTTGTACAAAGAAGATCACAATGACCAAAGAAGCCAAACATCTCAGACAACTACGTGTATCTTCAAGAGGCATAATTTGATTAAGGGATTGAAGATGACCCCATTACTTTCAAGCAAGTTATGAAAAGCTCAAACCAAATCGAGTGGCTAGAGGCTATGGAGCGGAGTTAAAGTTAATGAGTAACAATGATGTGTGAGAGTTAGTTGAGTTGTCGCAAGGTTACAAACCTATAGGGTACAAGTAGGTCTTTAAAACTAAGAAAGATTCACAAAGAGGAATTGAGAGATATAAGGCTAGGTTAGTGGCCAAGGGATATACTCAAAAGGAAGGAATTGACCACACTGAAACATTCTTACCAGTTTCAACCAAAGACTCATTTAGATTCACATGGCTCTTGTAGCTCAATTAGACTTGTTTCTTCACCAAATAGACATCAAAACTGCATTCTTGAATTCTTAAATGAAAATTTAGATGAAGAACTTTACATGAAGCAACCTGAAGGATTCATTCAAAAAGGGAGAGAAAATTTAGTATGTAAGTTCCATTTATGGTTTGAAACAAGCCTCCGGACAATGGTACATTAAATTCGAAGAAGTGATTAGCTCTTTTGGTTTCGCAGAAAATTCTGAAGATGAGTTCATTTATTTCAAAGTTAAGGGGAGAGATTTCACTATTTTAGTCCTATACGTAGATAACACTCTTCTAGCAAGTACTAATTTGTCTCTTTTACATGACACTAAGACTTTTCTGTCAAGTAACTTTGAGATGAAAGACATGGAAGAAGCCTCTTATGTTTTAGGCATTGAAATAACTAGAGATTGACACAAGGGAATGTTGGGATTATCTCAGAAGGGGTACATCAATAAGATACTTAAGAGGTTCAATATGGAGACATGTAATGGATGTGATGTACCAATATCAAAAGGAGAAAAGTTAATTAAGAAGCTGTGTCCTCAGACTGATGTGGAGAAGAATGTGATGCAAGATAAGCCTTATGCATCACTTGTTGGTAGTCTTATGTATGCACAAACTTGCACAAGACCAGACATCTCGTTATGTTGTAGTGTGTTAGAGAGATTCCAATCTAATCTTGGACTTGCACATTGGCTAGCTGGAAAAATAGTCTTGAGGTACCTACAACGGACCAAAGATTACAAGCTCATTTACAAGAAGACTACGGGCTCGTTTGGAAGTACTTTTAAAATGACTGAAAACGCTTTTAAAGAAAATGTTTTTGAATTCCAAAAGCACTTAAAGTGCTTCCAGTTACTGCAAGAAGCGCCAATTATGTCCTTCTTGTAGGAAGCACTTCAATCGCTTTTTTAGGTTTCACTTGCATTATTACTAAGGATTGGTTCCAAAAATATTTTCACCAAAAGCACTTTCTGTCATTTTAAAAGCACTTCCAAATGAGTCCTAAGTCATTGGAGCTCGTTGAATTCTCTGATTCAGATTATGCAGGATGTCCAGATACCTTGAAAACAACTTCAAGTTATGTATTCATGTTTGCATGATGAGCTATATCTTGAAAAAGTATGAAGCAAAAGAATGTGGCTACATCCACCATGCATGCAGAGTATGTGGCATGTTTTAAAGCTATTGGACAAGCAAATTGGTTGAAAAAAATATTCACAAGCATACAGATTGTGGATGTAGTTTCAAGGCCAATTCAAATTTGGTGTGACAACTCTGCAATTTTTCATGCTAAAAACAATAAGCGTTCAGATGGCACAAGGCATTTGGATATCAAGTACAAGCTAGTTCGAGAGAAAGTGAAGGCTAAGCTAGTTTAAGTTGACTATATTGAAACTGCTAGAATGCTTGCAGATCCATTGAATAAGCCATTGCCAAGCATGGTTTTTCATAAGCATGTTGCAAATATGAGATTAGCTTTTAGTTTTGATGCATGAAGTATGTGGAGTAAAGTAGTATTTTAGTCTCAACTTGTTTCCAGTTAATTTCAGTTTTGTTTTGGATTGATTATGGTTTAATTCTTAGAAGTGGATTCAGTCAAATTGTTTTGAATGTTAAAGTTTTAATTATCTATGGAATGCTTTCAGCTTTTATGCATATAAAGTGTTTTATTAGACAATGTGAATGTTTATTTGTTGTAAAGTTATAGTGCGCAAATTCATGTTATCACAGCATTTGTTTCAGTTGTCTTATAAGGTTAAAGGTTATAACTATCTCATGCAATTATAAAGCTCTGTTGGGAGCAAGCAGTAAACACACAATTGTTTACTCAAGGAGGACCAAAGTGATGTGAGTGAGGTTCTTGTTTGAGTGATTGTAAAGGTTAAGAGCCCATTTGGTTGTTTTTAAACTCGATAGTTCCAAGCAAGTAATCTTAGGCCTCGTTTGGTACATCGGACTGTACTGACTATTTCAGTCGGACTGACTAATCTGTGCATCGGATAGTACTGACTAATGTAGTCAGTCGTTTGGTGCAATATCGGACTAAATACCGACTATTTTAATACTGTGTTTGGTACTGTACCAGATAAAAAGTCGTCGTACTGTTTTTATTTTTTATGAAAATTAATGTTTTTAAGAGAAAATTGTTGACAAAATGAAAAAAAAAAAAGACAGAATAACAGCAAGCTTTCATCTACCACTTTTCCTCCTCTGTTTTTTCCTCTCCCAGCAAACAAATTAAGTGAGAGGAGAGCCCAAAAGGCTTCCAATTTGGTATCTTCGGATTCTACTGTTGTTCTTTATAGGGTATAAACGAATTGGTGACTATTTTCTCGAAATTGATTCCAGTTTCTTACCAAGCATAAGAAAGAAACAAAACAAACAGAACAATAAAATTGATTCCAGTAAATAGAAAAAAAAATAGGCAATATCAGCTTACAAAACAAACAGACACCAAAAACATAACAAGCAGTACAAATCATAACAATTCAATTCAATCAATTGAAAAACATAACAAGCAATAAAAAAAACATAACAATTCAATGAGAAATTTTCAAATCTAAGATAAATGAGAAACTCTAATTTAAATTAAAGAGCTAAATTATACAATCAATTGAAGGGAAAAACAATAAACAGGGAGGGAAAGGGGGGGGAGAGAAAGAGAGAGCTGAATTTGATTGAAAAAAAAAAAAAAAGGAAGAACGATAAACAGGGAGGGAGAGAGGGGGAGAGAGAGAAAGAGAGATAGTTGAACCAGGGAGGGAGGGAGAGGGAGAGGGAGAGAGAGAGAGATACCTGGAGGCCGGAGTTGGAGCAGATGATGGCTGAACTCGCGAAGAACCAATTTTCACGAACGGGAGTTGCAGACTAAAATTGTACAGAGGTTTTGGGGGGGATATCTAACCGGGTGTGAGTAGGATTAAAATGGTGGGGCGGATTAAAATAATACGGGTACTAAAATTATACATAATGCACCAAACACCGGATTCATATTAAAATAGTACTATCCGGTGTCTAATACGGCCTGCCAAACGAACCCTTATTTGACATAGCTGAGGGAACCATATAGCACTAATAAACTCAAAGAGGCCAAAGTAAACCTGTTTGTTTTGGTTATACAACTATTTAACCAAGTGGGAGAATGTTGGAGTAAAACATTAAAGTCCAGCCCTAATTGGTTTACATAGTTGTATGCGAAATAAACTAGCGTTAGAGTTTTAATTAGTTAGCTATTCCTTGTGCCACAAGGAAGAATGAAACCCGAATTAATTCCTATTGGTTAAGGGTTCCTGCATGGAAGACAATTTCATGGGCTTTAGTATTCTAGTTATAGGCTCATTAGAGTTTCTAGAATTCGTTAGTGGGTAGGATTCTAGGGAAGTGATGTCTATATAAGTTTGAGGTCCCTATGCACACTGATACACGCCACAACCCTAAGAACTCCCCATCAGTTTGTTGTATAAAGAACAGCAATGCATAGAAGTACTTCAAGCTATTTTGGCCTCGAGTTTGATCATTCAGAAATTCACCATGTCATCTTTTCTAAGTATGTGAACCTTATGTGTTTTGATTGCATGAACTGAGTAAAGTTAACACATAAACCATACTTTACAAGTTTTCTTGAATTTATTCTCGTTCTTCACATCTTTATATGGTGGATCTCCCATTTGCCTGTATGTTCAATGCAAAATAGGTATGTATGTGAGAGAGTGTAAGCTTGATATACATTATGCATCTGTCAACTAATTAAATTTTTGGGATAACTGAGTATAAGCTTTGGTTGACAAGAAAAAAAAGCTTGTTGGCCAATTCTTGACCATTGGTAATCAATCAAAATAAAATAAAAAACTAGGTGCATGAACAATGGTATTAAATACTAATCTTATAGTGAGCACACTATAGAAAAATATGAATTATATGCTGAGAAAAGGAGTAGTACTAAAGTATGATGAGGACATTCCCAATTGCATTATACTAGTCTAAAAGGAAAAGGCTAGGTTGAATCGTTTATGGATGTCCTATTTCATTTGGTGACTGAAGCTTTCACTCACTTTGTCAAAAATGTGACTGTCTGTTTGTCCTTTTTCCAGTCATATTTAGCAAGGAGCTGTCCAAACATTGTTAGTGGAATATGAGCATGATTAACTTAGGATAATAAAAAGATATTCAAAAAGCATTGGTTGCATGCATAGACCTTAGCAATCATCAAAATAAAAGCCTTTTAATCCTTGCTGCACGCACCTATAATATGAAACCTACATTACAAAAATAAAAATTGAAAACAATTACACCTATATATGGAACTCATTTTCCGATGAAGACCAAAAAGATGACCAATCAATGAAATATGTAATGGGGTGCCTTAAGTAGTGGTGGTGGCCGGCCAACAATACTTTGTAACTATTGGTTATGTGACGTATGTCATCCACATAAGACCACTGTATATGTCTAAGTAGTGCTCTCAGGCGACACAACATGGAAGAGGCAAATCTGCAGATTCCTAGCACACTCCTGCATTGAAAAGAAGCTTAATTACATAGACTTGTTGTTAATTTTCTCATAGTTATCTTTCCATAGTTTGTACATGTAGATAACCATTAATATATTTAGTGCTCCAATACATATTTTACCTAACTTGGAATGATGTTTTTGTTGGCGCGAGTTGATTTTTTTGTGTATTTTACTGACTCGAGCAATGTTTGTCCGAAGTTATGTGCTTATGTAATTGGGTTTCATTATATATCTTTCTTATTATACACACAATAGTAATCCTAGTTATACCTCATAATTAACTTGAGCAGTTTTTTAGCCCCAAAGTTTCATGTGTGGTACCCATTTAAAAAGAATATGCTACTTGAAGATTCTTCATATTCTTATTCATATGTGGTAGTTAAATTTCTAGAAAAATTTTCAGAAATTTTATGGGTTATATTCCAAAAGGGTTGTAACTTGTACATGCCAGAATAGAATCCTATACCTGAATTCTGAACCAACTCTTGTAATCCTGTCTTAGTTCTTGGCGATTGGCTACAATGCTCGCAAGCATTGGATGCTCACACCGATCTCACCCTTCTCCCGCGCCGGGGGGCCCCGGCTCCTCTCTCCTCCCTCCTTTTAACGGTGAGATCGGTGTGAGCATCCAATGCTTGCGAGCACTGTAGCCTACTCCTTGTTCTTGTTAGTATAACAATATATATGTAAAGAGGTTAATAAGATATGCCTTGTGATCAGCTGCCCAAAATCCATACCAAATGTTCTTAGGGATCAGGTATGACTATGACAATGGCTTTTTGCTGGTGATGCAGATTCTCTGATGCCTTTAAATTTCATATTGGTCATATATGCATGAGGGAGGTAGTTCAACTTTTTTTATCTTACAATTGTCAATCGTGAGATTTAAATTTAGAATCTTTTCCAACAAAATAGAGGATTACTAGAATAAATGGTTATTACTTACTAGGCTAACAAGCATCTTCCATTGAAGATTCAAGTGTGCATGTCGATTTGATTTGACTACCTATACATGTCACTAATTAATTATATGTAGCAAGAATCAATTGAATAGTTGGTTTACTTTTTAAACACGTATAGTAGACGAGTAACGCCACTGAAATTATATCTTGGTTGCAAGAAAGAATCTCTCGTACGTAGGATGCCCTATTAGAGCTTAGAACATGTACATTGTGCGACTTATTTTACATGCATCGCCTTCATCATACTACCAATCATTCATCATACTACCAATCATTCTAATGCCTTGTTTAATTATAAAATCACGCTACTAGACTCGTCATCTTCCGCTAACGGTTTGGCGAACTAAAATTTGTGACCTACATGCTATAATACATGGGTTTTATCTAGTTTCCAGCCCAAACTGTATCTGGGCCGTACAAAGGTATTTCTTAGATTTAAGCCCAAACTTCATTTTATTATTAGGGTTTTTATCTTTATAATTAACTGAGAAAGGTATGTGAAACTAATCATCCCGGAGGGCTTCCAGCACTTTTTTTCTTTGTTTGTTTGCTATATTAGGACCTACAGGTGCAGACATACTCAGAGCATCTCTAACGCGAAAATGCAAATTTGAGATGCAAAAATCATATTTATGTTCTATTTTACACTCACGGGAGATGTAGATGGGAGTTCGACTTCAATGAGAAAAATGTAAATTTGAGATCTTTTTTTTTTTTTACCAACGATAGTATTAGTGGGTTAAATTTGATATATTATTTTATTATCTCTCTTTAATCAGTGAGACCCACTACTGAAATATGTAAATATATATATATTTAAAAAAAATTTACATTTTCTGGCCAAGATATATACTTTATATCTCTCCATGGGAGAAGTTTCCGACCAACTGAAAATGCAAAATACACATTTCAAAGCATTTTGTTTCTTTCATTAGAGATGTCCTCATAATCACATAAACTACAACCCTATTTTCCTTCATTGGAAATTTATTAGCAAATTAAGATCCACGTTAATTTTCAAGTGTCGTTGAAGAAACAAGTTCCTAGAAGGCAGAACAAGCGAAAGTACGGAGGGGATCACCATGAGCAGAGCAGCATGAGCTCTCCAAGGTTGGTTTTTCGAATAGTGGCACAAGCTGAACCAGCCAATATATAAATAAAACAATTAGATTGGTAAAAAGTATAAAAATAAAATAATTTGATTGGATTCAATGAGAAGCATGAAGCACGGCCCATATGAGTGGGAGCAAAAAGATGAGCCACGTGTGCCTGGAAATTGGATGCATTGATTGAAACAGATTTCGGAATCAGAAAGGGAAGCTACAATTAATGATTGCTAAAACCTTAATTTAATTATTTGATTAAATTGCTTATCCATATTCCTAATAATTATTATCGATAATAACAATGATAATCTAAAGTCTAAACGCAACATCTGAAAGTTAAAGGGGAGAGGGCTTATTATTTTAAAGGGTTTACATTCTTGGTGCAGTATGAAAATAAATTATATATAAAAATAAAAGTCAATATATTATGCTAATGTGGCAGAAAGTGAAGAAAAAAGGATTATACCATGTTATGAGAAATTTTATTTGAACTTATATAACATTTCTCTACACCCAAATTATTCTCTATAATCATATTACTTTTAAGGGTAAATTACATTTTGCATCTTCAAGTTTGGGTGCAATTGCAATCTCATACATCATTTTTAAAACATTGCAATGTCATACACAAACTTGTATTTTAGTTTCAATTTCATACATCCATTAGTCAAACTATCAATTTGACCGTTATATGATGATGTGGCAACTGCGGATCCCACTAGTTTGCTGATGTGGCTGTCACAAATATATACCACATTGGAAAAAAAATTAAAAATATAACTTTTTTACAAATGTTAATTTAAGAAAAACAAACTTTTTATTCTAATTTTCTTTTTGTCCGTAGTTGCCACATTATTATTTAACGGGTAAATTGACGGATTGACTAACGGATGTATGAAATTGTAACTAAAACACAAATTGGTGTATGACATTGCAATATTTTAAAGATAATGTATGAAGTTACAATTGGACCTAAACTTGAGGGTGTGTGTCCTTAAAAACATAAAGATGCTAGAGAACAAGAAAGCAAAAATTTTCAGTGGAGTTAAAAGCTTTTCACTTCATCTGATATTAGCCAAACTGTAACCTTGCAGAGAAACTTCTTTGCCCCACATTAGTTAGATAAAACCATAGAAAACTCGGACCGGCTTGCCAATAAACAATATTGTCTTTACTTCTAAATTCAACATTCCCTACTACTCATTAGTCTCATCCTATCACGCATGAACACACCAACTTGAACAGCCAAACCAGGCTAAATAGTAGTAATGCTTTTGTGTTGATGTTTCAACACATGACCGACCCTGAGGGGGAGCAGTTGGAGCGATCACACAAAGCCCTTAAAATTTTACGATTAAGCACAAAAAAGTCCAATGATTAAGCAGCAAAAAGCATGAACATAAACTTAAAAATTGTTTTGCTAATTAATTGACGTACAGAAGCAACTGGATTTTTGCGTTGACAGAAGCAATTGGATTTTTGGGTTGGCTTCATAAAATAATTGAAACAAACAAAAAATAACTTATATAAATCTATTCATACCTTAGTTGGAGGATCCAAAACTTAACTTCAAAATCATCATTCATTGGTAAAAAGAGCTTGTTTTTGTCAGGATAAAACGCATGACAAAGATTAAGTGATGATTAGGGTTTGATTATTGGGTGTGGATTTATTGATGAATCTTAATTTTATTAATAATTTCATCTTGTATTTGATGGTAATTATGCAATAGGATAATAAAAACACTTCACATTTAAAATTTAAGTTGGATGTAGAGAAATTATATGGGTTCAAATAAAATTTCCCTTATGCTAAGTTGCAGAAGCAGGTACATTCTAGGGTTCTAGAATATAGAAGCCAGCTAATTAGAAATAAATTATGGATCAAGCCAGCTAGTTAATTAGCTGGCTAGCTGGGTTAATTTGAATATAATTCAAAGCTATCTGAGAAAAAGGTCAAGAAGTTTTATAAATTAATTAAATTGTGTGCGTGGTAGGAAAATTATCAGATGTCGGTTTAATCATTGGATGCTATTATTCCTGGATTTATATGATATAAGAAGGCCTTAATATTATGCATTCTCTCTAAAGTTGAATAACATAAAAGAAAAGAGATAACAGACGAATCTTAAATGGATTAAATTGTGAGAAATTGGTGAGTTCTTATTTTTTTTAATTCATCATATTGTTTTGAGTATTAGACCTAGCTGGCTTTTGAACTATCAGAAAGAATAAATGAGAGGAAATAAGTAGGTCTGCCAAACTTGGAAGGCATAAGGTTGACCACGGCAAATCAACTTTGTCATGCACTGAAAATCTAAGAGTGCTACCATGTTATTAGGAAGATCATTTAGATTCTGATTTGCGAGAAACTGATGTGACGGTAATTGTATTAGCCGGTGTTATGAATTTAGCTAAGTAGTGCTGTCTTTCTGTTCTTATGATCCCTTTCTAGAATTTATTAGGGGCCGTTTGATAATTATTTCATTTTCAGTTTTTAGTTTTTAACTTTCACTTTTTTAAAAGTGAAATTTTGTTTGGTAACTACTTTTATGTTTTAAAAAAAAAACACTAAAAACCAAAAAGTGAACTCAAAGCCAAAATTTGAAACTCTCGAAAGTAGTTTTCAATTCTTTTTTTTTTAATTGAAAGTAGTTACCAAACAAGATTTTTGTTTTCATATTCATTTCAAAAAAGTAAAAACAAAAATTAAAAACTGAAAAGGAAATGGTTATCAAACGGCCCCTTAGTTTGTATCAGAACTCAGAGTAACTACGGGTATGTTTGTTACACTTCTTGAATCTAACTTTTTATTTTAAAAAATCATGAATATTATAGAGTTAAATTCCCTAATACTCATTAATTTCAAAAACAGAAAAGTGGATCAAAGAAAAAAATACAACCCATTGTTGGTGCTATATATAGTACCTTCTTCGTATGAATGGTTTCGAAAAGGGTACCCTTCATTTTGTTTGCATGTTTAGTTTCCTTACCTAAAGCAAATAAGAGAAATTTGGAAAAATGTTCTATTTAGAGGCTCAAAAAGACTTTTGCTTCACTTTTTAAAAATTCTTAGAATTTTGTTATTTTTACGTGTGAAAAGACTTACGTAGCCCTAATTGTATTCAAATTTGTTGTTTAGTTTTTATTATATACTCGAGACCCTCTCAAGAACAACTAGTGCCCATCTCGACACATCTAAAATAATATATATGACAACAAACAAATATAACACTCGAGGTAAGAGAAATGGCTCAACAAGCATTTGAGATGGACGCAAGTTGTTCTCAAACTAAGCAAAGTGTTTGAATGCCATAGGGCAAAATTTTTAAAAATAAAAATAAAAAGTTGGGCAAAAGTGACACACCCCGACCCGGATGTATAGGTGGACACCCAAAAGCCGAGGGTGCTGGCCGACACCTCGTGAGGTGACGAAAGCCATTTGGAAGATAAAAGAGTAAACTAAGTGATAAAAAGGAATTTGAATTAGAATAATGACAGAGTGCACGGAAGTGTGCGAACCGAAAAGAAAATAATAACATAATAATTGATTGGGCAGAGTAGAAAATACATAGTATCTACAATTATTGGTAAAGAATTTTCTACACTGAGGAAGAGGTATGCCACCACGAGTCGACGTCAACAACTTCAAGCCTACAAAACCTAGAGGGGCGCAAAACAGAAAGGTGAGTGGGTCATAAACAATAGTTTTTCTAAAACTTTTCTTTTCTGAAAATACTAACCCCTCACCGTAAAAAACCCGTAATAGTTCTGAAAATCATACTACAATATAAGTATGAAAAACCGTTGAGGACGGAAAAGTAATTATTTTCCAAAAAAGGTAAAAAGCCACAAAATTGAGATATAAAGTCTTTAGCAGAAATCAACACATGAAAGACAATACGAGAAATCCAATAATAACATAAGTCTCCGTGGCATCAGTGAAAACGGGTAACATAAAAATCACAATATAAAATCGGGGCATGCTCAGTAGGCAGTGCAAACACACGAGCTCATGCAGAGATATTTTGCCATGAACAGGCTGGGTGTAATAATCTACGCTCAAGTATTACATACATGTGAAGTTGGCGCTAAGCGCGTCACAACGAGTTCTAGAATGCCAAGTCAACTAGAACAGGCTGGCACCTATGATAGATCCAAAGTGAGTGTGTCGGTGCAGTGTGAACATACACGTGAAGCTGGTCTTGGCCTCGGACAGTATTATAGACACCGTGTAAGCAATCCTAGTTGAGCATGTATGAAACAATGCCACGAGTTTAGTCTCGTATTTTGAAATGGGGTATTTCGTTTCTAATGCAAATCTCGTAGTAAAACTTTCTAAAATGGTATTCTCGAATACCAAATCCGAAATACCGACAAAATACTAAAATACTTGAAATACTAAAATCAAGTAACGTAGTAAGTAAACCAAATATAAGGTACTAATTAAATCCAAGGTTCACTTTAACACAATTGTAAATCTCATTTCAAAGCATAGGCATAATTATCATTTCACAAACACATATAATATATAATTTTACAAAGAAAGGGCCCACTCACAGTGACCGTAGCCGTAATTGCTTGTTTGTACGCTCTCCGTACTCCACGGGCTGTCAACCCTAAGTTAGAACACCCGCAATTAATAAAGTCATTGAAAACTACAAAAAAAACGGAGTACAGAACTCAAATTTGGAGTTCCGGGGTCGGAAAACCCAAGAACGCCACCACACGCGCCTCACGCGCCGCCACGCGCCGCTGTGAGGTACCATGCGCCAGTGGAAGTCCACCACGCGCAGCCACGCGCCAGTCACGAACAGGTCACACGCGCCGTTAAAGTTAACAGAATATTCTAACGGGGTTAGAATATTCCATTAACGTCGTTAGTTAACGAACGGAATATACTTTTAGAATATTTTGCAGTCCAATCAGGTTTGGACCAAGTTTGATGACGTTATGACCGGTTGGCTAATGTCAAGACCGGGTTTGCTGGCGTCAGGTCACCAGTCGCTGCCGCCGGCCGAAATCTCGCAGGAATCTGAAAAATTCGCCGGAAAACTTCAATTTCACATATCTCAGTCAAATCTCAACCATTTTTCACATGTAATATACCAAAATGAAACTGGGAAAACAGGGATTAAGATTTTACCACTTTGGGGGCCAAACTATGGCCAGAGATGGCCAGAATTTCAAAGGAAAGCCACAGGTCCAAAAGGGCCGATTCCAGTTCATCGATTTCAGTCCCAAATCTTCCATGCAAGGCTTGGGTAAGGTTCTAGGGATCTCCAGGAGATGAAAGGTGGTCAAATCGAGGAGGATCGAGGTTGGATTCGTCGGGAAACTCGCCGAGGATTCCTCGAGGCCTCGTCAGAATTCTAAGCAGTTGAGGGTTGAGGCTGAGTTTGGGGTTGCTGGGTTTGTAGTTTGGGTTTGTTGGTGATAAACAAAAGGATTATGGTGATGGTTTGCTAAGGAAATGTGGCAGAGCCACCATGTTTGGTTCTCATGGAAGAAGAACGGGAGAAGGAAAGGGAGAGTGAGACACAGTGAGACAGAGTGAGAGAGAATGAGGGAGAAGACAGAGATAAGAATGGGCTCACTCGGCTCACTGGGCCCAAAGCCCAAATTACAAAACACAAATAAAATTACGGGAACGTTGATAAAATTAACGTCCTGTAAAACGTTCGTTCGAACTCTGAATTTCGTCATGTTCGCGTCCACACACTCGTAACGATGAATACAACAAGAATATGTCAAGAAATGGGTCGTATGAATTACAACACAAAAGTCAACCAAAGGGTCAACCAAGGGTATTTTGGTCATTTCTCACTTTCGGGAATAAAATACAATAAATTTTGGGACGGGATGTATCAAAAAGTCTTGATCCAAATTACAATCATTGTAGGTTATTAGTGCGGATCACGTTATACTTGCATTAATATTTTCCAATCATGACATGTACATACTTAATCCTACTATAATATATATTTGTCCTACTGTATTTGTACCTTTCAATGATCACGCACCTTTGCTTCAACATGCGAATCACGCAATGTGAATTAAGCTCACACACACTGCGTAAGAAGAAAGTAGAAATCAAATATTAACTAGCCGTTTGTCTAGTGTTATATTTCTCTTTTCGACACTAAACAAGATTCATAAGCTTGTATCAAATTCTTTCTTTCTCATTGTCATCAACTAACTCTTATTTTAGAGACGATTATTTCTCTAATGTTAAAAGAGGCCACAAGTTGGTCTTAAGCTAGCTGCATTTCTCTTTTTCATATCAAAAAAAGTCTCGAGTGCTTCGAGTCAAATTCGCCTGAAAAAGAAATTTAAAAAAAGTGAGCATCTTCTAGGTCAAATATTTAGACTCATTACCTTGTTCATCATTCATTTGAAAAAAGTGGAGCACTTAACTTAATTACCTTCACTTCACATCACAGATCATGGCATTTCGCCTTTCATTTTCCTTGAACATAAGAAAATTATTAATAAAAATAATCACGTGAGCTGGTCTTCAAGTCTTGATGTCTGAAATATAACTTAATTTGAGACCACCGCAACTGTAAAATCCTAAGAATTAAAGAAGTAAAAATATCTTAGCCAAAAAAGTAATTTTAATGTTACGAGTTCCCGTGAGTGTTGGTACTAGTCATTCTCATTCCTCACACTCTAATAAATTTCTATTTTTCACTTCTCCTAATCAGTTAAATTTCATATACCTAATTTTAAAACTCAAACATGTACTGGTGCGAAACTGTAAACCCTAAAAGCTGCAATGGGAGACAAAGACAGAGATCAGTCTTCACGTATTTAACTGATGGATATAATATAGGAGTCTCTTCAAAAAGCAAAGTTATTATGTAGAATTCAAATATTGTCACGTGTATCACAAGTTTGTATATTACAATAAATCAGTGTATGACGAAGTTATATATATTTTAGAGTATAGTATCAATAAAAATTCATACATATTATTAGAACAAATAAACTGATTATATGATGCGGTGGTGTTTAAATTATGGTATTAAAAATATGAACCAATTATACCACAATAAAGAAGAAATATTACATACTGTATGTACGTAAATCAACTTGAACTTGCTCACCAGAGAGAGTCTGAATAATATTGCTATTGGTGCATATATAATTGCATGTAACGAGAATAGCCCATCTCAATCAGTCCCGAGACTTGGGCTTCTGTGCATATATATTATATGTATATAATATATATACATATAAAAAGATAAGAACATCGAATTAGTTTATATAGAAAAATGCACATTAAATATTCATATTGTTAAAGTTCTCAACCGCTATAAATTGAAATCCCCCATCTCAAATGGACAAAAAGGAAGCAATTTCACAAAAAGCTATAGCTATCTATATTGACAGTTTGGTTCAATAACAATGAACACCACCGTGGATTCAAAGAAATCTAACAAGATCAGAGACATTGTCAGGCTCCAACAGATTCTCAAGAAGTGGAGAAAGATTGCTAACTCATCAAAACCAATCTCCGCCACCACCGCAACTGGCAGCAGCAAGAGCATCAAGTTTCTGAAGAGGACACTTTCTCTGTCTGAGAAAACAACCACTTCATGTGAACCATCAAACAATGCTGCTGTCCCCAAAGGCTACCTTGCTGTCTGTGTTGGGGAAGAGCTCAAGAGGTTTGTCATCCCAACTGACTACTTGGGTCGATCGGCTTTCCACATTCTGTTGAGAGAGGCGGAGGAGGAGTTCGGGTTTCAGCAGACCGGCGTTCTGAGGATTCCATGTGAGGTTTCTGTGTTTGAAGGTATCCTGAAGATGGTGGAGGAAGACAAGGACATGTTCTTCAATAATATGATGGGAGGCTGCTCAACAGCATCAGATGGCCAGGTCAACTTTTCTCACCACCCAGAAAGCCCAATGTGCAGATAGGTTTTGAACTTCTTTTTTCCCCTTTTCTTTTCCTCCTCATGATCTTATCTTTCAGATAAAAAGGAGGTGAAAGAAATTTGAAGTTGAGTTATGTAAATTATCCTCTGATGCATTTTGTCAGGCATCCAATTCCAATTCAACATCTGATTTTTTGAGGCATCTAATCTACTATTTTGGTAGCAGAACTGCATATAGTAATATTACTTACTTACAGTTAGTAAGATAATATGACAATAATCACTCATCCGGGCATCCAATCCAAGCAGTCATAGTTAATAATCAAATATCTTGACATCAGAAAATGCATATACTAGAGCCAGTTAGAATCAAATAATAAAGTATGAATAAAATCCCACCATTAAAAAGTAAAAATGAAAAACGAAGGGTTGTTAGAAAGCTAAGCCAATCCAAAATCCAAGCAGAAGATTGCATCAATCAAGATTTGAAAAACTGGTTTCAAAAACCCTAAAATTTCCAAAAGTTCTCCACTAAATCAGATGATAAAGTTAATTAACGACATAAGCTGACAAAGCTTTGCAAGAAATAAGATCATCCATTAGATAGAAATCAAAAGGTATCCAATTAAACAAATGAAATGTAGAAAAAAGAGAGTGCTTCATTCAAAAAAAAAAAAAAAAGCTTGGTCAACAATTTTCCTGGTTAGACCAATAAAAATGTTTAACCATGTCTGTCAGGACAGTTTCATGACTTTGAAAAAATGCCCATAGTAGTGTAGCACTAGTAAGTAAGTACTATTAACACCTAAAGTGTTGTCGTATTATAAGAGCTGCTATATTTTCAATACTTTCATTCCATGCAACTTTGTTGTCAGCTAACCACCCGTTTGAGTTTGCCACCTATATATATTAAATTATAAGAAAAATGTTAACGTCAGTAGTACACAGGTATAAATTAGTTTTGATCATTCATGTTTGTAGAACTCAAAAAAACAAAAACGACTAGAATGAATCGTACACGTACATGAGTAACTGATCATAGCACTTTTAATTATATATAATCTGCAAGGTATGGTACCATCATATGTCCTTGATGCAGAAAGTCAAAAACAAAATGCTTAATTTAAAGACTTTTTGATGCATAAAAACAATACAATATTGCAGACATTTTGCACTTACACCAAGTAAAAAACACCGAAAGATTTTATTTTCACAGTTTGTTCACTCACATGCATTCTTCTGTTTCAAACTTGAGGAAGCAAAGCCATGTGTCAATGGTGACTAATCAAGCAAAGGAAATTGTAAAAAAATTATGCAATTTGGAGTTCAAAAAATCCACAGTAAGATCCTGTAAAACGGGGACGATCACATGATGTCTGTAATGAGTAAGTCCCTTTTGTCCAATTTGCAAGTCTCAAAAGCCTAAATAAATCACGTGAAATGCGGCTTCAGTTTCATAGTTGTTGGCTTATAGGGCTGAATTTTCATGAAAACATGGGGCTAGAGTTGTAACTCCCAATCAATCTTTTACAAAAACATGAATCTGAATGATGAAGAAAGACTTTTATGTCAAAGAGTATATTGATATACGTTTCATGTTAATGATATAAAAATATCTGTAAATTTTTATTTATACAATTTTGTTAATGGTTTCATGTCAATGATATAAAAATAGATGTAAATTTGTATCTACATAATTTTGTATTATTAACATGAGATATCACGATACAATATATTTTTTGTCATAAAAGTTGCTCTCCTAAACATTGAGATTTCCTACAAGTTCCATTCCAACATGGAGAGGTACAACATTATATATTAATATTCCTCAGATATTATAGTCCTGGTACTTGCAACTAGGAAAAATAAATCTAGAAAAAATTAGTAATATATGTGCCACCGAACACGAACACGGAAATTTCACTGAAAATTTCACGAAGTAGATTCTCATTTGAATATCCATTCTGAGTCAGAGTGTATACTTAGAATTAAATTAAATAATTAAAATATTTCAGGTATGTTGAAGTAAAAAAATATATATATCTAACTTTAAGTAAGAAAATAGATTACTGGTGTATGGTCTATTATATATAATCCCTTAAAAATGAAAATTCACCTCTACGTACTTTCCCATATACCTTAATTGTATGAGTTATCTAATCCAATCTTAGGCATCGAATAGGCCCTTGGTTCTGTGATATCAATACCTTTTTATCTTCTTTGGATAATAGAGCTTTCACTTTTCATTAATAGTCTTCAATTTTATCCATAATCCATAATATTTAGATGATTAATTATCTTGGAGGAAAACAACTCTAATCTGATTGCTATCTGGAGTGGTACAACAAGAACAAATACATTGTTTAATCCTCTTATTATGTACATTTTCCTCAAATTCTACTACCTTAAACTTAACAGTTTATTTCTTAAGAGGGAAATGCGCACTGAGCCTCAAAATATTGAGAAATCAGGCCAAATTTCTAATAGGCATTCAAGTATTTAACTTTTCAGTGGGAAATGGCAGGAAATGTACTCAATTTATAATATATGGACAAGAAAAACCAGGAAATGGTTTTCTCATTTTCACGTGTAATATTTCTTCGTCTCAAACAAACTACACACAAGTAAAAAAGATGAGAACCTAAAAAATGAACATAAGCTGTTCAAAATCAAAGTTGGAGGAATCAATCACTCATATCACATTCATATATCGAAAGAAGAGAGAATCGAACTCGAAACTTCAGATACAGCGTCGTAATAAATTAGAGACTTAAAAAGACATCTCCTCGCCATCATTGTAATTTGGGAATGTGACACATTTGAAAACCTTGCACTTTGAACATAACACCTGACCAATCTGCACCCCCAAAAAATATAGTTTATTAGAATTAAAAAACGGCCCGACAACTCTAAGTTTTACACAAAAACACTTTAAGAATTGAATTGAGAAAAACACCGTCGTCTAGTCTATCCACGTATCATTCTCTAATTGATTCCGACAACTTTAAGTTTTACACAAAAACACTTCAATAATTGAATTGAAAAAAACACCGTCGTCTATCCACGTATCATTCTCTAGCGAATGGATTCTTAGTTGTCAAAACCTTTCTCCTCTTATCAATTTAGTTGGATTTTTTTCATAGACTATTGCGTTTGAAGTGTTCTTCTAATTTTTTCAGGGGTACATGTAAAAAAAAAAACTAAACATTAAGCACCAAAAATCAAATGTTTCACTTCAATTTCCATAAAAATCAAAACTCCCAAAACAAAAAATTATTGGGTTTCGTGAGGTGGAGGAGTTCGAAACTCACAGCTCTACAAGATGGGCATCGGCGGTAGATTCGATTGGTCTCAGATTTCACATTGGTTTTCTGGCCTTTGCAAAAGTCGCAGAGCAACCACCCTCTCCCGTTGCAATCCTCACAGAGAATTGCCACGTCAGCCTTGGAAAAAACTGGAATCGAATCAGTCGGACTGTAAATACTACAGACTGCAGTTGCAGAAAAACGACTTGCAGTTTAAGACTTTCAGTGGCTTACCTCTTGTAGTTCTTGTTGTTGGGTGATGGGCGAGCAATGCGCGGGCTTGAAGAAACGACTTGTCGTTGGTGGCGAGGAGGGAGAAAACCGTGGAGAAGTGAGTTTCCAGGGGGCGAAAGACGTCATCGTCGCCGCCATTGGGACTGGATTGGGTGAGATTTTGTAAAGACGGGAGAGTGAAGTGGCGCGCATCTAATCTTCTCGTTATCCGAATACCAGAGGTGTGGTCTGACGTGTCTACCAAATTACAAGATTGCCACTCCCCCAATGCAAGGAATTTTAGAAAATTAGCCAAAATAGACTAATTTCAAAAGTGTTTAGTCAAAATAGACATATAGATACAAAGTACAGCATAAACAGCGTATCGATAAAAAAAATATTTAAATTACCCATTTATATATAGTATATATATCATCACAATATAGTATTAAGATGAGGTAGATATTATTGTTGATATGTATTTAGATGTCGTAGATATTGTTGATACGACCTAAAATTACAGTTTTCAGGAAACGGACGATTAGGATTATCCGGACCCAAAATTCCAAAGGGCAAAATGGGGGGTTCAAAGTCTTTGTCCCTGTCTTTGTCGCCGACTTCAGAGGAGAAGTTAAGTAACTCGTCGAGGGATTCCAGTGACTCCATTTCTAGATAGAGAAATAGAGGGTTTTGGGCTTGCTTCTACATCCAAGCCAATCAACCTGAAGATCTAGACACCACCGAGCCAATCGAATCCCAGAGCATCCACATACGACTTTTCCTCCTCATCCACTGAATTCATAGCATATCTGACAACTCAAACCCCAAATAAGGCTGAGATGAACAAATCTACGACAATCGGTGATCGATCCACCACATGAGCCTTGATGCCCACTGCCCCAACCCCTTCCCACTCTGATCTGACCTTAACCACATCAGCTCCGATCACTAGTAGAAAAACACAGCTTAGGCAACAAAACTTTAGGCGACGGAGGAAATTTTGTCGGGCAAGAGGACTTTGGGCGACGAAATCCCTATTTCGTCGCCTAAAGTGTCAAAACAATAAGGTGACGAAGGAATTCGTCGCTTAAAAATGAAAATGGGCGACGAATAAATACAGTCGTCGCCCAAAAGATGGAAAAAGTGGCGAAAAAAGAGGAATTTGGCACCAAACTTTTGTGCGACAAAAACAATTCGTCGCCTTAACCTTTTAGGTTCGTCGCCTTAACCCTTTGAGGTTTTGGGTGACGAATTTTTCATTTCGTCGCCCAAAGACACTTTAGGTGACGAATAAGTTGTTGGTCGCCTTAATCTTTTGAGGTTTTGGGCGACGGATTTTTCATGTCGTCGCCCAAAGACACTTTAGGCAACGAATAAGTTGTTTGTCGCCTAAACCTAAGAAATTTACTCTACACCATTTTTCTTTTGATCTGCTAAAGAATGACTTATTCATGTCTGAATGAAGTAATTTTTGTACAAAATGATCTTGAAGAAGAGGTCTACATATTCAACTGTTCAGATTTAAAGAAATAAGTATCTATGTGTGTTTACAAATTAAGAGTTGTACGAAAAATTAACTTACAATGAAAAATTCATGATAAGTAATTGAGAAGGGGGAAAAATTTGTAAAAAATATACAAACGCTCGTATCGAGAAGGCCTACAACTTTCGTTTAGGGGTCATCTCCAAAATCGAACACTAGAAACCATGAAGCCTATATTATAATGTTTACATTTACACTCGGTTATCATATCCGTACTTTGTTTTTTTCATGCCGGTTCTTTTTCGAAAACATGATCTTTTACTAAATGCAATAAGATGAACGGTTCGGATCGTTGTTAGAATGTCCCCATATTTACAGTTTACTCAAAATTGTGATGATGTTATATAGTTTCTATAAACTTTATAACGTCATACACAAATTTCGCTAAGCTGTAAATTTCGGAACATAGTATAAATGATATGAACCGTTCATCTTATTGCATTCAGTAAAAGATCATGTTTTCAAAAAAGAACCGGGATGAAAAAATAAATTACGGAGATAATAATGGAGCGTAAACGTAAATGTTAATCGACGATCAAAAAATAATATAGCCTTCATGGATTCTAGTGTTCGATTTTGGAGATGACCCCTTAACGAAAGTTGTAGACCTTCTCGTTACGAGCGTTTGTATAATTTTTACAAATTTTTCCCACTTCTCAATTACTTATTATGAATTTTTCACTGTAAATTATTTTTTCGTACAACTATTAATTTGTAAAGACACATAAATATTTATTTCATTAAATCTGAACCGTTGAATATGTAGACCTCTTCTTCGAGATCATTGTAAACAAAAATTACTTCATTCATAAATGAATAAGTCATTCTTTAGCAAATTAAAAGAAGAACGGTGTGGAATAAATTTCTTAGGTTTAGGCGACGAATCACATTTCGTCGCCTAAAGTTTTGCGCGACGAAATGAAGACTTTGAGCGATGAATCTCATTTCGTCACCTAAAAACTTAAAATTTGCCCCCAACAGCCGCCAAAAATTTTGAGCTGATTTTGAAATTTTTGATAAAATTTTGCCCGACGAAAATAGTTCGTCGCGCAAAGGCCTTTCGGTTTACTTTTTCAACCCGTGCCTTTTCTCTTCTTCTTTCTTCTTTCTTCTTCGTCTATCTGCAGACTGCTCCCTCTCGAACCAACCCTAGCTCCTTCATCTCAATTTATTGGCAAATTTGAACTGAACCCAGTTCGGTACTTCAATTTTACAGCCATGGAATTCCTTGAAATTTGAACTTTTTAACTGCGTTTTGAAATGTAGCTGTTTTTTTTTCTCCCTCTCTGTCACTTTTTCTCTCTTTGCAGAAATACAATATTAATCCTTTTTGCTGGATGGTAATTAGATTATTTGATTTGATCTTTTAGATGATGGGTGTGGGGGAAATTCTTCACTAGGGCATGAAAGTCTTCAAAGGGCTTTGCTTTGAGGCCCTCCACAACTCCACCATTGTTGATCAGTGAGCTCTCTCTCTCTCTCTCTAAGTATGTCTTTTAAATTTGTTGTTATTTTTGGTTTTGATAAATTATATCTGGGTTCTGAGCAAGGTGTGAATTTGGGGTGTTTTTCTTTTTGGATTCAGTCTCTTCTCTCTCTCTCTCTCTCTCTCTCTCTCTCTCTATATATATATATATATATATATATATATATATATATATGTATATGTATCCCTCTTTTGCTTCAATTTTGATTGTTATTTCTGCATAAGAAAGGGGTGTTTTTCTTGTCATGTATATGCATTCATTAATTTTCTTAAAAAAGTTGCAATCTTTATCATGGGATTCATTTCCTCAGATGCATTTTGAAGAGAGTTTGTGAGCTCTCTTGAGCTTTGAAACAGAGAGAGTTGCTGATATTTGTCAAATGTTTGTTTTTTTAGTTTCTTGGATGCATTTTCATATATTTGTGTTATGCTTAAGATGATTAAATGTAGGTAAAATTGGAAATTTTAGATAAATGACAGCTTAAATGTGCACTCTGTGCCATTGTCCGCTTGTTAATATTCAACATTTACTCTTAGGATTTTGGTCAGATTAAGATTGATCTCATCCCGGTCTTTATGAACTTGCATAGTTCTTTGGCATGCTAATTCTTTTCTCTGTTTTATTGAGCTATCTCATAGTAGTCTCTTATCTTTCTTTCTTTCCTGTCTTTATTTCTTTCTCCCTTCTTGTATACTATTTTTGCGGGTGTATCTTGGTGCTGTGGAGAGGGCAACATCTTTTATCACAGTTGATCTTTGGTAACGGAGTTTCAAATTTTGGTCATCAGTGCGGCTTATGTGCATCTGCTGTTGGAAATAGTCAGCAGCTGTATTTATGAGCTTGAAAGTGTTTCTAGAAAATAGGGAAATTAGATAAGGACACTAGGGGCTATCATCACTTAGTAGAGGAAACCAGTTTGTGTATCCACAAACGGGGATTGATTGATTTTTAAGTTTATGTACCTCGTGCCTTGTCCTCGCAAAATAACCCAAAATTTTTACATCGTAATACTTTAATTTGTGTCTGCATCGTCTAAGAATAAAAGCTTTCAACCAATCAGTATTTGGAAGGTACAGCTTTCAACCAAATGTATTATTTAGTGCATTGCAGGCATAGACAGCTTTAACTGCTTGCATAACTACATTGAAACGAAATGTCATAACACATTTGCAATTATATTAGGACTTCAAAGCAGCCCTAACTACTAAAAATTTAGTTACGCATTATTCTCAAATTAAACCAAAAGTAAAACATGAGTTTGAGAAGATAAAACCGAAAGAATGCGCGAGTCTCCTCTTCTCTCCTTCCTTCCTCCAATGTTGCTGCCTTCTTCCTCATCTAACTTCTTGCTGTCTTGCTTTCTTCCCTCCCCACTAATAGCAATTTAGAGATGACAATAAGTGAGGAAAATGGTAAAACAATTGTAACTCTTTTGGGCAGCCTTTATGCCAATTACTCCCTCTTAATCCTCATCTTTAATTCCATTTCCTACGATATTTGAATAGGTGTCGGTTGGCTTGTTCTTGGTTGCATCAGTTTTGGGTTTTGCTAGATTTATTGGGTTTGTTGCTTTCATTGCGGTTACAAACTGCTCGAGTCTCTTGTGAACCTTTCGAGTGTTAAAGGCCATAACTTCTTCTAGAAAAATGATATTAACAATCCATGAAATGTTCGAGGAAAACTAACATACGTAGCTTTTCCAAGCATATAAAGATCATTCTCTAATTCATTACGAGATGTTCGCAACTTGCTTCAAAGTCGGCTAATGCACAGGCGGTTTGACAAATTTGTTACTTAAAATCACTTGTGCTATTTTTCTTTTCTTTGCTTGACAAATCTTACAAAACACAAAAACAAAGTAAATAGCTAAAATATAAGGAGCTAACTAAGAAAAAGACAAGTGAATTTGATGTAAAATATATATAAATATGAGCTTATCACCTACACCCAATCTTTTACATATTTGTTTTCCGTTTGCTACATATTCAAATTAATTTGATTGCATGTGCAACTATTAGTGCGATTATCAAATTTGTTGCAAATATTGTGTGGATGTGGATGTGTTGTATTATTGTTTTGCGAGGTTATGGGAAATGTTAGACTTTAGGGGGAGGATTACAGGTTTTACATAAAATTTTGAATACGAGTTTTAACCATGAATTTGTTCATTATTTTGGCGAGGGGAAGAAAAGACTGGGGCCACACGGGAGGCAGTGAAATCTGCGCAAGTTACAAGTGTGTCTTCGATTTCCAACCACCGAATTCGGCCCACTCCCTCACCATATTTCCGCTAGCATCTCAGCTAGCCATTTCGTTTTGAAGTTCTAATTTATTTTCAATTGTTATTTTTGTACGTACATTTTTTATATATAATATAATTTGTTTTCTAGATTGTTTATTTATATTTTATTGTCTTTTAAATACCAATTAATTCATTAAATTAAATAATTAATTAAAATAATTCAATTGAAAAATAATTAAAATGAACATTCAATTAAATGAAATAAAATTATTAAATATTTTGAGCGACGAAAAAATACATCGCCTAAACTAGCTACTAAATATTTTGCGCGACGATAAAATTATTAAATATTTCGTATTCGCCCCTCAAGTATAGACAATTAATATATTTCGTTCTTTGAAAACTTAGGGCAACGAAGGACTTTACTACGTCGCCTAAAGATTTGTCAGGCAAAATTTGTTCGTCGCCTTAACTCTATTGCGACGCATCTGTCCAAATCGCCCAAGTTGTCACGCAAATGTGCATTGGGCAACGAATTCATCGCCCAAATGCTTGGTCTACGGACTTTGAGCGGCGCAATTTGGGGCGACCAATTAATAATTAAACCCAAATGTTTGCGACGAAAAAGGCCTTGGGCGTAGCGAAATTTATTTTGTCGCTAAGTACCTTTTTTCTACGAGTGGATACAAATATCATTCACGGGAGCTTATGGGCCCATTTTCTGAGTGGTGGTGGATTTAGGAGAAAAAGGGGAGGGGTTGGGAGTTGAAGAGAGGGGGAAGAGAAAAGGAGAAACGACTAAAGAGCATTATATAAACGGGGTACTTTAGTCATTTTATGTCTTCAACCTATCATTTTATATCATTCATGTTGTTTTGTCTATTTCAACGACCCACTTTTGAAATTAGTTTATTTTAGCTAATTTCTCAAATTTTAAATTGTTTGTTTTGTTTTCACTTGTGACAATGTGATATTTGTAAACTTCCTTAATCTACGAAAAAATGATTTGGACATGGCAGGGGAGATGGATACACTACCTTAGCTAAGACTATATCCTAATGTTTATGGTACCAAATGCCAAATTTTAGCATACAAAAGTTCTTTCTTTTCTTCAACCCTATAGTGCTAAAAATTTAACACCTCAACTATATTAAATCTCCCAACAGTGTTTTAGCTTCAATGGTAAGTGATAGGAGCATAATTATGCGGCTTTGTTAGAATTTGTTTATTGCGTTTATGTTGTAAATTTATGTTTTATTTTAGTATTTTAAGTCACTTTTGTGTATTTCAGGTTTTAAGGACAAGAGTATGCGTAGAGGTGCATTTGGTGCGGTTTTAGTGAGGTAAAATGAGCAAATGGAGTGCATGCATATGGAGCACAAGGAATGGGCCAATTTGAAGGCTAAAAAGAGAGCTAAGAATGCATTTTGAAGATGAAGAATTAAGTTGAAAAAAGAGGCGATCAATCGGAAAAGTCAATCCAAGATTTCCTATTTTGGTTTGATCTTTCACGATTCCAAATTCCTTATATTTTTCCCAAATTCCGTACAGCCCAATTGAGGCAGTTTCATGCAATTAATCATGGCACGCCCAAATTCCTTGCAGCCCAATTAAATCGAGATTTCATGCAATTAATCCTTTGCCGCTAGTACGACTCAATTGAATCGGATTTTATGCAATTAAAATGCGATTTCTGACTTTTAGGACGAGATTTCATGCAATAAAATCGATTTCTGACTTTTAGGGCCAATTCCATGAAATTAAATCTTCTTTATTTTCCTTGCATGGGACAAAATGCGCTTGATTTGCTGATTGATTTAGGACAATTTTTAATTCCTAAATGAGGGAACTTGATGGCACCAATGAATTTCCTTGCCGCACAAAAGGGGAGAGGAAGGGACATTCGGGGACATACGGACGGAAAAGAAAAATCGAAAAAGAAAGAGAGAACTCTCTCTCCCTCTACATCCATCCTCTAGGGCATTCCACGAGATTTCAAGCAAGGAAAGAAGAAGAGAGAGAGAAAAGGAGGAGCCGTGATCAATTCATCCATCATCCACCATTGAAGACTTGCTTTCAAGCTTCAATAATCCAAACAAAAGCCTCCATCTCCATCTTCCATCCACGGTGTAATTTTCACGCTTCTTTGTAACTTGTTTGTGATTTCTGTTGGAATTGTTCCTAGTTGACATTTATGTTTGAACAAAGTTTAAATTCGAATTCTTATGATTGAATAAAGTTTGATTCTTATAATTGTGATTCTAAGTTGCTTATGTGAGTTTGTTCAATTGAATTTGCTTTACAGAAAACTTTTATATGTTTATGTTCTTTGGTGGCCAACTTAGGGTATATGCATGTAATTGGTGCTAGATTTAGGTAAACAATTCACCTAATAGTTTTGTGAACCTAAATCACAAGTAGTAAAGGCTTTGGACAAAGGTCGAATTCAATTGAAAAGGATTGCAAATAGATGAACTTATTCATACTAGGTTGTGCACTTAAGTTGATATCCTTTCTGTATGCGTATTGCATTGAACATGTTTTGATTAGCTAGCTTTCTAGACTTTGATTGCATGTTTAATAGGATTAATCTAGGTGCTGTCATTTAGATTAATTAATCAAGGAAAGTAAAATATGGGAAATCATTTGCTATGAATGTTTCACATGATCAACTTCTTTCTCATGACTTAGATGAACAATTGTAGGGTTGAACCGAATTTGATTATGGAATTGGTTTTTATCTTTGTTTCTTTCATTTCATTCTTGTACTTGTGTTTATATATTTTATTTTATTTGTTTCTTTTAATTTTTGAAAATCTAAAACAGAAACCCCCCCCCCCCCCCCCTTTATTTCTTAAATATGTTTATACTTTATTTTATTTTTGTAAATAATATACTTTGTATTTTTTTGACAGGTGTACCCTCAATCCCCGGATTAGAACGATCCCTATTTACCATATACTAACGATGACATTTTCAGGGTTAAATTATGCGCTTACTTTGAGCGTGTCAGTAAGAACAAAACTTGAACTCTTGCTATTTAATCATCTTTGCATCCTCATTCCTCACCTTATTATTCCTCAAATCTGAGTATAAATTTAGTGAAAAATTTAGTTTGGGGAAGATCACCTCAACTTTAGAGAAAAGTTTAGGAGTGCATTGGAACAATTTTTTTGTGGAATTTTTTATAATTCAATCTACAACGTAATTTGATAAGAGTTTTTTTTTTTGGTCAAAATTTAATAAGAGTTGGAGATGCTCTTAGTCTTCTGTAAAAGAAATAATTTTAAGGTGTACTCACAACATGTGGAACAGTCGTGTGTCTCTGTGATCCTATTCTTTGTAAGTGTCTCAGTGTATACCACAAATGCGCACTAGAATTTCTTCTATAGAGAAGATAGACCGGAAAAAATATTTCTCCTTTCATTTTTTTTATATTAATAAGCTTCATATTTTTGGATCAAAATCAATTTGAATATTGTTTTTGGTTTGAAGTGGTAATTCAAATTGTCTGACAATATGGATTTGGGCCGTGCCATTACATGGGCTAGTATTGGCGCCATCGACTTGGGCCTTTTCCGTATAATATGGGCGGGAAGTGTTCTTATTAGTGATAAAAAGATATTGGAAGAAGGTTGAAGAAACCCCCAGAAGAAACCACCCACCACCATAACCAAAAGAAATAAATAAAAAAATAAAATCAATCCCTAAAAAACGAAGAACCAGACGGTGGAAGCTGACGGCAAGAGAGAGAGATTGAATTAGGGTTTTTGAATAGCAGAGATGAAGCGCAAAGACTTCGAAGAATTTGACGACGACTTCTTCTTCTCTCCTTCCTCAAAATCCAGGAGACTGGTACGCTCTCCGCGCTCCCAATTTCTGTTTTTCCGTTTCAATTCTCGATTTCCCAGCAATTTAGGGTTTTTCCCGGGCTTTTTCTTCAATTTTATTCAATTCTCAACAATTCGTTACCAAAATTTGATACTATGGTTATGAACTCCATTACCCACATGCTGTTTCTTAAAATTATTGCAGTTTTTTATATAATTTTCGGTTTTTGTTGTTAAATTTTCAAGGATGCTGGGTTGTTTGCAATTGTGGATGAAGAGCAAATTAGTGCAGCTCAGGTGTTTGAGGAAATGCCAACACCAGAAACCAGTGTTGTGATGCAAACTGATGATTTGCCAACGGACCCTTTGCCTTCAGGGGATGAGAAAGCTCTTGTGCTGTATAACCCCGCGAATGCGCGGTTTTTCAAAGCACCTGATTCGCAGGATTTCGCTGTCATTGTGAATTCGGACTTGATTCCAGGTTTAAGGGGTAAGACTCTGGATCTCTGTATTGCTGTTACTCTTTAAGAACTTTGTTTTAGATATGTAGCAAATCATTGTGATCATATAGTCTAATTTCAAGTTATTATTTCAAACTTTGAATGCTTTTTGAGCTGCCTAGAAGCATTCGTTGTAGGACGAATGAATTGAATTAGTGAATGAATGTGTTTGTGATCTTTGTGCAATGTGTGTTTGTATTATCAGCAACCTTTTGATGGAGATGACTTGGTGGCAGCTGTGTTTTTTAAATCTGTTTTGTGTGCCGTTGGAAAGCTTATTCTTCGATGTAATCGTGTATCAAAGTTCTAATATTTCGATTCAGAAACTTGCATACTTCGTAATAGTATATCAAAGTTCTCATATTTGTATAATCATATACTTGGATTCATATTTCGATGTAATCGTATATAAAGTTCTCATATATCCGAGTATGATTTTGAAAAATGGTGTGGTTTGTTTTCGGTTTTAGTATGACTGCATACTTAGTATCCATCTGAGCTTTTCATGAAACTGGTGTGGAAATCGTCCCTTTTACTAACCGAATTGTTTCGTGCAGATCATATTTATACATGGGGATATTCAAAGTCACTGAAACTGGTTGAGGATCATGGGTCTGAAGAGGAAAACAAAGATGTTTCAAATGGATGTATGGCAGTAGTACCCTGGGTGCCTAACTTCCCACCGGCATCAAGAGATGAGACACAGACTGCAAGTCAGTCGGAGACAATGGAAGTTGAAATGATGGACACAGATGATAACGGATACAATGGGGCGGAAGCATCAGGGTTCGGTGGAACGATGATGGAAGGATCGGGTGGGTTACAACACTGGCAGCAACAGCAGCTACATTGGATGGAGTCACAGGTCCTCCAGAACAATTATACTCCGGTCACTTAGTAACTAACAACTTCAACAACTTTGATTGAGCTGTGCTTTCATACTGTACGTTGTGCTAATGAAATCTGCCATTTCTGGGGAAATTTTTTAAATTTAAACCGTGGAAGGACCGATTTGCTTTCGGTTCCATCCCCGTTCAGTTTTCGGGGATCCCCACTTTAGAAATCTGTTTGTTTTTCTTCGCAACTTTCTAACTAATGGAATTTCACATAAATCATGTACCGTAGATCAAATTTTTGATGATCTCAATGTTCATGTTGATTTCTGAACCAGATCTTCAAGGTATTAAGTTCTACCAACCGATCAAAAACTAAAACCCTAATGAAGTAAGTTTTACTAAACTAATCCAAGGATGGTGATTCGCACTACCGTTTTCTCATTGTTTATGTCCTCGATTCTCCTTTGATTTAGAAAGAGTGCTAAAGGAAAAAAAAGAGTGCGGAAATCACTTCCGATCGAAAAACCAGAGATGTTGCAAAATTTTGAAAACAATTTTTGGGATTGTACTGATGCTTACTAGACCAGCTTCAAAGATAGAAATCTCAGCAAATCTGAAGAGCAAAAGCAAATCGATATACGAGCAGTTAAACGCCTCCCAAGCTATCGTCATCGCAAGGGGGCTGCCTGAATTACCACTCGAATCCAATACTAAAATCCAAATATTTAAATTAAAATTAAAAATAAATAAATTAAAATAAAAGGGGTGAAAAATGTATCAACCTCAACAGAAAAATCGCCAGAATAAAAGAAAATCGTAGCGAAATTGGGTGAAAAGGTTGAGAGGTTGATGTAGGGAAGCTGCATTCATCTCTATGGCACTGTTGTAAATAAGCCAAAGAGCCAAACTCCAGCCCCATAAAAATCAAAATTCAATTCGCCTAAATTCAAATTTCACAAAATCTAATCTGGAAGACATAAACCCAGAAACCCTAACCCTAAAACAGAGAAACAGACGAGAGGCAATTTTCGAATTGCAATTAGGGATTCGGCGCCAGTCGCAACCATAAACCCTAGGATGGGTGGCGGAGGAAATTGTAGAGTTATTCGGGCGACCCGTATATAAAGGGAGGAGGAGACCTCGCAGGGGAAACGAAATTACAGATATGTACATTGGAATTTGGATTCTTCCAAGGCCCAAACCAATTTCTTCGTTGAAAGCAGTGGCCCACTGTTATTCTTCTCTTTCATTTTTCATGGGCCGGATTTGAATTTTGAGGACGACAAATGGACTTGACCCACAACAAAGGGCAAAACTGTACTTCAAGACCGACTTGTTTTCCCCCTTTCTCCCTTTCTCAAAGGTAAATTGAAAAGGGAATTTTAAAATTTTTCTCTTTTGGTCCTTTAGAATTGTTGGTGTGATGAAGGTAGAAATATTATTGTGTGGTATTTGAATACAATCATACAGTATAACTAAATACATGTTTTATGATTAGGTTATTATAGGGGCGAACAATACGTGACAAGAGTGGATGGTGCAATGTAGGTGAAAGAGAATATTGCATGTTAGGAAAAAGAAAAATTTTTGTGCCACGATTCGCATGTTTTAGCATATTGGGTTTGAGTTGACAGATTATTTTATTCATTAACTTTAATGGGTCAATACAGTGCATTTTCTTAAAATAACAAGTTAAGATGAACACAATAAATATATTGTGTTAATTTTATTAACGCATAATAACCGGAACAGTGTATATGTATCATATAAATTCTTCTCCCGTCCACTATTTACGAATATACACTCTACTCCAAACAGGGATGGTTGGTTGCTTGAGATTCCTCCCAACAAATTGAGGTGCTTGAGATTCCTCCCAACAAATTGGGCCTCAATTTGGAAACATTATTGTAAAAAAGTAAAATATTCGAACAAAGGGCCCAAACCAGTGTGCCAAGATTCATCGGTTACAACTATTTTCCCAGATTCTTCGGAAAATGGAGCTGTTTCGGATCATTGGAAAACGCGAAGATCACCCATCTTGAACTGACGTGGCGTTGACGTGAATTACCGAACTGTAGCAGCACAGCTGACTTGCTCAGAGAAGAAAGAGAGGAAGAGGAAGAGGAAGGGGAAGGGGATAAACATCAATCAAAACGGCAAAAACTCGCTCTCAATCTGTTCGTAATTATTCTATAAACGTCACCGTCTCGATCGTCTTATCCTTAATAACGTAATTATCCAAACTACTTCCAAATACACTGCACCGCAATCAATCTCTTCTTCTTCTTCTTCTATAACTGCATTGAGATTCTCTCTCTTCTTATCCTTCCCAACAGCCACCAACTGCTATTTTCTAGAGATAGAAAGAGAGAGAGGAGAGAGAGAAAGAAAGAGAATGAGGATTGACGAAGAGAGCGAGGGAGTGTCGGCGTCGAGGAACCACCTAGTTTTTGCTTACTACGTCACCGGCCACGGCTTTGGCCACGCCACTCGCGTCGTCGAGGTCAATTTCTCACTCCGATCACTATTTTTTCAATTTTTTTTAAAATTCAGTGTCAAATTTTCATTGGCTGCTGATCAGCGCCGGGTTCTGTGAGTGTAGGTTGCGCGGCACCTGATTCTTGCCGGCCACGATGTCCACGTCGTCACCGGAGCTCCAGACTTCGTCTTCACCTCCGAGATACAATCGCCTCGCCTCTTCATCCGCAAGGTAAGACTTTTACTGTTTTACAGTCTCGCAATTTGCATGCCTGACAATGATAACTATTCATCAATATCATAAATTCGTAGAATTATGTATAATGTTTTTAGCTTGAAATTAGTAATGTAGCAGTAATTTTAGTAATGTATATAATGGTAAACAAAATTATGATAATTTATATGGATTTTGATATTTTAGCTTGAAATTAGTAATATAGCAGTGGAAATTTTAGTAATTTATGAAATCGTATACAAAATTATGATGATTTATATGATTTTGATATTTTAGCTTGAAATTAGTAATATAGCACTGGAAATTTCTGTAATTTATGAACTCGTATACAAAATTATGATAATTTATATGATTTTTGGTACTTTAGCTTCAATTTAGTAATGTGGAAGTGGAATTTCAGTAATTTATGTAATTTGTGTGGAAATTAGGTTCTTCTGGACTGTGGAGCTGTTCAGGCGGATGCTTTAACAGTCGATCGTCTTGCATCCCTGGCAAAGGTAACAATTAATTTTTATTTTCTGTTTTGTTGATTACGATTTTTTATTCTGGCAATGAAGTAATAATGCTGCTTAATTTTTGTTTTTGGAGTTATTACTAAATTTCGGATATTTTTGTTGCTTTTGTTTGTTTTTTTTGTTGGCTGTGTTAGTATTCGGAGACGGCTGTGGCGCCTCGGGCTTCAATCTTGAAAACAGAAGTGGAGTGGCTAACCTCCATCAAAGCAGACCTAGTGGTACTTAAAATGCTTCTTCTGTTGTTTTGTTGTTTAATGGTTTGAACCCGTCCAGTAGTCAGTTAAGCATGAATTGAAAGGGACTTGAATTTGTGTTTATACTTTCCTTGAAGATCTTGGCTCTGATAGTTTGTTCTACTTGTACAAGAACAGGTCTCTGATGTTGTTCCCGTTGCGTGCCGTGCAGCGGCTGATGCTGGAATTCGCTCTGTTTGTGTCACTAACTTTAGGTATATTGTTATCGCTAGCATTATTTTTTATTCAACTTCCATAATTTTTAAATGTAAATACATATCTTGAAGTGATATGTCAAGTTATGAGTTTTGATGATTTTGAGTTGTCCAACCATTTCAACTCTTTGAAACTCTCTCTGCTCTTCCTTTCTCTATACAGTTGGGACTTCATCTACGCAGAGTATGTCATGGCTGCTGGAAGTAATCATCGTTCAATCGTTTGGCAGGTGACTTTCCTGTGCTTTAGACTGAATTATTTACTTTAAGATAGTCATATGCTTATTGCATCTCTCCCACTCTCTCCATTTGGTATGATCCGGTCCATGTCTCTATATATCAATGTAGGATGTGAAACGTACTGATAATAAGTTCACTTATGGGTTCTTGATGTTTCTCGTGGTAAACTTTTCTGTGTTGAATATAGATAGCAGAAGATTATTCTCACTGTGAATTCCTCATCCGCCTCCCAGGATATTGCCCAAGTATGTTGCTTTGTACCCCAAGACACTGTCTTCCTGTCTTTAATTATCATCGCTCTCTCTTTGGTTCAGGGAATTATTGATTAGTTTATCTTATATGTTTTTTATGACTTTGCAGTGCCTGCTTTCCGTGATGTAGTTGATGTACCTCTAGTTGTGAGGAGGTTTCGCAGATCCCGGAAAGAGGTTTTGGTCTAAAGATCTTTGGCAAATCAGTTTCATTGCTAGATTTGATTGATTGCATCAATTATTCATTCTTTTCCTGGCTATAGGTGAGGGAGGAGCTTGGAATTGGAGACGATGTAAAACTAGTCATCCTCAACTTCGGTGGACAGGTGAAATTGATATTTTAGTCTTGTATTTGATTCACAAAAAAACCACTTTGTGAGTTAAAACTAGTTCATTAGGTCTATTGCTAATTGTACCTGCATATTTCTCTCTCTATCTGCAGCCAGCAGGCTGGAAGTTGAAGGAAGAGTTTTTGCCCTCTGGATGGCTGTGCCTGGTATTTTCATAGCATATGTTCTACATTTTCGTTCTGTCTAAAAGTGCTTAGATATCTTTATAATGAAAAAATGTTTTATTGTTTTTCGATTCAGGTTTGTGGTGGTTCGGACACCCAGGAGCTTCCACCAAATTTCATAAAGCTTGCAAAAGATGCTTATACACCTGATTTTATGGCAGCATCTGACTGTATGCTTGGTAGGTTTGAAACTATTTTGGCAGGAAGCTTATGTTGAATGAATAGAAACTGAATTTTTTTCTGTTCATTTTATTTCAGGAAAAATTGGATATGGCACTGTGAGTGAAGCTCTTGCATACAAGTTACCATTTGTCTTTGTACGCAGAGATTATTTCAATGAAGAACCTTTCTTGAGAAATATGCTTGAGGTAATCCACTTTCTTTTAAAAGAATAATTTTCATTTCGTTTGTTGAACACTATCATCTTCCTCACATCTTTCTCTGAAATTTACTAGCAATGATATGTCACACATAACACATAAAGTAATTTATATTTCCGTAACCCAAAGATGAGCCTGGTTTTCCAATAGTAAACATGATTAAGAATCTGATACGTGTTTACAATTTGTTATTTCTCTTTTATCTTCTTCTCCTTTCTCTCTTATATTCTTGTCAAGAATCTGATACTAGTTGGATTGAAAATAACTTCTGGTAACAGTATTATCAAGGTGGCGTTGAGATGATTAGGAGAGACTTGCTCACTGGTCATTGGAAACCTTACCTTGAGCGTGCAATCAGTTTGCAACCATGCTATGAAGGAGGCATCAATGGTGGTGAGGTACCTTCGTTGTTTCTGGAATCCTATGATTAGTTATACACTTGCTTTTTGCATCTGTGTGGTAATGTACAATTTGAAAATTATAGGTGGCAGCTCACATCCTGCAAGAGACGGCTATTGGGAAAAACTACGCTTCAGATAAGGTAATTGAACTTTCATAATTGCTAATTTTAAGAAAAAGGAGTATAAAATTGGCTCGTAGATTTCATAGAACTTCAATACCAAATAGTTTTGTTAGCAGTTAGCACTATCAGTCTGACACAAATTCCTCATGGAAACTAATAAGCCAAACTGTAAGAATAATTTTTCAAAAACTACTATGTTTCAGTGAAGTCTGACACAAATAAAAAGTCACATTTTGACCACTTCTCTCATACTAAAATGTAGCTAAGTGGGGCAAGAAGGTTGCGCGATGCCATAATTCTTGGGTATCAACTACAAAGAGTACCTGGACGAGATATGGCAATTCCTGAATGGTATGCAAATGCTGAAAGTGAACTTGGAATTGGATCACCTACTTGCGAAGTGAGCGAGAAGAGCTCCCTAATGAACTCGTGAGTTGTATCTTGTATTACTCTTGATGTTATACAAGAATTAATTGGATACTTCTTCTAACGTCACTGCAACTCCATTTTTAGATGCACTGAAGACTTCGAGCTTCTTCATGGAGATCTTCATGGTCTTTCAGATACAATGACTTTTTTGAAGAGCTTGGCAAAACTAGATTCTGTTTATGACTCTGAAAAAAGTACTGAGAAGCGCCGGGAGCGCAAGGCTGCAGCTGGACTCTTCAACTGGGAGGTATCACTTATTTCAACTAAATCTCATAGGCTTTGTCGTAGGTTTTTATTTTTTTATAACTGTATCACAATGCCAGCATTGTTTAGAAGTTTGGCTTAGGAAGAATTATAGATGCATTCATAATTTTTAGAATTTGAACTGTTTTTTTTCAATGATTTTGCTGAGTAATTATATTTCATTTATGGGACACAGGAAGAAATTTTTGTAGCTAGAGCACCTGGACGGTTAGACGTAATGGGAGGGATTGCTGACTATTCAGGAAGCCTAGTCTTGCAGGTTTGTCTCTGTATTTGATGGATATCAGTTATTCTGTCTGCTAAAGCCTACCCTTGCCACTCACTGCAGTGTATACACAGGCACGCAGACACATACACTTCTGTGTACACATATTGTTGAAAACGGAAACCTAGTATTCAAATTACACTCATGGGACAAAAACCTTGTCTTTTGTCCTGACAGTTTCTACTAATGTTCTCTCTCACAGATGCCCATAAAAGAAGCCTGTCATGTTGCTGTACAACGGAATCATCCAAGTAAACATAGGCTCTGGAAACATGCCCTGGCCAGGCAGCAGGCCGAAGGACAAAACTCAACACCTGTCCTGCAAATTGTAAGTGTAAGCATTAAGATTCAATATGTCCTTTAAGTATAGGAAGTGGAGTTTTCTTCATCTTTGGGGTAGTGAAGAAGGGTTAGAATGTAGATATAGTTTCTCCTATTGACATGATATAAACTCTGGTTGTCATTTTTCAAATTATCCCAACAGCTTAATGGATGAAGCCTGTGTGTAGGAAATACCTTTTTTTTGTTTAAAAAAGAAACAAAAACAAAACTTATCGTTACCTTTGGTTGTATCAGGTCTCATATGGGTCAGAGCTAAGTAACCGTAGCCCAACCTTTGACATGGATCTATCTGATTTTATGGACGGAGATAAGCCAATGTCATATGAGAAGGCAAAGAAATACTTTTCGCAAGATCCATCCCAAAAGTTGGTCAATCTTCCTTCTTTAATTTGTCTGTATCTGTAACTTTGTGAACTACTTACATGGTTTCAATTTCAGGTGGGCAGCATATGTTGCGGGTGTCATTCTTGTTTTAATGACAGAACTAGGTGTACGATTTGAGGATAGCATCAGTTTGCTGGTATGAGTTGGCATTTTGTTTAGAATACATTGATTCATTCCTATCAACTAGCTCAAGACTTTTTCTACTATAGTGCTTTGCTTGTTCTTTTCTTTATTCTTCGTTCAATTGATATGTATAGTGTACTCCGATGTTGTCTACAAATAGCTTATTGTCGTATATTATGACCATAATGTTGACTGATCCACTTGCGATAACATACAGGTTTCCTCCTCAGTCCCGGAAGGCAAAGGTGTCTCTTCTTCTGCTTCTGTGGAGGTCGCTACCATGTCCGCCATAGCTGCTTCCCATGGTATTTCCATTATTTAAATTAGGTGTTTTAGCGGTTCTATTAGTATTTTCAACATATGACAAAGTGTCTAAAACCGACTTGTCTACTTTGTAGGATTAAGCATCAGTCCCAGAGATCTTGCTTTGCTTTGCCAAAAGGTTACACCCTCAGCACAATATTATAATCAGCATACCACTGCTTTTCTTTTGAAATTACATTGTGTACATAGTGTTGATTTTTCTAATTGTGTGTTAGGTGGAGAATCATATTGTCGGAGCCCCATGCGGTGTGATGGACCAGATGACATCTGCATGTGGTGAAGCGAACAAGCTTCTTGCGATGGTGTGCCAGGTATTAGCTGTTGATGTTGCAGAAAACAACTCTGCTACTGCATTTTACGTATCAAGAAATTGTGTCAATTGTTTTTTTGTTTGATTCTCCCTACAGCCTGCTGAGGTTCTTGGACTTGTAGAAATTCCTGGCCATGTCCGCTTTTGGGGAATTGATTCAGGAATAAGACACAGGTAGCAGAGCGATGGCCTATCGTCTTACATATATCAACTAAACTATCTTTAATCTCATTACCAAAAAATAATAATTTTCTATAAATCTCCCTAAGAATCCTCAAATAAGGAATTATACTTCAGCCTTGCCATTTTCTTCTTGGATAGTGTTGGAGGTGCGGATTATGGATCTGTTAGAATAGGTGCCTTTATGGGTCGGAAGATGATAAAGTGTGCAGCATCTACGATTTTGTCTCGGTCATCATCGACTGCAAATGGGACAAACGGTGATGAGTTGGAGGATGATGGTTTTGAACTACTTGAATCTGAAGCTTCATTAAATTACTTGTGCAACCTGACACCTCATAGGTAATATTCTCCACCGGCCAAAAAACAAAGGCGAAGTTTTTAGCTAAATACTTTACGTCTGTATCAATCCTGTAATAGTTTATTTATATATTTTCATAACTTGAATTTCAGATATGAGGCTCTTTATGTTAAGGTGCTTCCTGAGACTATTCTTGGTGAAACTTTTCTTGAGAAGTATGATGATCACAACGATCCAGTTACAGTAATTGATCCAAATCGTAACTACGTAGTGAGATCACCTGCTAGACATCCTATATATGAAAATTTCCGGGTTAAGGTTAGTACTGGAATTTTATATGACGATACTTTTGTTTCTTGTTATTCTTGATATGGACTATTATTCGATCATCCAAGTTATTTTTGGTATTTACTTGACGTGTAGACATTCAAAGCACTGCTAACATCGGCAAATTCAGATGATCAGCTTACAGCTCTTGGAGAATTACTGTATCAGGTATGTACAAATTTCTGATTTTGCATGATAGTTGAAAAAAAAATGTATTAAAACAAGTTTTAGTATGGGAATCGAGTTGAAAGATCATTTCTATAGACGGTAGTCTTGGTAGATTAACTGGACAACGATGCCAGCACATACTCTTCAAATGAAGAAAGAACGAGATGCGCACCCATAAAGTTTGAATCATGATATGATTATTTGAGTATAGGTTCAGAAACATATTACGTATTGGTTCCATGTCACCTTCAAATCTCGGGCTACTTATTAGTTTGCCAATACCTGAACATAATCTTCTTTTGCAGTGCCACTACAGCTATAGTGCTTGCGGACTTGGCTCCGACGGAACAAATCGGCTTGTACGGTTGGTACAAGAGATGCAACATGCTAAATCATCTAAATCCGACGATGGGACGTTATATGGAGCCAAGATTACAGGTGGAGGCTCCGGTGGAACGGTTTGTGTTGTGGGCAGGAATTCTCTGCAGAGCAGCCAACAAATTTTGGAGGTAATTCTATCAGGAAAAGAGTAATTTTCTCAAAACATTATTACAGTTAGCTAATACATTTTCCATGTTTATTCATCTGGAGTACTGAGCTGATGTTGATTTTTGATCTATGCAGATTCAGCAGAGGTACAAAGATGCAACAGGGTATCTGCCATTTATTTTCGAGGGCTCGTCGCCCGGTGCCGGAAAATTCGGGTATCTAAGAATACGCCGCCGCGTCTCCCTCGATCCAAATGAGTAATGTGTTGGAATGTAAAATGTCTAGTAATTTTGGTTAATTTAAGCCTTCTATTCAAGGATCACATTTGATTATGGACGTATTGGCAGTATAACAATAATATTTATTCGAAGTCCAAACAATATTAATAAAATTATCTTTTTCATCTCTTATGATCTTTGATTTTTCGATGTACTGATTAGGTTTCAACATGTCCTGGCCTTCAGCCTTCTGCAAATTTATCATAAAAATAGGAAGAAAAACAAATGAAAAAGAATGAAGCTTAATAGGAAGAAAATCACAAAATCTGCTGAAATTCAAAGTTTAAAAGTACGGATATAAAGTGCCGCTAATACTGTGGTATAGTGGTATTTCTTATTACTCCTAAGTGGGATTTTATAAGTTTTTACTTTCATGAATTACAAATTATTATAGATGGCTGGTGTGTCTTAGTTCTAGTCCTCCATCCTTAGCGTAAAATATCGTTTGTGTCAAAAGTACAAATATGAAATTAGTATTATTTTTGGATTCCAATCAGCAATTCTTATAAGTTGGGTACGAGATTGCTTTGGAAACATATAAATTCCGATCAGGCAAGGAAAAAAGTTGAATCTTTTGAGTATCATCCAAACTTCAGCCAAATGAAAGTTAACGATCAATCTAAATTCCATAACTTTTAACAAATACTTGTCCTTGATAAATGCTTCAAACAACTACAGAAAGTTGCTTCATTTATTACGAAATACACTGAATACGGATCATAGAATGCTGTTCATATGGATCAGAACCTACAAACAGAATCTAGGATTATGACGCGGGTGGATCCTCGCGATCCTGCTGAAAGAATGATTCGTATGTTGCAACCCTCGGCTTTGCTTCAGGCAGCTCCAGCTCTTCCATAAAACCCGAAGTCATCTTGACGAAATCTTTCATGTGTAGTTGTTTCCATTCCTTTTCATTTCAAAGGGATCAAAGCAACCAAGAAAGTCAGACACAAATGAATTAGGGTAGGGTGCTAACTAACAAGTAACAACGATGCCGGTAGAGAGCTATACTCGAACACATAAGGAGCTTTCTTCCGCTTCGATTATATATTTTGTTGTTGGTCCTAACTCCTAACAAGTAAGAAGAACAAAGAAGGGTGAAAGAGTTTACCTCAAAATTCCAATCTCCATACAAGTTTGGATCATTTTTGTTGCTCCATACGTAAGCTTGAACTAGCAAGTTCTCACAAGTATCCTGCAAAGAAAATGTCACCCTCCATTCTTAGTTTTAAGCACTCCCAAGTCCCAACTAAAGGCACAAATTCTTGAGAAAAGGTTCGGCGGCTAGTACTGGATTGGATAACTCATTATTTTCAATGCACGTCGGACAAGAATTGCACATTGAATCCCAAATCTTGTCCAAGTTGAAGGTAGAAGATGAATTAGTTATGAAGGTAACTTCTCCTTCAAACCCTACCAAGACGGAACGGACTTCATGGCTAATTCATCTTCTACCTTATTGAACCCAGCGAGTTATTCACTCCAATCCAATCCTACCCGCCAAACGAGGCCTAAAGGCTATCAAAATGGATGAAACAGTTCACTCCCATGACATAAATTGCTATGATTAGATTGTAAAAATGAATTATGATTAGATTGATAAAAAAGGACGAATGTGATGCGAGTAATGGTAAATAGTAAATAGTAAATATACCATCAGAGAGACCTCAACAGTGTTCCTCTCATACTCAACATCCTCAAACTCGTCTAAAATATGTAATTCAGGATCTGTGATGCCCAACAGGAGCTGCAGAATATTATTTAATCAAACATTTGCAATTAATATCGTATAATTTCAGCTTAAATTAGAATCCGAGAGGCCTTGCCTTGCCGGTAACTTTTTTATTCTCGACGGGTAAAATCGCCGGGTAAACTCTTCCTTTGATGCTATACCTATGACTGCACATTCATTTCCATATCAAATTCCATTTCTTTTTCAATCTTTTTTTTGGTATAACTAACAAAAAAACCAGAAAATTTATCTATGTGTGTGTGTGAGAGAGAGAGAGACTGACTAGCCACTGAGGACGGCAGGGGAGGATTGAGGGACGCGATTTAAGAGGACTCGGCAGACGTCCTCCGCCATGAGGCTGCCGTACACGAACACCTTGTGGAGGCTCTGCGACTGGCCACCGTTCGCCACCACTGAACTCATCGTACCACCACCACTCATCCCTCTCTATTGGAATTTGTTTTCTGTGAATTTCATTCCAAGTGGAACCAGACGACGTGGAATTTGGTGGTCAAATAATCATATTACAATCTATCAGTGCATGACAACTATATTTATATCATTTTTTTTTTCAATTTTTTAAAAATCTTCCGGAATAAATACGATTGCTTGTCATTTATGATGATATTGATGTTTTACATATGCTATATTCCTTAGTAACACATCCTTTTTTGGATCCGAGAGCCCTGGAGTACAACAGTTAAATGCTATTAACTACTTGGGGACTGGCTACAGTGCTCGCAAGCATTGAATGCTCACACCAATCTCACCCTCCTTTCCCCTCTCCCTCCTCTCTCCTCCCTCATTTTAATGGTGAGATCGGTGTAAGCATTCAATACTTGCAAGCATTATAGCCTACTCCAACTACTTGAGCTATAAGTCGATTGTGGATTTGAGATACGACGGATTTTATACTGGGGATTCGATTGTCAATTTAAGTTGTTTCATGAAAACAGGAGAAACAACACAAAGTTGCGGTTTAAGCATTTCTAGGTCGAACCAACATACAACAACTAAATCACAAAAGATGGGCAATTTTTCCAAGATAAATATTCCTCTCTGCAAACAAGAGTTTGATAAGTTAAAGACACTAATAGAAAGTAGCCGGACTCCTATCGGTTAGCAACATCTTCATTGTATGTTCATCGGCTCGGGACTAGCGGTGTTCAAGATGTCCAACAATGAGTTATGGGCCTCCAACTCCTCATGCCACAGTGGAAGTTTGTCGCCAGGATGGTAGTTTCTTGTCACTCCCTCAGAATTTATCTGCAAAACAGCACAAACAAAACGGAAAGAAAGGAACTTAGCCAATCTATGGTCTTGTATGTTGGAAACAAAAATACGGATACGATTGCTTAGTCACAAATAGACTACAGGGGAAAAGAGAACATACAACTACAGTACGGACAACACCCCCACTGGCACCATCTCGTGCAATGGCGAGAGATACAGCCTTGACCACAAATTGCTGCAATTATGCCACCAAAGATTCGTTAACAATAAAGCTCAAAGCCAAACTTTACATAACAATATCAATCGTTTTATTTGTCACAGGAAATGCCTGAATGACATCATCACAAACTGCATACTATATATGATGGAGTGGAGCCATAAAACGAAGGTTTTAGTACTGATTTCCTTTCCAAGGGTCAAAGCTTGCTTGCAATATTGTAGCATTTAATTTATTTATTGTTGCAAAATAGTGACCAGGTCAAGTCCCATGGAAGCTTAGAACTTTTCAAGACCAATATGTTCCAAAGTACTAAATTTTTCAATCTGCAAACATTAAGGTACACATACCTCGGCTTCATCCTTGGTCATTCCTTCTTTCCATGCTTGATCGAAAAATCCATACAAGTAACTAGAGCCAGATCCTACAAAACAAAATATTATGCTAAGCCAAACTCTTTGGCAAAACTATCAAACTGAACCTCCTCTGACGGCAAAATCACATATAAAACTTCCAAACAGAAATTTCAAGTTATATCCAAAACATGATGTGGAAACCAATCACAATGGCGTAGGGATAATAGGGATATGAAATCTGAACATAACCCTTTTTCTTGGCCAGTAAATATAAGTTGTTGATCCCTCAAATTCTACTCATTAACCCTAAGATGAATTCTTGGCTTTAACTTGAGGCACATCCAGCATTACCGATCAATTGCATACTACTAAATCGAATTTGATGACTGTCCATAAAGTAAGAATTTGAAACCAAATCATAAGTCACTAAAGATCCTAATTCAACCAAACAAATACCGACTTTCTTTTCTGCATAAGCATGAAATTTACATCCCACAAAACATACAGAAACATCAGGCACATAAAGCACGCGTCATGCCCAATGCTAAGGAAGAAACTGAAATTTGACAATTAAGTTAGGAAAACTCACCTCCAATGGCAAAGGGCAGCTCTAGCAGTGTGCCACCAAGAGGAATTCCATAAATCTTACCGCCTTCGTACTTGTCCCAGCCGCCAACAATCAACCCAGTTTCCAACATATTCTACCAAGTCCAAAAGATCATGGTAAAAACACAAACACAACAAAACTGCAAACAAAATCTCACACCACAATACCAACAAACAAGAAACTAAAACAGCAACAAAACAAACCCAACCTTGTTGCCATAGGACAGCAGCCTGACTAGGTTTGCGCAAACTTTCACAGTCGCAGGTTGCCCAAGCTGAATTCTGTGCAAACACAAACCCATCAGAAACAAAAATAGAAGGAGAATCACGAAAAGGAAAAGAATTGCAGAAAAAGAGAGGGAAAAACTGACGTGTGCTGATGGAGGAAGTAACGAACGTAGTCGGAAACAACCTGGGAATCCGCAGCCTGCGAAACCCAAAAGGAGAAAACGTTGGAATAATCGAAAAAATCAAGAAATTGAAGACATTGAAACGAAAGGAGGGAAATTTGACGAGATGGGTACCGATCCGGAGCGGCAGACGTAGACATTGTCGGTGAGCTGGGTGATTTTGTCGGAGGCGCGATTGGCCACGTACACACCTGCAAGAATCAAAAGGCGATTTGGGTGAGTGTTGAAAGTGAAAAATCAGCTTAGGGTTTTGGTGGAGGAGAGAGAGTGAGGAGGGTTACCGGTGCTGGTACGAGAGTCAGCAGCGAGGACGACGCCTCCGTCGTAGGTGACGCCGATGATGGTGGTGCCCATGGAGTGAGGGGCGTTGAGATCCATGTCGGAAGAAGCCATAACGAATCAAATGTTGGGTTTTTCAGAGGAAATTGAATTTGCAGAGAGAGAGAGAAGAGGGGTTTTTGTCAAAGCTGACTTACTGCACAAGTTCTTTGGATTTTCAATATTTATGTGGGTTTTGGGTCAAATTCGGCCCAAGAGAATGTTACATTTGGGCTTCAATATCTTCATCGAGTCTAGACCTTTATTATCTCCAAGGGAAATATGTAAAATCATTTAGGCCCTTCCGTTAACGTTTTGTAAAATAATTTTTCGTTTTGCAGATACCAAAAAAAGCAGAATACAATATTTAGTCTAAGTTTTGTAGTTGATATATTCTCTGTTTTCAAGAACAGTTTTTTAAAATAATAGAAAACAAAAGGGCTAACAACATTTTATATCTTCAAAGTTTGAGGTGAATTTTAAATTGGACCACGAGGTTTCAATTTTCTCACATTGCCTCTTAAGATTTTGAAATTGTATTAATTTACACCTTTTATACATTTGAGTTTAATAATAAATAAAATAATGTATTCCACCACTACTACCACCATTGCCGCCGTCGCCAACACCACCACAACATTCTCCACCATCTCACTGTTATCACCACCATCACGACCAGTTTTGACACCACCACCACCCACCACCATTGCCACCACCACCATATCCTCTACCGCCATCACCCTCGCAACCATGGTCACCACTACGTCCACAGTCTTACCATCGCCACCACTGCCATCGTCCACCATGACCACCGCCACTTGCACCTTTGCTGCCTTTATTAACACCACCACCACCATATTATCCCCCGCCATCACCTTGCCACCATGACTATTACCACCTCTACTGTCTCACCGCTATAGTTACCACCGCTGCCACCATCACACACACCACCACCTCCCACCACCACCTCTTGATGTGAAAATTAACTTGACACACAAATTAAACCCTATTGTTGACAATTGTAGTAAAGGTGCAAGTAGGGATCGTTCTAGACCGGGGATTAACTAGGGATGCTAATCAACTAAAATAAGACTCAAAAAACACTACACTAGACTCTATAAACTCAAAACTAACTTAAGACACTAAAACACAACAAGAAACAATAAAAAGACTCAACTCTAGACCTAACAATTGGTTTTGACGAAAATAAAACTTAAAAGACTCAAAAGACTAAAAGAAAAACAGGTTTTGACTCAATAAACAAGACTTAAGAAAAAGGGGATTTATTTTGACGAAATTGAAACTTAAAACAGAACTTAGAAAACCAACTTTATAAAAACAAATTTGAGTGAATTGAACGGGTGAGAGGCTAGTTAGAGGGCCCTTCTCCACACATGAAACATATGCAAACGAATCGATTTCCAATTATTATTTCGACAAACCATGAACGACAATGCCCCGAATTAATTGTATTGAACGAATTAATTCTCAGATCTCCCTAGATTCATTGAATTGAATGGATAACGCATCACAACCAAATTATTCTTTATCAAATTCCCTAACTATGGAATACGCATGATAGAGCCATTTAACAAAGATCATTAAGTCCAATGGAAACCATAAGCATTGACAAGGCATTCATAACTATGAAAAGCATGTTATTCCAACCTAGGGTTTACTTAACACAATCGTGACAAGAGATCTTTACAACTCATAAATATAAGTTCATAACGATTAGGTGAAATTCCCTTATACTCTAGCATCAAATTCATGCATGCAAATTAAGTGTCGACCCTCAACCCACATACATAAACAAGTTTTTAATAAAACAAAGAAGTAAACCACATTCACGATTCATGAAACAATAACTGGATGTAATCAACTCATGTCACATATATGTTCGTGGCTTTGAATTCGCCTCTAACTAAAAAGGAATTAGTTACTCATGATTACAACTGAAACATTGAAAATAAAATATAGAATACACCTAGAACCCTGAAGCACAATCTGGAATTTCTGACTTTAGGCTCTTGTGTGCTCCCCCTTCCTTGAAAAATGGGTCTTCTATTGTGTTTTATGCGTCTTCAAGTGATTCCATTCTCAAAGGATTCTAAGGCACGGTTTTTTAGAGAGTTTAGACTTCCTTAGAACTCCTTAATTCATCTAAATTAAGTGTAGAACCACGCACAAACAGCTGTCACGTTATCTTCCTTGAAACCCAATCCGACTAGGACTCTTCTGCCTATTTCGACCTTCCGTCACTAAAACAGCGATAACTATTTCTAGAAGCATCAGAATCGTGATCTGTAAAATCCTATGGAAACTAGACATCCAGAGCTTTCCAACCATATATGGCTTGACACGTGATTCGTTATGAGAAATTCTGGGTGCTCTGTCGAAGTTAGCAGTTATGCATAGCACTGTCCAAATTCCACTCAGATTCCACTTTCTTGCAATCTGCTCGTCTTCCAAACTTCTAACTTCACTCTTTAGGAGAAAATAAGGTCCTCTAGAATTCAGATTCTCAAATGTCTTTACATGAAAATGAATCTTCCTTGTAGCTGGAATTAGGTAGAAAATGATGGTGATAAGGTTAGGATAAAATAAGATAAGGTTTGGATAATGTTCCATGTTTCCTGCTCTTTCCTTATCTTCTTTGTCTTGAACTTATTTCTTCATCTTCAAAACAGGTTCCTAGCCTTCTTTGACCTCCCAATTCGTCCATTCCTTGTGCTCCATATGCATGCACTCCATTTAAGCTCAATTTTGCTCCAAAATGCACTTTCTTGCTTCACTTGCCATTTGAACCTACAAACACACGAAAATAGCTTAAATCACTATAATAAACAATAATTAACTACGTAAATGCAAGAAAACAAGCTAACTAAGTCGCATAAATATGCTCCTATCACCTCTCACCACCACCTCCACCATCTTCACCATCTCCACTCTATGACTCTCACTACTGTCACGACTCTCGTCTCAACCACCATCTCTACTGCATCTGCCACCATTATTACCAAACACAATTTTATTTTCTTCACATTTTATATATTAGTACCAGACACATTTTCAATATTTTCATTCTCAAAAATCATTCCCGGATTAAACTAACATATGCATTCTCAAATCATAAAATATAAAATCCTATTTGTCATTTTCCTTCAAAAATTATTTTGCAAAACATTATCAGACGGTAAGGGTGCAACTTGGGTTGGGTCAACCCAAATCCGCCTGGGTCAACCCAAATCCGCCCATGCCCAACCTGATTTCAAACTCAATCAGGCGGGTTAGAATGAAGAAAAAACCCGCCCAAACCCAACCCGACCTCAACCAGATTATTTATTGGGTTGGGTTAGGTTGATGCCTTACCCGTCCATGTCAACCCAAACCCAACTCTATTTTGAGTCCAAATTCGCCTATGCATATATTACTCATATCACTTCATATTGTTATGTATATTGAAATGACTATACTTGAAGTTTATTGTCTGCTTTTATATTGACAATGAATGATAGTGTTACTTTTACATTTCTTTTTGTTGAAGTTTTGGTATACGTCTTGTAATTTAATTCCAAATTTGCATGGTTGAAACAATAGAAATAGTCTTCAAGTTGTTTGCTTTTAAATTTTGTGTGTAAATGGAATTTTAACTAATATTGACCTTATTTGGTTTAAAATTTAAAAAATCATGCAAAATAAAGTGTTATAAGATTGAACTCGATAAAGTTGGGCAAACTCGAACCCAACCCGAATAAGCCTGAACCCAATTAAAACTCAAACTCGACTAAACTCATATGAACCCGAACCCAACCCAAACCCAAATTGTGAAGATTGGGTTAGGGTTGGGTTGACCATCCAACCCGCACAACCCACCCAAGTTGCACCCCTACCAGATGGACCCTTATATATTTCCTTTTTTGATAAGGGAATTGGTATTGGTACTTCAAAAATCTCATTGTGCACTCCAAACTTTTTATATTTAGAAAGAAAAATACACTTGTAAGGAGTGCACAATAAAATTTTTGGAATGTCAATAACAGTTCCATTTTTATAATTGTCGTTCATGAGATTGAGCTCATTAGTACTTTCAATAAAATGAAGATTGGTGTTACCAGACAGTTTGATCATAACAATAAAGACTATTAATCCAAAACATAGGGGAAAAAAAACCTGCATGATCCTTCAGCCCACACCCAATTCCCCAATTTACATGATGAAAGATTTGCAGAGGAAGAGAATAAAAGAAATACGAAAGAGGGAGGAGATGGAGACCTGGAGACCTAGAGAAATAGGCAGTTCCGTTGAGGGATGCTCAAGTAATTTTATTTGAGGATGACATTGTAGTGCTCATTCCGTAACTTTTTTGAATGATTTAGACCGTTTATATTTTAGTACATCATTCATAAATTATTCTTGTAGAATATTAGACAAATAAAAAACCACTAAGACATCCAATTGTAATGAAGAAAATTGACGAATACAATTTTCAAACAAACACTAATATTACTAACATTTAATCCAACGGTCAAATGGATTCAGATTTTGGTGATTTTTTATAAAGATGATCTTTAAGGGAACATCTAAAAAATGAACGTTTGGATCGTTGAAATATAACATGGAGTGAACCAGTGGCGGAGCCAGAAGTTCATGTTAGGAGGGGCACACTTTAGACTAAAATGAACATAATATATATAGAAATATAACATGGTCAACTATATCAAAAGTTGAAAATAAAACATTAGAAGCACATTTATTTATTCTTTATTCTTGATATCAAATTCAAAGGTGAGTGATCGCGCATTTTTTTTCTTCTGGTGACTAAGAGAACATTTTTGTAAAAACATAAGACATGGGAGAAATTGAAGTTTTTTTTTTTTTTTTTGCTAATTTGGACACATGAAATCTTTTTCTCTTCTTGATTTCATAGATGATAAATGAAAAATTAACCAAAATAATAAAGTCTGCAAGCAAAGGGAAAAAATTGTATATAGGCAAGAAACAAAGAATATGATCAACTAATATAATTATAGAACTATAGTTTCGAATCTTTGATGTCAAAAATTAAAGGCTTTATATTTGTTGGATTGAAGTTAATTTGACTGACCAATGCAGTTACAAATTCAAGTTGATAGTGGTATTATAAAATTGATCAATGGTAGTAGAGGTTTATAAGAAAAAAAAAAATTCAGGATAGGCCCAAGCCTACCCTTGGCTTAAGGTGGCTCCGCCACTAGAGTGAACCCTACAAAGGGTCCCTTAAATAAGCTTATTTGAAAAACCCCTCAACAAAAGGGAAGTCAATGAAAAGGAAGGGCCAAATAAGTACATTGTCTTTCTTATTGCCGCTCCAAAAATTTAATTGTACACGAAGAAGTCCACAATTAGAGTTTTGGATAGCCAAAAACAATTTCATTTTTAAATTCTTTGTGCATAAATCTAAGAGCCAGTTTGAGATTGCTATGTTTTTTTTAAAAATTGTTTCTGCTGTGCTTTAAGAATAAGTAACTTTAAAATAAAACAGTTGAGCGTTTGATAAACTGTATTCTTAAAAGTGTTATGAGTATGAAAAATAGTGTGAAAGTGTGATAAATTTCAATGTAAAAGTGATATAATTATATATAATGACAAAAATAAACATAGTAGTGGGGGTGGTGGCAATGACAACGATAATGAGAGTAGTGGCGGTAATGTGAGTAGAAAAATAAGAAAATGGACTGAGAATAAGAGTAGTTGACTTAGAAGCACTCTTCGATGTTTGTCATGACAAAATCAATTTCTTTTTTTAATTGACAAAATTGGATTTAAATTTAGGGGTGGGCATCGGGTGGATTGGTCAAGTTGGACTTCAATCCGTTGACCAACCCAATAAGTTCGGGTTGGAATTGTTCAAATTCATTGTCACTCAGGAAAATTGGCAACCCAAACCATTCTTAGGCGGGTTGGGTTGGGCGGGTTTCACGAGTTGAGCTTGATTGCTTTCTTTCTTATTTCTAATGTGAATATTAGAGATAAATAATCAATAATTACGTCAAACTAGGCCTAAATCATGTGATTTTGATGTTATTATATCACTACATGTTACTAATACATAAATTTTAATATTCAAATCAAGTTTTAATAATCAAATGTATTTAAAAGTTACTAAAATGCATGTATAAATCTATTTAATATACATGCATGTTTAAGAATTATTGTCATTCGGGTGGGTCGGTTTCAATCGGGTTAATAATACTTGAACCAACTCAACCCACCTATTGAACGGACGGTCAAGTTTTTATCAAAACATAAAATTTTAATATTTAGAATCCAACTCAACCCAACTCATATCGGGTGAACTTGTCGGGTTGGTCGGTAGAATCACTAAAATGCCAACCCCAATTTAAAGCTGTGGACAGAAAAACACTCTCTCTTTGGAGTGTAGATCTGCTGTTCCAAGTAACCCTCTGCCCACCCTCTTCCTGCTTTCCTGTGTTGACACCTGTCCCTCCAATGACTTACAATCTAACAGCGTTTAACTTTAGATAAATCTTAAAAATTAAAAGCAAAAAAAAAATTTAGCTGAAACGAGCTCTATTGTTTTGGCGTTCGTGACTCGGAGGTCGTCGATGAAGGCGCATCGATGCCGAGGAATTGGAGCAAGAGGTTGATCTCGGGACCGCCGCCGTGGACGAGGATGGGATGGAGGGATTTCTGGATGAAGAGGAGGGACTCGGTGAGGATGTCGACTCGGAGCTGACTCAAAGTGGGGGGGGGTGGGTGTGAGTTGGGAGACGATGCAAGCATATTGAGAGAGAAAACGAATGGGGGTCTGCGGCTTAGGAGAGAGAGAGAGAGGAAGTTGTTCCCGACGGCGGAGAGGAGAGAAGTCGTTGGCAAGGTGCAGTGGCTGACGGGATTGGGTATGGTAGCTGTTTTTTATTTATTTATTTATTTTAATTTTCAAGATTTATATAAAGTTAACGCTGTTATTGTGGGTTAAATGGAGGGACAGGAGTCAATAAATTACACAAGTAACAGGCTTGGCAAAGGAACAGTGGGCATAGCAGATCTGGACTCCTCTCTTTGTGATTTAGCGAGGCTGAAGCGAGTCGTTGACTTGGTATTTGCATATCATCTGGGAAAACCACAAGCTCTGCCCACAACAATCAATGGATACTACCATCACAGCCGTTGATCCCTCCTCTGCATCTTCACCCTCCTCCTCGAAACAATGGAAGCACGACGTGTTCTTGAGCTTTAGAGGCGAAGACACGCGCCGGACCTTCACCGACAACCTCTACTGGACGTTAAAGGACAACAAAGTCAACGTCTTCATTGACGAGAACGAACTTCCAAGAGCAGAAAACATAAAAGATGAACTGGTGGAAGCGATCAGACGGTCCAGGATGTCTGTCATCATCTTCTCGAAACGGTACGCGGAATCCCATTGGTGCCTTGAGGAGCTGGAGAAGATCATGGAGTGCAGAAGAACACTTGGGCAAATTGTTCTGCCAATATTCTACAATGTCGATCCAACGGATGTTAGGAAGCAGACTGGTAGTGTTGCAGAAGCATTTCAGAAGCATGCAGAGCGCTTCCATGGAGATACAGACAAAGTCCAGAGGTGGAGATCTGCTTTGACTGAAGCTGCAAATTTGTGTGGTGGGAATCTTAGAAACACTGATGGGTAATTTCTCAGTTACTTTTTTAACTTACTGCTATTGCCCAAGTGTCATAGGGTGTTTACATGCATAGCATGCATTTTGTAGGATGATTAAAAGCTAGAAATTTTTACCAGGGTGGGCTAGCTAATTGTCATAGGGTGACTTGTTGGTTGCTAAAAAGAATTTTCGATTTCGACGACAAATCAAGTGAGAATTTGGAGAAATCAGTGAACAATATAGAGTTAAGATTAAAAACTAGAGTCGCGAATGTTTTACTGAGGGATTGTTCATTGTTTTGATAAATTGAATAAAGATACAAATTAATTAACTTGGGTGGATAATGAGTTATTAGGCTTAATTTGGGGTGAATTACACTTTAAGATATATGTTGATATGTGGATTACATGGTAGCCTTCATGCTAGTTACGGTGTTGGATGTATTAGTTTCGGTTTAATTTGGGATAAAATATAAAATGGTTTGAACTGTTAAGTAGGTCTTAGAACCTTGATCAGTTTACACATTGTAATGCTGCTAATGCAAAGCTTAGAAACCTTGTGTGTATGTGTGAGTAATTTATAAACGCTTGATCTATCAGTGTGGTCGAATTGAGCTAATCACATGGATCAATACAATGCGCCGTTTCGTTTGTTCGAAGGATTAATGTTTTCAGAAGCTGGACCATATATTTTCAAATCTTATTCGCTCCCAAAAGAAGTTGTCATCAAGAAAAAGTTAATAGTTGAGTTTAATCTCCTGCAGTTGTATACGAGTCTTACTTAATTCTGCTTAATTTGGAAATTTTTGTTAACAGGTACGAAGGTAGGTTTATAAGGAAAATTGTCGACGACATCATGAGAAAACTGAACAACACATACTTAAACGTAGCCGCCAAAGAAATTGGAATAGATTCTCGTGTGCAAGAAATCATCAATGATTTAGATGTTGGAGGATCAGATGCTGTTCGCATTGTTGGAATTTGGGGCATGGGAGGAACGGGTAAGACAACGGTTGCAAAAGCCATTTTCAACAGAGTTCATCAAGGGTTTGAAGGTAAAAGTTTCCTTTCAAAAGTGAGGGAAGAGAGTATGGTTAAACTGCAAAACCAACTTCTTTGTGATATCTTGAAACCGGCCAACATAGAGGTAAGTAGTGTGGATCAAGGAACCAAGGAGATACAAAAAAGACTTGGCGGCATAAGGGTACTTGTCATAATTGATGACATAGATTGTAAGGAGCAACTAGAAGAGTTAGCTATAGAGCACGAGTCGTTTGGTCGAGGGAGTAGAATTATTGTAACAACAAGAGATGAACAAGTGCTAAAGTTTAGAGTCGACAAGACGTGTTCGGCACAAATAATGAATAATGAAGAAGCTCTTCAGCTCCTGAGTTGGTGTGCCTTCAGGAAGAGTTATCCTAACGATGAATATCTCGAACTCGCAAAAAAAGTTGTTGATTACTGTGGAGGTTTGCCACTAGCGCTTAAAGTGTTAGGTTCTTATCTAAGTTCAAAAACCACCATAAGAGAATGGAGAAGTGCACTGCACAAATTTAAAAAAAAGCCTCACGGGAAGATTTATGAAAATCTTAAAATGAGCTACGATGGGCTAATTGATGATGACGTGAAGGCTATATTCCTTGACATATCTTGTTTCTTTATTGGAATGAACAAGGACTATGTCATGACAATATTAGATGGCTGTGACTTCGATCCAGATATAGGTATTGGAGAACTCCATGATCGGTGTCTTGTAACTGTTGATAAAGGAAACAACCTGATGATGCATGATTTGCTTCGAGATATGGGCAGAGAAATCGTACGTGCAAAATCTCCTAACATCACTGGAAAACGTTGTAGATTGTGGGATCAGGACGAAGTAAAAGACGTATTGAGGAACAAATCTGTAAGTACATTTGCAATCAAATTGTATTACAAGAATGTAAGCAATGAAAGATAAGTGTATGCATATGATATCCTACATGCAAATAACCCTTTTTCTTACTTAGTTCTTACTTGATGCATCCAATTCATGGCTTTGCTTCATGTGTATAAATCGTCTTTTCGCAACCCTTTTCTTACCTAATTTTTTTTCTTCTTTTCTAACAGGGAACAGAGGACGTTGAAGGACTCACTTTGGATGTGCATGAATCTAACGAGCCTAGCTTCAGTACAGAAGCACTTAGAGAGATGCGGAGACTGAGGTTGCTCGTACTCAAAGGTGTAAAGTTCACCGGAAACTGCACATATCTTTCCAAAAAGTTAACATGGTTGTGTTGGCCTGAGTTTCCTCTAGAGGTCATGCCAGAAGATTTTAATCTACCAAACCTAGTTGATATCGACCTGAGTCATAGCCAAATGCAAGTTTGGAAGGACTCCGACGCGGTACTGCCTAATTTCAATCAAACTATTGATTCTTTCTTCCAGGTTTTGTTAGTACTGACATCATGCTTTCTCTCTTCTATTTGTATCTTGATTTATGTTTTCGTTTTTGTCCAACAGCGGCTTGAGAAGCTGAAGTTTCTTAATCTTGGTTATTGCCTTTGCCTAAAAAGATCACCGGACTTTTCAAAACTCCCCAATCTCGAGAGATTGATACTCAAAGGCTGCAAGAGTTTGTCCAAGATTGACCCTTCCATAGTACAACTGAAGCACCTTAAATACTTATCTCTTGCAAACTGCAATTTAACAAATGATGCAATTCCGAAGGATCTCGGGTCTATATCTTGTTTAGAAGTTTTAGACCTAGGAGGCAATGATTTTACTGCACTACCTACCCTCAGTGGCCTTTCCAAGCTTCAAACTTTACAGTTGGATAATTGCACAAAGCTTCAGGCAATCCCGGATTTACCAACAAATTTGAAAATCCTGAAAGTGGATGGGTGCATTGCAGTGGAAAAAATGCCAGATTTTTCGGGGATGTTGAAAATGAGAGGATTGCATCTGAATCACTCCCCCAAACTCACTCAGATTCCAGGCCTGGATAACTCGTTAACCTCCATGACAAGGATTCATATGGAAGGGTGCACCAATCTCACTGATGCTTCCAAGGAAGCAATCCGAGAGGTCGATCCTCTCTCTCTCTCTCTCTCTCTCTCTCTTATGTATGCATACATGCATGTATTAATTGCTCATACAAATCTTGCTCCTCATGGTATAGGGACGGAATGCGAGCGGAAATGGTGGCCTTTTTCTTCCTGGACCTTCGTGGTTTAGGGGTGTCGAACCTAAGGAAGAAATCAATGAATATACACTTGACTGTGCGTCCAGGCCGTATTGAAGTGAATGCAGTGAAGGCGGAAATCGTAAGGCAGCAAGACCAGGTGATGACTCATACGATGAGAATCGATTTGACAAAAGAATAAGGTTTGATCTCAGTACAGAAAGCAATGCAGAAGAAGATACTGTTGCCGGAAAATCGGAATATAACTGCATTGTAGTTCAAAACCACAAAAGCTGTATGGAAGCTGATGCGATCATTCGAGGAGGGGGGTGATTGTGAGGACGAAGAGGAGGCTTCAAGCGCTGTACTGGTATCCGTTGTGTCGTCAAGCGGAACTGATCAGAACTGCAAATTGGCACCAGTTGGGTTTCCGACTTGAATGTTGTGATGCGTGGTTACTTTTCTTGGCAGAGGTTTGGTGTTGCACGTGCACAGATGAAGATTGATGATTGAAGATTGAACTACCGAAAGTAAGGTCCAACTCCACATTGTTTGGATCCAGAAAACGAAATGTATGTACGTCGTCCTGTCGGATTCAGAGAAGTGAGATTGCTGAGAAGGAGAGGCAGCATAGCATTCTGAAAAGCGAATAATTTGTTCGTTCGTAAATGTATGCTCCTTGTTTGTTGGTTGTGGAGAAACAAATAAATACATTGGATGCTAAATTGAAAAAAATTGGAAGATTGGAAGAAAGAAGACATGATATTTTCAGAATATAATTCATACAAGAAAGCTTCTGCTACATTATATCTCCTCCTCTATCAATTACAGAGCTGCAGCTCGCACAGTTCACGAACAGAATACATTCTAATTAACCCAACTTAATCAACTTATTAATCTCTTTTAAACCCTGATTAACAAATTATTTCCCACTTGGGAGTTGGAGAAGCAGCTCCGAAGGTGCTTCTCAAAACTTTTTAAAGGTAAAAAGGTCATTTTGTTCCTCACTAAACCCATTTTATTGATAGACACTTCTTTCACTGTTTAGTGAGAGGCAAAATGACCTTTTTACACTCAAAAGTTTCTGATGTGGACAACATGCAACAAAATTGGACATACAAAATTAGTTAGTTATAAACGTTCAAGGGGGTAACTATAACTACCTAAAAACAAAATTGACTTACAAGTTCGAGTTCCAGAGGTAAATAAGTCGATGGTTGGAGGGGCTACACTAAATAAGTCCCAACTCCACTCAAAAAATTCAAGTGAGCTACAACTTTTCACATTGAAGCCAAATTTCGAGTACACATTGAAGCCAGATTTCGAGTACAGAAATAAACGCTCTTACATGAATAAATAAGATTGTGAATAAATGAAGGAAAATGCTTATTTGAGCTGGGAAATGGAAATAAAAACATGAACATCAACGAAACATTCCTTAAACTAAAATACCTGTAACTGTTAAATCCCACATCGTTTCAAAAGGTAAAAAGTTAAAAAGTAAAAGAAAGGGAAAGAACAGCGGTTAGTTTATCCTCTTAATGGTAATCCTGGACCATATTCCAAACGATGCGTTTCGCCGCACTCAAACCTAATCTCTTCTAAGGAGGTTAGGCATCATCAAATGCCTCTGAAAAATAAGCTTAACCAAAACAAGAAAGAAGAAAAAAAAAGAGCTGCCTAGTGAGGGGAATGATAAGCCGAAGGGATCTTAATCTTTAAAACTAGGGAGATAGATATATGGGGTTAGCACTCTGCAGCTTCATCAACATTCTCAATTATCTTCATCTGTGTTCAAATGTGTTACGAGTCCATGGCGATCGCTTCTGGAAGCGGATGCAGTTGGAGGGCCGGGATGTTGGACTTGAGCGGGAGGTGGGTTGGCCCGGCCAACCTCTTCTCCTTTGGAAATCCCTTACCGGCTATTCCAAGAACCTTCCTCACCTCATTTGCTAGCTCTATCACATAGTCCTCTTCGTGGCCTGTTCGTGTCAAAAATTCTTTACTCAGTCATGTTCATCAAAGAATTAAGTATCTACACGTATTTAATGAATGAACTAGGAAAAATCCGGTCATGGACCTCGCGCAGATAACTTTGATTCATAAAGAGGAATTTGGATAATAAGTTTGCTCACCTATATCGAACATAGCCTTCTCCAGCAGAAAGAGATAGTCTCTATTGTTTCCGCAGGGCCCAAAAGCTGTTGCAATTTGCCTGAAAGAGAAATACTTATTGATCAACGGAAGCCGTTGATAGATAAAACCTTTTTGGAAATATATTTACAACCATCATCAACACCAACAAAACAAGAACAAATTGAAATCTGCAATACCTTGCCATATCCTCCAATGGAGCAGGCCCCAGATAATACTTGTTCGATTCTTTGTCTGGAGTCGACGTGAAACTGCAATATCATGAATAAGTTCGGTTAGGGATAATTTCCATAGGACATAAGTCTCTCTCTCTTACATTACAGAGCAATTTCAAGCGGGATGAATTTTATGAGACGCGGGAAATGAGGTATCTACAACAAAATTACTTACACAATAACTCCTGTCAAGGAAGGCTCAGACTCAGAGAACTCCCCTTCCTGTACACACAGAAAGCAAATGTTACGGCAAGCAGTACAAATAAATAACTAAAATCCCAAATATAAATTAAACTGGCTAGTCCAGGCATGAAGGTGGAATAATATTTTCAAACTGCTCTTACCTTATAAAAGTCGACAAGAGTTTTCGAATCATATTCACACTCTCTCCTTTCCAAGTACTGCAAATGTAAAGGAAATGTATAAGTACGGCTATTAGATAGCTTGTTTCATAAACCAAAACCCCGACTAAAAATGCCAATTAACCAACACTATCAACTGACAATATATCACCACAATGATAAATTTGCTTTTGAAGAAGCATACCTCCATTGCCAGTTTCTCCCTTTCCGGCCCTCCACGTACAGAATACGCAGCACCCCACTGTTGGATGAGATCGAATGTCAGCACGAAACACTAAATTGAACCAACCATACAACAAAAGCTCAAAAATAATCGAATGTTCGCGTATCTGTATTACTCTATATGGTTACTTACGCAAATAGCTCCTTCTTGGTACTCCAAAGTGCAAGTCCGAGCAGGGTGCTCAGGGGTACCTCTGTGATCAATGCATGCTTCAAAATTGAAAAACAATATGACCACAATCAGTGACAATCAAATGACATGTAACGAATCGAAAAGTACAACAATATATATCGAGTTTCTTCGGGATCAAGAGAGACTAGTGAGGCATACCAAGATCAAATACACGCCGGTAGTCCTTGATGTAACCTATCACTTTCTCGTCGTACTCGAATCCGGGGTTCCACACAAGTGAACCATATCCAAAAACCCAGAATACCATGGTTGCGTTTTGACTACTGCAAAAAGTACATTGGTATAAAAATCCCAAGCTCTGGTATAAAAAAACACAAACTATCTATTGCAAAGCTTAATGATGCCTCACTTTATAAAATTAATAATACTAAAATTAAAAAGCTTCAAACTTTATTTTCCTTTTCAGGAAAAAAGTTTAAAAAATTCATAAATCACCCAAAAATTAGAGACCTAATAAATGTGTGAATCGTTGCAAATGCGGAGAGTTATGAGCATTTTCATGACATGAAATCTCAGAAAACCCAAATCACAATAAATGCACTCAAGATTTTAGGAGCTAAAGGAATGGATTTTTCCATATTTGGGAATTTCCAAATAGTGAAACATCAAGTTCGAACTTTTCCAATTTTCCCAGCAACCAAACAGAAATTGCAGATCGCGGCACCAAACAACAATGAGAAAAATCACCAGCATTGCTATCCAACCAACAAAAAATTCAACATTTACAGAGGGATCGAGAGCTTACAACGAAGATTGCAGAAATTTTCCCGCGAGCAAAAACGGGATGAAGTGTTTGGATAAACCCCTGGGGCGATCTGATTCGATCGATTGAGAAAGCGAGAAGAAATCGACGGTGGTCGTTTGAAATTGCAGTGGCAGGAAAAAGAGAGAAACGAAAAGAGAATGGAAGCTAAACGCCGCGTTTAGGGTTTAGCTTCTGGATTTAGGGCTTTTTTCTCTCTTCTGCTTCGTTTGTTTCTCTCTCTCTCTTCGCCTTCTCTCTCTCTTCTGAGTTTCGCTCGGTGACGAAGGAGGGAGACGAGAGCCCTCCATATTTATATAGAGAGGGGAAGCAGAAAACCCGCGTGGGTGTGGAGTGCGTGATTTGCCACGTGCGCTAGAGTTGTCGTTGATGTATGTGGTATGGATTTTGTATCATGTACATCCATCACATCATCTCATCCATGCAACTACCTTTGTTCTTTATTTATTTACAGTGTTCTAAAAGACTTCGTTTAGCACACTTAGGCACCTTTGTAGATCGTGACTTTTACTTAGACATAAAATAGATAATGTATATTTTGCATTTTATTTTTTCAATAAATTGTAAGAGACTTGTTGGATACTTAGATGAACACTCATTCTATGTGTGTTTCACATATTTTCAATATGTTCTACTGCTTTATAGTTTATATGTCATTCTATTTTGCAATTTATGTATTCAAATACAATTATGTTTTTGTTTAGTGTAATTAGACATTTATTTATATGTTATATAATAAATTTAATTAAAATTAAAAAAAAAACTGCAAGCGCTAGACCCCTGTCCACCGCTCGTCTAGCACCTTTTAGAACCTTGTTTATTTATAATGTTGTTTGTAACTTTGTTATAGCAATAAATAAGGAAATGATTTTTACACATCCTTCTAGCCTTGCACACACCTCATTTTGTTATAGCCATTAAATTGAATAAATCAAACCAAATCAATGAACAAGATTAAATAAGGGTGTGTGGGAGGTCAAAAAGAATGTGTGTTTATCTTTTCCTAAATAATTCAAGAATCGCACATTTTTATATTCCTATACATCCTTATTTAATTGTACTCGTTATTTTCATTTAATTTGTTTAATTTAATAATCAAAAATAGAAAAAGATTTGTAAGAAAAAAATAGTGAGCGATTATTATTCCCTTAAATAATGCCTTAATTTTTAATAAGAATGTAATCTGATTGGATAATGTTACAGCTCATCTCAGAAAAATATTAATATTTTATTCTCTAAAGTGGGAAATGACGAGAATGCCCTTGGTTGACCTTTCGGTTGACTTTTGCGTCGTAACTCGTACGACCCTTCCCTTTGTATTCTCTTGCTGTGTTCGTCGTTACGAACGCGTAGACGCGAACTGGACGTCATTCGGAGCCCGAACGAATATTCTACGGACGTTGGATTATCGACTTTTCTCGTAATTCTAATTGGACTGCATTTTGTAATTGGGCTTGGGCCAGTGGGCCCAATGAGCCCATCACTTTCTGTCTTCTCTTCTGTCACTGACCTCATCTCTTTGTCTCTCTGTCTCGGTCCCTCACTCTCCCTGTAAAACCTCACTTTCCTCTCTCCCTCACCGAGCTGTCCCTGAGCTACCCAGTGGCTCTGCCACTCTCCCTAGCAAACCACCACCTGCCATCACCTCATCTCAGTCCAGCAGTGACCTGCAAACCCAAACCAGCCTCGAAACTGGAAATCCAGGAATTTCGTCGAGCTCGAAAACCCTTCACAGGCGTCAAGTTTGATGATCTAGGCCACACCCAGCCTTGAAACCGTCACCATTCAACTCCTCAAGGTCCCTAGGACCTTGATCGAGCCTTGGATGGCCAGGATTGGACGAGAAACGATGAACTGGGAATCGGCCGTTTCGGATCGAGATCTTCTTGTCCATTTTCCGGGCAGTTTTTGGCCCCAAAATGGTACAATCTCATTCTCCTCACTCCCAGCTTCATTTTGGTACTTGAATCGTGAAAAATGGTTGAGTTTTGAAGGTTTTAGGACGATTTGCAGGTTTCCTGCTAAATTCCTAGATTCCGGGGAAGCTCTGGCCGGCAGACGGCGGTGACGCGGGCCGGCAGACGGCGGTGACGCGGCGGCCGGCAATTGCAGCGGTCACCAGTGAGCTGACGTCAGCTGACCTATGATGACGTCATCAACCCGGTCCAAACCCGGTTGGACCGAAATATTCCAAAGGTATATTCCGTCCGTTAACTTTAACGGTGTTAACGGAATATTCTAACGCCGTTAGAATATTTTGTTAACTTTGACGACGCGTTAACGGCGTCAGTCATCGACGCGTTAACGGCGTCAGTCATCGACGCGTTAACGGCGTCAGTCATCGGCGCGTGAGGCGCGTGACTGGTGCGTGGCAGCGCGTGAGGGCGCGTGGGACCTCACAACGGCGCGTAAGGCCATTTGGCAGCGCGTGGCGGCGCGTGTGGCGCGCGCACGGCGGTGGTATTGGGTTTTCCGACCCCGGAACTCTGTTTTCGGGTTTTCGAACACCATTTTCTTCGTATTTTCGAATACTTTATTAATTGTGGGTGTTCTAACTTAGGTTTGGTGACCCGTGGAGTACGGAGAGCGTACAAATGGGCTACTCCGGCAAAGGTTTATGCGAGTGGGCCCCTTCCTTATTAAATTAAATATTTCACATGTCTTGGAAATTAATATTAGGCTATGCCTATGCTTTTAAATGATATTTATCGTGTTATGTTAGTGAACTTTAGTATTATTTATTATATTTATACTTGGTTCACTAGTATGTGACTCGGCTATGGCGTTTTAAGTATTTTGGTATATTCTTGGTATTCCGGATACGGCATCCGTGAATACCTAATTATAAAGTTTATTATGAAGTTATTTTAGAAAGGAAATTACCCCACCTTATTATATTTTGAAATCTTCCGTGGTATGTTTTATACACGCTCAACTAGGAATGCTTACACGGTGTCATTAGTACTGTCCGGGGCCAGGACCAGCTTCACGTGTATATTCACACGCACCGACACGCTCACTTTGGATCCATCGTAGGTGCCAGCCTGTTCTAGGTTACCTTGGAGGCTAGAACTCGTTGTGACGCACTTAGCGCCAGCTTCACGTGTATGTAGTACACGAGCGTAACATTATTCGTACACCCAGCCTGTTCATGGCAGAATATCTATGTATGAACTCGTGTGTCTGTCATACCTATCGAGCGTATCCCCTATTGATTTATATTGTGATTTAAACTGGATTTCACTGATGCCACGGAGGCTTCTACTGATTTACGGGTTTCCCGTATTATGTTATTATATGGATTTCAGAGAAAGTATTTTATACCAAGTTGTGGTTTTCTCCCCGTTTTGGAAAACAAGTACATTTCCGTACTTACATTGTTTTCTACCTACTATCGTAATATGTTTTCCATAAAGGTTTTTACCAGAACTATTACTTGATTTTGACTGCGAGGGGTTACTATTTTTCAGAAAGGAAAGGTTTTATTTAAATAACTACTTATGGCCCACTCACCTTTCTGTTTTGCGCCCCTCCAGGTTTAGTTGGCTTGGAGCTGTTGACGTCAAGCCGCGGTGGTATGAAAATGTAGGAACCTCTATTGTATTTGAAATTATTTTGTATTCTCCTACTCTTCTCCACAATTATTATTTTATTTATTCTTCTCAGCCCGCACACTTCCGTGCACTCTGAGCTTAATTTACTTCGGTTTGCTTCATTATTCTTCAATTCTTCCAAATGGCTTTCGTCACCTCACGATGTGTCGGCTAGCACACTCGACTTTTGGGTGTCCGCATGTACATCCGGGTCGGGGTGTGCCAGATAAGGTAAAAATAATAATGTCCTTAGCAAAAAATGCATCAACCTTTTGTTTAGAACTAATTAAAATAATAATGTAATATGATGGGACAAACAAGTTGGAATGGCTTAGATGGGAGACAAACTGAAAGGATTAGGACAAATTCCAAGTTTCTAAATGTCAATATTTTAATTCAAGGTTGGAATCAAATTTGCTGATTGATTAAAAAATTAAAAGAGGAGGGCGGTGTCCAATTTGTTTGCAAATGTCACATAATTGTAGTTCAATCACGTTGCCTATGGGAAGGTCATAATGGCTACTAAGTACTAAGGATGGTTTCAAAGGGTATAACGTTCTTTACCTTCTAAAAACAGTTATGCTCTTTACTTTTTTATTGAAAATAAATGTTATTTTTTATATAGGTTTTTTGTCTTTCGTAAATAGAGATAATTGATTTTAACTTGTGACCTCATTCAATAATTTCTATTCCTTCCACAACTAATGTTTACATAACGAAGTTCAAAGTTAACTATATGCCTAGTTACTTGTTATTATTAAAAATATCAAGCTTCGTTTTCTTTTCTAGGATGAATACTGTAAACTCATTGTTATGTAAATGAAAAAGCACACGTTTAAATTTTGCTACCACAAAATTATATGAAAAGATAAGAATCTTTTGTAGTCCATTCACGATCTTATCTTATATTATATTTCTTATCTTTATATGATAGTGAGTATGTTATAACTTGTGTGGTTATAGCATATTCACATTTTTTTGGAAGAAAAACAAAAGATTAACAAAAAAATATTTTTTTTCCAATTATTATAGTTAAAACACAATTTCTTTGTATATTTGATATATTTAAATAAATAAACGTAGACTGCACTATTTATTGCCAAAATTATGTAATTGTTCCAAATTTGCATCCATATTCCCATAAGATACATGTCCATCCCATCTAACCTGATGTATGTCTACATACATAGCCATGACGTTATGTCCACTTACATAGTCGTGATGTATTTCCACATACATAACCATGACCATAGAATTTTTTTTGGTCTAAACGATTGAATTAGGTGAAACGAAAAACTAAAAAGAAATTGGTAAGGTTCATTGAACCTGGACAGAGTTTCACAGCTGTTATCGTTTTCCGCGTTGCCGAATCAGTGCTTTAATTGCGGATGCAAGTACCAGGAAATCGTGTCATCAAAGTCATCAACAAGAAAAGCAACTGATTTGATTCAATGAACCCGGACGGTAATTCGGCACTAAAAACCCTGCAGCTCTTTCGTGGTGGTAGGGTTAGGCAAGGAAAGGGAATCCCGAATCCGAGGTCCCGTGGATTCTGATTCCCTTGTCACTTGGATTTGCCGTTTCGGCCAATATTTGAAATTCCAAAATTAAGGCGGGTTTGTGCTTTTTTTGTAGGATTCCAACAAGGAATGGTGAGAAGATAAGACGAAGATAATATGATGATTGAAGTGCCAACTGAACCAACGAGCTTTGAGAGGTTTCTATTTGTGGGAGGATAATGTGTTTCTTGATAGAGGTTGGGAAGCTTTAGAAGGTTCACTCTCTTTTTTTTATATTTATTTTTATCTGAATTTAATTATTGTCTGAGAAATGAAGTATTATGATTTGACTGTAAATCTTGACGTGGACGTCGAAGATATGGGGTGAAAGAGATTGTTGTTGTGGTAATTGTCGAAATATGGAGAATAATATGAAAAATGACTTTGAGGTACGATTTCAGACGTTTTCTTCAAGTGTTATTTGTCCCTACTAGAATGAGTTTGCTATAAATTCTTGGCTATTGGTTCTTGGCAAATCACTTTCAGAATACAACAAAATTTGAAATGTACCAATAACAAAATTCGAAGTATTCCCTTTAGAAACTTTTTAAAAGAAAATTGTATGGTTGTAATACGGAGAGAATACTAAACCTTTTCCTTTTCAAATCAAATGAAAGTGCACAACTCTTCAATTAAAACCGATTAGCAAGCATCATGACTGTTTAATTTATCACTGTGCAACGGCATATATTCATCAAATAACCCAACCCGATAAATCATGCATTTTGATTCAATGAGAAAAATTGTAATGTTTGGACAAATCCAACAACATTCTTTGCCGAGGTAATGTATATATATATATATATATATATATAATCTTGAATATTCAACAATTGTTGTACTCATTCATATTTGTGTGTCAATGTGCCAGTATAGACTTGCTCATGATTATATTTTGAACTATTGAGTTTTGCATGAAAAATGTACGTGAGTCTGTGATTGCGCGCAAACATACTTTGCATGCCAAACTCATAAGTTATGCATGCAAAGTATCCGTATATGAGTTTTTGATTGCACGAGTACGTATTGAGTCTTGTTGCTAACAAAGAATAAACAAGTAGTGCATGTTCTTTTTCTCTTGCGAGTAGTTTGGGCGATTGGCTTGCTTGTACTCAACAAGTTATATTTACACGCACTTGTCAGTCTCTACAAATTGGGACATAAGATAGGTGTTTGAATAAATGTGATTTTAAATTATTTGTATGATTTTGACACCATTGTATAATGTAAGTCTAAAGAAAATGGTTAAATTCCACAAACCTAACTCTTTTTTTTTTTTTTTTTTCAATTGGGTAAGTCATGAGATTGACCTAACTACATGTGGCAACAAAGAAGAGAATTATATGAAAATTCAAACATTGTGCAAATGATTATCAAATCATATGTGCCACATTATCATACTAATAGAATCATCAACGGAACGGAATAACCGCGTTGATGTGTGGTCGTTAAAGTCAAAGACAACATTATTAATTTTTATTAGTGGAGATCAAACTGAGAAGTCAGGTCAATCTCATAAACTATTTTGACTAAAAAGAAACTTTGTATTTTATTATATATAAGGACAGCAGTGAATACATAAAAATTTAAATGTCAACCATGACCAATGAATTTAGTATTTAGGCAGCCGGCCAACATACTTCTCAAAGGCACATTAGAGTCATATATGTTATCGACCTTTCATCCCCACAAGGGCCACCCATTCATCTAGTCAACTTTTATCAGCAGATTGTTCCATTTTTATTTCATTAATTTCACACGTTTTCTATTTACTAATAAAATGAGATTCAAGTACCATTGAAGAACATTACATTAAAGGACCATTGATTGAGACTGACTCATAAAACGTTTTATTGAAGAAAAAAATTGATATAAAAAATGTGATCAACATTTAAAGTGAAAAACAAAAAAAGAAAAGAAAAGTGCATAATAACTATATTTTAATGTTAAAGTGATGGTGTTTTGCCAAATTCACCAACATCGAGTTGTTGATCCCCAACAACTTCACCAACATCTCAAAAATCGCTATGAACTCCGGCGATAATCGAGATGAATTCATAGGAGTCAGGGATAAGAGTGAAAGAGATAGAGAAATGGGAGAGAGGTGAATTGGGTTTTGAGAGAGGAGAGAAGGACGACGCGTCGAATTTTGGGCAGTGTATTAAATGACGATTAGGGGGAAGAGATGAAAAGAAATGAGTTTCGATTTTCAATATTACTTTCAATCCAATTGTAGATTTTCACTTTCTATAATCTGATCCGTCGGATGAATTCAACAATCCTACGGATCTGATTCGTCGCCTAAATTTTTTTTTTTGGGTCAAACGATAGAATTTCATTAAGTTAAAGTCGAATAGAAATATTTATCTTTGGGTAGAATATTAAACAGAAATTTAAGAAAAAAGCAAACCCTATCTGTGTGCCCTATTTCTACTCACAAATAAAATCACCGAATGAGACGCCCTATTACATCACCATCACCGAGGGACATTAGAGAAGTCAATAGAGTCTATTTGCATAGATATTAAAAGACGAAGAATATTAAAAGACGAAGAATAAATGAATATGTTTTAATCTTCTAGCTTGACCAATGGAACGGGGCTCTTGAACTTAATCCATTTTCTAAAACTAAAAAGAAAAATTAATCCAAACTAGAAAAAAGGAAAATCTTTAGAGCAACTCCACTCCAGTGTGGTTTAGGGTTTGCTCAGACCCATCGATTCGACGCTCACCGCCGCCCATTTTCCGAGAAAGATGACATTCTGAGCCCAGAATTCGAAAATGAAACCCGAACAAACCCCCTCCCAGCTCGACCGATCTCTCCGTTCTTCCGGCAACAGGCGCAGCACGCGTTCTCAAGTAGCACCGGACTGGAACCCGACGGACGAGCTCATTCTCGTGAACGAGGTTGCCGCCGTCGAGGCCGACTGCTTGAAAGCGCTGTCGTCGTTTCAGAAATGGAAGATCATAGCTCAGAACTGCTCTGCTCTGGGCGTGTCGCGGACTTTGGACCAGTATCGCCGGAAGTGGGACGCTTTGTTCGGCGAGTACATGGGGATCAAGCAGTGGGAGACGAAGTCCCGAGCTACCGATTCGTACTGGGTTTTGGGAATTGAGAGGAGGAAGCGGAATGGGCTGCCGGAGAATTTTGATCAGGAGTTGTTTAGAGGGATTGATAAGCTTGTGAGGGTGAGGGGGAACCAATCGGATACGGACCCGGATAGTGATCCGGAAGATGAGGCGGAGGCCGAGTCGGAGGAGGAGCTTGATGTTGATTCAGAGCCAGGTTTGCTTGTTTTCCAACCCCAAATGGAATCTGTGTTGATATATACTGCTGCATTGTTTGATTACTGTGCTATTGCGTGTTTGGTTTCGCATTTTCGTTTAATTTTGTGTTGGCATCATTGATTGCTGAATGGATGTTTACATTGTGAAAGTATGCCTTGTACATCGGCTCATTATTTAGGAAAATTAATACTGAAGCGGGAGGGTCCAATCGAGCACCCTTCGTATAGTAAGATGTTATATTTCCCACTCACAAATCGCTTAATAATGGATAGATGCAATATGCAAGGGGCTTGTAGTTCAAGTGGTTAAGACCGATTACTCTTGCACCCGATGTCCTGTGTTTGAATCCCTCATCCCCAATATAACAGAACTGGAAAGAACATAATCTTATTTGTTAAAAGCAAGATATGTTAAATCTAAGGAGTAACCAGAACTGGAAAGTCGCTTTTTTAGTTTGCCTATGATTTTTGTTGATGAATGGTTAAGTTCACTTCTTAAATGCACTAAACACGAATTGAGATTTGAATCCTAAGGTTAGAATGTTGATGTCATGAATGTTTTATAAACAAGGGTAAGTTGTGACATACGACAGCTTAGATATGCATTCCCACTTACTAGATTGTTCTCTTGTTTGTGAGATTGTTTACTCGATAACAGCATGTATACCATTTCAAGATTATATAAATTCTCGATTAATTCAGTCTCCCGCTCCTGGTATGGTTTCGAGGCATTAATGGGGGATGTTGTGAAAGGTTTAACTGTTTAAGCTGGTTGAATTTGCAATGTGAAAAGTGCTTAGATAGTTTTGATAGTACAACTGCATAAGTCATGCTAAACTTTTGAGCAATGAGTGAGTAAAAGAATGAATTGTAGTTATTGTTTAATTGTTTGTGTGCTTGAAGCTGTGAAAAAGCATAACAATCAGGTTGTTTGCATAAGTAAGCCTTGCACGATAGTTCTCACCAGCTTTTTTCTTATAATTTTCTCGTATGCTAGAGTTCAAGAGGAGAAGGCGTCGATCAACAGCTCAGAAAAGCTGTCCTAGAGAAAATTCATTTAGAAGCTGCAAGAGAGAAACTCAAGAAACTCATGCTGAAGAAAAACGTCAAGAAACCCATGCAGAAGAAAAACCTGTGGGAAGCGGCTTAAAAGCAATTCCTTCGAAGAGCCTGGTAGAAGAAAAGCCTCAGAAGAGCTGCGTGAAGAAAAAACTTCAAAATATTCAAAGAAAAGAGGAGGCAATCAGCATTGAAGAACAGGAGAAAATTGCGGCTATGAAATTGCATGAAAGTGCAGAACTAATCCGTGCTATCGTTACTGAGAAACCTGACCATGAGGCTGCTGGCGTGAAGAGCACCGGGGACCTCCAAACTGATTTTGTTAGGTGCCAAGGGGACCGGGTCATTGCATGCCTTGGAGATATTGTGAAGACTCTCGACCAGCTCCGTCATCTTGTCCAGGAATGTGAATAGTTTTTCCCTAACTTTTAATTTCTTTTGAACTGAATGTGAATATTTAAATGGTTAAGAGTTTGGTGTTAAAGTTTATCTTTAATGGTAGATGCAATGTTGGAACTAGCTTCATTGCTGTGCTGGTTGCGTGTGGAACACCAGTTGAGGCGTGAATGAGAGTGGTTCCCGGTCTTTTTCGCGTTATAGTCCACTCTGTCTAGTCGAACGAGCAAGGGTAATTTGTCATCCTAGACACATTATTAGTCTCATTAATTAGGTGAAACTTCATAAATAGCCAATAAGGTGATCACCCGCGGGTGATTATCAGTCTTTGATGCATATAGATCTCATTATAGACTTCGCATACATCAACAGTTGACGATCACCACCATACACATCGTACGCCTGTAGACGACTGTCGAGAACAATCCTCTAGACAACAATGCCAAATTGTAGTAGTACTGTCTGATCATGGGCTTTCACAGATGTTTAAGGACTCGGACTTCCTTTTGCTTCTTTCTAAGGAGATTCACGTGTGGAAGTTTGTGGCCATTAGAAAGCAATGGCTATTCCATACATCTGGCAATGGACCCGTGATTGCCAACTGAAGAAACGAATACGAAATTAAAAAAGGCTAGGGTGGCAAGGAGACCTCTCACGAGATTTCGGACTTTGGTTTGGTTCGGTTCGGTTTTTGGAACCCTTGACTTTTTCATTCTCAAAACTGAATCAAACCGTCACGTACGTTTGAATCTGCCGGTTTGTGTAGTTCGGCCGGTTTGATCCTTCATCTTCCATGCAAACACAAAAGGCCTCTCCCTCTTCCAACATTGTAGCTGTCTTCACAAACTGCAGAATATTTTTTTCAGACTCCATTAGTTCCTTGACTTTCAAACACTCACAAAACCAATCAATGGATTCCTCCTCCACTTCACCGAACAACCAAATCAATGTCCACTTCACCAGCCAGAGCCACCCCGAAATTTCATCTCGCCACCCGGCCAATGACGACTCAAACCAGCCCAACACTCCCTTACTTCTCCAATCCTCATATGAGCTATGCAGCTTCAAAGTCAGCCTCAAATGTTGGGCACTCGACCACTCCTCGTGCCTCGGAAAATTCGTATCTTACTTCACCTTCATCTTCTTAACAATCCTAGTCCCAATCTTCACCTCCCTCTCTCTCAAAATCCCATCCGAGGACCCCATATCATTCAACAAGCTAGTCCAACTTCCTGAGTCCGGCTTAGCCGCCATTGGCTTCATAACTCTGTCTGGCTTCTTCAGGAAATATGGCCTAAGACAACTTCTCTTCCTCGACGGTCTTGGAGACGACTCTGGCTTTGTTCGTCACGGATACACTCGCGAGCTCGATAAGGCCTTCAAGTCCCTTGCTTGCATACTATTGCCTTCGTTTTTCATTGCGCTTGCCCACAAGATCATATTCTTCTCCACTGTCAAGATCTCACTGCCTCATATTAGTTCAAGCGTCCCACTCAATTCCATTATATTTGTTTTCGTTTTGGCTTCTTGGGTTTATAGGACTGGCGTGTTCTTGCTGGTTTGTGTTCTGTTTCGCTTGACTTGTGAGCTCCAAATACTTAGATTCGAAGAACTACACAAGTTGTTCGAGGGGCGTGAATCCGAATCCAGCATCATATTTAAGGTATGCTTTGAAATTTCAGTAATTTCTTTGCTGTTCTCTTTTGAAAGAGTACGCTAAAGGTGGTAATTAGTTAGCATGCTACTTGATACCGATCTACAGTGCTTGGTGCTTATACCAAACAATAATTTCTCTTTGGTGCAACAGGTGTTTTCCACATGTTTTTGTAAACATTTGAACCAAAATTTCATACAATATCTCTTGATATTTCCGTATTTTCAGGAACATGTAAGGATAAGGAAGCAATTGTGGGTTACGAGCCATAGGTTCCGATTCTTTATCATTGGATGCTTGTTTACAATCACAGTGAGTCAATTCGGGGCCTTGTTGCTGGTTTTGGCATCCAAGACGAAGAAGACATTTTTCAACTCTGGTGATCTTGTGGTTTGCTCTGCCGTTGAGCTTAGCGGGTTGTTCTTGTGTCTGATGGAGGCAGCAAGAATAACTCATAGAGCTCAAGGAATTGTGGCAATTGCAACAAGATGGCACATGCTCTTGACTTGTCCATCTGCTTCATCAGATCAGCAGTGCAAAAACTGGCTGATCTCCGAGGCTAACAGACACTCTGGCGAGAGTGACTCCGAACATTCAGCGGACGTTTTCACTTCAGTTCCTCCCGGGGAGCCTTCCTCATTCCAAACCAGGCAAGCTCTAGGTCAGTATGCTTATTGCTTTCTAAGTTTCTACATTCCCCGCTTGCTAGCTAGTAGAGCAAAGCTACTTATAGTTGTTCGACTATCCTTTGGGTAAAGAGAAGAATTCAAGACCTAAATCGGATACAAAGGCCTACGGAAGACTCTGGTGACCTGCAAATTAGTTAACCCCACATATTAGGTAAACCCGAATGCTTGTTGAACACGTGAAAACTCGAACCTAGTACAAGAGTAGTACCTCAGTTTGTGTCCCCTCTATACATGCTTGTATTTTATGGCTGTTGAATAGATGCATACGGATAATTGGGGTGTGTGTGTGTGTGTGTGTGTGTGTGCAGTGGCGTACTTGCGACACAACAATGGAGGGATCACGCTGTTTGGATTTGTTCTTGATCGGGGGTTGCTTCGCACACTGTTTGCATTTGAGTTCTCTCTGGTGCTGTGGATTCTCAGCAGAGTGGTTGTTTTGCATTAAGAACAAAGTTAGAGGAATTTTCAGTGAAGCTTCCAACACCAACAACAGGTCAACATCAACAATGCTGGGGCCTTGACAGCAGAACATAATCTTATGGATGCATACACGAGACTTGTCGATGTAGTTCATGGATGTATAGTCGCTTACGTTTGATGCTAGCGCTTGCCTTTAGAGAAGAACATAATCTCACGGGAATTAAAATTTAGGGAAGAACATGATCTTATTTGATATATGGAAGCTGTGATAAGTTCACTTCTTAAGACTAATTATCAAACAACCTTCAAATTCTACCGACTGAATTGCACCACCAGTGTTAAGCATGTTGACCAATCCAATTGGGGCAAATTGGATCAGTTTCTTCCGCAAGACCCTCGCCGGAGAAACAGTGAGGAACTCAAAACCAAAAGGCTCAAAGTGAAAATCTCTATTTTCTCTATGATGGCTTCAAGAGCTTCAGCTTGTTTCAACAATGGAATGTACCTCAATGTAGCCTCGGTTTTTAGAGTTAAATAGTTTCCAATGCAATAATTTAAAACAAATTACAATTCATGAGAAATTTCAATCCGTTATCTTAGTGGAGGACTACTGCGGAGCATGCATGCGCTGATTTTAGAGCGCGTCTAACTCATGCCACCAGCCACCAACTGTGGACAGGCGAGCATCGCCAACCTTGGAACCACATTTGGAGGTAAGTCGAATGTTAGAAGCATTTGAACTTATGTGATGTTCAAAGTGTTCTACCACTACAACTAAGCTAGGATCCAACTTACTCTGTAGAAATTTATGTTGTCACCGAACATAATGATCGAGTCTGAACAGTTCTTGCAAAATCATGTGATTTTATTCCAATAAATATGGAGGAGAATTGAAGCCATGTTGAATATCATGGTTTTTGCAGCAGCTTTGTTAGTGGATAAGCATACCCCATTACTTGAAAAGCTGCTCTATGGCGGTACTGGATGAATTTCCAAGCGAAAAGAGCATTGCATATGATCAACCAAAGTGAAACTATCCGTGCACACCGCCAATAGGATCGAAATAAATTTTGGTTTTAGACCTTAGCTCTTGAAACGAATCAAAATTGTGATGTAGAAGACTGTGTTTGATTCAAAAGTGATTAGTTGAAAAATAGCTTTTTGATAGCTCACTTTGGAGAGAGTCTCAAACTGATAGAGTTGCAACTGAGTGAAAAACATCCAAAAGGCAACAAAATTTTCTTGAGCACTATTTAATTTTCAAAGAGAATCGATTTACATGATTAAATGCACCTCAATGTAGCTCTTTTTTCAGCATCCAGCAGTTTCCAATGCAACAACTCAAAACAAAATTACAATTCATGAGAAGTTCCAAATCCGTTATCTTGGTGGAGTGGAGTATGTGTGTGGTGATTTTAGAGCGCGTGCAACTCCTGCCACCAACCACCAACTGTGAACAGGCGGGCGTCGCCAACCTTGGAACCACGGTTGGAGGTGAGTTTGATGTAGAAGTATTTAAACTTATTTGTTTAGATTTAAATTATTTAGTTTTAGATTTTATATCGTTATTTTTATTGTGTTTAAACTTAAATTATAAAAGATTTTGTACGGACAAGTATATTTAATTTGCTAAATGAAAAAGATGATAATTGGGTGTTATCACTGTTATGGCAGGAAAAATAAAAAAAAATAAAAAACCAAAAGAAAATTGAAAATGGACGGGATCGGTATAAAGCTACGACTCATGTATGGGAGGATCGGTAAAATTCTACCGATCCTCTCCTGCTTTAATTTTTATTTCTTTTTTTTCCCAAAAGGTAGACCAAAATGATGCAAAATTCTTTCATACTACGTAGTATGGAATACTACGAGTATTGGATGGTGTAGATTGTTTTGGATGATATGAGTCATGTGGGTCCCCGTGAATCCAAACCATCCAATGCTCGTAGTATTTGATACTACGTAGTATAGAAGTTGAACCCAAAATGATGTTTTCTCTGAAAAAGAGCCTCAGTGACATGGCTAAGGAAAAGTAGACCCCAAAGGACTAATTATGTATTTATCACGACAATTACACTAATTATGTATTGTATTAATCGCTTTTGATATGATTCTAGTGATATAAGTTTTGAAGTCGATAGTTCACATCAGTTTGGTTTTTGTCTCTTCCTGCCACAGAGTGAATTACAATTCATTTTGATTCCCAAGAATTACAGGGCATTGCTCGATCGGTTGATGAAATTTTTGGTGAATTTAATGGCTAAAAAATAGATACGAGTTTAACGCCCATTAATATTATAATACACAACAAGTGTTTTATAATAACTAATATCATAATTACACGCGAGTGATTGTTAATCGTTGATACATGTAAATCATAGATATTCAAATATATCAATAATTGACCGCCACTACCATACGACATAAGTGCAACATGCGCGGATGCAAGATTGTCAAAAATAAACCTCTAGGAAACAATGCGTCAACCCTAACACAATTTACATAGATTTTTTTGAGACTCAAGGACTTCATTTTCTTCTTTCTTGGGAGTTTCACGTGTGGCAGTTTGAGACCAATTAGAGAGTAATAACTATTTGCCTCTTTCTAGCAATGGACCCGTGATGTTGGATCGAGTTAGCTTCGACCAAAAGCTTACTATTGTCTCTCAATTTGCCACAATATACATACATACATACATAACACTCAAATACTAACCAGTTAATACAACACTAATTAATCACTTATTTGATCCTGCTCCACAAAATGAATACACAGTTTTTGATTCCAATGAATTTTTACATAGATGATCTTGCAATGATAACTTAAAAAATAATCGGTTTAGGTCTTGAGAAATATTACTAAGTGGTTAGCGCTTGAGTGCGGTTCTCTCTCAATATATACATGTAAGTGCGTATGTATACATCATCTCAAGAAATGAATATGAAATGACATGGAACCAAATCTTTCTGTCAGCACCTGTACTCTTCACTCCACTTGAAACCCCTAGTTGGAGAAGGCTATGGGGTGGTAAAGAGAACTCTCACGAGAAAAGGCAAAGCTCTTTTGCCTTTCCTTTTCCAACTTCGAACTTTCGTTTTGTTCGGGTTTTTGGACCATTTCTATTTTTATGGTCTGAACCAAACTAAACCGGTCATTATGGCTTGAACCGTCTGGTTTGACCCACCCCTAAGTTTCTACGTTCGTGTCACTGCTCGGACTTTAATTGGTCAGACTATCGACGCAGTCGTGTCTGCAAACGAGTGGTCCAAGTGGCAGGCATTGAAGTGAGTTGGCAATAGAAAATTATGATCTTCCAAAAGAGGAAATTAGCACGAAATGTATGTATAACCTAAAAAATCATTGTGAACACTTGCTTCATCTACCTTGCAATTACAAGGAGCCTCTCCTTTTTACAAAGAGCATATTACTCTTGCCCAAATGCCAAGCAAAATCTTTCTCGATCTTCAACATTGTTGCTTCCATTAATTCCTTTACTCTCCAACACTCACAGAACCAATCCATGAACAACCAAATCAATGTCCACTGCACCAGCCACCCCCAAATTTCATCTCCCTGCCGCCCGAACAACGATGCCAACCAACCTAACACAACTCCCTTACTTCTCCAATCCTCTGATGAACTCTGCAGCTTCAAAGTCAGCCTAAAATGGTGGGCACTCGATCACTCCTCGTGCTTTGGAAAATTCCTATCTTACTTCACCTTCATCTTCTTAACAATCCTAGTCCCAATCCTCACCTCCCTCTCTCTCAAACTCCCATCCGGGGACCCCATCTCATTCAACAAGCTAGTCCAACTTCCTGAGTCCGGCTTAGCTGCCATCGGCTTCATTACTCTTTCTGGCTTCTTCCGAAAATATGGCCTGAGGCAACTCCTCTTCCTTGACGGTCTTAGAGATGACTCTGGCTTTGTTCGTCGCGGATACACTCGTGAGCTCGATAAGGCCTTCAAGTGCCTAGCTTGCATACTACTGCCTTCATTTTTCATTGAGCTTGCCCACAAGATCATATTCTTCTCCACTGTTCAAATCTCACTGCCTCATATAAGCTCAACCGTCCCACTCCACTCCATTATGTTTGTTTTGGTTTTGGCTTCTTGGGTTTATAGGACTGGGGTGTTCTTGCTGGTTTGTGTTATGTTCCGGTTGACTTGCGAGCTCCAAATACTTCGATTCGAAGGGCTACACAAGCTGTTTGAGGGGCATGAATCCGAATCCAGCATCATATTCCACGTATGGTTTAAATTTTCGATAAAATTAATCTCCTATATTTATCTTGGTAACAAGTATAGCCGGTTTTAGCTGGTACAATACCATTATACAGTACCTGATACATTGTCAGTATTTAGTTAATACTTTGTCAATATTACTAAATATCAATAATGCACAATATTTTTTGTACACATTTGATCAAAAATTTCATATACATATCAGGAACATGTAAGGATAAGAAAGCAATTGTGGGTTACGAGCCATAGGTACCGATTCTTTATCATCGGATGCATGTTTACCATCACGGTGAGTCAATTCGGGGCCTTGTTGCTGGTTTTGGCATCCAAGACGGAGAAGACTTTCCTCAACTCTGGCGATCTTGTGGTTTGTTCTGCAGTCGAGCTTAGTGGCTTGTTCTTGTGTCTAATGGAGGCTGCAAGAATAACTCATAGAGCTCAAGGAGTTGTAGCAATTGCAACAAGATGGCACATGCTCTTGACTTGGATGTCTGCCGGATCAGACCAGCAGTGGAAAAGCCGGCAGATCAGCTCAGAGGCTAATGGACGCTGTGGAGAGAGTGACTCCGAACATTCATTAGACATTTCCACTTCAGTTCCTCCACAGGAGCCTTCCTCATTTCAAACTAGGCAAGCTCTAGGTGAGTATGCTTGCTTTCTAAGTTTATATACTCCTTAATGTTATAGTAGTACAATTATTGTCAGGATAACCAGAAAAATTCAAGACCTACTTATAACAAAAACAATAGTGTAAGATAAACTCCGAATATGTGTAGTCACTTGCAAATTAATTAACCCCCACGTATCAGGTAAACTCGAGTGTTTTTTGACATGTGAAAACTCGGTCCCAGTACAAGTAGTACCTCTATATACATGCTTCTATTGTGCAGCAGTGATATGGAAATGCTTATCTATAGTTTGGCGTGCGTGTGTGTGTACAGTGGCGTATTTGAGTCACAACAACGGAGGGATCACGCTGTATGGGTTTGTGCTTGATCGGGGGTTGCTTCACACACTATTTGCATTTGAGTTCTCTCTGGTGCTGTGGGTGCTCAGCAAAGTGGTTGTTTTGTCTTAAGAACAACTTAGAGGAATGAAGCTTCCAACACCAACATGTCAACGCTAACAATGCTGGAGGCAGAAGAGCAGTACCAATCAGATGAGCTCAAAGACAGATATATATGACGGTTATATTGAAATCTTTAAAATTTTCCTCTTGAAATGGGACAATAACATTAATATATACACGAGGATCGTCGATATCGAAAACACACAGAATGAAGATGTAGAGAGAAGCATTGGTGAGGCTAGAGATCAAACGTATCCGACTATACATGTTCATGAACTCGGCTGAGCCAACAATGAACTTACTACTCATCCTCCAACATGAAAAAAAAAAGAGCAACTAGCTAACAGCAAAGCTATAACAAAAAGACTAAAAAACGTTTTTAGTCCATGCAGTTTACACAAAGTGTCACTTACGTGACTTCTTCCCTGTAGTTTCAATTCATGTAATTTGGTATGTCCATGTAATTTGCTAATATTTTATTCCAATTAAAGAACATCTGTCACTTCTGTTGATTTTTTGTACCAAATCTGCCAGGCTAACTTTTTACCGCAATGACGAAAAATAATCATAATTGAGTAACCCACTGACGATGTCGCTTTACTCAAAAATATTTTATATAACTTATATATGCAGAATATGTATGATTTGATTATGCCATGGCAGCACTATATCATAATTACTGTTTAGAATAGACAAGCTGAGTTGAGCAATAAGTCAACGCAAGGTCAACAATTCAATTTAGACTTCGATCAGCCCGTCAAGATTTTGGACAACTTCAGCAAGCTTGGGCGAGGGGTTTTTTTACTCGAAACCTCATTGTACGGTATATACTCTGAACTACTAAATTAAGTAATAGTTCTTATAGTGTACACAACTTATTTTTCAAACAAAATACGTGTAATTACTTGCAAATTCACGACGTCCTGTATAGATAATTATACAAGTTCACAACCTATATATGTGTATATTCCATGAAAGTGATGTTACCGTCTACATCACATAAAAGTTTGGCTGAGCCAACAATGAAGTTTGCCATACTCATTAACAAGAACAAAAGAGCAACCTAGCTAGCTAAACAGCACACACCAAGCTGGAAAAATTATTAGTATAATAAAGAAACGTTGTGTTTACTTTTACAAACTAATCTAAGATCAAAGTAATCCGAATAAATTAAAAATTTAGCAAGACAAACACAGCCTAATTGATCAAAAAAGAAAAGAAAAAAAAGAGACAAACAGAGCAGTATGTACAGCTAACCTGCAACAATTACAAATCTTACATGGGCTCTCTAAACTTGGTCCAATTTAATGTTTTTTATTTTAGTTTTAATTATATATTCTTGAAAGTGTTGGAAAAAATAGGGTTTAAATTGCTATATTAATCACATATAAAATTCATAAATTATCATGCAAGTAAATACACAAATGTAATGCATACTCTTAAGTAAATACAATGCTATATGCACATGAAAATGAAAATGAATTAAAAAAATCTGAAAATCGGTCGAGGCAAATGTAAGACATTCTGTCCTTAAGACAAGTTTAAGTCCCACTACGGTGCTCATGGTTGATTGGCGCTTGTCTCCCAAGATACAATGACCACATCCTTGTAATAGTAGCACTCCAAATCACAAGGCTCCAATGAACCACGATTGTGTTGAATACTCTCTCGTATGGACTCAATAAGACACTCTAATATTTAGTGCCTTATAGAAGTTTTGTAAATGATAAAAAAGTTATTCATGACTACAAGGGGACTTGCCTATTTATAGAAGTAGAGATGCCTTTTTGAAAGTATGTGACTATTCATGAAGAGTCAAAAGTTGTAACTCTTCATTTAAATTTCATGTTTAGAAAGACGCATCTTTCAGCCAAATGCACCACTCGTAATTTTCATTCAATTAATAAATTTAATATTGTAATAATAATAATAATAATATAATATTAAATTTCCAACAGAAAGTTCATAAAGAAGTATGTGAATGAGTAGCAACCAACGTCTTAAGTAACTTTTCAATGTCATCCTAACATTACGAGTGGGCAACGAGTTTATTACGATATAATAGTAACCATTAAGTTGTAAATGGTAATAACAGAACATGAAGTGTTGTAAATGGCAAGAAAGAGGAGCTGCAAACAATTGCCCAGATCCATCCTCGTGAATGTGAGCAGCAAATAAATCAAGATTTCGTACCTAGCTAGCTACCAATGTTTTCAAAGTCCTCTGACTTTGTTCATCCCATCAATTATCCATAAATATATTAACATGTCAGCTATATAATTTTTTTAATATAAATTTGTAATTGAGTTAGGGTTTTAATACTCACACTTTTATTAATTGGTTTCCCCCCTTTTTTAGGTATTTTTTTCAAGAAAATTATCTCCTAATTAATTTTCAATTTAAAAACATTCCCAAAATACAATTTTTTATTCTCGTTTTGCAGATGATACTCATATGATAATAAAATGTATCATTATTTAATTTAAAATGTACCCATATTTAAAAATAAAAAAATTTATCAAATTTTCACAACATATATGAGGAAAAACTCTCTACTTGATACTAATCTTTGCACAATTTGAGGGAGAATAATTACTTTTCTGATTAAATTTCTTAATTAATATTGAAATTTAACATTTTATCCTTCAATCAAAATATTCAAACCAATTCGGTTCAGTCTAAGATATTGGTAAAGGATCTGTTTTAAGTCGGCATGCCACATGATGTTACAGTCACATGAAAATTTTCTCGTATAACCATACTAGTGAAAGTGATTAGTGAAAGTGATCTCCTTGCTACCATAAATCCGATCGATCGGCTGAGCCAAACAATGAAATACAACTTCCCCAACACGATTAACAAGAACAAAACAGCAACTCAACAGCACACACCAAGCTAAGACAAATAATAAACAAACACGTTTAGTATTGCTAAGGGGAAATCAAACCAAATCTTTTAATTAAAATATTAATGTGCCGGCTCTCAACCCAGCTCATAATCCCTCACAGGGCACAATGAACCTTGTCATTCTCGCACCCCCTATTCTTCTATTTGTACCTTTCCATCTTCCCGTACTCTAATTCTTTCACCACACCCACTTAACCTAACCCCATTTTATCTCTCCACTCTTCTTTTTCTTCTATCAAACCCTAGTTTCCAAAAGGAAAAACCCTAATTTTTACGATGGCTCATATGCACAAAGCATGTGATGATCACCATCACTGGCTTTTCATGCTAATTTTCTTAGTACTATCATACGTTGCTTCGTCTTCAGATCCGACCGAGGCAGCCACCCTCCTCAAGTTCAAGTCATTTCTATCCAACGACACTGCTCTGGACAACTGGACTAACACCACATCTCCCTGCAACGGCGCGGACAACGTCTGGGCAGGTTTGATTTGTGGTCACGATGGCAATGTGTTCGGGTTGAATTTAACAAACATGGGTCTCTTGGGGATAATCGACATCGACACACTTTTGGATTTGTCTGGCCTGAAAACCGTAAGCTTCATGAATAATAGCTTTCAAGGTCCTATCCCTAGTGTGAACAAACTTAGTTCACTTGTATCAGTTTACTTGTCATACAATCAATTCTCTGGTGAAATCCCAGATAACTTTTTTGTTGGCATGAATTCCTTGAAGAAAATTTATTTGGATGGGAATGAATTCACGGGTAAAATACCTAACTCGCTGGCTGCATTGACTAAGATTGTGGAATTGGATATTCGGGGAAACCAATTCAGTGGGAAGCTACCAAATTTTCCACAAAATCCAATTGCATGGAAGACCGTGAATGTGTCATACAACAGATTGGAGGGTCGTATTCCGGCAAGCCTGAGAGATTCCGACCCAAGCGCTTTCCTCGGTAAGTTATCAATTCAAGAATTTCATTTTTTTCATTATTGTCCATCTTTTGTTTAGAATGCTTTAATTTGTTTAGTTTTCAGCCAGAACAGAATACATGATTTTCCTTTAAATGGGTTTCTAAGTTCAGAAATTTGACAATTTTGTGCTTCTACACATCCACTTATGGGAGGACTAGCAATTTGATGTGCAAGATTACTCTATTTCTTTGTTGTAGTGAGAACTTTTGTTTCAATAGTTGCTTATTATGCTATACAATTTTCCGTTGTTGATATGTATGTGAATCTCACTATAAATTCACATACATCAACAGTTGACAATCGTTCATGCGCGTGTGAACAACTGTAGTTAACACTCACTTAAAATGTATGTAATTGTGTATTTGCATTTGAGAAGGGGAAATTGGGTCTAAATCTCATGTTAACTAATGAAATATATATATTAGAAAAAGATGTAATTGTATGATTTTGTACTTTCATATTAAAACTAAAAGTTTGCAAAATTGATAGAAGAAGGAAAATCAAGATCTTGTAATCAATTCTAAGAAGAAAAAAAAGTGGATTCGTTGGCAAAAAGATTGAGACATGCTTCTTTGTCATTCAAACTTGATCTCGTTGAACATAATATTTATATATATATATATATATATATATATATATATATATATATATATAATGTAAGCACGTCGATCTAATGTCATTATCTTTGTTTATTAAGGAAATTATTTTATCAAACAAAATGGGTTCTTTCCATTTTTAGTTTCTTGGGCCTAATTATGGGCCTCTTGTGTTGACCAAACAGGAAATCTAGACTTGTGTGGGACGCCACTGGCTGCATGCAAGTCCTCAAAGAAGAAGGTCCTTCTAATCATTGCCATCATAGTCATCTCAGTGGCTGCAATCTTGTTCTTCATTGTAGCATGCCTCAAACGACGCCGTTCAGCACAATCAAAACAAGTAACAAGAGTACAAAACAAACTGGGGGCCCACCATGACACAGGTGCAATGGAGGTCCAATTGGCAGCTGAAGAAGAAAATAACAACTTCAAGAACAACGCTGAGAAAGGAGGAGGAGGCGGAGGAGAAGGAGGGGAATTGTACTTTGTGACGAAGGACAGAAACTTTGAGTTGGAAGAGTTGCTGAGGGCCCCAGCTGAGGTTTTGGGGAGTGGGTCCTTTGGATCATCTTACAAGGCAGGGCTTTTGAGTGGGTCCATGGTTGTGAAGAGGTTTAGGCAAATGAACCAAGTGAGGAAAGATGGCTTTTATGACCACATGAGAAGGCTTGGGAGGTTGTCACACCCTAATTTGCTCCCACTTGTTGCTTTCTATTATAGGAAGGAAGAGAAGCTCTTGGTTCATGATTTTGTTGCCAATGGAAGTTTGGCTAGTCATCTCCATGGTATGTTCACAACCCTAATATTGTATGTCATTACATTACTAATCACACATTTCACAAAGTTGGGATTCAAGTAGAATCTATATGCATAAGTGGATATTATTTTTGTACGAGATAAGATTAACAATGCGATTAATAAATGTGGTACAAATTATCTGTTTATGGATGATTATATGAATAATAATTTGGTACCTATCTCAAATATGATCCATGCAAACCTTGGCTAGACTCGGCCGATTAGTACAACATTGGCCAACTTCTAACCAATTAGACCACATTATTGTTTTCCGTGTATTTTCAGCTAAGCGAGAACCTGGGCAGCCAGGATTGGATTGGCCAACTCGGTTGATGATCATCAAAGGAGTGGCAAGGGGCTTGGCCTACCTCTACAAAGAATTCCCCGGCCTAACCGTACCCCATGGTCACCTCAAGTCTTCCAACGTTCTCCTAGACCACAACTTCAACCCTCTCTTAGCAGAATATGCCCTAATTCCCTTAATCAGCAGAGACCATGCCCAAAAGTTCATGGTGGCATTCAAGTCCCCGGAGTTCTACCACATCGAACGCACGTCCAAAAAGACCGACGTGTGGAGCCTAGGGATACTCATCTTCGAAATGCTAACCGGAAAATTCCCAGCAAACTATCTCCAACCAGGGAAGAGAGCAAACGCTGACTTGGCGGCTTGGGTGAACTCGGTTGTGAGGGAAGAGTGGACGGGTGAAGTGTTTGACAAAGACATGAAGGGGACGACGAACGGAGAAGGCGAAATGCTGAAGCTGCTGAAGATTGGAATGTGTTGCTGTGAGAGCAGTGTGGAGGGGAGGTGGGATTGGAGAGAAGTTGTGGACAAGATTGAAGAGTTGAAGGAGAGGGATAGTGATGAAGATTACTCTTCTTATGCTAGTGATGGCGATGTGTATTCTTCTAGGGCTATTTCTGAGGATGACTTCTCTTTCTCTGTTAATGCTTGAGAGAGTTTTGAGGGGTTCTGGTTTTGGGTGGGGGGCCGGGAACACAAATGTATTAATGTGTAATGGAAGTTAATTAGGAGGATTTCCATATGCTTTTGCACTATGTGTTTTTTTGGTAAATACATTTACGCTCTATATAAAGGTGCTAATTTGAGGAACAATGAATAACAATGGCCGAAGAAGAAAAGAAGCGCCTTGAATTTTTTATACTCTTTTATTCAATCTTTATTTGAAGGCTTATTTTTAATTTGCAATCTATTTGAATTTATAATGTGTAATTACGTGACATGTTCCCTGAACTTATGACATGACGACGTCCTTTTGAATTTTCACATGAATGTATTATCTCCTTCCGATTTACTCCCTCGACTTTCAATTTAATTTTTTTTTAAAACATGCCCCTTGATGTCAAATTTATCATATTTATTTGTTATTTTCCCCACATAAATAGACGGAAAAACCCTTTTTAATACATACAATATTATATATACTAAGAGGTGGGGGAGTGAGCTAAGTCTCATAATAGACTAGCCATAATAATTTGGTTCGAATTTGCCTTTGGAGAGAATTAAACTTAAGACTTTTGGCTTACAAGTGAATAATAAATAGAACAGTAGTACTAAGTGGCCAGAAAAACCCTTAATTAGTCAAATCAACTAAAAAATTGATAAATTTGACAGTTAAAAACAAATTAGTAAAAGATTTAGAAGATAAATATTTATTACATTACATGATACAAAAACGTAGTCTCCACAACATATTCATTGTTTAAAAAATTTAGAAGGCTCAAAATTTAATTAAAAGTTCAAGACACATTGCTAAAATTTTTCTCTTTACTGAACATATACACAAAATCATATTTAGTCGTCCTTTATTTAGGCAATGGTGCCTTAATTGGCACCCAATTGTTAAATACGTCCATTTACTTATTTTGTTGAATTTGTATTTCACTTTTACTCTTTATGAAATGAACACAAAGAGTTTTTAAGTTTTGAGTTCGCTTTAAAGTAAAAAAAATAAAGTGCATTAGCAGGGTACTTGTCGTTCTCCAATGTGAAATATTCATCTTCATTGGAGCTTTTTGGTAGTAGTCGTGACCAACGGCCATCGGCTGTTGGCTCGTTGGTAAGGAAAGAGCTTCAAGCCCTATTTTTGGTGGCATCGGCTTTTTTTTTTGCTTTATTAATGGAAGGCAAGGTACAGGTACTTTCAAGTGCTCGAGAGGAAAGCGAACTTGATAGAAAAAGTAACTCTTTTGGGGACCTTTTGTTGGATTTACTCAAATATAAATCAACCTTAAATGGTCTACAATGTAATAGGAATGAAATAATAGAGATTAATGTTAAGATTGTGATTTGATACTCCTATACATCTGTCTTTAATTTTGTGTCTTGCATAGCAAGTAAGATAGATTGAATCCTTGACAATAAAGTAATTGTGATACCTAACTTGTAAGCCAAGTAAGTGAGATTTGTGTTTCCTTTATGGACGGAACCCTAGTCTCTTGGCTGGTTAATATATATATCGAGGTCCCTGCAAGCCCTAATACACACGCAGAAAAGATATACTTTCCATAGAGTTACTGCACAAGGTTAGGTGCTTGTAGAAGTGCTTCGGTATTCCTATTTTCTATCGTTCTTGTCCGAGTTCATCAATGGCTGCAACTGGAACTTCTTCAGGTTAGTCACTATTAACGAATCCTTATATTTGGTGTATTCTAACTGTATAATCATATCAGGCTAACAGTTGGTATCAAAGCCCTTGGTTATATGGTTAAAATCACTATTTGTCTATGCTTAAAATTGCTTATTGTTTGCTGTCATTGCTATTGTTTTTTATTCATGCTAGTTTTAACTGTTCTGCATGAATATTCAGTGCATCAATACTCATAGATGATTGCATGATCAGTACTAACATATGTTCCAAATCGTATAAACAAGCCACAACCGTTTATCATAAAGTTAAACCTATGTTATCAAGTTACTGATCGTATTGCATTTTATCATAACGGAAAGAACTAATCTTCTTGCTCACAAGTGTTGATTTGTTTTCTCTGGTTCAATTAAAATGGCATGACATGATTTATATATTGTGTTAGTAGTGAAGGTTTTCATCTTGCTCATAAGTGTTGAAAAATTTTCATGCAAGTTACTGATATGATATATAAACTAGTGTCAAAAACATATTAATTCATCTTACTCGCAAGTGTTGAATTAATCCTGTTTTATGAAGTTTTGGGATGTTTTACTTAGTCGCATACATGTTGTGTGTGTCAGTGATGAATGCTGTGAAGACAGTTCAAACCTTGAATGGTTCAAACTACAAAAAGTGGAAACAAGATTTGGACATTTGTCTCGGTTTGATGGACTTAGACGTATCAATTAGGGAGGTTTCCCCTCCAGAACCAGCTGAGAACTGATAGGAGCATATTTATGCGACTTAGTTAGCTTGTTTTCTTGCATTTACGTAGTTAGTTATTGTTTATTATAGTGACTTAAGCTATTTTAGTGTGTTTGTAGGTTCAAATGGCAAGTGAAGCAAGAAAGTGCATTTTGGTGCATTTTAGAGAAAAATTGAGTTTAAATGGAGTGCATGAATATGGATGACAAGGAATGGACGAATTGGGAGGTCAAATGAGGTTAGGAATGTGCTAAAAAGATGGAGAAATTAATTCAAGACATTGAAGATAAGGAATCAATTACAAGGATGGAACATTATCTAGAACATTATCCACACCTTATCTTATCTTATCCTAACCTTATCACCATCAGTTTCTACCTTAATTCCAGTTGAAAAGGGGCATATATTTTCATAGGAGAATAAGTGATAATCTAATTGTTTGAGGACTTCAATTCATCTTAAAAGAGTGAAGATAGAAGCTTGAGAGACAAGGATATTGCAAAAGTAGAATCCGAGTGAAAATTGGACAGTGCTATGCATAACTGCCAACTTCGACAGAGCACCCAGATTTCCTCAGAAATAATTACGTGTCTTGCCATATATGGTTGGAAATCTCAGGATGTCTAGTTTCCATAGGAATTTACAGATCGTCATTCTGATACTTATTGAAGATGTTATCGCTGTTTTAGTGACTGGAGGTCGAAACAGGCAGAAGAGTCCTAGTCGGATTGGGTTTCAAGGAAGATAACGTGACATCTGTTTGTGCGTGTTTTCGGACTTAATTCAGATGGATGTAGGAGTTCTAATGAAGTCTAAACTCTCTAAAAAACCGTGCTTTAGAGTCCTTTGATGATGCAATTAATTTTGGGACGCACAAAATAAAACAGGAGATCAGTTTTTGGGACACGAGGGCGAGAAGTCAGAAATTGAAGATTGGTGCCACAACTTTGGAGGATCTTAGGTGTCTTCAATCTTTATTTTCGATGTTTAATGTTAATTATTTCTATTCAGTTTTAATCATGAGGAACTAATTTCTTTATAGTTAGAAGTGAATTCGAAGCCATGATTATATGTTTAATATGAATTGATTACATCCAGTTATTGTTTCTTGAGACTTGAATGTGATTTGCTTAACTGAGTTATCAAAACTTATTTATGTACGTGGGTTGAGGGTGTACACTTAATTTACATGCATGAATTTGATGCTAAAATATAAGGGAGTTTCACCTAATAGTTACAAACTTATATTTACAAGTAGTGAAGGTTGCTAGTCACAATCGCGTTAAGTAAATTTTGGGCAGGAGTATCATGCTTTTCATAGTTACGAATGCCTAGTCAATGCTTATGATTTTCAAAGAACTTAATGACCTTTGATATAATTTTCTATCATGCTTTTCATAGTTAGGGAACTTGATCAGGATAATTTGGTTGCGATGCGCGTTTCCCATCCAATTCAATGAATTAAGGAAAATCTGATGGTTAATTAAAGCGTACCTAATTAACTTGGGGTGTTGTCATTCATAGTCTAAGGAATAATAACTGGAAATTGGTTTGTATACATATATCATGTGTGGAGAAGGATCTTCTAACTAGTCTTTTACCCTTGTCAAGTACTCTAATCGTTTTTAGCATTCAAATCTGTTTCAAAGGTTCAGTTTTAATTTCTAAGTTAAATTCGTCCAAATCAAAAACCCTTTTTACTTTATTGTGTCAGTGTTTAAAATCTGTTTTGTTTGTGTTTTAGAGTATTTTGAGTCAAGTCAAAACCCAAATTTCGTCCAAAGTAGTGTTTAGAGTCAGAAACTGCTTAGTTGGTGTTTTTAGGCAGTTTTGAGTGCTTTTAGTTTGTTTTGAGTCTTGTGAACCTGTTTTGAGTCTCTTGAGTCTATTTGAACGTTTTTAACTTTGTTTTTATGTTTTTGAGTCAGTTTAGAGGTTATTAGCAAGCCCTCCTAATCCCGGATCCAGAACGATCCCTACTTGCATATTTACTACAATTTGACAACAAGAGGGTTTAATTTGAGTGCTTAACTTTTATAACACCAAGAACGCGACTGCTGATGTCAAAGGTAAGTTTGAGAAGTGGCAAAGGTCTAATCGTATAGCTCTCCTTGTGATTAAGAAATCCATATCTGACACAGTGAGGGGCGGTATACCAGAATCTGAGAGTGCTAAAACCTATTTGGATTCCGTTCATGAGAAGTTCAGAGAATCAGACAAGTCCGAGACTGGAAACCTCATGAATGATCTCATAACTAAAAGGTACAGTGGTTTGGGCTGCGTGAGAGAACACATACTGGAGTTACTGGACATTGGTGCAAAATTAAATGCACTGGATGTGACAGTGAGTGACCCATTCCTGGTTCATGTAGCTCTTAACTCGCTGCCTGATGAGTACTCTCAACTGAAGAGCACTTATAATACACTGAAAGAAAAATGAAGCCTCAATGAATTGATCTCGATTTGTGTCCATGAAGAACAACATATTAAAAAACAGATATACGAGAAGAGAGTTAACATGGTTAATGACTCCAAGGTTAGTGTTGCAAAGAAAGACATCGAGAAAGGTGGTCCTTCTAACACCAAACTCCGTGTGAATAATAAAGGTTTCAAGCATGGTAACTCAAAGTGTTTCTTTTGTAAGAAACCTGGACATATGAAGAGAAACTGTCACAAGTATAAGATTTGGGCTGAGAAGAACAAAGGGAAAGGGGTTTGTGAGCAAAAGGGAGCCAACAAGTGATGAAGTCTCAGTGATCGTTGGAAATGGAGATAGAGCTGTTGTCAAGTTCATTGGAACAGTTAGAGTTCAGTTAGAGTCTGGTTTTGTTTTAAATTTAGAAAATGTTTGTTATGTACCTTCGATTAGAAGGAACTTGGTGTCGGTTAGTCAGCTAGTTAAAAGGAAGTTTGAATTTTCAATAAATGACAGTGGTTTTTCGATCTATCAGAATTTGCAAATGATTGGAAATGGTTTTCATATCGGTGGCATGTTTAGACTTAACTGCAAAGAACCAAAATACATAGCAAACATTGTTGGACAAAAAAGACTAAATCACAATGAGACTTTATCCACTCTATGGCACAAACAATTAGGACATATTTCTATGGAAAGAATAAAGAATTTAACCAAAAGTGTTATCTTGCCTTCACTGAACCTTGACAACCCAGAAACTTGTATTGAATGTGTCAAGGGAAAAATGGTTAACTCAAGGAGAAAGAATGCAACTAGAAGCAGTGATTTACTAGAACTCATTTATACAGATATATGCGGTCCGTTTCCAACTCCCACACATGAAGGTTATAAATATTTTATAACCTTCATAGATGATTACTCCAAACTTGGATATTTGTATCTGTTGACAGAAAAATCTAGTGCGTTGTCGGCTTTCCAAATTTATAAAGCTAAAGTCGAAAAACAGTTGGATAAGAAAATCAAGGTGGTAAGATTAGATAGGGGTGGAGAGTATTATGGGAGGTATATTGAACGTGGTAGAAATCCTGGGCCATTTGCACTCTATCTGCAAAGTGAAGGCATAATAGCTCAATATACCAATCCTGGAAATCCAGAACAAAACGGAGTCTCGGAGAGAAGGAATTGTACGTTAAAGGATATGGTGAGGAGTATGATGAGCACTACAGACTTACCTATGTTCTTGTGGGGTGATGCCATTAAGATTGCAAACTACATATTGAATCGTGTACCGAGTAAATCAGTGACTGCAACTCCTTTTGAACTTTGGCACAAAAGGAAACCAAGTTTACAGCATTTGAGAATTTGGGGTTGCAAAGCAGAAGCTAGAGCTTATAGTCCACAGGAGAAAAAGCTTGATCCGAGAACTATAAGCTGTCATTTCATTGGTTATCCAGAAAGAACCAAGGGATACAGATTTTACTGTCCAAATCATTCACGCAGGTTTATAGAGACTGGAAAGGTGAAGTTCATAGAAGAACTGACTAATGGAGTGGTCAATCGTAGCTTTAATTTTGAGGAAGAAACTGTAGAAGTCAAACCAAATGGGTCTACAGATAGCACAACTCAAATTACGAAGGACAAGTTGGCATTGGAAGCCATTGCTCCAGTCACTGGGAATGACATGGGAGTTGAGTTACCTGAAGCTATAGTTCCAACTATGATGGATGAAACCATAGGACGTAATGCTCCAAATGGAGATGAAGGTGATACTGACATGCCAAATGGAGAAGAAAATATGCAACATGAGGTAGTAGAACATATTCAAGACCCAAGTGACCTTGTACTCAGAAAATCGACGAGGACAAGGAAATCTGCTATCTCAGATGATTTTCTTCTCTATCTAAGTGAAGCTGACATCAACATTGGAGAACCAGCAACCTTTAAGGACGCAATAAATAGCATGCAACGTGAGGATTTGACAAAATCTATGGAATCTGAGCTTGAATCCATGAAAGAGAATGGCGTGTGGGAGCTTACAGAATTACCACATGGTTGCAGACCTATTGGTTGTAAATGGGTGTTTAAAACAAAGACAGACTCTCAGGGTAAAATAGAAAGGTTCAAAGCTCGTCACGTGGCAAAGGGGTATACACAACAAGAAGGAATAAATTACACTGAAACATTCTCACTAGTTTCAACAAAAGACTCATTCCGATTTGTCATGGCACTGGTTGCACATTATGATTTGTTTCTACATCAAATGGATGTCAAAACTGCATTCTTGAATGGAAACCTTGAAGAGGAAATCTATATGAAACAGCCTGAAGGTTTCATTCAAGAACGGGGAGAAAATTTGGTTTGTAAACTCAAGAAATCCATTTATGGCTTGAAACAAGCATCAATACAGTGGTACTTAAGATTTGATGAAGTTATGCAAACACACGGTTTCCTTGAAAATTCTGAAGATGAATGCATTTACTTCAAGACCTGTGGGAGACACTTCACTATCCTCGTTCTCTATGTGGATGACATACTCATTGCCAGCAACAACTTGACAATTCTGCAAGAAACAAAATTGATCCCCACTGATAATTTTGAAATGAAGGATATGGGAGAAGCTTCATATGTATTAGGGATTGAGATAACTCGTGACAGAAAGAGAGGTCTACTTGGTCTTTCTCAGAAAGGTTATATTGAGAAGATTCTCAAAATATTCAACATGGCATCTTGTGCTGGGAGTGAAGTACCAGTTACTAAATGAGATAAACTGAGCAAGCTACAATTCCCCAAAACTGAGTCTGAGAAGGCAGAAATGAATGACAAACCATATGCCTCCATTGTTGGAAGCATGATGTATGCACAAGTTTGCACACGTCCTGACATTTCTTTTGCATTAAGCTTACTGGACAGATATCAATCTAACCCTGGTCAAGCTCATTGGACAACAACCAAGAAAGTAATGAGGTATTTGCAGCGTACAAAAGAATACAAGTTGGTGTACAGAAGAACTGAGAAACTGGAGATTGTTGGTTATTGTGACTCAGATTTTGCAGGTTGTCAAGACTCACTCAAGTCAACATCTAGCTACATTTTCATGATGGCTGGTAGTGCCATTTTGTGGAAGAGTATGAAGTAGAAGAATGTTGCTACTTCCACTATGATGGCCGAGTACATGGCCTGCTTTGAAGCAACTTCGCAGGCAGTATGGTTAGGTAACTTTGTGGAAGGAATGAAGATTTTAAATGTCATCACAAGGCCTTTGCAGATATTATGTGACAATATTGCAGCAGTGTTTTATTCGAAAAATAATAAGAGGTCATCAGGAACTAAAGACATGCATATCAAGTATAGATTGGTCAGAGAAAAGGTGAAAGAAGGGTTCACTAAGATCAGTTACATCGATATTGGTTCAATGCTTGCATACCCTTTGAACAAAGCCATAGCCACTGTGTTATTCAAGACGCATGTGTCTAATATGGGACTGACCATTAGTTTTGATATGTTGAGTTAGTGGGAGCGAGTGATGGTTATAAGCTTGCAGAACGTTAAACTGTAGTTTTGTTTCCAGAAGGTTTGAATTGATGCATTTGTTTCATTTTAGATGTGTTCTTTTGAATTATATTACAATATGTGTGTTGGTGTTAATATATGTTGGATTTAAAGCCATTCCGATGGAAGTAAAGCCATCGCGATGGAAGTAAAAGGCATCCCGATGGGAGGTTAAACCATCCCGATAGGAGGTTAAATCATCCCGACGAGAGGTGAAACCATTCCGATGGGTATATAGCTATCCCGACAGGGATAACCCATAAGAGAGGAATGATATCACCATTATTTTAAAAGATGCAGATGGTGTTTTTCACACATTCAGTAATTGCTGCTTGCATTGGCAAGTCAGTAAGCTTCAAAGGAAGCATTTAGGTGCAGTATGCATGCTGTAATATGGAGGACCTGAGATGATTTGAGCTGAGACACATTCATGTTATTAAAGTTCATCTCTGCCATCATGATTTGACGGTGTTTCATGTGAATGTAGACTTTAGCATGTGTAATTATGAAGGTTCTAGATTGAGCTCACCTTACAACCTTGTTAGTTCCATGTTAAATAATACTTCGATAGAAACTTGTGTCAAGGATAGGACTTGATTACAATCACATGGCCATTCAAGTGATGTTGATCTCTAAATTCAAGAAACTCAAAGATAAATATTACAATTATAGACCAAGTGGGAGAATGTTGGCTTTACTCCAATATAAATCAACCTTAAATGGTCTACAATGTAATAGGAATGAAATAATAGAGATTAATGTTAAGATTGTGATTTGATACTCCTATATATCTATCTTTAATTTTGTGTCTTGCATAGCAAGTAAGATAGATTGAATCCTTGACAATCAAGTAATTGTGATACCTAACTTGTAAGCCAAGTAAGTGAGATTTGTGTTTCCTTTATGGACGGAACCCTAGTCTCTTGGCTGGTTAATATATATATCGAGGTCCCTGCAAGCCTTAACACACACGCAGAAAAGATATACTTTCCATAGAGTTACTGCACAAGGTTAGGTGCTTGTAGAAGTGCTTCGATATTCGTATTTTCTATCGTTCTTGTCTGAGTTCATCAATGGCTGCAACTGGAACTTCTTTAGGTTAGTCACTATTAACGAATCCTTATATTTGGTGTATTCTAACTGTATAATCATATTAGGCTAACACCTTTTTGATTTGCTGCCCTGCTCCAAAACTGATACCGATTAATTTGATTATTCCGATTCTCCTTACTTGACCAGTTCACCATCACTGAGGCGCTCGCATTTTTTGTCTGGGTGGAAGCTAGAGGCAGGGCTTGCTTAACCGGACAGACGGAATTGGAATCTCTTTTGCATGAAACTATTTATATCGGCTCTATTCAAAGGGTTGATTATTTTTTTTATAACCCCTTTTTCTCTTGAAAAGATTTGAAAGGCATTATGGCATTAAGATTTCCAAGGTTTAGCCAAGGCATTATTAGGTTGCCAAGAAGTTTTCTATACATTTTTTATTTATGAATATATATAATATTGACTTTTAAAATAGTTTTTTAAACTTTAAAAAAGGTGAGATGCTAAAATATACATTAGTAACAAGTCTCAAAAGTGAAGTTCATGCTCAATTTACTAAATTACACGGTTAGTTCAATATTGTAACATCCCGTAAAAAGTTTGCTATAAAATAATTCTAGGGGGATATTTTGGACACGTGCGTGATTATTTTGTACACGAGATCGTGTAATTTTACTGTTTTGGTGGGTGCACAATACCCCCAAAACCCAAAATATCTCATTCCTTCTCTTCTTCCCCGTCACTTTTCCTTTTTTTTTTCCCTTATTTTTATTTTCATTTTCTCTCTTTCTCTCTCTCTCTCTCTCTCTCTCACCATATGTGCATAGTGCATGTCGACGAAAACCCGTCGAACCGAGGCGAACTAAAATCACCACCACCTTCGTCATGACGCCCTGGACTCAATGGTGCAAACCGTTCGTCCAAACTCTAGACCGTTTGACGGGAAAAGCTCACGGAAGAACCGGACCTTCTCGGTGATTTTTTTGCCATTCTAGACCGAGGTGAGGTTTCTAACTACCACCATTGGGTTCCTCTCGTTGAGTAAATGAATTTTCATATGTGGTTTGCTTGATTTGGTTGAGTTTTGATGTAGATTGACAAAGCTATAGTACCCGCGGTCTTTCGAGGCAATTACAGGCCATTTCCCGAGCTTGTACAGCCAAACCAAAGGTACACCGTCATTCTACTCCTCTTTAGCTTCATTTTGGTATAAAGAATGTGAAATTTGGCCAAGAAATGAAGAAGTTATGGAGATTTGAAAATTTTCCAGAAAAACCGGCCAAAATTCCGGCGACGGCGGCGACCGACCGCTGACGTCAGCAACTGGTCCAGACTGGTGCGTTGACCAGCGCGTGAGTAGCGTATGGGGGCGCGTGAGACCTTATTTTTGAATTCCGTCGACGCGTACTACCTAAGGGCAGTACGTATGCTATATTTCGAAGTGTTTCGGACCTCTGTGTTGAGCAAACAAGGGATATGTTTAATTAATTAGTTTAATTAGTAACCTTTATGAGTTTAATCATTACTATAGTGATATCTCATATAGGTGAGACTTATCTAGAGGACTACCGGGGCTACCCAGGACAAGGGGGCTACGACCCGGCTACTTACAAGTGAGTGAGTGGGTCTTTGTTTTGATAAATGTATTATTACGTATGGTTTTTCAATGCTTTCTTTAATTTGTTAGCATGACTCATATCATACACGATTGTTGGAGGTAGAACATTCGTATTATATTTGCCATACATGTTTCTATACTGTTGCTCATCAGAAGATGTATAACACCCTGGGTATCAGTACTCAGTCTTGTGGCCAAGACTAGCCTTGACGTTTGGAGATGTCATTCCCAGTACCGCTACGTAACTTTGGATCCATTGTAGGTACTAGCCTGTTCTAGGTTGCACTAGGCAACTCGAACTTGTGTGACGCACTTTGTGCACAACGATTAGCGTTAGACTCGCGTCATTGTAGTACTCAACGTATTACTCATATACCTAGCCTGTTCCTTATAGCTTATCTACTTGTGCTTGTGTGTTTACATATGGATGAGCAGTCAGTCTAATTTTCGGGGAGTACCCGCGTTTTGAGCAGTCAGTCTGATTTTCGGGGAGTACCTGTGTTTTGTGCAGTCAGTCTGATCTTCGGGGAGTACGAGTGTTTTGTGCAGTCAGTCTAATTTTCGGGGAGTATCCGTGTTATTAGCAGTCAGTTTGATGAACATGGAGTACCCGTATTACTATTATAGTATTTTGAGGATCATACCGGGGAGTATATGCTTTTGAAAACTATACATGTTTTCTAGCGAGGGGATATATATGCTTTTGAAAACAAATGTTTTATCAAACTTTGCTTTTTGACCCATTCACCTTTTTATGTTTTGCGCCCCTCCAGGACTTAGTGGCAGATTCGATTTCTAGTGAGGCGTGGGCTTGCTTCGACTGTGGTTGGTGGTTCTGACACTTTCTCCGGATTATGTAGGATTCGCTCATACTTTTAGTTAATTTCTACTTATCCATTCTCACGAGGATGTGAATGTTTATATTTTTTGCACTATTTACTATGCTCTGACTGTTATGCACCTGTAATAAGGGGTTTTACCCATCACTGCACTCTGACTTCCGCTTCCAACTCTAAATCTATTCACTTTTTCACTTATACATGCATAATTGGCTTTCGTCACTTAACACGTGTCGGCAAGCACTTCCCGACACCTAGCGTGTCAGGATCGAGATGTGTCAAATATAGTTTGTGAGTTAAGTTATAGTAACATGGAAGAATGATAATAGTCTGAAACAGAACGAAATATGACATTTTTATTCTCTTGACTTGCACATAACACTAATGCAATCAAGAAATACTGAACTCAAATGTTGAAATTAATTGTAAAAGCACTTTCTATCTTCCTTTGCTCTTTCTTCTCCTATTTCTCCAAAAACACTTTTGATCAACTTCATGTAGGGCTTATTTGATAAGTGCTTTTAAATGATTGAAAGCATTTTTAGAAAAAATGTTTTTAGATTTCAAAAGCACTTGAAGTGCTTCTTATGTGCTTCTTGCATGGAGCATTTCAAGTGTTTTTTTTCAAGATTAACTTGCATTTTTATTAAAAATTGGTTCCAAAAATATTTTCTCAAAAAACACTTTCAATCATTTAAAAACATTTTCCAAACAAGCCCGTAAACTACGACATAAGATCATACCCTAATGTTGTTAAATCAATTGTTCTTGCCGCATCAAGCATAAGTTTGAGCAGACATTTGTGTGAGAAGCTAAAAAGACCGTAAAAATCACCATTGTACAATTATCAAGTAAGATTTTAATTTGTGCGTAATACTAAAATTCAATTTTAGTTGTTTGTATGTAAGATTCGGAAAAATCTTGTGTGATACATACCATTTAATGATCCGGCCATTAAATAATTTTAAATTAATTTACGGTAGGTTTCAAATAAATTTTGAACCATTTAATAATCAGACTATTGAATAATATGTATCACCCAAGTTTGACTCGTAAGATTTACCCCATCAAATAAACTTGGTGAGAAATGTCTTATTGTGCAAACACTGCCACGTGGACCCAGAGAATAAAATACCCTCCATCTCTCAAAGCGCGCGCGCAGTTTCTCCTTCGTTTTCGTTTCGTTTCAGTAGCCTTTAATAACAACTAGGGTTTAAGGAACGGAAGCTTTCAATTCAATGGCGTGGTGGGAAGGCTTCGACGAAACCCGTCTTCTCATCGCAGCAGGTAAATTTCCACTCCAATCTCTCGTTCCCAATTTTCAATTTAATCCTTTCTGCGCACAATCCCTAAACCCTAAACGCAAAATCTACAGGTACTGCTGAATCCGGAAACGACGTCGGACAATTGATTTCGCTCCGCCATCCCAAGTCCGGTATTTCACAATGCACGCATTTAATTTCTTGAAATTTTGGAAATTAGGGCATATTTTTTTTTTAATTCAATTTTTTGACAGGAAACAAAATGTGCTGCCTTTTTGTTAACGGGGTACTTCAGGAACTCAATTGGTTTAAGCAATCCTACACTTCTTGGTTTCTGGGGGATTATATTGCCGAAGGTTGTACCTTTATTGATTTTTTGAAATTTATTGAATTGTTCTGATCATTGGCTAATTTCTGATGCAATAACATATAGATGGTGGGTTGTATACTGCAACTCCAGTTGACCCTGTTTTCATTTTCTTGCCCATTTTCGAAGAAGCTAGAATGAAGGTACCCGAACTTCCGTGGTGTTTTAATCCCACACCCTACACATGAGTCTTGTTTTAGAATTTTGTACATTATATTTATCCCGTTTGATCCCAGCGGTTTCATTGATTTAAAAAATGCAGAACGGGGATGATCTTGGGAAGTTCAGGCTTTTAGATGAGATAATCTTCATCGAAGGCTATCCCGGATATCATAAACTACTGTCCACTGCGGAGGACTGTATGCAATTAGTTTGTGAAATTAAAGGTGGGACACTACCCACCCATGCACTTGTAATTCAGATTTTATGTAGAAGCTTGCTAAATTGATCAATGAACATGTACTGTATCATGATTGCATCTTGCATTGCTTGTGAAAATAGGGTTTCAATGTCTAACAGAACTAATGACTTCATAATTGAAGAGGCTATGTGTTAGCCTGAGTTTCAATGTGTTTGTTTCGTTGGAGTTTCCAAATTAAGTGATTTGAATTCTTACAACTTTTAGTGTCAAATATTAGAATGGACTTTGTTATAGTATTCAAGTGGATAAGGTTTTTGTTTCCCTCTTTGTGTGCAGAAATTGGATCCTCCAAATTTTTTAGGCTGGATGATTCCAAGGTTCTGGCTTGGTTGTACCACAAGGTCTGTCTACATCTGATCTCAATTTTGATGTTTGATGATTAATGATTGTTGACGAATTACTCCCTCATTCCCCTGTTTTAGTTGGTTTCCTGGTATGAAATCTTGTTGAAAAACAGTATTATCTATAAAATGTGTAATTGGCAGAACTCACTTTTCAGTTTAAGAACTGCATTTGTACGTCATTCATGCATCAAAGCCATACATGAAGGATAAGCAGGGATGTTTACTTTTAAGCGTTTAGCTTTTTTTAAGAGATGGCACTTCATATCACTTGCTACGCACGTGATACGACTGACCATCAACTAGTTGGTTTACTTATTCCTGTTGGCATTATGAAGCTAGTCTTGTTTATTGTGATAATTTAAAATTTGCTTTTCCAATCCATGGCCTTTGAGGACAGTAACATCTCTTCCCCCAAATAATATGGTGGAGGGTAAGTTCTGGGGTTCAAGCCAGTGCAAGTGTTTGTAGCGTGTTGAGATTAGTGAATATATCCATGTATAACAATGGAAGAATATCTATTTTATCCATAGAATGTCCTTCTAAGTTTTTTATAATCTTTGTGTTCTGTGGTGGCAGGTATGTCAGCTAAAACAGACGCTATCTACTTTGGACCATAATTATGCTGCACGGGAAGAGAAAGACATATGTACAATTTCAGTGAGAAATCAATTTAATATGTGAACTTTTTGTTTCTCTCCCCCCTTGTCTCTAGTGTTTGGTCGAATTTTCATCTGTTCAAAGTTGAAATCGGCAAAGTGAACTCACTTGATAGTCAAAGAATGGCATGTAGCGAAGACTATTATGGGATGGGCAAAGTGAACTATTTCGTGAACAAATTGTTAATTCACCTCTGTTACTGGTGCAGTGACTGATGCAGTTTCAGTATTAGGGGAATACTTGAAGGATGATCCCTGGTTGAAGCTTTTGAGTGACCGTTTGAGGTATTTCCTAAAAAATGGTTCTTAGTCGTTAATCTTGTTCTGTAGAAATTTGGGAACTAGCATATTGAACATCTTATTGTTGGTTGTTGTGACGATTCTTCTTAAAATGTATTAATCTGGGTTTCTCATTGTGTTTCCAGGATAGATTTTACAGAAGCAACGAGAAAAACGTCAGATATCGAATTTCTCCCAACTGCCACAGGAAGTAACCCGGGGCCTTTGCATGGTTTACAGGTACGACCCCCCTCCCCCCAACGCCCACACACACAGGGCACTTCTCCGAAACACACACGCATACTTAAACGTTTAACGTGAGTGTTTTTAAACTGAGGGTTGGTAAATGCTTCTCATGACTAGTAAAAATTTGGATTAATTCTGATCGGTCTTTAATCCTTTTACCCCCCATGTTATAATTTTCCAGGAAAAGAGTAAGAGTGAGAATAAGAGTACGAGAGGTGGAAGGCAAGCGAAGAAAGCCAAGGTGGAGACAGAATCACATAACATCAGAGATATGTTTACTAGGGCTTCTTCAAGAAGGAAAAAGTGAACCATTTGAAATCGAAACACACTTGTGTAAATCATGAAGTTCCGTCGTCATGATTCGAATTGCCAATCGAACCGACTTTGATTAGCAAGCAACTAGAACATCAGCATTGACCAACATGCTTGACGCCTCGTAATGCTTCGACTGTATCATTGATTCGTGTCACAGTGATTAGTAACTTGTTTCTCAAGTTTGATCAATGTTCAATTTATATTTAGTAACTTAATAGTAACGTCTGATTATGGCACAAGATGATGTATGGTGCACAAATTTTTTGAGTTTGTTGAATATTTATTGCGATATTCTGTAGAGAGGAAAGCTGATGGACGGACGTAGGTCCCACCCTGGGACTCATGTTCGTTAACGTCGATGGACGGACGTAGGTTCTACCGTAGGAGCCGTGTTCATTAACGGCTGACAGTCATCTCTATTCCCGGTGCCCTCCAATACAACTTGCAACATCAACTGCGCCCCACCCATCTGGCCCACGAGAGGTTCCAATTTGTCATGCCGTTGGTAGAGTCAGTCAGGCCTTGAAATCCGTCGACCTTATCTGATCGTTTGAATGTGACATGTTTCATTATCTAAATAGTTTTTTTTTAATTAAATTAAATTTCTTTGCATATGATCTTTGCTTAACAACTAACAATTTATCGTTTGTCAAAAAAATTAAATTTCTTTATTTTTAATTTTTTTTTTAGGATTTACCGTTTGGAACAAGTCTTTCGTGACGCTGAGGACTAAGAGTGAGAATCTAATATATGTGAAATGGATATACCATATTTTGTAATATTAATATTAATATTCTTATCTATCCCATCTTTTTTTATTCTCTTATTATTTTTATTCCTTGGAATTTGTCATCTGTTTTCCAGCCCTCTCTCTGAGTACTTTCTGTGGCTTTTATTCCTCGGAATTTGCATAAAAATATATTCAAGGCAGGATTTCAGGAATAACTTCACCAAAATTGTAAGGTACACTCGTTTACTCTAACTTTGATTCACTTGAGGATTATTTTATCTCATTTATAATTAGGATTCCCATAATCTTTGTCTCTGTTCATCAACACTCCCACCAGATTAATCAACGAAATCTATGGAATCTCAATTACGACAATGAAAATTTTCTAGTTTTTCATTTGCATGTATGTTATCCGTTAATGCGTTTGTTGAGTTTCATATGCATGTGTCAACGGTTGACAATTGTTAACACGAATGACATAGATGACTGTATAAAGCGTAAGCTCTTTACCAAATACTAAAGTTTATGTAGTGGTTGGGACTACTAGGGAGCATTTACCTTCACTCTTGTTTCCCGAGTTCGATTTCTCCCTCCTTTGTAAGTTGTAAGGAAACTTGAGCTAGAAAAAGAACATGGCCTGATTCTGCACAGTTGCAAGTTCATTATTCCACACTTTATGCAACACACTTGAGGGCTTGTTGCCTCATGGGCTGGTAAGTTGTAGCCTCTCCTAAGGAAAATGTCACTTGTAGGGCGTCTCTCACAAAAGTATAAGACTCTCTGTGTTTTGATCAGATAGACCTACCGAAGTTTCTCACCTTGAACCATTTGTTGGAATATTCCTTTGCCTAGATGTCCAAAAGATTTGCCAAATAAATCAAACACGGAAGTTAATAAGATATGTGTATCCTTTGTTCTTTGATGTATTGGAGAATTACAACAAGCCAAGGTTGACGATAACATGTAGAGGCAGTTACAAGACATCATTCTCATGTTTATGTCTTTCCTTTATCTGATGAAACATTTTGGGAGAATAATCGATTACTAATTGATTCGAGTCGGAAAAGGTTTTAAATTTGATTCCTTGTGGAATATATATGAATTCCTTGTGGAATATATATGAAGCATGTCCACCTCCAAAAGTTTGTAGCTTGAAAACATGATGTACATATGGATATTAATGTGAAGCAGAGATTCTTGTGCAGCAAAGTCTAGCTACTTTTGTGAACGTCACGCTTTCTTTTCGATTCATTCGTGATTGTATCTGTGTTTTAGGAAATATAAAAGAAGGGTGGAGGCCATACTTTGCCTGTAGTTCTGATGGCGGTGCCTAGCAGCAATATAGCGACCGCCCTCGAATCTGAAGGAGTTGAGTTCCTTCTTTCTGGTGACACAAAGGTATGTAGTCTCCAAAAGCTTCTCTTCTTCTTCCTCTTGTTTCAATCAATATTCATTTTCATAATTCAATTTCTTCGGTTGTTGGATGTCGAAAATGTTTTAATTTCATGAAAATATAGGAACGTGAGGTTCAAGTAGGTTTATAGAATCCCATTTTTGCATAGAAAAATATGCTTTCAATTTTAGAGGTGAATTTCTTATCGTGATTATGATAATTAAAACTTAATCTTGTTTTGATTTCGAGATTATTAGGTACCCTTATCGTCATGTAATGGGAAGACAGTGTGCCTCTACTTCTCTGCAAATTGGTGTAGGCCTTGCAAGGCTCTTACCCCTCAGCTGGTGAGACTTTATGAAATGCTTAGAGTGGAAGGCAAAGAGTTTGAGATAATCTTGGTCTCCTTCGACCGCGATGAGGAAAAATTCAATGAACACTTCAAGTGCATGCCGTGGCTGACAGTGCCGTTTGATGCTAATCTTCATAAGAGATTGAGTGACAGGTACCGCATAGATCGCATCCCATCACTCATTTCATTAAGTTCAGATGGAATATCAATTGAGGAAGACTTGGTTGGACTGATTGAAGACTATGGAGCTGATGCATTTCCATTCACTAAGAAGAGAAGAGAAGAGCTAAAGGCTGCCGATGAAGCAAAGCGTGAAGGGGGAAAACTCGAAGAGTTGTTGACGCATCAAGGACGAAACCATGTCTTGTCTAGTGGTGGCAGAGAGGTAGAGTTTAGTATATATAATTCTTTCAATTGTTAATTTGTTACAGCTTGCTTACGCGAAATGTGACATTTGATCGCCCGCCTGCAGATACCGGTGTCTGAACTTGTTGGTAAGACAATAGGCCTTTACTTTGGTGCGCATTGGAGCCCTCCTTGTCATGCTTTCACTTCCAAACTCATAGAAGCATACGAAGAGCTCATGACCTCCGGTGATCAAGACTTCGAAATCATCCTAGTCTCCACAGACCGAGATCTCAAAGAGTTTGAACTCAACACGAGTAGCATGCCATGGCTTGCCATACCCTACCAGGACAAAACAAGACAAGACCTTTGTAGAATCTTCGACATCAAAGTGATTCCGGCTCTGGTTCTGATAGGACCGGATGGGAAGGCTATTAGCACAAATGGGAAGGCCATGATCTCCTTGTACGGTGCCAAGGCCTTCCCGTTCACAGAATCGAGGATCAAAGAGCTCGAAGCAGCATTGAGAAAAGAAGGAGAGGCATTGCCTCCTCAAGTGAAGGACTTGAAGCATGAACATTTGCTTAAGTTGGAGATGGCCAAAGCGTATGTGTGTGATTATTGCAAGAAACAGGGGAGGTTTTGGGCATTTTCTTGTGGTGTTTGTGATTATGATCTCCATCCAAATTGCGTCGAAAAATCATTGTAAAAATGGGTTTATGAGTTATGAAATTTGGATATTCTAAAAAGTAATGTAAAATGTTGATAAGATAATAAAAAATCTGGAAGGTGTGTACTTCTAGCTCTCACCTCAGGTTCATATGAAATCGGGATTTTGGTGCGTACGTAAATGCTCTTATTATAGTTATGAATTATGTTTTACATATTGCCATACAATCATACCCTTTCATGAAATTAGAAAATAAGAACAAAAACTAGCGTTGCACTTGGGAGTTACTTTTTAAAGTAAGGTGGGTGAGATGAACACATTGGCAACAACAGGGCTACTCTTTTATTATATTGTCATGTTCCCAAATAAAATGATATTAACAACATTTTGTATTTGTAACAATAAATACGACAACTTTTATTAAGAAACCTAAACTCAAAGTAAAATTTATTAATTTAGAAAACATCATTAAGATTGACTGATAAAAGGTATATTTGCTAAGTTAAGTTATCTATTTTGATGAAATCTTGACTCTTGGCTTCTCATATAATGGTTTCAATTTGACTATACTCTATAGAGAATCGCTCAAATCAATCATCGTGCGCGCGTGACTGATTCTAATATTTTTCTAATCTGTGTCTATCTGAATCGGTCGGTTTGAACTCCGAATTCTGATGATTTGTTTCAAAAATGAATAACAGTGACATTTTGTTATAAATTGTTTTTAAGAATGGATCAAATCTTGTCCGAGTGCCGAGTGGTGATATGGGTGAGAATTTGAAGGAGAGGGAGGGTTGACTGAGAGACAAAATATAGTCATTCGTTAGGGAGAGGTCAGAACACCAAAACAATCCGCAAATGGTGGAGGGTCTCTCATAATAATAACCCAATTTGAAGGGAGTGCGATATTTATGGATTCACCAGTGAAAAAATCAAAAGCAGTTTGTTATTCCTAAAAGTGCTTTTTTTTTTCTTCTTGTTTGGTTGCTTTCCAACAACAAAAAATGTAACATTAAAGTCAACACAAACACAACACATACTTGAAACACAAATCCTTCTCGTCGTCTCTCTTTGGAGACCCTGCTGCGAAAGAGAGACAGAGGAGCTTAAACAAAGATATAAAATTTAAAATCCCACCAAAAAAAAGTCAAAAACCCTTTATTAATTCTGGGATTCCAAGGCTTTGTTTGGTAGTTTGTATTGGATTTTTTGTTTCTTCTTCTTTTTGTTTTTGTTTGGTTTTTTCTTCTTATTTCTGAAGATTAAGAAAGTACAGGAAAAGGAGAGAGAGAGAGAGTGAGAGAGTGAGAGAGAGAGAGAGAAATGTGGCTGCCCAATAATCAAGTGGACAGGAAGGAAGTAGGGAATGGGATTGTGGCAGTGGCAATAGACAGGGACAAGAACAGCCAGAGTGCTCTCAAATGGGCAATTGACAATCTCGTCAAACCAGGCCAATCTGTTCTTCTCATCCATGTCAAGATCAAGCCTCCCATATTTTCTCAGTCACCTTCTCTTTCCAATTCCACCCCAAGTACGTACATATTCTCTATGTTTTCGTTTTTCAGGGTAGTGATTTTCACCTCCCGTTTTCTTCTTCTGCACTCCCCCCATCGCTTCCGTTTGTTGACTCTCCTTCGGTTTATTCAATCCAAAGGCTACAAAGGGAAGGTGCAGGGAGGAGAAAAGGGGAGTGTGCGAAAGTCACTTCCATTTTTTATATCATCACAATGTCTTTCTTCTTCTGTTGCTTGATATGCAAGTTAAGTTAACTCACACCTCAAGATTTTGCATAATGGTGTTTGATTTTTGGTTGCAGGAAGTAATCCAAATTGGGACCAACAGTTGGTATGCAAGGACCCCGATCCCCAAACCCGGGAATTGTTCCTTCCTTTTCGTGTTTTTTGCACACGTAAAAATGTGAGTTTGATGAACTTATACTTGCAGCCTTGATCTTAATCTTAATCTGTTTAGGATTTGAATTTTTTGATTGCTTTTACTTTTGCGTTTTCTTTTCTTTTTCAAATTCAGATACAGTGCAGAGACATCGTACTAGAAGACTTCGATGTACCAAAAGCATTAGTCGAATACATTACTCAAACTGCAATCGAGCATTTGGTTGTTGGTGCCTCAGCAAAAACCGGCTTTCTTAGGTAAGTACCTCCGTTTCTAAGTCAGCTAGTTGTGCTATTTGATTGCAAGTTTAAATTTCTGAAACTATGAAACCAATTGCCTTCAAATAAATGAAAAATGAAAAGACTCTTTAGGGCGTTACAATGCTTTGTATGCCTTGAAATTCCGCAGAACATTGTCTTATTTGTTTTTAAAAACTTTGTGTAGATTCAAAGCATCAGATATTCCAGGAAACATATCAAAGGGGGCACCAGACTTTTGTAATGTATACGTTGTATCCAAGCAAAAACTTCAATCAAGGAGGGCAGCCTCACGTCCTGCCCCGACCATCTCACCCCTACGAAACCCAGCTCGTAACCACACCCCAAGTGCAAAGTCAGAGCCATATGTCTTCCCTCCTGGTAACAAAGGTTGGTTTCTTTCACCCTTAAGCATAATCATCTCCCACTAATTTTTTGCAAGTCAAGAAACCTTAAAATGTTGGATCCTCTTCCAGGAAATGAAAAGCCTCCAGAACCGCAACGTAAATCACACGATGAAATGGACAACTTCAGGTCTGTAGCAGCACTCAATCTCTCCCTTTCAATGAAGATGCAAAAAATGATTTTTAAAACATAAAGCAAATTTATCTATTTTGTTGTGAGAAGTTGACAACTAACATAGTCATATCATGGAAAGCAGGTCTCCGTTTACTAGGAAAGGCCCGAATGGGAAGTCATATGCAGATCTCCCTATGCCGGATACTGATATATCTTTTGTTAGCTCTGGAAGGCCAAGCATTGACCGTATCTTCCCTGCATTTTATAACGAAAACCTAGATTCAGGAAGAGTCACCCCGCCACGAATGTCCAACAGCATGGAAATAGACTTGAACCACAGCTTTGAGTCTATGCAGTACATTGGACGGAGGTCCGTGGATGTCAGCTCCTCTCCACCCACATTCTCTTCGGTTTCTCAGGATAGCGATAGGTTATCCTCTGCATCACAGCCAATGGTAAGTGTATCTAGTCTCTATTAGTTTATGAATGTGTACTTCTAGTTAAATTTTGTTACAATATTTTACCAAAAATAAATAAATTTTGTTACAATAGAAACATTTTTTGTCACTCGAAATTTCAGGAAGACGTGGAGGCTGAAATGAGAAGGCTAAAGCTGGAGCTCAAGCAAACTATGGAAATGTACAGCACTGCCTGTAAAGAGGCACTCTCGGCGAAGCAAAAGGTAGGCAAAATTTCAGCATTTTACACCTTTCACAGAGCTCTTATAATTGATGTTATTTTACAGGCGGTAGAACTCCAGCGCTGGAAATTGGAAGAAGAAAGGAGATTGGAAGAGGCGCGGCTAGCTGAGGAAGCCGCAATGGCTATTGTAGAAAAGGAGAGAGCTAAGTCCAGAGCAGCCATTGAGGCTGCTGAAGCAGCTAAGAGGATTGCAGAACTGGAAGCACAAAAAAGAATCAATGCAGAAATGAAAGCACTCAAAGAACGGGAAGAGAAGAGAAAGGCACTTAACGCTCTGCAACATTCGGATGTCAGGTATAGGAAGTACTCAATTGATGAGATTGAGGCTGCCACGGAGTTCTTTACAGAATCCCGCAAGATTGGAGAAGGAGGTTATGGTCCTGTATATAGGTGTAATCTAGACCATACTCCTGTTGCAATTAAAGTTTTACGTCCAGATGCAGCGCAAGGAAGATCACAGTTCAACCAAGAGGTATGAAACGAAAAGGCAAGGCGCGTGTTCTCTTTCCAAACAGTTTGACAATATAAGATACTTATGCTGACAAACTATGTATTTGGACGACCACTTTGGTTGATTCTTGTATTGCTGGGCTGTCTGACACGAGAAAATTTCATTTCATGATAATTTTGGAAACATTATTCATTTTCTTTGTTTGATTTGCTAATTACTATGAACAGGTTGAAGTACTGAGCTGCATACGGCATCCTAACATGGTTCTACTGCTGGGAGCCTGCCCGGAATACGGATGCTTGGTTTACGAGTACATGGCTAATGGGAGCTTGGAAGACCGTCTTCTTCGTAGAGGAAACAGTCCACCTCTCTCTTGGCAACTTAGGTTTAAGGTTGCAGCTGAAATTGGGACAGGCTTGCTATTCCTCCACCAGGCCAAACCAGAGCCACTAGTCCACCGCGACTTAAAACCCGGTAACATCTTGCTTGACCGCAACTATGTGAGCAAGATCAGCGATGTTGGCTTGGCCAGGCTTGTGCCCCCATCTGTTGCTGACAACGTGACGCAGTATCGCATGACATCAACAGCCGGCACATTCTGCTACATAGACCCTGAGTATCAGCAAACCGGCATGCTTGGTGTTAAGTCTGATGTGTACTCTCTTGGGATAATGTTTCTACAAATGATCACAGCCAAGCCTGCAATGGGATTGACTCACCATGTTGAAAGGGCTATTGAGAAGGGGACTTTCGCGGATATGCTGGATCCATCCGTGCCAGATTGGCCGGTTGAAGACGCATTGAAGTTTGCCAAGCTGGCTCTCCAGTGTGCAGAGTTGCGGCGAAAAGACAGGCCGGACCTTGGAAAGGTTATCCTGCCAGAACTTAACAGATTGAGAGCGATTGCTGAAGAGACAATGCACCCAACACTGATGCCTGGTGATCATAGCCCCTCATCTGAACACAGCCAAGTTTCGGTGCAGCTAGTAAGTGTATATGGCCAATAAACTTAGTCCTCTTTCTTTTATCAACCTAATTTCAACCCTGAAAATTGTCGAATGCGATCTAAAAGGTGTTGTTTGGTTTTTGTAGGAGGGGAGTGAACCAGAAACAAGATCTGCTGAGAGCTAGGAACACCCATCAAACACTCTATATCATCTCAAACCCTTAGACTATTTAAGAAAACATGTCTAAGGATTGTAAGTAATTAAGCAGAACAAAAAAAATTGTAAGTTTTGTAGATAAATTGGCGAGTCGATGAAACTCAGCATGTATGCGACAGTTTGGTTTATGTTCTAGAGTAGTCAATTACATATGATCAATTATCAATTTCTTATATATTCTCTTTGTTGAAAAACAAAGAATAGAGTAATCAAATCTTTCGGTTTATCTAAATTGATTAAAATTGGTTACAAAAGGATCACTAGTTAATCACTTACAAAAAATTATTAATTATTCTTTGTCGATATTTGATACAAGTATGAAGAATTGAAACACCCAAAGATCCTTAAAGACTACAGATTAACACTAGGTTTAAGTTTCCGGACGTTTATAAGCGAGTCCAATCAAAATCGTAGTCAAACTGAAAACCTTCACGAATAAAAAGGTCACGAAAGAGTCTCTTCAGATCAGCATAATCGGGTTTAGCATCAAACCGCAATGACCTACAGTAATGGAAGTATGCCGAAAACTCTGAAGGGTAACCAGAGCATAAGGACTCAATAGAAGTTGACATTTTCTTTTCTCCGATGTTCTCATCTTTCTGCTTGTTTGTCCCCAGTTTCAATCCCTGCCAAGGAAGACATCCTCTTAGAAAGTACATAAGCACGTATCCTAGTGATTCCAAATCGTCCCGGCGACTTTGTTCAATGGCAAGATGATTGTTCACGCTTGCATATCTTGCAGTACCTATCAGACTTCTATTTTCTCTGTAAGGAATATGCTGATAAGTTGAAGGGTCTCTATACATCTTCGCGAGACCGAAGTCGATAATGTAAACCTGATTCGCTCGTCGACCCACTCCCATTACGAAATTGTCTGGCTTGATGTCGCGGTGCAGGACTGATTTCGAATGAACAAACTCTACTCGATCTAGCATTTGATCTGCGAGCATGAGAACCGTCTTAAGAGAGAATTTCCTATTGCAAACTTGGAATAAATCCTCAAGACTAGGTCCAAGGAAATCCATGACAAGAAAATAGTAGTCTCCTTCAGAGCCAAACGCTCTCACGTGTGGAATTCCAGGTCCTCCGTGTAGTACTTTATACAACTTTGATTCATACAGCAGTTGTGGATGGTTCGTCTTGCCACTTTCGAGCTTAATAGCAACCTCCTCGTTTGTCTGAATATTAGTACCTTGGCAGACCTCTCCAGACGATCCGCTACCGATCTTTCTACCAAGTTGAAACCTTCCACCCACCAGAAGAGGCTCCATATCCCCCCAAAACCCTACGACGACAGAAAAACCCTAGCCCTAAATCAAAAGCTTAAGACCGAAAACAATTAAGTAATGGTTTTGAAGGGAAGGTGACGCAACAAAAAAGACGGAATAAAGGATCGTCAAAAGAGAGAAAATTCCTCACGAGTGACGACTACCCAACGTGGAATTAAATATAAAGCATTAAAACCCTAATTCCTAAGGAAACCTAACGATTCTAGGATTATTATCATTAAAGGGTTATTGATTTTCCGGTATGCCCCTAAACTGATAAGAGCCGCCACGTGGCGTCTCAATTCAATAATACATTGTTATATGAAGAAAAACTTGCATTTGATAATGTATTATTGGATACACAACGCACGTGATGGTGAACCCGTTCTATGTAAGTTCCTTCCCTAAACTGACACCCTAGTGTCAAATTGGCGCCTGAAGTTTTCTTTCCCAACCAATTTGTAAATTGGTAGAAGGTGGAATATCTTGCAACTAAAAAATTAATCTTGCACAGTAGACTAGTCAAAGGAAATAGTCAACTAGTTACAAGTTCGTTACTGACAAAAAACACACCAGTATGAAATAAGCTTAACTGACTAGAGAACACAACTAGTCAGACTCTACCCAGTTTAAGTACAACATCAAGTATTCACACACCAAAAAAAATTCACTTATCAGATAACATGATACTAGCATGCAACATTAACAATAAAACAAGCAGACAACATTAATCAAAGTACTCACAACTATTTGGTGCCCGGAAAAACCCCTAACTGGGTTAAAAAAACCGGGGGACTCCAGGGAGTCCGATCCACTAGTGAAAATAGGGTTCATACAAGGATAACACAACAAGCTCAATTCCTAGACCTAATCTATGGAGCAGCTTGTACCTTTGTGCAACCCTATGTTGCACTAGATGGAGAAGTCTTCAGTCTTCACAATGAGGCAGCTTCTCTTCTTTAGCTCATCTCCTTGTGGCACCAAAACGAACCATGTATCATACAAATGATATGCAACCATGAATTCAAAAATGACAAGTCAGTTTCTCCAGTCAAACAGTTGAAAAGAAGAAACTGACTGGAAATCCAAACCTAGGTCTATATGAAGATTTCAACGAAGCTTTAGACCAAAAACAATGCAAACCTTTTACTCAAATGATGTGGGTGAGTTAGCACAAGATTTAATGCATGTAAAATGTATTTGTAGCTAGGGTTTGTGAAGAACACAGAGAGGAGGCTCGAAGAGCTTAAAACACTCTCATGAAAAATATGATTGTTCTCACAAAAAAAAAAAACAAATGAACTTTTAAGAAGATTCAAGCAAGCATTTTCATGGATAGTTTTATAAATTTTCAATGAAGAACATTACCCAGAAAATGCTTGTTGCTGCTAGGGTTTCTACTAGAGAGGAAAAACAAGACACTCTCCTTTAAGATGAAGTTCAAAACCCTTGAAACCAATCACCCCCCGCCCCCAAAGCTTTTTTAAGAAAATGTTTTCTTTGGAGCAGCTGAAGTACAACACACAAGGACACTTGTCAAATACAAATTCAATCTGAAAATATCAATGGTGAAAAAACTCACTCTCGGAAAAACAGTGTCAGGCAAGCCCATGTGGGTTTTCTTAAATTGCGTGCCAACTCTCGTGTAAAGTAGATACACACATTGACTAAGCAGTTTCACTAGTCAGAAAGGCATAAGAAATCTAAACGTGAAATGCATATGCATGCACAAACCTTACTTGAGATCGAACATACCCAATCACACATTGTTCTTCAAAGATTCAGACTTCAATACTGCGTATTCTAAAGTCTAACTTAATAAAAAAATGATCTAAAGATCTTGTGTGATAAAATGTTACAAGTTTGACAAGAAAAGCCAAAAACTACTAAGACAAGACTTCACACAATTTGGGCTTCCTACTGTTAAAAATAGGTCAATGTACTTTTTTTTCCTACCCAATGTATTTTTTTTCAATAAGATGTGTTTATTAAATATCATAAGATAGTACATAGGATATAGTAAAATATCTATTCAAAATTCAAATGTGAATATCAGGAACTAAACTTGTGTCTTAATTAAAAGATATACACAACCTGATTAACATCAGGGGGCATAAAACCAAAAAGTCTTACAAATACCAACACAAACTATGAAATACAAAGTCTTCCAAATCAATGTACCATTAACTTCTTACGATTTTATCCCATATACAGTCCAAAATGTCTATGTGAGTAAATCTTAAGGGGCAATCTTAACATTTGAGAAACTAAAATAAAACTTTTTTTTATACAACGATATTGCAGGTGAAGATTTGAGCTAAACCACACATTCAGGATTATTTGGTATTAAATTCGGTATTCATTGTGCGAAATAACATTAAATCGTAAACATAAATGAATTAACAAAAAAATATGAAAAGGATCAAAAGAGTACCGCAACTCCAGCCCCGGCCGGCTGGCCCCCACTCCATCCTCATCCGGGTCGCCACACACACACACTCTCTCTAAGAAAACATGTGTAAAGATTGTAACTGATTTAGCAGAACAAAAAAAGAAAGTATCAGTTTCTTATTCTTTCTCATTGTTGACAATTTATACAAACTGATATTTTTTTTTTTTGTGAAAAGAAAAACCGGATCAACCAGAGATCATTTAAAGTAGGGGTGCTGTTAGTGTAAAATTGACAATTCCTGACAAAACGACTGAGTTTATAATGTCTTAGACTAGTGCATGTATTCCGTTGTAATTATTTAAGTCTATGTTTGCTTCTCGTGCTCTCGATCACAAGAATGTCAAGTATTTCAAAGACATTCATTCTGGTAAGCTCATCGTGCATATGCACTCATATAGATTAGCCTTATTTTAATTAATATTAGTTTTTGGTTTGAATTGGTTTGGGGCTTAACTTTTTAAATAAACCAAAATGTTTTTTTTTTGTTGCCGTGGGCTGCTATGTTTATTAAGATTAAATTTGCTTTTAGTTAACATGATAATTCACTAATGCATTATATCTTTTTTGCTTTTAAAACGTGGTTTTATTCCAATTGATCTTTAATAGTTATCACTTGCACTTATCTCATTACTTGTTTTATAAGCTTTATCTGATCTCCTTGAAAAAACCTACGTTTTTATCTTGTTTGTTTTGGATGCTTATCCTTATATTCTTTTTACCTGCACAAAAAAAACTCTAGCACAACCGTATATATTTAAGTCTTATGTGAGGTTTTTCGGGTTGCTGCTTTTTTGCTGTATCACACACATTTGCACAAGAGGAGTCTTTTGTTTTGAGAGATATTAATGCCATTAGGTTTTTACAAGTCATAATCATCTAATCTTTGTTTCTCTCATGTGCTGCATACATTAGAATAGATTTTGGTTTTGGGCAGCTGCTATTTGTTTTTAAAAGAGTTAACATGCATTACAGTTTATCGATCAATTTTTACAAAAGATTTTTGTGATGAATTTGGAACAAAATGTCAATTTGCCTTTTATATTGTTAAGTGTTATCTTTGAGAGCGAAATTGATAGCATCCGTGAGCACATAGAGGGTGTTGTTCAAAGTAATTTTAATAGAGAAAAATCAGTTTGCTTTCATGGTTTTAGAAGATTAATTTTTATTGCTGATTTTTCGTTGTGCATCAACTAGAAATCAATTATGAAAATGTGCCTTATGAGTTTCGTAATTGGTTGATTTTCAAAAATCATTTCTTTCCATACATTATGCATGATCGCGTTAGTATGTTGCAAAGTTCGAGGCAAAGGTGATTGACGTCCACGTTAGTGTAGTGCCACTTCCACTTGAAGACTGAAGAGAGATCGAGTAGCAAAGCGTGGAGACAAAACTGCCTACTAGTATGTGTGTTTAGTTGATGAGTTTTGTAAGTCTTTCTGTACTCATTTCTCTTAGTGGTTGTTCTGGCTTGGGAGCCCGACGATTTTTCCAATGATGGGTTTTGCCTCGTTAAATCCTACATCCTGTGTGCACATTTTATTTATCTTTTTAATTGCATATGTGTAGGTTAGTTTGGTATGTGATGTGGATGTGGAAATTAAATTGAAAATTGAAATAGACATTGAATTAAGTTGGAACTTATCCACCCCTCCTCTAGGTTAGATTATTACCATCCTAGAACTTTCAGGTGCAACTCGGGACGGTTACATACATTCTAGTAACTTCTAACTTTATTCAACCAACTGCCTTGAATGCAACGCCTTCTCAATTTTCCGGAGCGACCTCCTGCTCGGGCTGATGTTCCAAAAGGTTCCAGATATCATCTTGGTCAACCAAATTATAATCCAACATTCCTAATTCGGGTTTAGGTTGGGTTCAGGGTCATGCAGGTTTATTCGAGTTCAAGTTTAAATTAGTTTCGGGTTTACTCGGGTTAGGTTCGAGTTTGCCCAATCTTTGATCACAATATTTTATAAGATAAATCTCAAATTTTGAACCAAATAACGTCAAAACTATTTAAAATTTAATTTTACACATCATTATCATCTATACAAAAGATAAACTAAATACCGCGTGACACATTTCTAAAGTTTCAACCATGCAAAGTTGAAAATAAATTACAAGACAATACTAACGTATTAACTAAAAGAAACGTAAAAGCAACACTAACATTCATTGTTCAAATGAAAACCAAACAACAAACTTCAAATATAGCCTTTCAAAACATGTACCTAACTTATATAATATAAAGTGGGGTGGGTAATATGTGCATGAGTAATTTGGGCTAGAAATTGGATTTGGGTTAATATAGACGGGTAAAGCATCAACTCAACCCAACCCAATAAATAATCGGGTTGAGGTCGGGTTGGGTTTGGGCGGATTTTTACTTCATTCTAACCAGCTCGATTGGGTTTCAAATCAAATTGGGCATGAACAGATTCGAGTTGATCCAATCCAAGTTGCACCTCTAATTTAAAGATCCTTATAGCAGTCAATCCCTACCACAAGGATCCTTAAAGCCAATAGTTTAACACAGACCAAAACATGGCATCTTGTTCTGTTCTTCAAAACCCCAACCTTTGTCAAAATTTAAAACCGTAAACCTTCTCAGCTACGAGTTTTTATCGTTTATAACTAAAATTTAATTAACAAATTGATAAATGTCAGTTTTTATAAAAAATTTCATATATAACCAAAAACCTACTTGAATACAGGCAACTACCCTCAAAATTAAATCCTAATTACACCTAAAAGCCAAAACCTAGTTATGCGTCCTTGATGATTGATGAGGCAAACAGGGATCAGTTGCGGACATCGTCGAACAATCAGAGTACCATATGTATGTCAGCTGCACCATTGGTCTATTGCAAAACTGGAAACACATTCTATTTGAAAAACAAATTAATATATTTGAATTTATTGGAACCATGGAAACAACCATTAAATTGATCCAAAACTAGGAAGAAAATATAAGAATAGGGATGTGCTGATCGTAAAAACCTTTATCCGTATCCCTTGTTCCCATGGCGTTCAAGTTGCATTTTTTGCTGATGGAAAAAACCTAAAATAAAAACCTTCCTCTGCATCCCTTGTTTACATAAGAATATGCAGAGTTTATAGTTTTGTGAAATTTTCATCGTGGTCTTAGTTGTAGGTTTTCCAATTCCGACAATTTGATTATCTCAATCTCCATCATCAAGCTCCTCTTTCTACTTTTTCGGATTGGATATGGTCCATATGGAAATAATTAAACCAAGAAAGAACGGAAAAAGCTCTTCTCCTCTTTAATGATTGAAAGATTTGTTAAAAAATGATATTTATGAATTTAAGGGTTAAATTTTGGCCAGAAATGATAAATTCTCCTCAGCTACAGATTAACCAAACCTGATTTGAATTCCGATAGTTGAATTAAGGAAGAAGCCACTTGTTCCTTGTTACGATATGAGTTTATTTCTCCACCTCACACAGAGGCAATGAAAGAGGTTGTATGTTTCGATCACTATTCTTCCCCAAGAGAGGTTAAAGCAACTTGCTCTTTGTTATGATGATGATGATCATAAGCTATCTTAGTTTAATCGTTGTCTCCTGCTGCAAAAAGTTGAGTCTTAATTAATAATGGGGTTCCATCTCTCACAACTCTGCTTTTCTCACGGTACGTAAGTTGGTTTTCTAGTTAATTTATGAGTGTTGTTATTGACACTTTAAAAAGTTTTTATAAACTCCTCTTAAGTGTATTTTCTTTCATATATTCATGAATGCAATCAATAATTTAAATTATGGGGTTCCATCCCTAAATCATTTAAATTAATAATGGAGTTCCATTCCTAATTCATTTAAATTATATATTATAAATTCTGATTAAGAAATTATATATTATAAATATGCCAACTGAGTGCATGTCTAATTCTTTGAAACTAAATTTGTCATTTGAGAAAACCTTTTTGATAAAATAGGTAAATTTTGGATGAAATTTTAATCGAAAGGGTTTTGTGAAAATAATTTAAAACCTTAGGGGGGTGTTTCGAAACCTCAGGGCACCGAAACCTCAAGGGGTCGTAAATAACTTGTTTAATTTCTCGACATTCTTGAGTATCTTTATTATCTCTAGGTGGGTGTAAAAGAAACAAATGATGAGTTCAAACAAAATTTCTTTTTGTGTTTTATTTAATTTTAAGTTTTGAGGGTGTTTGGGTCAATTTAAATAAATTTTTTGCTATATTTGAAAGTTTTTAGAGTAATTGACATATGCCATTTAGTATTCATCTTCACTTGTAAGTAAGAAGTTTTAAGTTAGAATCTTTTGGATGACGAGTTTGAAACTAATTTATTCCTCTACCTCTTAATATAATATATCATTCTATAAAACAAAAGAATTGACATACATGAATTTAGCGGATACAATTTTACTATTTATACTATATATTAAGAGAACTCTCTATGTCTGACAAAATAAAAAAAACCCTCTCTGTCAACCATAAAAATGTAAAATGACAAATATACCATTTTTGTGTTAGTTGAGTTTCATACATAATTAAGGATAATACTGTAATTTCAACTAATTCACTTTCTCCCTCTCACTCCTATTTTTTCTCTCTTATTTTATTTTATTTTTTCCATAACTTCCATCATCACAGATTGCATGGATTGAAATTACTAGTAAACCATAAAAAATAAAAAACCCAACTAGATAGAACCTATCTACTATTTCAGTTACAAAAAATTCTGCCACAAAATTACAACCTTGAAAAACGAGATTAATTTCCAGCCACTGCATGCTCTGCGTTTGAAACGTTCCATTTTAATGGAGGAGCTTTACACGAGGCAATGGGAGGGTCTGCATGGTTTACACCTAATCAAGACAACCAAACTCACATGTGATACATGCATCTGCTTCAGTTCTCTCTGTTCTTCCCTTCCCTATAAATCTTGAACCAATTCGCTCTTGTTATCATCAGCTAGCAAACTTTGAGTTCCAAAAGTTAAGAGTGTCTTAGTGTAGTGATGGAGTTCCGTCTCTCAAAAATGCTTGCTTTTCTCACCGTAAGTATAAGCTAGCTCCATCTCTAGTTAATTCATTTGGATTATCCTTTTATATGATTTTTTTTTAGTTCAATCTCTGCATTCTAATATGTGTACTAATTTCGTTGTTTTCTTAATTAATGATGGTTCAACTTCATCTGTTGCAGCTGACCACACTGGTGGCAATGGCAAATCATGCTGCTGCTGTACGGCAGCCATTGCCTCAACTTTCCTACTGGAACTTCGTCCTGCCAAACACACCAATCCCTAAAGCTTTCCGTGAACTTATCCATCCTGGAGGTTTGTGTGTGTGTAAATTAACATGTATGCATATGTGTAGTCCCTCACGTGTATTTTGCTGCGTTAATTGAGTTTATGCTGCTAAATCTGCAGACTTAGTATCCAAGAGCTTTCTCCGTCCTGCTGGCACTGAGAATCAACTTGACAAAGCCACTGATGCTCTTGGCCCTTGTGCTGGTTTAGTCCTCATGGAGAAGGACTTGCGCCCTGGAAAAACAGTGAAATATGGCTTCCCCAAAGATACAACTAGCAAATCATCACGTTTCGTGTCCCGCCCAACCGCAGAGTCGATCCCCTTCTCATCAAACAAAATGGAAGAAATTCTCAAACGATTTTCGCTGAGGCCGCAATCCGCAGAAGCCAATACAATCAAGGAAACCATTGATTATTGCGAAATGCCGGCCATGAAAGGAGAAGAAAGATATTGTGCCACCTCTCTGGAGTCACTGGTTGACTTCGCCACCTCCGAGCTCGGAACAAACATCCGAACAATGTCGACGGAGGTGGAAAGAGGAGCCGCCAATGATGTGGAGCAGACTTACACAATAACCGATGGAGTGAAGGTGCTGGCCGAGGACAAAGTCGTTACGTGCCATAAGATGAGCTATCCATTTGCTGTGTTCTTGTGCCATGCCATAGAAAAGACAAGGGCCTATATGGTGCCTATGGAAGGTGCTGATGGGACCAAGGCTAATGCAGTGATTATTTGCCATCGAGACACATCTAAATTTGCACCAAACAATTGGGGCTTGTCACAGCTCCATCTTAAACCAGGAGAAGGTCCCCTCTGCCATCTTCTTTCCGACGGACATCTTACCTGGCTTAGAGAAAAAAACCTAAATGATCAATACATCGTTTCAGTCGCCTAATCGTCGCCTAATCGTCGTACTGTTAACGACGATCGGGCAGCTGAGAGAGAAATATGAACCGGGTACTTGTATCTGCTCCATGAAAATAAATAAAGGAATGCCTTGAGAATGGGCTAGTTGTTAGTCAATGATGGATGCATTTGATAGTTTTTTTTTTCCACCATTCGTCCTATTTTCTCGTTTAATGAAAAATGTCTGCAAAGAAGCAAAACACGAAACTGATTGAAGAAATTAAATATGGCAACAAACAGCACAAACAATTGAAAGTAACTTAACAACAGTTACAGAAAAGTTGATTTTTAAATTGTGTTCAACGTTGGCCTTATTTTGTTAAATCATAATATGAACGAGAAAATATTTGTCAAATCATAATATGAACGAGAAAACGAGTGTTACACAGCTCGTTGGGGAAGTGTTTTTTAAATGATTGAAAGCGCATTTAGAGAAAATGTTATTGAAACAAATCTTTAGTAAAAATGCAAGTTAATCTTGAAAGAACACTTGAAGTGTTTCATGCAAAAAGCACCAATTAACACTTAAATGCTTTTTACAAGAAGTACATAACTAGTGCTTTTTGCAGGAAGCACTTCAAGTGCTTTTGGAATACAAAAATATTTTGTATAAAAACGTTTTCAGTCATTTAAAAGCACTTCCCAAACCAGTCTATAATTGGAAGAAGTTAAATAAAATTAATAAATTAAAATATTTAATGGGAGACATTGAATAAAATACATATTAAATATTAAAATAAAAATAAAATGTGAATTTGAATTAAAGTACACATCAAAGAACTATAATGAATATGTATGTAATCTAATACCAGATTTTAATTTAAATTTCAATCTTTTTTAAAAATTAAAGTTCAAAAACCCCTTTATTTATTCATGTCCGGCCCATTATTCTTCTTTTGAAAAATATATAAGTTACATAAACAAAATTTGGAAAAAAAATATCCAGACCGAGTGATTTCATCTATCATATCAGAAGAAGCCAGCTAGCTAGTATTTCCTGCATGCCAACTCCTTCTCCTTCAGAACATCGATCAGCAAGATCTTTCTCACCCTCAACTCCTTCAATTAAATCAGCCACTGCATGCTCTGCGTTTGTAACGTCCATCTAATTAGTGGAAGGGGCTGCATGTGTTACAACTAGGGCACGTTTACGTAACCTTAATCAAAATTGGAGGAATTGAATTGATGAGGAATTGAATTGAGGAGAATCAAAATCCAGATTTGAATAAAAACTGTTTACTAAAATGTTTTGGAATGGGAATAGAAATGGTACTGATTCCATAAAACTGTTTACTAATTCAGCAGAATCGGAATAGAAACCAGTATGATTACTAAAATGCCCTTGTCCCAAGTTAAATATTTTATATGCTTGTTTTTTTTTAATACAATTTGGTAGAATTTCATAAATTTAAACATTTACTTACTTCAATATGTGCAATAGACCCTAACCAAAAAAAAAAAAATCCTAATATCATATTTAACCATTTTCCCCCGATCTTAATATCCCCCTCCCCTTCCATTTCCTCATCAACCTGTACCAGTCCCAAACCCCAATCCCTTGCCACCTCCATCACAGCCCTCCCCATCTTGCACACAGATCCCGCTCTCTCTCTCTGCAAATCGTCGGCGATGCAAGCACCAGAGCTTCAATATATCTCAGATGACAAGTCGACGAGTCGACATCTAAGTTCATGGGTTCTTTAAAGTCGACAAGTCGGCGGCTAACAATCAACAAGAACATACTCTTCCGTTGGGAATTGCTGGGATTGGAGACAGATTGTGCTGCAGATTGTTAGAAATTGTAAGGGGTATTTTGGAGTTTGCATAAAAATATGGGGGTATTATTGGTACAAAAGTTGGATTCCTGATGGAGCCATTTCCAGGAATCCAAATACCTCCTGTCACCCAAGAATCCAACTCCGGACATTTCAGGAATTGGATCCCTGATTTTACGTGGGTCCCACCATCCCTCTGATAGGTAAATTCATATTAGATACCAAATTGGGTATAGCTTTTAAGGAAAAATACCAAGTCTAATTAAATATTTTATGATAAGCCACAAACTTTATTGCAAGTGATCCTATGACTAAATAAAAGATATGAGAGATTATCATATTGTCCTCAAGTTTATTTCTTTCAGAATTTTATAAGGCCTTTAGAGCTCGGGGTTAACTTTAAAGGTTTAGGGTTTTAAAAGGTCGGTCAAGGTTTGGGGTTAATCATTTTGGGTTTAGGGTTTTAGAATGTCCTTGGGAGGAGCTTAGGGATTAGGGTGTAGGTCTCGGGTTTTGGGCGAAGCCCAAAATCCGGGAACTAGACCCTACGCCCTAAGCGATTAAAGTAATAAAAAAAATTTTCTTCTAAAACAATTCATACTCATGCTTGTTAGTTACAATTCATTGGGAAAGTTAATGGCTATAACTTTGTGATGGTAGGGTTGGACATTATTGTCATTTTACCTAGCAAATTAGTTTGACTTTTCAACTAGTACCTAAACTAAAACTATGGTATTTTAATTTAAAGTTATTTTGAATTTGATATTTAAACTAAAAACTCCCTTTTCTGATTCCTAAAATTTTGGTAAACACTTGAATGACTAGAAATATGTGCAATTCTGTTTCCCACCATTTCATTCCCCTTTAGTAAACATGCCCTAAGGTTGAAGCAACTTGCTCATTGCTAATCACCGTTTTAATGAAATTTTAATCTTATTCAAGGATTAAAATTAGAAACCACTTGTAATTTTACTGATATACAGACTAATTTCACAATAGTAATTGACATGCATGTACATATCTGAGCAATTTTATTTTAATTAGCTACTATATATTATTATTATTATTACTAGGGCTTTCCACGTTTAAGCCTCTAATTAATAACATAAAAACACTTCAAACTCAATACTTTTGAGAAAAACTCAATTACTTTGTAACAGTAACACCAAATAAATTTTACAACTAAGAATCAACTAGAGCATGTCATGTGGATAGCTAGATGAGAGTTTTTTTTCCCTCCAATTGAGCTCTTAAAGTGGTTTTCTGTGAACTTATAGTTGTCCGGATGTTTTTTTTTTTCTAACTTACTTTTATTTTACTATCCCTCACTTTGTGCATGCATTAATTTATGTTGAGGCTCTGCTTCTGGCCAATTTCCCTTTTATGGTGATGATGATGCATGCTACTCCACTTCTCTTTCGGGATGATGATGCTGCTATCAATCATCATCATGATCAACTCGTTAGAGAGCCACCCCGACGACTTGCCTTCTTTGAGAAGGACGTACATCCTGGCAAAACAATGAAATATAGCTTTAGCTCAGCTGGAGATTCAAGATGGTAATCAGGAAGTGCTTGATTCTTGAATGTTGAACTGGATTGGAACTTAAAACAATAGCAGACTGATTGTCAGTGTAGAATAGGAGGGGAAGGCAACATTTCATGAACATCCTCAAAATAAGCCTTATCCAAGCAATATCTGCTGTTGTATGTGCCAATGCCTTATACTTCTGCCTCAGTTGAACTTCTAAAGACAGAATCCCATTGAAACCCAACCGACATTCTCGTCTTTAAGAAAATGGAAGCTTTCTTATATGTGTGCATGGTTGATACAACTCTTTATTATCAGCTTAGTGGTTAGGTAGAAGACCCGACGGGCAGGACAGATTCAACTCATGTAGGTTTTAATTTAGTTTGAAACCCAGCCAACCTTCTCGTCTTTAAGAAAATGGCAGGCGGTTGTTCATGACTTAACTTTGAGCTCTTTGAAGGCATAATGGTTAGATTCCATTCAGACTGTAGCTTTCGTCCCGTCAGCGCCTTCCAGTGGCACCATGTAAGTCCTTGTTTTTTCAATTGTATGGCAGTAGAAGACAACATACTCATATTAGCTTATGACACAATAAGTTTGTTGGTTGACAGCTTCTTCACTCCGGTGAAGAAGAGGCAAGCAACAAACTGATTGCGTGTCATAAGCTGATCTATGCGCGCGTATGCCGCCTTCTACTGCCATACAATACAATTGAAAACACAAGCGCTTACATTGAATCTGTCCGTGTCTTCTACCTGACCTAATAGCGGATAATAAAGAGTTGTATCAGCCATATATATAAAACCTACATGGCTTATATACGAAAGCTAAAGTCGTATCAGCCACACGTATACATTGTGCCTTCACAGACCCCAGTTAATTTCACTTATAATCGCTCCAGGATTTCTGGCAGTTTGCTGGATGAGAAGGGAATTGATTCTGGAGAGAAGGAACCCCATTACTGGATGAAAGCAAGAAAACTTAGAGTGCTATGATAAACAGTACTCAAATGGGTTCAATTTATAGTAGAAATTCGGTTTCATTGGAGTAGGTCAAAACATGATCTTTTCTTTTCCTTTATTTAGAAATCCTCTCTTTGCATGACTATGGTTTTTTACGCAAACACGGATCAAAATAAGAATTCATGAAATTTGCATTTACTTGTTCAGTTATTCACTTACAAATTAAACGTTTTAACATCTTTTGGAAGTTCAACACTTTGAGTGGGAATGCAAAGACAAATCCAAAGAGGCCTGAAATCCCCACAAGCACAATTGCAACACCACCTAAACAATCTTCTGTACCCAAAATAATCCCTTAAAAAATTCTCCACAGTTTTAACAGAATCCAGTGTATCCATAGTGTCCCCAAATTGTGAACAAATCAATCCATACAAAGGTCCATTACACAGGACACACACAATAGAACCATCTCCACCATATTGGAATTCTCTGTCACAAACAATCAACAAAATTGTGTACAAACTGAAATTGATGCCAAACAAAAAATTTATAATTTTTATGTTTTTCTATTGTTTTTATATGAAAAAAAGTCATCTGAGCTAGAGTCGTAGTTTAGAGTCATTATATTCTAGATAAGTGAACGACATAGACACCACAAGAGCATTATATATACCTGTCTTTGGAAATCATAATTTTCTCTCGTTTGAAGTCCATGATTCTATTAATTTCCTGTGTTTTATTTTATTATTTTTTTAAGATCTTGTATATTTTATTTCTAGCCTTCCACCATGAATCCCCCACCTATATTAAGTTGTTGTCCCGGTTTTGAAGAGAAAATGAAGGGGTTGTGAAAAATTAATTTTTCTATCCAAGTCTATCACGTTTCCCTACTCATAAAATTAAATTGGTATTGATGCCATTATTTATTCTACTTATTTGATCAATGCAATTAGCATATACGTTTGGTTTCTTATTCCTCATGTGCTAATCTTAATATGATCATATTTATTTTACACTATATTGTGTATTATGATGATACAAGAGATAAGGACTCGAAGTTCCTTGACGCCTTAATTCGGACCTCAGTTCATCAATCAATTATATCTGAAGATGAGTGAGGGACTTGCACTCCCATGTGATAATGAGTTTTTATATACAAGATTAGGTACTGAAGTCTCTCATCACATAATGAGAACCGGATCGTAGTCTATTGAATCATCAATTTTTATCTCATGATGATAGGAGGGCATGCAACCCTATACAATATGAATTTAAAGTTCATAATCAAGCAATTTGAAGCATATCGCTCGTTGCGTCCATAACCTAAATGGGTATGTGAATGTGTCGAACTTAGTGATACACCACACCTTGAGTTTTTTTTTTTTTTGACACCAATAAGAAACTATTTTTTTTTTTACACCAATAAGAAACTATTTTGTCTCGTAACTAGGAATAAAATTGTACATCCTAAAGAACAAATTATTATATTAAAACATGAACCTATAGTTTTTTTATTTTACATAATTAAGGGCATGGAGTTCCTCAGTTTTAATTACATAAACAACCCAAACCAAATTTTTGGTGGATGTCTCTGGCATTGAGCATTGCTATGCCGTAGTACAACATATTTGGTGTATTTTGACCAAATTTTTAATTAAAGACAAATAAAAAAAATGGTTGAGACAAATTGACAATTCTCCCATAAATTTGAATTCGGTGGATATCACCCACTTTGAGATTGCAGACTTATTCTATGATACAGATGGGAAATCATTTAATCCCATTATTACGTGGTTGAGTTTCATCTCCTACCTCGGACTTACCAAGAAACTATTAGTTGAGTTATCTCCCAATCACTAGTATAAAAAGGTACTGGGGCGACAAAACAAATTTCGTCGCCCAAAGTCACCTTTCGTCGCCTAAAGGTTTGGGCGACCAATAATTCGTCGCCCCAAATTCGTCGCTCAAAGTCCGTGGACCAAGCATTTGGGCGACGAAAGAAATACATTCGTCGCCCAATTCACATTCGCACGACGATTTCAGGCAACAAATATATTTTGTCGGGCAAAATATTAGGCGACGAAATTGTTTCGTCGCCCTAAGTTATTGTTACACTTTAAGCGATGAACATCTTTCGTCGCCCTAAGGTTTAGGCGACACATTAGGTGACGAAAATATTTTGTTGCCCTAAGTTATTGTTACACTTTAAGCAACGAAAAGTTTTCGTCGCCCTAAGGTTTAGGCGACGGTGGTTTTTTCGTTGCCCAAAATATTTAATTTTTTAATTTTTTAATCTTTTAATTTTTTTTAAATTTTTTTAAAGTAATTGGTATTTAAAAGACAATACAATATAATAAACAATGTAAAAAAAACAAATTAGATTATATAAAGAAATGTACGTACAAAATATTTAATAATAAAAATAAATTAAAATCCTAAAACGAATTAACTAGTGAGGGGGCTGGGAATCGGATGATGGCATATTCAATGGAATGCTGGACAACTGGAGGGCGTGTAAGATTTGGCTCATCCGAGCGTCCTAAGCTGCGAGCTGGCTTTCCTAAGACGCGAAACGGCTTTCCTGAGACGCGAGCTTCTGTTCCAGGTCTTGAACTTGTGCCTTCAACGAGGTGACCTCTTCCGAATTGTTGTTAGAAGATGAGGCACCCATCTCACAGAGTTGCGCTTTCCCCATCCCTCGGTAAACCCTACCAGGCCTACGACCAAAGGTCTAGGCTAGCGTCTCCGTTAGTATACGAAGACCAGCATCTTCAGTTGGAGTGACGTCCTCGATAGGGGTCTCGGGGGGAAGCTGCGATGCCACTTCTTCGAGAAGAGCATTGCTCTTCTCCACCATAGTGGCCTATAATAAGAAAATATATATTATTGTTCATAATAATTATAAAAGAAAGAAAAGTAACAGGTAATTAAAGAAACTTACATGGAGCTGCTGAGCCGTCTCATCACCGGGGCGGACATAAACTTCCTTGAACATGTCAATCTCCGGAAACTTTGCACCTTCCTAAAAAAATTTTAAAAAAAAGGTTAAAATTTAAAATTCATAAATATTAAATTATATTAAAATTAAAAAATGTAAAGTAGTTTTACCTGTCGTCGGTCAGCCAGTCTATAGGAAAAGGGCTTCGAACCAGAGTGGTGCAGAAGTATCTTTTTCAACCTATTTAGCGAATTGGCTCGAGAACGTCTATGTTGAACCCAAAATTTGTTAGTGCGTATATTAATTGTTGAGTAAAATGATAAAACAAATGTGTAAACTTACCAAAAAAGTAGGGTCGACAAAATGGTTACATAACCACTCCCAATCATGAGGTCGCTCCAGCAACTCCTTAGGGCACATCCTCGGGCTAAAGCAGTCTCCGCGTCCGGATACAACTTGAAAACTTTGTGGAGGTCGCCCTTCCACTCTTTGTACCGATCTTTGAAGAGCCCCTCTATATAGTCTGTCCGTTTGGCATCAAGGTCCGTAGTATTAAAGTTGACCTGCAAATATAAAACAATATTATTAAAATATACAAAATATTAGACTTAATTAAAAAAAGTAGTAGAAAGTATGGAATACACTCACCGACAGCTCGTGCCACATCGCCGCCTTCGTTTGAGTTGGGACTGATCTCCATGAGTCCCATCACATAGGGCAATGGGCACGCAGTATCACCCCTATCTCAGTGACCAGGGTGCTGTGCTGGTCAGATGTGGAAGAACCATGGTGTTCTTCAGAGAAGGTGATGACGATCTTTTCATTAGTCGCCCGTGTGATTCCTGCAGACTTCAACTGTCTGCAAGGGCCTCGGGTCTTTTTCTTCCCTGCCAAAACAAAGAAGAAATTCTTGGTTAAAACGTCATCTTAAAACTCTACAGAAAATTCAGCAGAACCTCCCCTAAAAGTCTAACATTTCTCATAACCTGCAAACAATAAATCTAACATATCCACATCCACACAATTCCAACATATCGAACATATTCCAACATATCCTTAAATTTCAACATATTTGACAATTCCAACATATTCCAACATATTCCAACACATCCTTAAATTCCAACATATCCAACATATCCAACATATTTGACAATTCCAACTATCCTTAAATTTGGCAATTCCAACATCCACATCCACACAACATTTCCAACATATTTGACAATCGTAGCAAATGTTTGAACATGCAATCAAGAAATGAACTAGACGGTATTAAACAATCGAACAAAAATGAAAAAGATTAGGAGTAAGGGTATATTACCTGTCTGCGAGCCCTCACCGTCGACTGTGGAACTCCTACGTGCCTGAGGGCCTTTGTCCTCGAGACGTTGTCGCCGGTGAGCCTGACGAGCACTCACTACAGGAAACGTCACCGAGGCAGTGGATGAGATAGGCAACTCGGAGACATCCTAAGCGTCCGACTATGATGGAGCTGAACAAGGACTAGAGCGGCGGCGTGTAGAAATCAAACCCGACATCTGTAAATTCAGCCAGTTACAAATTGTTAAATAAAATGACATATGCATATTAAATAAATTGTAAATAAACATTGAATGTAATTACAATACAACTTCTATCAAAGACAACAAAATCATACAATCCTAGAATGTTATACAATCAATCTAAAGCAAATAAAGTTCATTTCTCTGCAAAATGTTTATACACACTAAAAAGAAACGAAATGCATATTCGAAACTTTCTCTGCAAAATGATATAATCAAACAACAGATCTCTAGTCACTTGTAATTATCATTATCATTTTGTAGAGAAAAACATGTTGAATATTCTAGATCTCTTTTCCACCAACTCTAGATTCGGGGCTTGACAAGAATACATAACAAAAATTGTTTGTTTGCACGGTTCTCTCTAGACCATTTTAATTTTGCATTCGCATTCATTAAAATTGGAAACTGTTGATATTGACCAATGGGAAAGGATTTAGAAATATTTGGTACTATGTTTGGTCCTCATCAGCGTCTTATGTTACTTTGACCATTAAGTTAATCATGTTAAGCAAACAGTTAGCTGCATCCAAGTAAAAAAAGCAATGATAAGAAGGCATACAAGGTTTGAAAAAGTGGGCAAACAGAAGTTTGTAAGATCACTCACGATTCAACCGTTTCAATAAAAAAATTTGTTTTCTTTCTGTCCAAGTAGACTAAAGATGTTTAAACATTTCCTGTTATTCGTTTCCTTTCCTTTCCTTTTCTCTACCCTGTTTTCAGTCCATTAAGGATGCCCCTCATGTTATACTGAGGTTTCATAAGTCCCAACTCCTAGTTAAATTTACCCACACAAACAGATATACCATTTGCCAATGGCGTCCTAAGTTCAAATCTCATGGACAACAATAATATTATTGCTTCATAATACATGTTTGTTTTCAATGACATCATTTTATGTATCAAGCCTCAATACTAAAGTAATATATGTTTATATTCGTTGGTATTGTAATTATTCATTACATATTAAGACCATGCATATAAAGAAAATGGATGAACATGCATTAATTAGTACGCTTTTCTTGATACATATTCAGATTGCTCTTAAAAATGAATCCTTTAGAATCATTTTTATCTAGTAAATTAGTGGGAGCATTAATTTGAATTCAGTTTAATTTTTAGGACATTAGTCTCTTACAGTTTTTCAAAATCTTAAGGAATAAATCTGGTATGCTTACAGTATATGCGCAAACAAAGAAATTGTGATTATAGCTTACCAGCCAGAGTATTTGTCTAATTAAGTTAATTTGCTTGTTTGCATCGATTTAGGGCTATACGAGTTTTGAGGAAGCACATAGCCATAATTGAGTTTTAAATTGATTTTGAATCTACGAAACCAGTGGGAGCTCATTGAGTTTTGGTTTGTTTTTTTTTCAGTTTTAAATGTAATTAATAAGGATTTTACAGTTTATCATAACTATTAAAGATTGTTGCTGTGTTAAGTTGCTACGAAAATTTTCCCAGTTTTTTAAGCTTTTAGTTATGTCAGTTTATATATATAATTGCAGCTGTGCTTATTGAGTATTGTTGTAGCAGATATGCAACAATATATAAAGGCTTCTTTAGAAGCATTACAGTTTGACTGTGGTTTCAGTCATTAAGAGGACAAATGCTTAGTGTTATACAGATTGCACTTGTAAGACTAACACTTTGCATTGATTCATTTATATCTTGTTGGAGCTTCATGTGTTTGTTAAATTCATGACAGTATTCTAGGGGATAGTGTTTAATTTATAAATGTGATTCCTTCTGGTTCTTCATGGATATTAACTCATGACAGAAGTTTGTTTATCATGGATTTCCTTGTTTTGATCTCATGGCCATCAAGAGCAATTTTTAATATTCGGCTTTGAGTTTGTTGTATACAAGTGTTGGCTCTAGTGGGAGAATGTAAGACTATATTACAGTTGCACACTTGTATTTAATGTCTCCTGGGGATTAAGGATTGCAGAGATTGATTTCAGTAATACTTGTACGCTAATAACGAGAGTGTATTGCTAGGATTCTATAGCTATAGTAGTCCTGATATGATTAGTAAACCCAATCAGATATGATTACTAAAGTTTAGGTGATAAAGTTTTGTTCGAGTAGAATTACATGATGGGGAGTTCCCTACTTGGATTCCACCTCTTTTACTATATAACAAGGGTCCTTGCTCTCACACTCGATACACAGATGATAACCCCTCCACCTCTGTATACTTGTTGCTCTCTCACAAATTCAAATTATCAAACTTTAACTACATTAAGGAAAAAATAAGAATTCAATCGAAACGAAATGCCAATTCAAACGAAATGCGTTTTAATCATCCAAATCTTATGAACCACTGGGCACAATTCACACACTGGATGAATGTAAACTTATGAACCACTGAGCACAAATCATAGACTAAATGAATGTATGAACCACTGAGCACAAATCATAGACCCAATGAATGTACATATGAACCACTAGGCACAAATCTATGAATGTAAACTTACGAAATTTGAACAAAGTTTACCTTCTTCTTCGTTATCGAGCTTGAATCAAACCAGACACCAAACACTTCAATTCTCTTGTTGTAACCCTGAAGCCCTAACTAATTGGGAGATTCTTCTTCCCCTTCGCAATTCCTACACAAATCGAATAAATTGTACCCTAACCTAGAAAACCTAAGTAGTTGGGATGGTGGCCCTTCGCTGGATTCGTTGCAGCTGGAGGAAGAAGGAGGGACTGAGTTGTTGCAGCTGGAGGAAGAAGGGAGAAGAAAGAAATAAAAAAAGGCACAGGCTGAATAAACCCAAAGCCCTTTGGGCGACGAAATAAGTTTGTTGCCCAAAATTTCATAAAAAATTTCAAAATGAGCCAAAAATTTTGGCAGCTGGAGCAGATTTTAGGGTTTAGGCGACGAAATGGATTCGTCGCTCAAAATTTGTAAGTTTTGAGCGACGAAGAATTCGTCGCTCAAAACCACTTCAGGCGACGAACCAGCTTTTAGTCGCCTAAAGCTAATAAATTTACCCCACCGTTGTTATTCTGATCTCCTAAATAATGACTTATTCATTTCGTATTGAAGTAATGTTAGTACATAATGATCTTGAAGAAAAGGTCTACATATTCAACGGTTCAGATTTAAAGAAATAAATAGGTATGTCTGATTACAAATTAACAGTAGTTCGAAAAATTAACTTACAGTGGTAAATTCATAATAAGTAATTGAGAAGTGGGAAAAATCTGTAAAAAATACACAAACGCTCGTAACGAAAAGGTGTACAACTTTCATTAAGGTGTCATCTCCAAAAGATGAACACTAGAAACCATGAAGGCTATATTCCTTTTTAACTGTCGATCAACGTTTGCGTTTACACTCCGTTATTATATCCGTAGTTTTTTTTTCATCCCGATTCTTTTTTGAAAACATGATCTTTTACTGAATACAATAAGATGAACAGTTCCGATCGTTCATAGAATGTCCCCATATTGACCGTTTATTGAAAAGTGTGGTGATGTTATATAGTTTCTATAAACTTTATAACGTCCTATACAAATTTGACTAAACTGTAAAGATGGGGATATAATATAAACTATCCGAACCGTTCATCTTATTGCATTTAGGAAAAGATCATGTTTTCGAAAAAGAACCGGCATGAAAAAAACAAATTACGAATATAATAACCGAGCGTAAAAGTAAACGTTAATCGACGGTTAAAAAATAATATAGCCTTCATGGTTTCTAGTGTTTGATTTTGGAGATGACACATAAACGAAAGTTGTAGGCCTTCTCATTACGAGCGTTTCAATAATTTTTACAAATTTTTCTTCCTTCTCAATTACTTATTACGAATTTTTCAGTGTAAGTTAATTTTTCGTACAAAGTTTAATTTGTAAACACACATACATACTTATTATTTCTTTAAATCTGAACCGTTGAATATGTAGACCTTTTGTTCAAGATCATTCTGTACAAAAATTACTTCATTTAGACATTAAAAAGTCATTCTTTAGTAGATAAAAAAAAGAACAGTGTAGAGTACATTTCTTAGGTTAAGGCGACGGAAAACTTATTCGTCGCCCAAAACCTAAAAAATTTGCCCCATCAAATAATGCGCGGGTTTTAAAATTATTTTTAAACGTTTGGGTGACGAAAAATTGACTTTGGGCGACAGAATTAACAAATTTTGGACGACGAATAAGTAGTTCGTCGCCTAAGATATATTTGTAATTAAAGAAATTTTTTTTTTTTTAAAGTTGGCCAGGTTTGAAAAGTATTTTTAACCTTGGGCGACGAAAAATTGACTTTGGGCGACGAAATACACATTCTTCCATCTGATTACAAAACAGGTTTTTTTTTTTTGGGTAAATGAAGTAATTAATTTATGTTAATAATTTGACAATCATGCTACAAGTTACAAGTTCAATTTATGTTTCAATGTTTCTTGAAATACAATTGCATCACTTCTGTACTTAGTCTGAATCAGAAATACAATACATAGCATCGTCGTCACTTTCATCATTTTCGCTTGATAGTTCAGATTCGCTGCTTGCATATGAGTCATCATCATCACTATCCTCGGTCTGTGCGGTGTCGTGTGGATTGTATCGTCTCAGATCACCGAGGTCAATTGTAATGGAATCAATCGGTATTTCGATTTCGGGCATTCCAGCTACCTCAAGCGGTTCTTGGATTACATTGGTATCCATAGGTGTTGCCATGCCAAAATCTATCGAAGATGAAAGATGTTGGTCAGCGACGCTATCGTCTTCATTATTATCTCCGTCAGGACTATCATATATGTTTCTATGATGAATTTTTTAAACAACTTTTCAACCATTCCCGGCCTTCGGGTCATCAAGATTTCGCCATAGTTGCTAAAATGTAAGGGTCTTCATCGTACCAACGTGTGTTAGTGTTCACTGATAGTAACCCTTCGTCTCGCTTAATACTCTCGTTTCTGTTTGGATTTGTATCAAACCAATGACACTTAAACAAAATCACTTGACATCGGTCTTTGTAAAGCACTTGTACAACACTTGTTAGTTTGCCATAAAACTCAATATCGGCACTGTCGCCACCACCCGGGACGAAGACCCCACTATTTTGAGTTAACAACTTGTCAGCACGCTGAGCATCCACAAACTTAACGCCGTTGACATGACACCCTAAGTACAATTCAGCGCGAAACGGTCTGACCGCCAAGTTATAGAATTTTTCGGTGTATGACGGCAAATTCTCTTCCTTTAGTTTCAACACCTAGTTCTTTACACAAATTTGTAATCTTTTTAGTTCAAGAACATATGAAGACAATGAAGAAAAACCTAAAATGTGATGAAACCAAAGAGTACAAAACTTACATGTTCGCGCAACCAATGAGGAAACAATGCACGGTGTTTCTCGGCATGCAAATGTGAATGATATACACTGATGATCAACTGTTCATGCTCATCCAGAAGCGGCCTAATCTCGTCACAATTGTTGAGTGTGAACCAATGCGGTACCTCCATGTCCTTTTCAAAAAAGGATTCGCCTCTTGGTGACGAGCCAAACGGACGTGCAATTTGTGCAAACACCAAAAGTTTTCTTTCCTAACACCACCGTCGTTGTTGCGTTGAGGACGATTGAAAGTCGTCTCAACATTAGTTAGATACATTGCGCAAAAAGTGAGCTACTCATATGCGATCCATGCCTCCACAATGGATCCTTCCAGCTTGGCCTTGTTGAGCACAAATTTTTTAAACTCCCCAAGAAGCCTGCAAAATCGAAAAGCTATGGTTGTAATTATTAAACATCTATAAAATGATGAAGAATCATACAAAGGCCATGGGTCTACGTTACCTTTCTATTAGATACATCCACCGATAGTTGACTGGTCCATCAAGCAATGCCTCATCCGCCAAATATATCATCACATGAATCATACTAGTAAAAAAAGCTGGCGGAAAAATTTGCTCGAACTTGCAAAGGATGTGTACAATGTCATCTCCGCACTTTTTTACATCTAACACACGCAACGACCTTGCAGTCAACTGTGCAAAAAATCTGGACAACTTCACTATCGGGTTAACCATATCAGAAGGTAACAGACTTCGAATACCAATCGGGAGAAGGCGTTGGATTAGCACATGACAATCATGGCTCTTTAATCCCGAAAATCGATTTGTGTCCACGTTCATGCAACGCGAGATATTCGAAGCATACCCATCTGGAAATTGTACGAAAGAAACTTGAAAAATTGTTTCTTCCCCTCCGGTTTCACAGTGAAAAACGGATTACCCTTTCTGAGTACACCGCTAAATTTCTTCATCCACAAGGGTCGCCTTATGCCCATTCATTCCAAATCTAGCCGAGCTTTTATCGTGTCCTTCGATTTCCCCTCAATGTCTAGAATTGTCCCCACCAATGTATCACATACATTCTTCTCAATATGCATCACATCGAGGTTATGTCTAAGCTTTAACTTGGACCAGTATGGGAGTTCAAACAAAATACTCTTATGCGTCCAATTATGATGCGAAGCTGGTCTGGGCCCAGTAACACATTTGCCATATGGACCAAATTCTAAACTGTTCAACTTAGCCAGAATGTCATCTCTCGACCATTCTCTGGGTCTGAAGCGAGCCTCTGTATTGCCATCAAAAGATGTATCGTTCGTACACCACTCGTGATCCCACAACAACCATCTATGATGCCCATATAACAAACCTTTCCAGCGTGCCAAGCAGATGTTACGTCCTTCTTACAGACTGGGCATGCCATATAACCTTTCGTACTCCAACCGGAAATCATTGCATAAGCGGGGAAATCATGTATCGTCCACATCACTGCCGCTCGCAAGGTGAACATCTTCCCAGTGGACTTATCAAATGTACGCACACTGTTTTCCCATAAATTCTTTAACTCATCAACCAACGGCCGCAAATAGACATCGATGGACTTTCCTGGATCTTCGGTGATTAATAGACTCATCATCGTAAATTCCTTTTTCATGCATTTCCAAGGTGGCAAATTATAAGGAACTACGACGATCAGCCAAGTGATGTGGGTTTGGTTCAGAACTCCGAACGGATTAAATCTGTCGGTGGCAAGTCCTAGTCTGACATTGCGTAGGTCTGCTGCAAATTCAGGGTACATCCGATCGAATTCTTTCCATGCTTGTCCGTCTGCAGGATGCCTCATAACATCATCATCAACCTGTTCTTCCTTATGCCATCTCATGTTGGTTGCAGTGTGCGTCGACATGTACAAGCGCTGCAACCTAGGCGTTAATGGAAGATAACGCAACACTTTTTGTGGAATCTTCGTCGTTCTATTTTTAGGTTTGATTTTATATCTCGGCTCATAACAAACAGGGCATTTATCCAACTCTTTGTTTTCCTTATATAACAATATACAATTATTTACACATGCATGGATTTTTTCATACCCTAAGCCCAGACCGTTCAGCACCTTCTGGGCACTTTTATGATCTTTAGGCAAACAATTGTATTTTGGAAGCATCATCTTCACAATACCCATAAAGTAGTCATAACACCGGTTTGACATACGAAACTTCATCTTGCCTTGCATAAACTCCACAATCACCGTAAGAACCGAAAAGTCTTCGCAACCTGGGTATAATTCTTGCTTGGCATTTTTCAATAGCCTTTCATACTTATCAAATTCTTCCTTGTCCATGGTGGGAGGCACGTCATCCCCCACTTCCTCATTGTCATTGCTCGAGGCGTATGGATAACAGTCATTTACAATACTCATGACTTGGTCATTACCAGATAAATTTCCTTCACCAGTCTCCGCTCGTGACTGGTACGAAGACGAAGTATGATGTAATGGTTCCCCGTGATGATTCCATCTCGTATAGGTCTGCGTCATCCCATTTCTTACCAAATGATGGCGAACATTGTTGAATGTCTCCCACATATGATTGTTACATGACCTACACGGACACTTGATATCAGTTGAACCCCGGTTGTGTCTCATTGCAAAGTCAATAAAATTATCTACTCCTTCCAAATATTCAACAGCACATCTGTTCATATTCTGTATCCACTGTCTGTCCATTTTTCCTGTTACCACATTAAAGAGAGAGAAAGGGGAGCATTAGAACAACTTCAACTATGTCTCGTCACCTTATGCCTCCGGTAAAGGCCCTATCCCATTCGGGAGTCCACATTTGTGTCTCGTAGTTTACGGATCCACCAAGATTAGATTTCGACGTGGGCAAATTTTTGCAACATCTCCCTACAGTTCTCCAAGTGCACAACGTAGATATCAAATACCTACTATGCACTTGAAGAACGTAAGAAGATGTTACCAAAAACCCACGATCGAAACCTAATCCGTGAACCGCAAACTACCACACACAAATGTGCACTCCCAAACTGTCCAAAAATGGGACAATTCAAGAATCAATTGGATCGCAGTCACGCTTTCGCATCCATGCGCGAAATCCAATTAATTCTCAAATGGGAAACTAAGTTTTTGTTCAAAAAATGCATACAAAGTATTAACTTCGTACGTACAACACAAAATAAATTCGTACAAAGTTAATTACTATTAACTTCGTATGTACAACACATCATAAAGTCATTCAACATATAAAAATTATTTGCATACAAAACCATATAAAATAAATTTGTACGTCAACAACATAAAATGATCAAGAAAATACCTTCAAATTGGTGCTCCAACAAAAATCCTATGCAACAAACCTATACAAAATTAATTAATTTATATTAATTATAATTCAAAAATAATAAATAATAAATAATAAAATAATATTAAAAAATAAAAATTACCATTAACGATTCCCGGTGGTGGTGGAGGAGGAGGAGGAGCAGGAAATGGTGGTGGAGGAGGAAATAGAACCTAGCTTGGGGGAGAGAGAGAGAGAGATCTAGAGGGATAGAGTGAGATGGTGAGGGAGATGAGTGAGATAGGGAGAGAGATTTGGAGGGAGAAATCCGAGAGGGAGAGCTTGAGAGGCAAATTTGCAGAATTTTTCTGCAAAAACTGCCTCTCGGGTCGAAGGAAGGGGATTAAAATCTGCTAGGTTTTGGGCAACGAACCTATTCGTCGCCTAAAGTTCTATTTTAGTCGCCTAAAGTCACCACTTTGAGCGACGAACCATTCGTTGCCCAAAAAATTTTAGGCAACAAATTATTTTGTCGCCCAAAAGTTTGGCGCCACATTATCCTTTTGCCGCCACTTTTTCCAACTTTTGAGCGACGAATGTATTTATTCGTCGCCCATTGAAATTTTAAGCGATGAATTCCTTCGTCGCCTAAAGTTCTGTTTAGGCGACGAAATAGGGATTTCGTCGCCCAAAGTGATCTTGCCCGACGAAAAATTCTTCGTCGCCTAAAGTTTTGTCACCCAAGCTGTTTTTTCTACTAGTGAATAGCTTTATTCTTTTATTTTATTATTTTTACCATCAATTAATATTGCTTTCAATTCTATTTATTTTAATTTTATCACATTATTATTTTGTTAGTTTAATTTCTTTTTATCGAATTCCATTTTATTCTCGTTCAATTCATTTTCCAAAGAAGCTCATACATCCTCTTATGAGTTGTATCGCACAATCATAGAAGTAGTGCACGCTTATATTTGTTGAGAAAGTCAACAATCATCCAACATATTTGCCTAGATTAGCAATGTTGATTTGGGCATATATATTAGAATGATTACCTTCCTACTTAGTGTTGATTGTATCAATTAGCTAAATATTTACTTTCTTGCTTTGTATCAATTATGGGAATCAATTATAGGACTCTTTCCTATAAATATTTGTATATTGTAACATTGGATATATTCAATCAAGGAAATATTCAGAAATACTTCAGCTATCAAATTCAATTATATTGTCATGAACTAGAAGTTCATTGATTAAATGATGGCATGATTTTTATGGTCATCCATGATCCACAATGATGTGTCGGATTATTACAAATTTGTATGGACATATTTTGAGGCCTTAATACAGTGCATTGTGCACGTCCTTTCAAGGATATTTGCTCACATTTATAAGCATGCATCCCCTTTCATTGCCTCGTGTGAGCAAAAATGAACTCAATTTCGACACCTAAGCCTAATATATCACATGCCAATCAACACACCTCCTATATATCTCACTTTCTTCACATGCAATGCAAGTCTTTTTTCTCTTTCGATTTAGTTCTCTCAGCTATAGCACGGCACGGATTGCGTTCTCAAATTTGGCTTCGTTCTCAACTGCTTGATGATCACACAGCAATACATACTCTGCGTGGCAGTCAGCATATCGATTGTGCTGTGTAGTTTATTGTTCTTTCTAAATTTAGTTCTTTGTTCAAACTTCTAACCGATGTTATGTTTTCAATTCCATATATAAATCGATTAATTCTCACTTGAATATAGCAAGCCTCATCACTATTTTAACAAAGTGATATAAGATCGACCAGCTATATATGCTTGAACAATTCGTATATAAGAGCTTTTAATTAATTAGGATGCATAATTAACAATATTGAATAATTTCCTTCATTGTATTGGCTTCCACAGCCCCTGGTTTCACTGATAATAGGTCGAGGATTTCTGGCAGTTTTCTCGATGAGAAGGGGATTGATTCAGGAATTTTGCAGCATAAGAAAGTTCCTCTAGTTGAATTTCCGGCTAAGGGATAATTCGTTGTTGTGCCAGGCTGAATATCCTTCCATAAAAAGAAAAGAACTCGGGTTGGATCTTCAAGTGTTAGATTTTCAGCAGCACCTTTTCCGTAAATCTTTGATACTTCGGCTCCATCTTGGTTTTGAAATATAATGCTATTTGCAGCGTCTGCAACTTGGTTTTGAACGATAACACCCCATTTTCCAACAGTAATGAAGTCTGCAGATGTACCAACATAAATGGACAACAAGATATGTCAATCAAACTTTTCATATGATGGTTGTTACTTTTGTGGCTTTACTAACGTCATAAATTTAATCTAAGGTTGTATATACTAACCAGGCTAGACAAGCTGACTGATAGCTTTCGGCATTGGTGTGTTTGGAAGGACAGAGTTCCAGTAAACCTGAGCTGGTAAAGTAAAGCATCATGGCCTCCCACGAGTTTGAACTGCAACATTTGAACTCTCGTAATTAGTAAGAGATAAAAAAAAATGAAATTAGTAAAAAAAATATAAGATCAAGCTATAGTCACAGGGAAGATTCAAAATTGGGCTTATAAGTAAATTGAGCTATTCCCCATATGGCCAATTGATTTATGGTAAAACCTCAACTTTCTTCAAATTACACTGAGAAAAGCAAAGATTCTGGAGTGAAGGAACCCCATTACTGGATGAAGCAAGAAAACTCAGAGAGCGCTAGTTGTATAGGGAAAGTAGGCAGATGGCTTCAATACTCCAATGGCTTCAATATATACTTCAACTTATAGGGAGGGTAAGTAAGGAGTAGGCCAAAACGTAATGTTTTCTTTTCTTTTATTCAGAAGAACTGTACTCTTTGTCTGTTCAGTTTTCACATACAAAACGTTTTCACCTCTTTTGGAAGTTCAACTTTTTGATTGAGTATGCAAATACAAATCCAAAGAGTCTTGAAATTAATCCCAACAAGCACAGTTGCAACACCACCTTAAAAATCTCTTCTGTACCCAAAATAATCCCTTAAAAAATCCTCCCGTTTCACCAGAATCCAGTGTGTCCATAATGTCCCCAAATTGTGAACAATTCTCAATCCATACAGGGACCATGACACTGTCTCATGTTTTCCCACCGGCCAGCTTTATCCGGGCTATCGAACGATCAAATTTTTCGGTGACCTAGCGATCAAATTTTTTCGGTCTCAAGGTCAAGCTTAGTTTCCAACAATGACTTTAAACAAACATGTTAACTAATGAATTTTCTCATAAGTTCTCTAATTTTTAGTATGTATACATGTAAAAAAAAAACAGGGATAATAATTGCATCCCCCAGGGGGATGCACATATCCCCCATTTACGAATAACGTATCTTGCGCATACAAATTTTATAATCGGAACTATTCAATTTCTTAATCATTATTTGAAGATCACTCCTACAAAAAATCATTCGAATAGGAAATTGTTTAATCATCCAAACATATCAAATAAATGAATGATTACTTGTACCTATACCGTTGATTTGTTCTATACATTTGAATGACTAAATTATCTCTAATTCAAATGATTTTTTGTAGGGGTGATCTTCAAAAGAAGATTAAGAAATTGCGGTTCCGATTATGAAATTTGGACGGCGACAATTTAATCAGTAGTATTAAATAATTAAGCTCGCACCATAAACATAATTGAAGGGGAGAATGCAAGTATTATCCAAAAAACAATAAGCACACACAATAAACATAATTGAAGATAAAAAGTTGCACATATTGCTATTTTTTATGTCATTGTTGAACTGTGACTTGAAATTTTCCAACACCAATGACGATGGTTGACGACAATTTCCGGCACTAGTGCTGGTGGATTGTGGGTCTGTGCAATGGGGAAAAAAATATAAATGTTTCTATGCTTATAAATGTCTTTGTGTTGTAAATACTTAATTATGTGGTTCTCCATTTGGAGTCAATGTGTAATATGTAATTAGTTAGTATCATTTCTATGTAAATCCTGTCTATAAATAAGCACTCTAATAAGAAGGAAAGATTACTTGGTTTTTCTCCTCCCAATCTCTCTCTCGTCTCTCTCTATTCTATATTGTTCTCTTTACCTTATACTTTATTTCTAACCCTTTGCACACAAATTGTGGCTTAATGCTTTTTGTTTTTTTTATGTGAAAGCAATGCGTTGGAAATGGCCCTACTATAAATTTCCACCACGAACCACCAAAAACTCAAAAACCGCCCTCATACTCTACACTGTGTGAGGTAAGCGTATCAATTTAACTACGTACCAAATTTGTTGGGATTAATATTTAGTTTAGTATTTTTTTTAAATTTTGTTGTTTGTTCAACCCGCTGTTATGTTTTGAATTCCATCTGATCATGATTTTCTGGATATACATAGACTTATAGTGATTAGATATCCACTGATTTCTTCTATCATAAGAGAAGGAGGCAAACATGGAGCCTAGCTAGCTATCTAGTATTTCCTGCATGCCAACTCCTTCAAAACATCGGCAAGATCTTTCTCACCCTCAACACTCCGAACCCACTTGGCGTTAATCCGCACCCTCTCGATGCTCTGCTTCAAGGTTCTAGTTATCGAGGGGATGCGACGGACTTTGAAGAACTCATCTACTTCCTTAACCTTCTCCATTGAAGCTAACTGCATAGCGAGGAAGGTAATTACACCAAGAAACAAGCCCCCAAATACGAGAACAATTAGAGAGAGAGAGAGAGAGAGAGAACGAACCGGTGAAACAATTTCACTGACAAACGGAGTAATTAGATATCCAGAACACCAGGTCTTTGAGATGTGCTCCCAGTTATCCTGTGTTTCGGACATCATCCGAAAGAAAAAATTACTCGTATTAACAAGAGTGGGGAAAGAAACCAAATCCATGAATGTGGGTACGTACATTTCATAGTATGCTCACTACAAACTAGTGCTATTCATGAGAGTTACCTTCAGCCACGTCCAAGCTGTTTCTCGTCCTTCACTACTAACTGGAGAAAGAACACCGGTGGAAGCATCCTGAAGGCGTACCTATATATATACAGATTGCAATTGATGGGATTAAAGCCAGCACCGTCAATCACAATTGCTTCGAGATACTCTAAATTTTTACTAATTAAGTAAAATTTTAACCTGCAATTAAGAGATATAAATAAAATCAGAAATACCTCAGAAGTCAACAAAAAGTTGAGAACTTCCAGTGTTATGTTCGGATCTGGACAAGATGCTAGTGAACCTACAGGCACAAACAGATATATTATGATTCCGACGAGATAACAAACTCATATGTTGGATCAGCATCCTTAATTGTACAAATTAATCAGTAGTATTACTTAAAATGCGGGATTTCTCCTCGCTTAGATCAGTCTCCCTGTAAACTCTAAGAAGAGATTCATAGCCCCATCTGTTAGACACGCTTACTCTTTGCACTATTGCCACATACGCTGCCTGCAACGCAACAATTAAGAGTTACTAATAATGAACATCTATAGAGAATTAAAAGGTGTTTAAGTAATGGTTCACATCAAAGCAAACCTTTCTTATGTCAGGATGAAGCAGTGGCGTATTTCTGTCATCTAAGAATTCATGAAAACGCCTACTTGCTTCGTTTAATGTCGGGCCATGTCTAAACATGGCAAGGGCAGTCAAAATATCTCCTCTCAACATTGCGTCTAAATGGCTCTCACCGGGTTTAGCCTCCCAGCCAAGCTTCCTGGAAACAAAACCAAATATAAATATATAAATAAACGAAAGGAAAGAAGCAAATATTGTGGATAGTTTGGGAATGTTAAACACTTTGCTCCAGCCCTACTGTCACCACACAAGCTTATCTATCTAGGCAGTATGCACGAACATCCATTCTGTGGATATGCCATGAAAATAATGCTATTGATACATTTCCGACAATATAGACACAGTACCAACTGGACGCCCATTTTTTAATTAAAGAACTGATGTCCTGCATATAGAATTTTTGTCTACCTAGGTACTTGACTAGTTGAAAAAAAAAACAAAGAACAAGCTTACTCTGCAGAGTACAGAAAAAGGCCAACAAACAACTGATTAATAAGATCCAGTAGATCGGGTACAGCATCAGCTGCAATTCTTGCCAGCTTATAAGATATCTATGAAAAGTGAAGACCAGAATTAGACTAAGGCCATAAGTACGGTGACATAAGCACAACGTAAAGGTGATCATTACGGTAATCAAATTTGACAGCACTATATAGTCAAGTTCCTCTCTGTAAGCTCCCAACAAGGTAAGCAATGAAGCAAAAGACTGCTGGCAAGCCGTAGAAAGGGCGAATAAGTCGTCCAATATTCCTGTTGAAGGAAAAGAAATGATGAAAACTAAATACTTCCACTTTCACTATCGAAGAGATAAACAAGAGTGTGCGTGCGCGCGCACGCATAAAAACATGATTTACCATATCTGTCGGTTGCAGACAAATGTTTCTTTTCTATAGCATGTCTAAGTGCAGCTAAAAGTTCCTCATCATATTTCACCCTGTAAAAACCAGTCTGATCCATATTGACTTTTATCCAACTGCATCCCTTCTTTGCTATGGAGCAACCCAAGACTTCCTTTATGTCAAGAGTTTCAGACTTATTTCGTAGCAGGAAACTCTTGCGTGCATCATAGGAGCCACAGCATAGTGTTATTGGCACAATCCATTGACCATCACCTTTGGAACCACTCAAGTAGAATTGTGTCTGCCATTTATTAATCTACTTATTAGATCTTTGTACCATGGAATAAAACCTAATTGATTAAACAGCTTAAAAAAATATTTTAGAGCTCCGAGATGTTCATTCAGAATTTCATCTGATAATCAAACAAGATTTTGAAGGAAGGCAACATAAGGAAAAACCTGATCAAATTCCAATTTCTGATCTTTGACTTTAACAGATATAACAGGGTAACCCTTTTGCTGTGTCCACGAATTCATTAGCTTGTTCACGGGTTCACCCGATCCCTCCTCAAGGGCATCCCATAAATCTTCTGTCTTTGCGTTTGAGGAAGCATGCTTTTTTATGTATGAAGCAAGTGACCTCTGGATGCATGAAAAAATTACAGGCAGTTAACTCTAACTTTCATGAGAAACCTATTTGATAAACAATACGAAGCAGAATACATATGAACAAAATTACTCAAAGAATACTCATTTTTCGGAATACATCCTCTTATAATCCTGCATGCCCAGAAGCCTTAATTTTTGGGAAATTTCCATGACATAAATGTAAAATCTCATAAATAAGACAGTTGCTTGAATCTTCAAGGACAATTGCTAATAAACCAAAGGACCAACCTGGAAGCATTCAGCACCAAGATAGGTTTGTAGCATCCTAATAACGGAAGTTCCTTTATCATAACATATTGCATCAAATATTTCACCAAGCTCCGCAGCATGATTGATCTCCACCTAGCAAAAAAGAAAAAGGAATTAAGCATAATATACCAGAAATACATATATGCTGAAAGGAGAGGTGATACAATTTAAAGCCTGCCATGCAGGTGATCAATGTCCTACGCCACGAATAACAAACTTCGGACAAAGAATAACAAAATCCATGGAAGACTTAGTCCACGTAGAAGTACCTCAATGGCGTGAGATTCTTCAAGCCCATCCAGCTTAAGACCCCCACTAAATTCATAGTGAATAACCTGAGTCCATATTTTCCACTCCGAGAACAAGCTGTCTATAGCTAAATAGCTCACCTAATGACGTCAAAATACTTACTTTAAGTCCAAAAGCATGTAAAATAACAAGTACAACAAATGAAAGAAAGTGATACCCATGATGCAAATGCCTCGTTCAGCCATAAATCCGTCCACCATTCCATCGTTACAAGATTGCCAAACCACTGGTGTGCCAATTCATGTGCCACGACACTTGCAACCTTTGACAAAAACCAAATGAAATTATTACGGTTAAAAATCAATAGCTATTAGCTAGAACCAAGCTAAATTATGAAAGCAAGATTGACATTCAGGATGTGTATGTTACGATTTGCTTGTTGGCAGCTGAAGAATTCTGTTCGTCAAAGAGCAAAACCGATTCTCGGTATGTAACTAAACCGTAATTCTCCATGGCGCCAAAAAAATCAGGGATTGCAACCATATCCAATTTGGGCAAAGGGTATGGCACATCAAAGTAACTATAGAACTTTTCGTCATTGATTTCATATCGAATGATAAACAATTGAGCACAAGCACGGAGGGGGAAAAAACTAGAGAAAGGGTTCAATGGTTAGTAATTTTGAGATCCATAAACATACTGTGTGTAAAATTCAAGAGTCTTGACAGCAAAGTTCAAAGCAAACTTCCCTTGGATTGCTTTACCAACTTGACAATATACCCGTACTTTGACCCCTGTGATGAGATGAAATGTAACACCATCAAGGAACGATTACTAACAAATACAAAACGAGAGATATTGTGTATGAGTTTTACCATCAGATGTATCATCTTCAATATAATCGAACAACCCAACAACAATGGCCACCAAATATGTAGACATGATAGGTGATTCTTGATACGAAACTGTCTTCAGATGTCCATCCACTTTTTCTTCAACAATCGGCATGTTGGTGAGTGCTGCTAATTCAGATGGAACATCATCCAATCTGATCTTGAATGTAGCCTGTCAATCAAAGTTCCGATCGATAAGAATAAATGGGGTCAATTCAAAGTTCAAACACTCGAAGTAAAACAATCTAACGAGATCTTGAAGATTTGATTTCGTATATCAAGATTTAATTCAACTAATTCAACTATAGAGAGAGAGAGAGAGAGAGAGCAACCTTCGAAGCAGGTTCATCCCAACATGGAAAGCACCGCCTGGCATCAACCGGTTGAAACTGTGTAACGGCCATATTTTTCTTCTCACCGTTATGCTCATACGTACTGCACAGAATAAATCAAAGTTTAAACACATCTGTACCATTGAAATATAATAGGCACATTGAAAGATTAAAAGAAGATAAATAGACAGTGTAACGAATTAATCCGGAACTCAAAGAACATTACCTTCTATGGAATCCCTTCATCTTGTCATTCAAAATTCCTTCAAACACAATAGCCAAAACTCCCGTTCCAATCGGAAATGTCTCTCCAAACTCCAAAACCAAAATCTCATCTTCTTCAAATGTCTCAACTTTTGAAGGCTCGAAAACCTGCTCAAAAACTCATTACATCAGTTACTTCACGATCACATAAACTTAGTAGGACTTCCAAATTAAATGAAGATAACTATTTTCCAAACGATGCTTCCTTTTCCTACAACTTCTAATTAAGTAAGAAAACTTGACAATAGCCATTGACATTATACAAAATCAAGTGAGAAAAAGAATTATAATTGGGTAATAACCTCATTAGCCAATAATATGCATATTTTACTCATCTTATTAACCACTAATAAGTTAATCGTTATTTCCATCCCGTTATAGACAACTAATATCAATGACTATCGTCTTCTATTGCATACAAGGCAGTAAAAGTTGAAAATTAATGTTATAATTAGCATCATAATATGAAGCACAGAGAGCGCGAAAGCGGGGATTCGGGCCATTCGTGAAAACTCAAAATTTTAATTATTCAAATATTTTTATTAAAAAATAATTAAATGTTTGAATAATTAAAATATTCCACTTCTTACCGTAGCAAATATTGAAATAATTTCATTTCTTAAATTTCTAAAATTTTCAGCAATACTTTAGCATGTGGACCCATAGTAAAACACTGTCGTTTTGGTTGTTAGGGTGGAGACTGCCCACCGAGCAACAACCATCGCCACCGCGAATCCCAAACCATTCTGAGCCCGTATCCGTATTCGCGTTCAAAAACGGATACGTTTCCCGCGCCCCAAGCGGAATTGGACACCAAATGCAGGAGCACTTAAGAAATTAAAAAAATTAATCAAGGATTAATTAATTTAAAAAAACGATCAGTGTCTCTCTACTTTCAAATTAAGCATCCCAGCTAATTGCGTGATGATCAGATAAGATCTGAGCAGTGGTATATATATACCTTGGAGGAGTCTGTGTGAGTGAAAGAGACGGAAGCGGCATTGACGGAGAGCTCGGCAGCGTTGAGGACGATGAACCGGGCATCGGAGACGATATCGAGGTGGATGGCGACGGAGCCGCTGAATTTGCAGGCGGTGAGGTCTGGCTTCAGCCTTACGTCGTACCGTTTTGGCAGGGCGAATTTCGGAAGCCGAGGCTGCCCTTTGAACTGCTCCATTGTTACCAACTTACTACTAGTGTTTTGAGTGATTAGAGTAATCAGTTTTAGATTGCTAATCAATTGATGATATTTGTTTACATGCATGTATATCATATGTAATTAATTACTGAATCCTGCCCTTAATCTAATTGATAATGTACGTTATATGCAAACTAGGAAAACTAATAGACTCGTGATTTGAATTAACAAATACAAGTCCAGAACCCCACACGTCAAGAAAGAAGCTAATGGAGCGGCGTAGACTGGCAGTCTGGCACGTCACAGTTTTGGCGGTGGAACGAGATCAAAAAATCGAAAGAACTAAGCACTGCACTTTCAAATTACCAAAAGCGCTTCTAACTTTGTTTGGCACAAAAAGTTACAAGTCTTTATGAATTCAAAAAAACACTTCAAGTTCTTTTCTCAAGAGCACTTGTATTTTTATTAAAAATTTCAATGTGCTTCTAATAGAAGTGCTTTTACAGCAAGTGTTCAGAACTTCTGAACATGGTGATTTTTAGAGAAGCAGCTCCAAACGAGAATAGTTTATCATTGTAATCTCCTAATGCGGGATATTCTTTTTTCAATCAACTGGGTTACAATTCCCGACAAGATTTTTATCGATGCCCAAATAAATGCACAATTTTCTCCATTGTACATTCTTATTCGCGTCAGAATGTGCATGGATTGGTGATCTTGAGGACGCTTAGCTGACAATGCTAAGTGCTTTGCCACCTTTGAGAAACTATCTTCATATACGCATGTTGCTGTGAAATACTACTATGTCAAAATGTTAAATGTTATCAAAATCGTACGGTCATTTTGTTTCATAGATATGGATGATGAAGCGATTGATTTGCAGTTTGATTACTTTTTTGGGGAGATTTTTAAGTAATGATTAAGAAAATGAACGGAACCAATTTTGAGTGAATGCCAGAGATACGTGAATAATAATTGGATGAATAAAGTGTTATCCACACATAATAAGCTACAAATTAGTATCCAACTCACTAAAAATATACATATCGCCATCGCGTCTATTTGAGTCGAAACTTAAGCCTCCTCCAATAAAGCGAAGACTAAACGTTTCGTGACAAAGGACAAGGACGACGAAGATGAGAAAAAACACATCTAGTCCTCTCGACAACAAACTTCCTTACAGGGATCTAGACGTCCCTATTTCAAAATCTAATTAAAGTAGGTGTTAAAACCCTTTTTATTTTGTTTAAGTTGTGAACCTTGATTGTGACATAATTAATAAATAATTAAATCAGTTGAGTTGATTTCAAGTCACCTAACATGATTAAGGCTTAGTTTGGTATTGCTGTGCTTTGAAAAAAAGCTGCTGTGAGAATAAGCGGCTGTGCTGTGAGAATAAGCGACTGTGAAATAAAGCCAGCAGAGTGTTTGGTAAACTTTTTTGTAACAGTTCTTTTGAAAAAAAAAAGCAGTATGATAGTGTTTGGTAAACTTTTATGTAAAACAGCTGTGACTGTGTGAAATGACTAAAAAGGATATAATACTAAATGTGCTATTAATTTAATTTTCTTAACAAATAAAGATGAATTACTAAATATACTTTATTTGTAAAAGAAAAATATTTATAAACTTTATCTTAAATATTATTTAGTATAACAAACTACTTCAATTGAAATATTTTAGACTAAATAGCTAGAATTCATTAGTATAATATTGTTAATGTACTTGAAAGTAATCTAATTAGATGCATTCATCAAACTTGCCGCTATTCTATTTCTTAATGCTTCTATCTCAAGGCCATAAGCTCACATTTCCTTCTCAGTAACCAGAAATTTTCTGAGGAATAAACATAAAATGTAACAATTTTAAAGGATTTCCAGACTATTATACATTCCATAGAAGCAGAATCTTGCTAACCATCATCTAAAAAATCTTCATTTAACTGTTGCACCAATACAACAAGAAAATATTACAATTACCTTCATATCAGTTGCGAGACGGGTCCAGGAGGAATATGACCAAATGAGAACCCCAGTCAAATGTTTAACCCAAATACAATGCGTGATTGAATTCCTTAACTAGAAGGTAAAATCTAATAAACTCCAATAGCTCTCTACCATTCTGGCATCTACAAATTCCCATATGTCCAAACCATTTAAACAACAACTCCCCGAATGTAGCAATAGGATTACGCTTCTTTCTTTTTAACTCGGTATGGATACTTCTGGTATATCGAAATGCTGCTAGCCACAAGAGGAAGATGGTTAGGTAACTGTGAATTGTTTCTCATTATGCCTTGCCCTCCAAACACATATGTTACTCTGAGGGGAAGGCAAATAAGTTATATGCATCACCTGCATCAGGTAAATTAAATGAAATCAAATTCCCGTATGTAATCATGAATTCTCAAGAAAATATCAGTATGCAAAAGAGTATTTGGTAAGAGAACATTACGCTCTATATATCTATATAACATATATCCGTACATGTATCTATATATGCATATGAAGCACCTTAGAAAGGAAAGACAGACAGCCAGTGCGTGCACATGTGTGTCTTACAAAGACAGAGACAGAGAGAGAAATAGCTTAATTCGAAACGATCCATGAAGAATATAAATCAAGATTTTGTATGGGTTCAAATAATCCTCATAGGTCATGTTCCAACTGACTGATGTTGCAACAGATATCTAATGAGAGATTACCATTAGATACTCCATGATGCGCAGTCTCTTCAACATCTATCGCAAAAGCTGCAGCTCCTTGACCCAGAGCATATCTAAACTAATTAAGGGCTACATATATATGGATTTCAGACTTTCACGAAGGTGAAAAGGGCAAAAAACAAAAGAATAATGACTTCAATTAAGAATTTAGTAGAGTGTACAAACTATCGCAAACGAAAGGAGCAGCACTTGATTTCGAAAAGATTTAAGGATAATAAAAACAATCGAGGGAACACATATACAGGTCAAAAGGGCATAAGCGATAGCACAACATGAGTCCATAACATCATTCAGAAGTCAATCATCAGGGGATGCTTTAGCCCCAGAAGTGAATATGCAGCTGTAATCTTTTGGGGATGCTTTACAATAGTCCAGAACCTATACGAGTGTGGCAGGGCTATTCAAAAATTCACTAAATACGAAATGGGGGGCAAACTATTGATTTTGCACATGAACCACCAGATATTAAATATCACTCACTAACACAATTCAAAACAACAATTAGCACTCACAATATTTCACAATCTATCTAAATACTTGGAAAAGATTAGAAAAAGATTGAACCTTCGAAAATACAATAAATTGGGAAAACTAACACGAAAGCAGCTAGAGATAGCATGGTATATCTATTGCCGGGCTTTCCTTACGATGTCACTCGTAGCAGAACTGGTATCACTTTGACTATCTAAATCCAAATTAAGGAACTTAACGATAAAAACAATAAGATTATATGAAAATTCGAATTCAACTACAAGGAGAACAAGATTATATTCCAAATTCTGTACCAGCAACTACATAACGATTTCTAACACCGAAATCATTCATTTCACATGTAACAGGATACGAGGGTTTCCATAAGCATTGGAAGTGAAATCTTTGAAGATTGCTTCCATTTGCAACTCAGAGTACATAGTTGCACCAGCATGATCCAAGTACACAAGTCCTACATTTTCCAACCCAACAGCATCAATAACCAAAACCCAATAAACAACTCAGTTAAAGATTGAAAATTTTCACTTGGGTTCAACTTAAAAGATTGAAAAGTAACAAATTTAATCCCAGACGCTTCGTTGTCATTTTTCCAGCTCAATTTTCTCGGGAAACAAACAGAAAGTAAAAGGGATGGAATATAGAAGGGAATTAAAGACATGCAGACCATCTAATCGTTTGAATTCGGTAGCTCGGATTTCGTCGATGGTTTTGGGACCTTTGGGGTATCCGTAGTACTCTCCAAACTCTCTCAGAAACGCTTCCTTGCTTGCCTCCATGCTCGATGGTCGATTCAACAGTGGGACAGAGAGAGGGATTAGCTCAACTAGTCACTGATCAAATATCCAAAGCCAAAAACTATTTAAGAAATAGAGAAATGGATAAAAGTTAAATCAAATAATTGGATAGTCAGAGTCGTACCTGCGGTGCCGAGCATCTGAGTGAAGTGTGAGTTGTAGGATTGGGGATTTTGCGTTTTAAGAGAGAAGAAAGGGAGAGAGAGAGATGGAGGCTGCCAGAGGAAGCAGAGATGGAGAGCGCAGTGTCGTTGCAGGCGGCTATGACGAACGAGCGGCGGGGAGCGAGCGAGGGAGGGAGGGAGAGAGAGAGAGAGTCATTTCAGTTGGCGAATCAATCGAAGGCTGGGACTGGGAGTCGAGAGAGACGGGTACTGTTCACCCGTGTTTTGGAAGCGCTTCTGTTTTTGGAGAAGCTGCTATCCCGCGGCTTCAGCTTTTAGGCTGAAAACAGCTTAAGCTTTAAAAAAAAGCTGCTTTGGATAAATTTACCAAACACTTTTTTCACCCCAGCTTTTTTTTTAATCACCTCAATACCAAACTAACCAAACTAAAAAAAAATTCCCCATTTCATAACAAAGCCCACAAATTTAAAAAGATAATCTCATCTCTAATCACATATTACATGATACAACAAACATAGGAGATCAAAAATTCATGTAACTGAAGATGAATTCACAATCTGTAACCGGAAAATAAAGGAAAACGATGGACTCACAATCTCGTTTGGAGAACTAGTAATACATAGCACACACGCACTGACAAGGTCCAAGAGAAAGAATTGGCACAATGCAACCAAACGCAATAGCAACTCCGCCAAAAACCCACCACCGGCACCGCCCCTAGTGTTAACGATAATACATAAGCTGGTGACCGGACGAACTGTTAGGATACGCATCATACATAGGTTGGGATCCACCAGAGTTCAAGGCCATGGAAGAGGCAGCTGCCTGACTCAAGGCAAGTTGACGCCGATAAGCCATCAAGTCAGCTGGAGAATAGCCTTGGTTTATACCGGCAGTCGGAAGGATCTGATAGGGCTGGGCAGGAGCTGGTAGAGGATTAGAAGCTAGCCCGGCAGGAGTTGGTTTGCTACCCCACGAGCACTGCATGCCCAATTACACAAAACAAAAGATGATTTTATCAAGACAGATATACACTGTAATTTGATACCACCAGTGAAAGACGTACAGTACACGTCATTTCAAATGGTGTCACTGTCAACACGGGATTTCAATTGTAGGTCAATCAAATGCATAGCAACCGACTGAAGGGTGTCAAGTGTCATGTGCATATGTGCATTGAAGAAAAATATGAACCGAGGCAAAGGAACTGCGTGACCATCAAAATGCAAAACTTGCAGTAGAGTTTCTATTACCTTCATGGACTTTCCATGAACTATCCTGCCATTTCCCATTTGAATAGCCAACGCTGCTTCATCATGAGTGTTGTATCTCACAAATCCGAAACCTTTATCCCTCTGCACACGTACTTCCTCAATAACCCCAGCCCCAAGAGCATGAAACTGACTATGAAGTTCAGCTTGAGTAACCTGATAAGGCAGACCAGATTTTCAGCAGGATTTTAGGGCTGACAACTTATAGTTGTAACCAAAGTTCACAAGTTATGTCATAAGACCAAATTCAAGGTTTAAAACTCATATTCGAAACATAATAATCACTGTTAATCACCTCATGGGAGAGGTTGCCAACATAGACAGTCGTGTATGCTTGATTGTTTTCAGGGACCTCTTCGTTGGAGTTCTCCTGACATCCATCTGCAAAATAAAGTAAACAGAAGAACAAGCCATCAACATCAAGTCTTGTCTGAACTTCCCACTCAGTTCCGGTATCATGATTCGTTAAATACGGCAACATATACTAGGGTCAACCATCAATCTAAGACCTATCTGCTTTAGCCAATTATTTTAAATTGCACTAGCAAAATGCAAAGGTTAAACACCTATGGCCATATCAGACCAACAAAAACATCAGGCTAATCTCCATTATTTTTATGATCTGGTTATATTTCATTAGCCAGTGGCAGAGGAAATGGATTCAGGTAATGAAGGGCCTACATCCTGATCCCGTTTAAAAATTTCATATTTTCTCTTTAGCACAAAATTCATCTTTGCTCCTTTGGCACAATCTTATCTCGAATACCGCAATCATTAAAGTCCCAGAAGCCCAAAACAAGAAACCTTGGGCCAATCAAATCAGCAACTTTTCAATCTACCTGAAGATCCATTTGTAAGTACAACGGCATTTTGAGTGTCACTACTCTGCTTCTCTTCACTAGAACCAGCACTTTTAGTTGCCCAGTTGCATCTTATTTGCCTATTTCCAAGCCATTTACCTACAAAACGAAGTCCAGAACACATCAACCATAGCACTACCAGTATTATGATGTTCCTGCACTGACGAAAACTATGCAACACAAGGCAACATGTTAGATGTGTTACCTGTTAAATCATTGATAGCACTCTGAGCATCCTGAAAAAAATTTCCATGAGGCACTTAATCAGTTTATGATGTACCAGAGTTCTAAGATTGTAAAATCAACACTTGATAAACCAAAACATGGTGTCATGTTAATACCAACACCTCTAGGTACACAGAGTCAGCACAAATGATACGGAAAAACCAATTCACTATAATAAGAAGCATTGCTGTATGTATTTCATGTGCACCACTAATCACACAAAAGAGTGCAACGCACAAGCTACCTTGATGTGATTCAAGGTTTTCAAATAAATGTGGGAGGAGATTTAGGGAGGGATGAATCTCACAAAAACTCTCTAGTTTCTACTCAGAACAACATAATACCTGCTGTTCACGGAAAGAAACAAAGCCATATCCCTTTGAGCGGCTAGTTTTGTGATCCCACATGACCCTTGCATCACTGCAAATGATAAAAATGACAAAAACAAAAGGTCTTGTAAACCTAACATCGCGAATTTGGAATTTAATAGGGTGATTCAAATTGTTATGCACCCAAGTGGAAACACGCAATAAACTAAGTGAGAACCTTTACTAAGTCAGTAACACAAACAGTTGATGAAAGTAATGAGGAAAAACTATAACATGCTACCTTAGCCCCTGGGATATATCTTCTACAAATTTGAAAAAGAAAACGATAATCAAAAGAAACAGGAACTCACGAACAACTAGGATAGACCCTGAAGCAAGCAAATAAAGTTGCATCTGTAACCTCTGGACTAAGATCACCAACAAATATATTGAAGTGCCCTGATCATTGTAAAATTGCATTAAAGGAATGAACCCTAATAAGATTGTAACAACCCGTAGAAAATATAAAATAAAATAAAAATGTAAAAAGAACAGCAGTAGAACAACTGAAGCTCAAAGTAACCTGAAGTATCCTCCCTCTGGCTATTGGCATATGCCCAATTCACCTTCAGTGCCTGACCATAACTGCAAAGCAGATTTTGAAAGACTAATGAATATAAACAATTCTCGAAGCTATTGCAGTCATACATGATCGAAGTCAATAAAGGCAAGAGAATAGCCACACTTAAGTGAATGCTTACAGTTGGCGTCCATGCAGATTCATTATAGCAAGGGCTGCAGAGTGTCGGTCATGGTAGTCAATAAATCCATATGACGACTGCAAAAAAATATTTATACAGCCACATCATGAATTCATTAAGGAAAATCATTTTTCATGTTAAACACAGGATTACTATTTTGTTTGCCGCAATTAACAATTTCTCCAGCTAGTTACATTTTTTACTTAAGAAATGCATCATGTTACAAGATCAAAGTGTAAGCACTTGTAGAATCATTTCATAACTCCTAATGGGTCACCAATTGGAAAACACTAGATGTCTTATAGATGTGTCGGAGACTCGGATTATAGCATATATTTCCATAAATTGAAGGAAAAACAGAACCTTCAAAAGAGAACAATGACAAATCATATACAATGATTCAAAAGAACCTGAAGCATGCGATGTACCTTATCCTTTCTGATGAGCTTGCATCCTGCAAGAGGACCAACACTCTGGAAGACTTCAGCAAGAAGCTTATCGGTGACATTTACATGAATATTTCCAACATAGCTGAAACCATCATGCCAATATCCATAAGCCTTAATTCAAAAGAAAAATATCCACTTGAAATGGTATGAACTACTTGAAGTTCTGCTGTCCACTTAAGCTAAAGAAACTTCAAGTAGACAAACATAAAGATGAATGGGAAGGAAAACATAAAATTCCAGAAATAGAGAAAAAAGAAGACCACTATCCAGCACTTACACACTGTTGCATTGAGACGGGTCAAATCCGGGAGGCAGATTTCCACTTGGAATAGGCTCCATCTGCACATTGTGAAAAGTAGAAAGAAGATAAACAAATAATCCTAGAAAATCTAAGACCGTATCACATGCGATACTACCCCCAAACAATCTATGAAAAGGCACCGAAATGCCGACAAAAGTATGACAACAAAGAGTTCGAAACAAAATCTGGCAACCAAAGTGTGTATATAAACTTAAGCCCCCCACCCAAAAACAAATGTCTTAACAAATGATATTTGCTATTCTGATGAATTACATAAAGTTTGAAACTTCGAATGAATTAAGTGAAACCCAAAAACCGAAATCATCTAATTTTGTGATCAAAGCAAGCAAACAACAATTTCTCCACAAACAAGAGAGAGAGAGAGATGGGACCTGAGACATGGCAGCAGCGAGCACACCAGGATGGTACATGTGTTGTTGCTGCTGCTGAAGAAGAGCTTGCTGCATCATGGCTTCTTGTTGTTGTTGTTGCTGAAGCTTCAATCTTTGTTGCATATTACACTATACTCTCTAATTTAATTTTTATTTAAAAAAAATTTCCAATAAAAAATCAGAAAAACAGAGGCAGATCACCCATTAAATCCCAATTTCAAATACAATTATCAAATCAGAAGCAAGTGCAAGAACAAACAGAAAATACCAAATTGAATTCAATCATCCAAATTCCAGATAGTCCCAAGCTTTCAATAGAAATTCATTTGGGGGTTCTGAAAAACTGAACTATTTTTTCACTTGAATGTGAAAAATCGGAGTGGCAGATAAGAAAATTCAGATAAATCGAAACCCAGAAACAAAAATTAATTAAAAAATGGACAAATAAAAAAGAGGGAGGAGAGAGAGAGAGAGAGAGAGAGAGGGCAGATAGGAACCTGAGGGTAGAAAATGGAGCGAAACTCGGTGTGGCTTCTTCTGTGTTGATGTGTCGGAGCAACTTTCTCACAGTGAAAGGCTGAAAAGCACACGACTCAGGCTCGGGTACAATAAGTAGACTGTCCCCATTAATCATTAATCATTTGTTTTTTGTTTTAATTTTTAATTAATTTTTTCTGTCACATTAATAATTATTTTGTGACTCCCAAAATTGTCTTTTCCGGATTTTGGCGTTGAAAAATGATAAACACACGATATCTATCTCCGTCTACGCATTCATGTTTAATCATTCGACACATTTATGTTTAATTGTGTGTTTTATTTATTAAATTCATTCAATCTGATAGTTAAAAATAAAAATGAGCGTGTAAAAGGCTAAAATTAAATGTGAAATTCGACTTCTTTTTTATTTTGTTCTCAAAATTTGTTTGGGCTCCCCAATTGGAAAGGAATTGCAAAGGAAATAGCATTGTACTTTGCTAACTCAATTCTCCCTCGAGCATGTTTAATAAATTTGGACCTTTATATAACACCGACTCATTTAAAGTGTGAAATATTTTTTCCTTAAGATTCACGTATTGTCCACTTTACAAATGTGGACGGAAGAATTGATGAAAAATATAAAAAATTTGACGAGAATAGGCTATTTATAAAATTTTAAGGAAACAAATCTTGGTCATTCCTAGACTAAGGTTCTGACAATCAAAAATGGCGGTGCATAAGATATACCAAATAAAGTACACCAAACTAATCTGATTTTTACACCCTTTTAAGTAAGAGTGTTTTTTGGAAGAATTGGTTCGGAAACCGCGTTTCCAACTTCCAATTCAAAATTTCAGAATCGAATCAGATCGCAACACAATTTTCAAAAAATTCATATATTTTACAAGTTTTTTAATATTCTCGAATTTTTTATTACATGTAATTTATTTGGTGGTATACTAGTATGATTATTCATTTTAATATAAAAACAATGAACAAAATATATCTAAAACTAACACTAAAATACAAAAGTTGATAACAAAATACATAATTTGAGTACATAACTATAAAAAATCTAATTTTTTCTAATTTTTTTTTTATCAAAATAAGTTCGGAATACTTTGAAAAAATTTGGAGTTATCAAAATTGCTAAATGCATTCTGATTTCCATTCCAATTTTTCGAAAAATATTCAGATTCAGAATTTTCAGGTTTGAATTCAAAAATCATAAACCCATTCCAACTTGCACCCCTACATCAAAGAACACCAAAAATGAAATTGCATTGATGAATCAATTCAGTACATTATTCAATAGATCAAATGACATAATTCATAACAAAAGACAAAACATTCCAACTTCTATATACTTTACAAAGATGTAAAATTCCCCGCCGGCGACTTAAATTATATCAATGACCAAATACCAGCTAAACACAATGCTGTAATCCCACACGGTAATAAACGACGCTGATATCTACGGTGTATAGTAGTAGGCAAATGTGCGAATTCGTTCGTACAAAAAGGTTTCATTCACTCCTGAATCATATGTAATTCAATGCAGGTACGTGGTCGTTTCTTCAATTCGTTCGCATTTCTAAATTCGGAGCTCGTGCGTGCAATAAGAAGCATACACACCTCCCTTGCTTCTTACTGCACGCACGTACAGTAAGAACCCGAATGTTCATATGAATTGGATTTGCGAAAGGTAGTGATCATCATAGGGCTGCTTGAGCTTCTTCAATTTGTTTTCTCGTAGGTCGACCACATTTTCTTACATCCTTACCAGACAAAAGCTTCAATGCACCCTCGAGGTTGATTTCTGTGGGTTTCATATTCTGCATGTGTAATTAAGATAACCCAACTCATTAAACTTGGTAAAATTTTGAGCAATGTCGATCAAAACTCTAGACGATAGAATTCTGAATGTATAAAAAAAAAAAACCTTAGGAACAGAAGCAATTGTGCGCCGATGTCTAACTGCAAACCCAACCTTTGCCACCTTTAAAATGACTGGTTGTCCATCCGCTGGATGGTCTCCCTGAAATGAAAGTAAAACAGGGAAAGGGAGAGAGAGTAAGTTCGAGGACGATGAAGAGCAGGAAACAGAACTCAGCAATCAGAAAGAAAAACAAACCAAAGTCACAGGATATCGCAGCAACTCCAGTGCATATTCAAGGGTAATCGAGTTCACATCCTTTATCTGAAAAAGTAATTTCATGTGAAAATATTGATTCAGATTTCAAATAAAAGCATGGTGCATCTTCAATGCATGTGCACACAAAGACAGAAAAAAAGGCAAGTAAAAGGCATTGGTAAACTTGAAACGGGCATCGAAATCTTTGTTAGTACATCAATGCACTAGTAAAAACAACTACTATGAAGGACAGCATATATTTAAGTATTATGGATATGATTTTGGACAACAGTTTTCGAATGAACACAAAAATGGCAAGAAGATGTGTAAATGAACAGAACAAGAATAAAATGTTCCAATGTGTAGTTACAATACAACTTTTACATACATGGGATACGTTGGCTCTTTTAGGTGCGTTAGTCTTCCTGTCTTCACCAAGTTGTACATAGCATCCGTAAGGACCTTTCTTCAAAAGAACCTGAAAGAGTACATAGGTTTTTTTTTAGCGTAAGCATAGCTTGCAAATAATAAATTCAAGAAAAGCTACTGCTCCACCATAAATCAACAAAATATCAAAATTCAAAGCAAACCTTTTCATTGGAACCTGGACTTAGACCAAGCAGTTTTGGTTCCTCCACGCTGCTGTTCTTTTTTGGACCATCTTCTTCTTCTTCTTCATCACCGTATAATGTCTTAGCAATGTATCTATTTGCAGCAACAAAAGGAAACATTGATCAATTATGGATTTTGATTTTTCTTTCACTACAACTCAGACAAATTTAGGCCAACAAAATGCAACTTGAAATCAGAAGAAAGCTCAGCAGTTTCACTTTAGTATGTTATAGAAAGGAGCCATGTCTGATAACTCAATCTTTCGTTTAAGTTTAAACGACCTGGAAATACATTGTCAATTGACTTGCCAATTTTGCCCGTAATGTAGGCCCACGGCCACGGGCACTGAAACTGGTTTTTGTTTGTTACTCTGAATTTTCCTTTTCCTTCCGTCTCACTTGTTATATTCTTTAAATTGAACCCTATGCTACTGGCAATAGAATGATCAACTCACAATATTGCCCACATGCATGAGATTAAGTTATACCATAGCTCTTCATACTCACTTGCACTTTGGGTGTTGATCACAACCTATAAAATAGCCTGCACCGAACCGACTCACTTTGAAAATCAAACTGCCTTCCATACAACTGAAACATGTACAAGTTAAGATTGTAATGTGTTAGAAAAAGTGCTCAAGAAAACAGTTTCTGTCTGAAAATAAATTATATAAGACATGCGGTATTTCAATTCATGCTAATGACAGCATACGCATACCATGGGCATGTCCTGCTTTTGTCCGGAAGAGAATCAAACAAGAAGTCTCCAAACTTTTTTTCCATCATCTTCTCTACCTGTGATATTGAATGGCTTATTTTAACGAAGACCAAATGATGCAGAATAATGAATTAAGAATTTTTAATTTAATTTCCTATTTTTCTTGTTATCTTCCTGTTCTTATTATTTTCCTGTTTCAAGTAAGTTTAGGATTGCTTTCCTGTTTCTAGCAAGATTACGTCATTATAAATACATGCTTTGTAATTCAGTTGAAGCAGACTTGATAAGACTTGAATGATCGATTAAACAGATTTTCTCCCCGAGTATCTTTGTCTCTCCGTCTTCCCTTCCATCGCCATAATTTATGTTTCTAATCATTGGTCTACTTCTTGTAATCTCCATGTTCTGACTATCTATTCCTCTTTTCTTGAACTCTAACTCTCTATCTCTTCTAAATCCCTCCCAAATTTCTAAATTCTTGTTACTTGTTCTACAAACAAAATCTTACCTGATGAATATGAACAGTACTGGTACGTTCACAATAAGTGCTGAATCGGGTCCAATAATCTTTAAGAAGGCCTTTCCATTCAGTTAATCCAGCAGAGACATTATCAAGCTGAATCAAAAGTGAGACAAAGAAGTCGGTCACCAGTAACATCAAGTACATCAAATAATTAACAATGACAGATGAACAACATTGCTTGATGGAAGAAACATCATATGCATTATTTGTTTTCTATTTCAAAATAAATAAACCTATACTGAAAAAGATTATAATCAATATAGATTTACCTCAGTCTCCATGTCAGCAGTAAAACTATAATCTGTGACCTCGGAAAAATGGTGGCAGAGAAATGCTGACACCTAAAAGTAACCAAAAAATAAGATAAGTAAACTCTTCAACTAAAAACTAACGAGAAACTAATGAAAAGACAACCAAGAAACCAACAAAAATAAGATAAAATGGCACAAGTTAGACGTGACCAATGAAAGAAATAGGAGGAAAAAGCCACATAACAATGGACTTGCATGGATCTACAAGAGAGAATGTAAAGATCTTCTCTGTTTCTCTGATTTCTATTCATTCAAAAGGAATGCCAGAACATACCATACGACCACGAAATTCTGGATGTAATACACGGCTTTTCACTGTCACGTAGTTTCTATCCTGGCACCACAAATCATAAGAAGTCAAAATATTGTTACGTTAAAAATCAAAATAAAAAGACCCGCCAAAATATTTCCCAGCGATTGTTGACAAGAATTAAGAAATAATTCTCAAGAACATGCTTATTGTGATGCAATGAGATATTTAACTTACCAAAATACAAATTGAAACTACTAAAAAGGGTTCTAAGGATATGCGATAGAAGAATGCATTAAGAAATATAATCAAAGAAAAGCATGACAACTTGAACAGCTTCAGTTACCTGTAAAACCTTCAAAGTGCTTGCATATGTTGAAGGTCTTCCAATCCCAAGCTCCTCCAGTTTCTTAACCTATAGAACACAACACTACAATGGTTAGAAAACCAAAGCTAAAAAAGGTATACCAATTATAACACTAACCTAAAGAAATTGTTATAATTTAACCTTTCATCTCAGGAGGTGGCAATTTTTAAGTAATCCTTAATGGCTATAGATTTATAGTCCCCCCTCCGAAAGATAATAGCTAAAGAATTATAACAGCATTTCTAGTCTAATGTAAAATTATAAAATTTTACCAGTGCTGCCTCAGAGTAGCGGGGAGGAGGTTGAGTATGGTGCTCCTTGAGTTCCACTTTACCAAAATCTAATGGATCCCCACGCTACAGAATCAAAATAAAACACTTAATCAAGCAACAATGCATGGCACATCAATGAAAATTTTACAAATATTCAAAAACTAAAAACCAAAGATAAATCTCTTATGAAATTGAACAGAATCATAGTTGAAATGTTGTCCTTGTAGACTAATGGTGCCATATACTAACAGGCTAAGAGCCATATATGATTCCACATTGTATTCAATTCCATAGGCTCTTATCCTGAAATTAATACAGGGCATGTGCATTCGAGCATATGTGGGTGGGGCAATAGGAATGTGACACAACAGAAATTTAGGTCCAAATTTACCTTCAATGAATTAAGAAGTACAAAAGCTTCATCATGACTGTTCCCTTCCTGTTCTTTATATTTGACTGCTTGAGCTTCCACGTCCTAAAAATTAGAAATTAGACACACTCAAAATCTCACATAAAAACATGCAACAAAGTGCCAATTTAAGATATGGCATCAAATCAATCGCATCAAAGTGAAGTTACATGAATAAGAGGCAATTTACTTTCCAAATCCTGACCTAAGAACTGCCTTTTAAAGACAAATAATAACTTGCAATTGTATGGATTTGTGCAATTCCCGGTTTGGATCCTATGACTAATAGATATGATGAGTTCATGACAGTAGAAGTTAAACCGGCATATAAGCTCGTACAAGTAGCAATATTTTAACATATCATGGGAATTAAAGCGTATCTCTTTATAAAGAAAAACATAGCAAGTCATACCATAACTGAGAAGCATTAAGAAGATTCCATTGTTTACCAAAACAAAATAGCAGATTCAGTTTACTGATACTTTAGGATTCCCACCAGTTTCGGTGAGACAATTTTAGAAATGCAAATGTGTTATGACTGTGGCACACAAGCCAAATGCATACGTTTGCAACAACACTAAGATGGAAAACAGAACTATACCTCAAAGACTGCCTGATATCCAGGGAACTCAACCCTTGAGCACGAAGAGCGGAAAACAATGGACTCACCAGCATTTCCAATATCGAGTTGTATCTGAGATTGATGGGGAAATAAATTAGGCAAGAGATGATGAACTTGCATTACATATATATGAATGGAACATAAGACAAGGATATGAGGAAATGTCAACAAGTTAATGCATGTTCTATTTGACAAAGAATGTGTTGCTTCTGTCACAATAACCTGTGAAACAGACTTAAATTGAAGAACCAGAGTTTTAGCATTGAACTTTGAATAAATTATATTTCAGTCACGTGTACTCTTCACAGCAAAGTAAATGCTAACACCGAGGAATTGTTCAAAAATAGCATCAACTAGGTCTCCCTGAAATCCATAGTGAGCGATCAAAGAATAGGAAGCAAACTGTGCTTTCCTCTCTTAATCTCATCCTCTATTCCAGTTTAAGAAAGCAGAACAACTGTGAGCCTTGTTTCTCAGAAATAGAAAAAATGATGATGATTGCATAACAATGTAAAGTCAATTAAAGTTATATAGCACATATAGACAAACAATCCTAAAGTGGTATAAAATGCACTTTTAACATTTCTAGCTATCAAGGTTCCAATATGCAGTGTTATTAAAGATATTCTAGAAATGTAACTACTTGTCAAAAAAGAAGAAACATCATGGAAATAATTGTTTTATCTTTACATAAGAAAATAAATGAAATTATATGAGAAAACAGATTTTTGCAGCCTGTATTAATTGAGATTGTTGACCAATGGATATATAAGGCTGTTTGTTCCCGTCACTCAAATGAGAAGAATTTTCATAATGTTAGATTCTAACCTGCTCAATTGTAGCAGGCTCCATCTGACATGCCACTGTCCGACACCAAATAAGAGTGTACAACTTCAGGGAATCTTCATCAAGTACCCCACGGAGCAATGCTAGATTCCAAGAAGAAAATCTTATAGTCAATTCACTAGAAAGAGTCTATCAACAGATGAACTGTATTTCTAAAAAACTTGCATAAAAAAAAAACATGTAGAAATTTTCATATGCAAAATTGTTTAGTTACATGGCAATCTTCGAACATCAGTAGGTCTAATTGCTTCATGGGCCTCTTGAGCATTCTTCACTTTCTTAAAAAATTTGCGTGCACTTTCTGATGCAAAATTCTGTCCATACCTGCATCAATAGAATATTGTTTGTAAAGGACAAACATATAGATCTCATTGCAGAAGTATAACCACAAATAGCGGAAACCTATAGGTCAAACTCATTATGGGAACAAGTATATATATTAACTAAGTTTTGAAACTATAGGTCATTTTAATCTCTCACTCTCAATGCTTTAGACCAATGGTGATTTCAAAATACGGCAAATTAAATTTCAAACCTTACAAAGCAAAAAACCTATAAGTTTTGAATTGTAGGCTGAAGTAAGCATAAAATATACTAGAACAGTTCTGGATTGAATAAAAATATGAAACTATGGGCAACTTGTTCAGGACCCTGGGAAAATATACTTGTATTTATTTATTCTTAAAAACCAAATTTTAAAATACAATTTTCAGCATAGCAAAACCATTGCAACAGGGAAAAAAATGACAGCGCAAAGGACATGAACATGCATATCATTATTCAGCATTACATCTAAATTTAAATTTCAAATAAAATAGAAGTCGAATTGACATTTATCTGCAGCACCTTTCAATGACCAAGGAGCGCACATCCTTACAGGCTTCATCAGAAATCTGTTGAAATTAAAAGTCTTCAGTAATAGAAAGAATGATAGATCTCAACCTCAACTAAAGATGAATGCTACATTGAGACAGTGTAAATCATGCGCACACATGCAAACAATCAGCATGCATTGTAGTAGTTATCATCACAAAAGAACAAAGTACAATTATAATTCTAAACAAACTCAACAATTTAAAATTAGCAGCCTTAGACACTGACGCTTCCCCATAAAGTTCATCTTTTTACATTGTGCAGTATAAAAGAACCCGATTTGCAACTGAGGAATTTGAAACACAACATACCATTCTACGAGAGCAGTTCAGTTCAGTTATGAAAATAATTAACTAGAAAGAAGAATGTTATAATCAAGTAAAAATCCTTTTTCAAAATTTTCCTTAACATGACATTGGTTCAGGTATATCCCGAATAAATTAAAAATTGATCACCCAAAGAGAAGGCAATAGAAATGTCAAAAAGGAACCGGCAACCAAAGACATTGACAGGCAACAAGAAACTCAATCAAGTAACACATACTCTAGGGAAAATATTCATGCAGCTAAAAAGATACCTACATGTAGTCCATCTGTTCGGGTGTATGTGATCAGACCCGCTGCTTTACCATCAGATAACTGAACCCCCTCGTAAAGTTTCTGTGCAAGCTGCATATATAATGTATCTTCCATTAGCCAGACAAGTGTGTGTTTATATATATGATTCATATCCTTAAAGCAAATAAATATATATATCAATTCAAAGCATGAAATCATAAGATTAACTGAATCAAAGAACAAACTAGTGGCTAGAACAGAACAGGAACTTTCTGGTAATGACAAATGTTACTCCATTTCAGGACAACACATGCTCTTGCACTTCCGATTAGAAAAATAGAATCAGAGCAGTAAGTTCACCATTAGGCTGGTTTTGTTTTGTACAGACATCTTTCTGCTTAATATGAAGATAATATAGCTATACGATAACAGTACAAAACATAAACAACAATGTTTGAAGTGATATAGCATTCCATATGCACATAACTGATATGGAATGTTTGAAATGATATCAATAATGTCTAAGGTGATACCACTATGCCTGTGTATCCTTATAGTGATACAACATTCCATATGAACTGGATAACAGCTGTTACAAATCTGGACATTGAAGTTGATCAATAATAATGGAGAAAAAGTATCCTTACGAGCAGAAAATACAACCTCAAAGCTAATAAAAACATTATACTTTGAAGCAATGATAATGCATAAAATAAGGGATAATTGTCTCTATAGCTTTAGATGGAAATCAGAAGATAGATGCTCTTATGCCCGCACCTTCATTGTATATGCTGCACTGAAATGCAATTTGTTTGCAGCATCCTGCTGAAGTGTGGATGTTATATATGGTGTGGGAGGATTCTTCCGCATTTTGTTTTTCTTAGAACTGACAACTTGAAAATTTTCTGAATTAATCTGCTGTTCAATTTCTTTTGCCTCGGTATGAGAACTGATAGAAAATTGATTTAACTTTTTGGAATCATAATGGGTCAAGTGTGCTGGGAAGGATGGGGCATTCACTGATGAACCCTTTTCTTTTTTCTTCAATTCAACTGCAGTAGTCCAATATTCCTGCGGTTTAAATTCATCAATTTCCATTTCTCTATCGCACAGAAGAGCCAATGCAGCAGATTGGACTCGCCCCGCAGACTGGCAACCTGGTAGTTTCCTCCATAACAGTGGTGAAATGTTAAATCCAATCAAATAATCAAGAGCACGCCGTGCAAGGTAAGCATGGACCAAGTTCTCATCAATTTCTCTTGGAGTTTGCATCGCGCTTTTGATAGAGGCCTCAGTGATTTCATGAAAAACAACCCTGGCTACAGTAATATCTTCACATAAAGCATCCTGTTGTTGCAGCATCTCAATAATATGCCAAGCAATAGCCTCTCCTTCGCGATCAGGATCTGATGCAAGAATAAGAGTTTCTGCTCTGATGAACAAGGTGCGAGAAACAAGAAATTCAGAAACATAGCCCCAAAAATGAAATTACGAGAGAAATACTTATGATGGCAAGTTCAATATCATTACTATACACCAGAATATCCTAGCTAGTATTGTTAGTAGCTTGTAGCTAATTGGATCTGAATGAAAATGATAAGAAATCATACCCTGTTAGTGCAACCTTTATGCTCTTTAGATGAGTCCAGGCGGCAGATGGAACTTCCCACACCATACTAAAATCATCATCAGGCCGTACAGATCCTGACCTAGCAGCCAAGTCCCTTACATGACCATAGCTAGGAAGAACTTCAAACATATCACCAAGATAACCCTGAATAACCTTTGCCTTTGTAGCAGACTCCACCACCACAACAGTTTTCCCAGTTGCTGGGTACAGCTGCTTCAGTGTCATTTTTCCATGAGGTTTCACTTTGCCTATTTTTTGTGGTATAAGTTTCTGTGGCGACTTAGTATCTGAATTTATCAATTTTCCCTTTCTAATAGAGTTCCCGCCTTTCTTCTTTGGCTGGGGTTTTGTTGAAGAACCATCAGCAACTTCTACGGGAGTTTTCGCAGCAAGGTTCAACTGAAAGACTGCAGTGTTAGTTAAAATAGTGCAATGTAAAGATAAGATTTAATCCTAATTCTACTCAAAAAATTATAGTTGCTATTTGCTAACCTCTGAAACCTCCACTGACTCTTCACCTCTTTTGGTACTACCAGATTTCTTTGGCTGAGAAGTAACCTTAGAACTTTGTGTTGTAGCAGCTTCTGCTGGAGGATTTGCAGCAGAAATTTGTTCTTTAGTTTTCTTGCTTTTCAACCTCTTTTTCCCTTTGACTTTAGAGACCTGGGTATCATTGCTTATAGGCGAATTTGAAACCAAAGATCCCAATTTCCCAGCCCCCTTCTCACTCCCAACTTGCTGTTCGGTTAAGGCTTCTACTTCAACATCTTTAGAGACACTAGAATCAGTAGCTTTGGTTTTGCTTTGAGCTGCTAATGCCTTTTCCCTTTTCTTGCGTTTAATAAGCTTTCTGAAAAAAAATGTATTTCCACTATTCCTGCCATCTTGGACACCCACACTCTCTCCTTTGTTTATCACAGATGGAACTTGAGAGAAAAACCTCTTGGGAAAAGCTCCCGCGCTATGATTAGTTAAACCTAATCTGCAACTGTTCTTAAAAGAGCCACAACTGATAATACCAGCAGGCCCTAAAGAATTAAGCGAACCATGTTTTAAATGAGAATGAATGGTAAAAGCACATTCAGACCCATCGCCACTTCTTCTGAAAGGACGAAAATTTGGCCCAAACTTTGCATGGTTGGCCGTGATCATGCAAGAAACTCCAGATTTTTTTAACCTAAGCTGAGAACAATTTCTGTATACATTCGCTGTCCAATTTGGCAACGGTGGTAAGCAAGTGCATGGATAAGCCTCAAATGCCCTCCACTGCAGCTGTAACACCAAAACGTTCCACGTCACTATAAGATTTTCCGGGAATCGGCATACTTAGACAAATTTTGAACACACATTGACACCAAAACACACATACATACATAACAAAAAAATTTCAGAATGTCCCGTGTCGCATTTGTTAGCACAACCAAAACAATTTAAGCAAACCCAACAAGAATCTACACATAACGTTCAGATTCGTCAATAAAATGTTCCATTCCCAGTGAAAAAGTTCAATACTTGAATGTCCAATCAACCAAAACAGACCATGATTTTACACCAAATAAACAACCCACAAAATATAGCCAGCTAAAAATATTATAAATTGGTGGTCTGGGAAATGCATGAAATTGAAGAAAACCCAGACGATGGAAACAATAGAGAGTATCAAAAATGAAAGGGAAAAGTGGGAACCTTGGCCATGGAGCGGCGGAGGCGCAGGGCGGAGGAAGCTAAGGTGTTTGAGAAAATGAAGGAGGTAGCTGGGTCGGCGGACAATGATAAGGTCCGTTGAAAATGTATCATCGCCATGCCAGTTTCATTTGCTTAACGCAAACAAACATAAGAGTGGAGTTTCGAATGTTCTGTTATATAATCTTGAGAGACACAGAGAGACGGAGAAGGAGAGGCTACGAAACGAGGGTTTTGACCAAAGGGTTTTAGGGCAGGGTTTTTCGGATTCGGGTGATGGTCCGGGACCCGGGTACTGGCTTCAAATTTTGTTCCCATATTATGGCCCATTTGGGACAGATTTTTTATTTTTGGGTTCTTTTTTATTTATATTTTTTTTTCATTTTCTTGTATCAAATTTAAGATGTTATTTGGCGTTTTCACTCAGTACTATAATTTTTTTCGTTTGCAAGTGAAAGATTTTAGGTTTGAATCTCGTAAATAATGAGTTCGATATTAATTTATTTCTTCACTCTTAGACTCTTAGTGTAACTATATCGTTTTTTATACAAAATGTAACTATATCATTGAATAAAAAAATATTATTTAGCGTTAACTAGTCCAAATTCTGATATTTAGAAAAGAATATCATTACATCAAGAAAATAAATATAATTTAACTTCAACGTTGAATTATACTCCAAATAAATACTAGAAGAAATAAAGAAAAAAAATGCATACTTGAAATGCTGAGTTTTTCTCTAAATATCATACAACCAATCATCGAAACCTAAGCTAAAACGCTATGTTATTTGGCGTTAAATCTCACACTTTGAAACCTAAACACTATACTCCTAACATTAATTCGAATCTTGACCCTTCAACACGAATCTTAAACATTGAATCATAAGCATATATGTTCAATTGAACCAAGCCTTAGTCTCAAACATAGAGTTGTATAAGTAATTTTAATCCTCATAGTGAAAAAACATAAAACCGTGCTTCAAGTCAATTTTTTTTTGACAAGTCAATACATAAAATTATTCTAATTTTGAGATAATAAACTTGAACTCGTGTGTAAAGGGAAATGACACACTACATTGCTCAATTGACCTATCCACAAATGCTAAACCCATCCATAATTTTCTAAAATTTTCCTCAACTCAAGTTGAAAAAATGTTTCATTAACCAAACACAAAGGGGAAAAAAAAGGAGGGAAGTAGGGGTGGGCACTTGGAACCGAAAACCGAAACCAAAATATGAATCAAACCGGACCGCACCGAACGGTTTGATTTTTGTGGTTTTGAAACTAAAACCGTTTGAAACCGAACCACAAGCTAAAGTAACGGTTTAGTTGCGGTTCCTAATCTCCGGAATCAAACCGAAACCAAACTGAACCGCAAAACATAAAGAAATATATTTAATTTAATTAACATATTAGGTGTTGGGATGTAATTGGTTAATTGATAGAGTCCATACATTTAGTATAGACTCAACCACATCGTAACATGCCTAGACCTAAACCCAACTTGATACCATTTGACACACACCGAGACTCACAGACATTGGCTCCTCTCTGAGCTCTCTCACGTCCTGGGCTCCCACCTCCCAGTCATTTCTTCTGTTCTCTCAAACTTCAAATCGTGACCAATCCCGATCAATCTTCGATCAACTCGCTCCTCTCCATCAAGTCATTCGTCTAGTTTAAAAAATATAGAGTCAAATGTGTTTTTGTGTATAATTTTGTGAATCAAAATAGAATAGAATATTGATGCAAGTGTCAATAATTATTAATTGATATGAGAAACTTGCAATTTTATTTGTGCAAACGATGTTGCACCTCATACTTCCATGACTTTGATGATCTAAAAAAAATGTTGAACTTTGTTTCAATTGGGTTTGAAACCAAAACGAACCAAAACCAAATGGTTTGGTTCCATTTCGATTCCACTATCAAATCGCACCGAACTGAAACCAAAATAAATTTCAATTTTGGTTTCGATTTCACCTCAAAACCGCACCGAACCAAATCGTGGCCACAAGTAAGTAAATCTTGGAGGTAAAATGGAAATTCCTTATACGATTTGGTTTATTATTTATTTATTTTACACACAGGTGTAAAAAAATTGAAATCCCTAAACCAGGTGGATTTGGATTTGAGCTTTTTCCCCCAAAACCTCAAAATCAAATTGCCGAAAACGAAGAAGATGAAATCAAAATCAAATTAGGGATTCATAGAAAAAAGAGAGGGACAGTCTCCGAGGCAATCTTTATCACTCAGAAACAACACAGCTTCCTACTGTTTTCACACTCAGCGCGGCAATGGATCGGCAGCCTCACGACTACGCCGCCGCCGCAGCCTCCGCCATGGCCTACGCCCAACAGCGCCAGGCAGCGACCAGCCTTCAACAGCAGCAGCAACAACAACAACCGCCCCAACAGCAGCAATTCGGGTACCCGCCCCAAACCCAACAGTTCCTCGGAGGCCCGCCACAGTTCGTGGGTCCCCACCCCTCCCTCCAGCAGCAATTCCCCTACCACCCCCACGGGCCGCCGCAGGTTCTTCCCCATGCGCCGCCTCACCCCCACCACCTCCCTCCTCCGTCCTTCGCTCCCCACCTTCCCCCTCCTTTAGTTCCTTCCCCCTTCCATGCTGGGCCCACCTACGACTCTCCCCAGCCTCCGCCGGCAGCTCCCCCGTCCGACCCGGAGCTCCACAAACGGATTGATAAGCTCGTCGAGTACTCCGCCAAGAACGGCCCCGAGTTCGAAGCCATGATCCGGGAGAAGCAACAGGACAATCCCGAGTACTCCTTCTTGTTCGGCGGCGAAGGCCACGGCTATTACCGCTACAAGCTCTGGATATCGACGCGGGGTCCAAGCGGGTCTTTCAACCCGGTTGGATTCCCACCAGGTTCAATGCACATGCTGCGCCCTCCCCCAAACCCCATGATGAACGCGCCGCCATCTGCGGCAATGATGGGCGGGCCTCCACTGCCCTATTTCTACGAGCAGCAGCGGCACGGGCAGCCGTTCGGGGTTTACGGGCGGACTGACTACGACCAGTCGCCCTCCAAGCCCTTCAAAGGGCTCTCGGGACCGCTTCCCTCTGAGGTTGCAATGGAGCTTAACAATGTGCTTATGACGCTGAATGGGACCAAAGAGTCGATTAAAGGGGCTAAATTTTGGTTTATGCAGCGGTCGATATTCGCACCAGCATTGGCTGAGGCTCTTCGGGAGAGAGTGTTTAGCCTGGATGATTGTGAGAGGCAGCTTCATGTGATATATCTGGCCAATGATATCTTATTTGACAGGTAATCTTAATGGTGCATTGTTCATTCATGGTAATTGCAGAATTCTTGTTTGCTTTTGCCTGCTTAACTGTGATTTATTGCCTTTGCTCGTTATGTTTTCGGGTAGAGTACAATATGCAAGTCTGAAAATATAAAAGTTTTGTTTTTTGAGCTGCGCCGGCGAGAGTTTAGTGGAAACAGTTGCTTGTGTAATTGTTTTAATTTCTTATAATCTGAATAACAGCCTACACTACATGTCACAGAAGCATCATATTTCCATTATATCATTGCAAGCTTCAATCCCATTAGTTGTTATAGTTCTTAATCGATGGGTTGGTGCTTTGGTGATGTTTGTTTTCCATTGTGTGAAAAAACGCGTTTGAACATGTTTGTACTGTTAAGTAGGGAGACAGAGTTTGGGGGTCGGGGTGTTTTGACGTGTATTAGAAGGTGTGGAAAACAGAAAAAATGTCAAGTTTATACTTTTTTCATAGGGATGATGGTGAACCATTCCGGGGATCTATATAAGCTCTTCTCTCTTACCAGAGGCTGGCAGTTGAATAGATCATTTATAATTTTGTCATAGCTCTTAATTTTTTACAGTGACAGTTTTTATTGAAAAAGCTCCCGTCTTTCATACCTAAGAAGGCTCTATTTTTGTTTATGTGCACTATAATCCTCCTAATATCTAGCCTGATGATATTGTAAATAAAGAACTTAGATGTTTCTTTTATTGTTTGCCGTTTGTTTTCTTTGACACAATGTGCTGGATGATAGTCTGAATAATTCTTTGACAGTCCTTTCTTTGCCTTTGAATTTACAGCTCGCATCGGCGGAGTAGTGAAGGCCTTGATAATGAATCACTTGCACTGAAACCTATCTTAGGTTCCATGCTTGCAAGGATTTATCACAACCCTCAAATCACAGAGGACAATCAATTGAAGTTGCAGCAAATTTTACAGCTATGGGCTTCTAAGAGCATTTATGATCAGGATACTATTGATGCACTTAGGAATGAGATGCTTGGTGGTCCATCAAGTAATTCTTTTACGGGTCTTCCAAAAGACTTATCCACTGCTTCAGCAGATTCAGCAGCAGGTAGGCAGTAGGCTTCTGTGTTGTGTGTATGTCTAGGCTACTAAATTCTGGGCGACTGAGCTCTATAAACTGGTGTGGCCTATACATTACTTTTTTTTTTCTTTTTTTTGAATGCAGGATTGCCACCACAGACAACAAACCATAACGTATTTCAATGGCAGCCAGATAGGCAAAGTTCTGTTTCCAGTTCACATGATCAAGATCACCTTGATAAACATGCAGTTCCTGGCCAAGGCATGCCACTGTCTATGCCATCCCAGCAATTTCTTCCGAATTCAGTCCCTCCTGTTGCTTTTCCCGGGTCCATGCCCATACCATCTTCCGTTCAACCAGCAAACCAACAACCCGCACCCCATTTACTGCCAGGTCAACCTGCTAGTAGTGGTGAGAAGTTGCCGCCATATCCGTTGTTCCCACCTGGTCTTATTCCTGAGATGGTCAGAAAGATGCAGATCGGCAGTGGTGTGCCATACTCGCCGATGAGCCCTTTGGACATTCCAACCGTCATACCTCCATCCACTGTACCTCAATCAGAAATTCTTGAGAGAGTGTCGAAATTCTTCAAGGAGATTGGAGAAGTTAACCCTTCTGAAGGGCCCCTTCATAATTCTGATGGTAGGGATGAGGATGATTATGAAAGAGAGCCTGCAGTGCGCAAGGGTGGAGCTTGCATCCCTCCCCCCCCAAATCTGCAGATAGACCCTGAGACGGGGGCTTATGCTGATGGAAGTGTAGATAGAAAGAGTGGCTCGGGGAGGTTGGGACTCGGGGCCACAGTGAATCCAAATGAGGCAAGCCAGTACGACGATGTTTATTCTTCTTACAGGAAACAGAGAAGCACCAACTACCACTCATCCATGAGTGCAAGAGCTTCAGCAAGGTGAAAAACAGACCTGATTGGAGTTGGAAAATGGCAGCTTCTTCTTCCTTTTTTTTCATCTTTCAGGTTTTCTTGTTTTTCGATAATGTATTCTGACCGGCAGCATGAAATTCTGATTAATGTTAATGCATGTAAGAATAGCACTGCAAACATTTTACCTGACTAACAGATAAATTAAGAATCTTTTAATTCATGCAAAGTTTCCTTTCATCTATCTATTGAACATTTTCGACTTTGATCCTACGTGACAACCAGCAAAATTACTACACTCCAGCATCCCCCCTCTCTTCCAACGCAACCCCCGCCGGCCAGCAGTCCCCTCCGCATTTATCTATCTTCGGCATCGATCGGACACCCTAGGCTGCTACCGATCAATGAGGTTCGGGCGGAGGGAGAGAAGAGACCAGAATGAGTTTTACTTTGTTCATGATTTTTCTGGTACTGACAAAATTGGAAGGTTTTGGATAAAACATTCTTAAAGTTCATAATATCATTCCTTAAAATCGATTTGGCCTTAACATCATTCTTAAGGTTCATAATATCATTAAGGTCTAATAATACATTACCATGTGGAAAAAAACTTGCACTTGACAATGTATTATTGGATACGGGACACCACGTGGCGGTGAACTCGTTCCATGTAAGTCCTTCTCGTGTTCTTAGGCCTGTAAATTTTTTATGAAACACTTTTTTCCTTGGAAATAGTGCTTCTATTATAGATAATGGGAGTTGGCTACGATGCTCGCAAGCATTGGATGCTTATACTCATCTCACCATTAAAAGCATCCAACAGTTGAAAAAAAGATTTGAGGAAAAAGGAGATCGGCTAACCAGTCAGTGGGTTGAACGCCGAAGTCCGCGCCGTAAAACACATTCCCTGTACTAAGTGGACGACCCACCCTTACTCCTATACGACATGCCGAATTCCACTGGTCTCCGTACCCCTCATTCGATCTGCTTTGTGTGATGGGTTTTGAGAGAAATAAAAGTAATAAACGTGTTGGGCTTGACAAGACAATAAATTTTGATATAGGATTTGTCAAAATCGGTGATCGGATGAAGAAGATATAAAGAATTTGAGGTTAGGAGAGAAGATGAAGAGAAGAAGAAGGACAGCAGCTGTGCTGCTGGTTCTGCACACAAAGAAGAAGAAAGAAGTTGTGTGGCTTCTAGAAAGGGTCCTTTCAAAATTAACATATTGCCTTTGAATCTAGAAATTTCATAACTTTCTCATTTGAACTCCAATTTCCCATCCGCTTGCGCTCACGTGTTTGTGCCAATGAGTACTACCATAATATGATCAAATATTAACCCCACACGTGTCACGAGTTTGAAGGTCAACGAAAAGTCAACATTTACCCTTAAAGGGGCATTTTAATAATTTTACATTTTTGAGGATAAAATACAATAAAATTAGGGACGAGTCGCAACAAGTTTTTTGCTAATTACTTAAGCAAAGTTGTATCAAACGAATCACAAGGTGCCACGTGGCACATATTGAATAAAATAACATATAAGGTGTAAAATTCGTATAAGATCATAGAAAAATCGAAAAAAATATTCTAAAAGTTGCCACGGACTCCTTGAACTGTGCTCGTCTAGACATGAGCATAAAACCTCAATTACGAGTTGAAATCAAATAGGAGAAGTTCACAAATGTTACATTGAGTGATCGATGTTTGTCGTGTTACATGATACACTTGCACATGTTTCATGATTTGTTGCTTGATTGCACCTCCTTGGCCAATTATCATGTTCATAACACTAATTTGGTATATCGAACATACCATGTTGAAGATATCACGTTCCCGGTCACATACCAATCGAAGGAATATTTTTCGCACTTGTAAATTAATTATTATGAATTGTTTTATGTAATTTGATTTTTCCTACAAATGTGAAAAATGTGTAAAAATCATTAAAAAAAAATGTGAAAAATTCAAATGTAGGAAAAATTAAATTACATTAAAAAAAAATCATAATAATTAATTTACAAGTGTGAAAAAATATGCAAACGCTCGTGATCGCATTCTCTACACTTTTACGATGGTTACATCGTCGTCTAAATTTTTAAACCCTCCAAACCCTAGTGAATAGTATTTTTTTTGTTTGAGTTATGAATTAATAAAAATGTATAATAATTAATGTACAAGTGTAAAGAAAATTATACAACCGCTTGTAATGACAAGCTCTACAAGTTTCGTGGAGGTTGCATCATCATTTGGATTTTTAAAACCCTCCAAATTCTTATGAATGGTAAATTTTTGGTGAGTTCAAAATTAATAAAAATTCATAATAATTAATTTACAAGTGTGAAAAATGTAAAAAAACAAAAAGCATACAAACGCTCATAATGACAACCTCTACAACTTTCATAAATGGGTAAAAAAAAATCCATAAACCCTTGATTTATATTTAACCGTCGATTGTCGTTTATGTTTACGCTTCGTTCTTCTCACCGGATTTCATTTTTTTTATTTTCTTTTTTGAAAGCATGAGCTTTTATGTTACATCCCGTCCCTAAAGGTATTGTATTATATTCTCCGAAGGTGTGAAATGACGAAAATGCCCTTTGTGGCTACGTATTTTCTGTGAAGAAATTTGAATTTTTCTCTACTTGATTCCGTACTTTTTGAGTTGTACGTTTCGCCACGAATCCGTAGACGCGTACGGATTAATTTTCGGACTTGTGAAGTGCAAGTTACGTTTGTCTTACGGGTAAAATACCCGAAAGACAATAATGTCGGTGGGCCTTGGCGCCCATAGTTTTATTCGAAACCAGGTGCTCTGCACCGTTGCTATTCACTCTGCATGCTTGCATGCGTATTTGACGAACTGTATATTTGTTGAATCTTACAGATTTAAAATGAGGACCTTGTGTGTGATTTTTCTTCACACAATCCCAGCCTCTCTCTTCTGTCTGATTCCCTCACCCAACACATCCCCCATTTTGTGGAAAGGCAACTGACATCTTTGTTGGTTTCACACTCACATTCATCCCCCTTTGCTACTTTCTTTCTTCTGCAAACCCAAGGCTTGCCGAGCCTTCTCCCTTCCTCCATACTTTACTCCTCACCATCCAAATAATCACAAGCTGTCCAACTCCTTCCTGTTTTTGAACTCAGCAGCTCCAGCTTGGTGCCCAGTTTGAACAAGCACAAACCAGGTGAGAATTTACTCAAGCCACCCGTGGGTTTTTCTCCATTTCTCTCTCTGTTTTCTTCGAGCAACCTTCACTCATTCTTCATGCTTGTTGTAAACCAGGTCACTGGGAGTGGTTTTGAAACCCAGAAGACCTAAGCTACTTTTCCCAGAAAACTGGAAAACCAGTTCGTCGGAGTTCAATTTTTCCCGACTTCGAACCCGACGTTTTGGAGCTCGTAGAAGCCCAGGTTCAACACCAAACAACTTCTGGGGACCTTGGGAACCCAACCCAAGGTCTGGAAGTGGAGAAATCGATGAGGACAGAGAAGTCACATTTTGGCCGAACCTTTCGAGGCTTTTTCCGACTAGCTCCGGCCACCTTTTGAGGTGTTGGTGAGTGTTTTCAAACTCTACTCATTCCCAACTTCATTTTGATATAAAGATCGTAAAATTTGGCTTAGAAATGAAGTAGTTAGGAAGCTTTAAAGTTTACCCAGAATTTCCAGCCAAGAAACCCAGATTCCGGCGACGGCGCGGCGGCTAGCGCGGCGGCGCCGGCGACCGGAGAAAGGAGGAAGACGACCGGAGTTGACGTCAGCAAACTCGGTTCAGACCGGTTTGATGACGTCAGCACCGGTTCAAACCGACCTGCTGACGTCAGCAACTCGGTTAACGCTGACGTCAGCGTTGACTTTGACCCAGCCGTTGACTTTGACTCGGCGCGCGTGGGCCGCGGCTCCGATTCTTCCAACCGCGCGTGGGGGCGCGTGAGCCATTATTTTTCGACGCCGTCTTCGCGAGGCGACTCGTGACGACGCGTACTACCTAGGGGTGGTACGTTTGGTAATTTTTGAAGTGTTTTAGACCTCCAATTTGAGCAAACAGTGGAGAATTCGTGTCTTTTCCGTAATTTCTTTGGAATTGACCTAGTTAATGATTAGTATAGTAACTTCTCATATAGGTGAGACCTATCCCGAGGAGTTTCGGGCTCAGGCTAGGTACGGCGGCTACGACCCGGCTACATACCAGTGAGTGGACCCTATCTTATTAAATTATTATTATTTCTCAAACGTGTTCAATTGTGATTTATGAACTTGTATAGCATGCCATGATTTATGAAACTCGTTAAATGATTTATTTACGGTATCTTGATATATTCTTCATGCTGTTTAGCGTATTTTGAACAACTGTTGGCATGTCTATACGTATTTGAGGTTTTTACCTATACTTGCATTTAGCACGGTGTTAGCACTGTCCGGGAGTGGACCAGCTTCACGTGTATGTTCACACGCACCATTACGCTCAACATGGATCCATGATAGGTGCCAGCCTGTTCTAGGTCGCCTTGGCGACTAGACTTGTTGTGACGCACATTCTTGTGCCAGCTTCACGTGCATGTAGTGCTAGAGCGTCTTTTATGTGAAACACCCAGCCTGTCATGTAGCTACTTTCTGCATGACTTGTGTGCTATGATATGCGTTTTCGTATGATATTGGTTTTACCGCTGTTATTGATGTTTCATGCTACCCGTATCCTTTTGGGCGTGGGCCCATGCATTACTTAGAGATTATTATTACTGTGATTATCATTTCTGTTGCTATTATTATTAAAGTGGTATTTTAGTAAATCTTACGGGTTTTACAGCGAGGGGATATATACCATTTTTGAAAGGTTTCCTAAAAACTGTACTTGGCCCACTCACCTTTGTTTTTCGCCCCTCCAGGCCCTAGGTTTTAGTCGGCAGGCGAGTTGGTGGCAGTTACTGATATCTCCACTCTACCTCCAGTGGATGTAGGTGTATCTTGTGTTCCTTCAATTATGTTTATATCTATCCTACGGGATAAGAATATTCTTTAAATTCTTACTGCACCCTAGCTCTGATATTTGTGTATTATTGGGTCTAACCCACACTACGCACTTCCGCATCTCTACTTTCAATTAAAATTCAGTATTCCTGTATTTCATCATTAAATTCTTATTTTAATCACTCTATGACTTCGTCATCCCTTCGGGATGACAGTCAGCACGCCCCTAAATCTGGTGTCCACGTGGATATTCGGGTCGGGGTGTGTCATTTTACTAGATGCAAAAATATGAACGGTTCGGATCGTTGATTATGTACTCCGATATTTACGGTTAACTGAAATATGAGTTGATGTTATATAGTTTCTAGAAACTTTATAAACTCCGAGCTATATTTTCACTAACCCTAAATTTATGCATGTGATATTAAAGATCCGAACCGTTCATCTTTTTGCATTCATTAAAAGATCATGTTTTCAAAAAAGAAACTTTGAAAAAAAGAAATCCAGTAAGAATAATTGAGTGTAAACATAAACCACAATCGACGGTTCACTATTATTCTAGTGTTCATGGATTATGGTGCCAAGTTTCGGAGTTGACCTCCTCACGAATATTGTAGAGCTTGTCATTACAAGCGTTGGTATATTTTCTTTGTATTTTTCACATTTGTACATTAATTATTATGAATTTTTATTAATTTTGAATTTAAACAAAAAAAACTATTCACGATGGTTTGGACTGTTTTAAAAATCCAAACGGTAATGTAATCATTGTAAAAGCGTAAAGGATGCGAGCACGGGCGTTTATAATTTTTTTCACATTTTTAAATTGATGTAAATTTATTATTATGAATTTTTTAATGTCAAGAGAATGCTGTATGAAAAATCAAATTACATTTAAAAAATTCATAATAATTAATTTACAAGTGTGAAAAATGTGAAAAAAAAAGTATGCAAATGCACGGGATTGCATCTTCTATGCTTTGACAATGGTTACATCGTCGTTTGAATTTTTAAAACTATCCAAACCCTCGTGAATAGTGTTTTTTGTTTAAGTTCAAAATTAATAAAATTCATAATAATTAATTTACAAATGCGAAAAATGTGAAAAAGTATGCAAACGCTCGTGATCGCATCCTTAATGCTTTGATGATGGTTACATCGTCGTTTGAATTTTTAAAACCATACAAACCCTCATGAACAGTATTTTTTGTTTAAGTTGAAAATTCATAATAATTAATTTACAAGTGTGAAAAATATTTTGTAACATCCCGTCAGACTATTTTGGACACGTGTAAGCTAGACTTTCACTGTGTGTGTAGTGTAATTTTTACTGTTTTGGTGGGTATACAGTACCATAAAATAAATATCTTCCTTCTCTTTTTTTTTTCCCGTCACTTTCCCCTCACGCTCTCTCTCTTTTTCTTCACTTTTCCTCTCACTCTCTCTTTCACCCAAACTGTGAGAGCACAATGCAGATTGTCAGAAAATCGACGAATTGAGACAATTGTAGATCACCACCTTGCTATATTCGACGAGGCGAACACAACCATGCCTTTGGTGGCGTGAAACTCGGTCCGAGACCACCCGAACGGAGACAAATCGACCGTCGAGGGTCCATGCTTTTTTCGGCTTGATCTCACCGTTTTGAGCCTTGAAAAAATCTCTGAACTCCTGTTCTATCAAATTCTATCAAAATATAAAATATTTAGAAAAAAAAAGTCTTCCTCAACGTCCCTAGACTCAAAACTAAGGAAGAAACCAACTCGTTTGACGTCAAATCGACGAGATCAAAGAGCTACATTAGTCGCAACCTTTCAGGGAAAATACAGGTCACTTCCCGAGCTTTTTCGGCCAAACAAAATGTCTATCGTCATTCTACTCATCTCTAGCTTCATTTTGACATAAAGAACATGATATTTGGTTGAGAAATGAATAAGATATAAAGGTTTGAAAATTTTCCAAAAATCGACGAGTTCAGACAGCGGCACCGACTATCTGCCTGAGTTGCAGTGGCGGCCGGTTCAGAGCGACCTAAATGTCACATCTCGGATCGGCTCCGTTGTAGCACGATATTGTCCGCTTTGGGCCACGCCCTTACGGTTTTGTTTCTGGGAACTCACGAGCAAGTTCCCAGTGAGTCACCCATCTTGGGATTGCTCTAGCCCAAACTCGCTTAACTTCGGAGTTCCTATGGACTCCGAAGCCAGTGAGTTCCCAGAAACAAAACCATGAGGGTGTGGCCCAAAGTGGTCAATATTGTGCTACGGTGGAGCTGGTTCGGAATGTGACAGAATGGTATCAGAGCCACCATGTTGTTCGGTACGGATGTACCGACGAGGATGCCGGGTTCCTCTTAAGTAAAGTGGATTATGACATCCCACATCGACCAACGGAAAGGGGGTGTTGTGCCTTATATGTACATGCCCACCTTCATTTAGCATGAGACCTTTTGGGAGCTCACTGGCTTCGGATTCCATCGAAACTCCGAAGTTAAGCGAGTTTGGGCTAGAGCAATCTCATGATGGGTGACCTACTGGGAAGTTGCTCGTGAGTTCCTAGAAACAAAACCGTGAGGGCGTGGCCCAAAGCGGACAATATCGTGCTACGGCGGAGCCGGTCCAGGATGTGACACTAAACTCGGTCCAAACTGGGTCGTGAGTCAGCAAACTATTTCAAACCCGATCCAAATCGAGAATATTCTCAGGTATATTCCTTTAACGTCGTTAGGAATATTCCGTTAGATTTAACGGAATCTTCAGTTAAATCTAATGGCGTCAACTAATGATGTTAGTTTGGCTGGCTTGGGTTGACCGAGCGTGAGTCAAGGCAGGCTCGCGCGTGATCCTCGCATGGGGGTGCGTGGGACCACTTTTTTGACTTCCGTCGACACGAGGCGACTCATAACACGCGTACTACCTAGGGGCAGTACGTATGGTATTTTTTGGATTGTTTCGGACCTCCGATTTGATCAAACAAGGAATAAGTGTCGTTTATTAGTTTAATTAGTAACCTTTATCAGTTTAATCATTACTTGAGTGATATCTCATATAGGTGTGACTTACCACGAGGAGTACAAGGGTCAGACAAGGTAAGGCGGCTGCGACCCAACTACATATCAGTGAGTGAGCTTGTTTTATGAAACTTATATTATTTATATTAGTTTCCACTATGGTTTTGTGAACTATTTTCTATTATGCCATGCTTTTACTTACGAGTTAAGTATGAAGAAAATATTATGTTGAGATTTGTGAAATTGAGATTGCATGATCATGTGTATTTTTATTTGCTCATCATACATGCATTTACCTAGTATGCCTTGACTTCACCAGATGCTCTATCACTAGGTCCTGAAGGGGGCGCAAAAACAAAACGTGTGAGTGGATGAAAAATAAAAGTTTTCGAAATACTTTTCTCTTTTCAACGTAGTAACCCCCCGTTTGAAATCCAGTATATTTGAAAAATCATACTACCGTAGTATGTGTCAAATCATACTATAATATATATAACTGAAAGTAAATCTCAAGTGAAATCCGTAAATAATAATTCATATTTCCATAAGTCATTTCACCAAATATATCAATAGTATAGATAAGAAAACCAACACAGGGTATATGTGCAATCACCCATGTACGTGTTGAGGAACAGTCTCTCAGTCCCCGTACAAGCACTTTACGTTATCAATCAATTTGTACTCCTAGTACCACACATATGTAAGCACTTGCGCAATAGCGCGTCACACCCGAGTCCTTACGTAGTGGGGCCTTTTCCCCAAAAATAAACATAAGCGTAAGACAAGCTTGCATTAAGGTATTTATTGGACAATACCCTTGGAGTACAGTGCGTGTGACCCAAACATGCGAGACTTGTCCTACGGCCGTGAGACGGTACTACAACGTAGTGAAAGCATACCAAGTGTGTTTGAAAACATACATATATACATCATGTGTAAAAGTAACGAATATCATATATTTCATAATTTCCCAAATATTTAAACGTTGCATAAATAACATTCTCATCGGAGTCATATAATAAAACCCAACATATATTTATGCATAAGCGAAATCATAGTATAAATCATTTCACAGTATATATCCATACTTTTGTGCATAACCGAAATCACACTTTAAAACCATTTCATAAAACACACACATATATATATATATAGAAATATATATATATATATATATATATATATATTCATGTCACAAAATCATTGGAAATCATAAATATATCAAACCATAATTAATTCAAAGTATATAAATCATTTGTTAAAACAAAAGTCCACTCATTGGTGCTCGGGAGTGTAATCTCCCTCGGCGTTGCCCTCCTCGAAGCGTTGCGTCGAAGAATTACCTATTTAATATTAGGGTAAAGTGTTAAAACATCCCTAATATAAATTAATATAACCCTTATATGAAAATAACCCAAAAATAATACTATTTTAGCGAAAACGGGCTCGAAAAATGATTTCCGGGGCCCGACAACCTTGCTGTCGCTGTCCACCACTGTCGGTGCCGCCGGCACGCGCCTGCTGACGTCATCCCATGCGCATGCTGACGTCAGCCACGCGCCTGCTGACGTCAGCGTCGTTAAAGTCAACGGTGTCAGTCAAACTTAACAGAATATACATTTTCTGACGGAATATGCTGACGCCGTCAGGAATATTCCGTTACCGTGACAGAATATTCCTTCACCCTCAACCTCTTGCCGGTTGCCGGAGCTGCCGCCGTCCTCCGCCGCCTGGTTCGCCGGAATTTTTGGAAAATTTACCGATTTAATTCCAAAACTTCAAAAATTCATAACTCCTTCATTCCTTGGCCAAATTTAACGTGCCATATATCAAAATGAAGGTATTGATGAGTAGAATATTTTCATACCAATTTGGGGCCGGAAAAATGGCCGGAGATGGCCTGAAATTGGCCAGAAAGCTTCGGGAAACCCTAATTCCGTTCTCCCTCAAAACTGCACCAAATTCCACGTTCTTTATGTCTATTTGAACCTACTCAATGTAATAAAACCAATGGAAATGGTTTCGAGGCTTACCTAAGTCGGGATTGTACAGAAACTTGAATTGTAGTTTGCTGATTTCGTTCCGGCGTCGGTTTGGCCGATTTGGTTTGAGTTTGAAGAATCTGGAATCACAGTCTCGTCCAAAGTGACGAGACGATCACAATGGCTATGATCTTGAGCGACGGTTCGACGATTTTGTGATTCGTCCAAAAACTAGGGTTTCGATGGTTTTGGGAGGTTTTGGTCAAGAGAGAGAGAGATCGTGCAGAGTGAGAATGAGGGAATTAGGGGATTGGCTGCACAGCAGCCAGCCAAAAACCCTAATTTACTTCCGAGTGTGAAAATTACTAAAATACCCCTACACTTTAAAGTTTCGTAAAATGTTTGTTTTAACTCCGAATTGAGTTTTGCTTGCGTCCACACGTTCGTGTCGACGAGTACTACTTGAATATGTACAGAAAATAAATTTCACAAGTCGTATCAAAAAAGTCAACGAAAGTCAACATTTGACCACTAGGGTATTTTGGTAATTTCACATAAAATTTTGGGACGGGTTGTAACATTAGTAGCTGGACTTGTGGTGAGCGAGACGGTTCTGGTATTTACGACTTCAGTACTAGATAAACGTAAGATCTCCTTCTTCTGCTAGTATCATTCATCCTACTCAGAATGTGAATAATTCGTATTTTGTTTACTACACTATAACTATGCTATGAACATTTCATGCTGTGTATTACGGGTTCTACTCTTACTTCTGCGCACTCTTATACTTGGTATCAATAATTATAGACTTTGGTTTTATTTTAATATGAATTTTCCACATCATGCGCATGACATGGCTTTCGTCACCCTCTTGGGTGTCGGCCAACATGCATCGATTTCGGTACCTTTCGGATATCCGGGTCGGGGTGTGACAATTTTGTCGATTGGTATGTGATAAGGAACATGATATCTTCGATGTGGTACATTTGATATACCAAATCGGTGTTATAAACATGGTAATTGGCCAAAGAGGTGCAATCAACCAACACATCATAAAACATGTGCAAGTGTATCATGTAACATGACAAACACCAAGTACTCAATGTAACATTTGTGAACTTCTCCTATTTGATTTCAACTCGTAATCGAGTTTTTATGCTCATGCCTCGACGAGCACGGTCAAGGAGTCTGTGGCAACTTTTAGAATATTTTTTTATTATTTTTCTATGATTTTATACGAATTTTACACCTCATATATTATTTTATTCAATATGTGCCACATGGCTCCTTGTGATTTGTTTGATACAATTTTGCTCGAGTAATTAGCAAAAACCATGTTAAGACTCGTCCCTAGTTTTATTATATTTTGTCCTCAAAATATGAAATTACCAGAATACCCCTTTAAGGGTAAATGTTGACTTTTTCATTGACCTTCAAACTAGTGACATGTGTGGGTTAATATTTGATCATATTATGATAGTACTTGTCAGCACAAACGGGTAAGTGCAAGCGGATAGAAAATTGGATTTCAAATGAGAAAGTTACAAAATTTCTAAATTCAAGGGCAATATAGTAATTTTGAAAGGACCCTTTCTAGAAGCCACCCAACTTCTTTCTTCTTCTCTGCGTGCAGAACCAGCAACACAGTTGCTGACCTTCTTCTTCTCTTCCTTTTCTCTCCTAACCCCAAATTCTTTATATCTTCTTCATCCGATCACCGATTTCGACAAATCCTATATCAAAGTTTATTGTCTTGTCGAGCCCAACATGTTTATTACTTTTATTTCTCTAAAAAACTATCACACAAAACTGATCAAATGAGGGTTTGTACGGGGACCAGTGGAATTCAGCATGTTTAAGCTCCAACACCAAACAGCTTCACTGAGGTTGTCGACGCCCGTCACTCCTCTCCGTTGTGCGATTCGATTCATCTCCTCACAGGTGCACGTGCCTGATGTGGATATGACTTTTACCGATAACCTACAAGCTATTTTGTAACCAGTTTTTATCTAAAATTATTTGGTGATAGCATTGAATGCACACAAGCACTCTAGCGAGTCCTTAGATAATGTGTGTTTCTCTTTAAAATCGACATTTTACTTGGCTCTTCAATGAATGAGGAGGAGTTCCTCCTCAATTCACTACGTGTCCGATTTACGAAATTTCATGCTTATGATCGAAACCGTTAATTTTATAAAGCACTTTGTAAATATCATCTTTTTAAAAAATTAATAAAATATGAAATCATTTAGTTATCAAACTGTATAAAAAATGATGGACGGTGTATACTATAAACTAATCTAAGCTTCGAGGAGAGATTTGTATTTGGGGTGCTTTTTGAGGTAGGGGTGGGGTGGGGTGGAGGAGTTTAAACTCGAGATGTGGTGGGAGTTGAAAAATTACACTCTATTCACTAGGACATTCCATCTATCATTTTACGATGTAACATAATCAGTTACATTATAAATTTTCAATCTCATCTAGTGAGAAAGTAGAGAAAATTAGGCGAAATTAATTCTTCGTTAAATAGTCCGTGTGTGAGGCACCTACTCTTTTTCAAAAAGAAAAGTATTATTGCACCCAGAAACCCTTGCCTTTCCATCCCTACTAAATTTTATTAATAATAAACACACATGACTACAGTAAAAAAGACAAAAAACTCTTGATCAATACAATGAATGTTGTCAAATATGGCATGAATGCGACACATATAAATGCACGAAGAAGTAAAAAAGCATGCAGCCAATTATGATCAAGAAAGAATGAAAGCCAAAAGCTACATGGTCTAAATAATGTTAGTTTCGTTTTTACTATTATGATGTGTAAATTTTTCATAAGCATAAAGAAAATGTTGAATGAAAATCTCTATATAAAAAAGAAGTATATTTGTATCATTGATATACACATAGAAATGATAAGAAAGCAGAGTGTAATAATAATGTTTTCCCTCATTTTCTCATCTTTTACGTTCATTTTACTAGACTGACACTAATAAAAAAATAAACAATGTGATACATTATTTCTATTTCACTTCAATCTCTAGCAAAAGTTCTTTCTTCTTTGCCTGTTTATAACAATGAAAACAAGAAATTCAAAGCAAACACGTATTTTTAATTTTCTCGACAAAAAATAATGTTTTACGTTCCGGACAAAAGATTTTTAAAAATTTTCCGACAAAAAAAAAGGTTTTATTTTTTATCGAACTCGCAACCGAAAATATAAAAACGTAAAATTTCAAAACGTAGAGATTCCCAAGCAAGCTCCAATCTTTCACCCAATCCAGTAAATCCACATCCACGTTTTGATGATGGCGATGGATGTCCCGCAATCCATGGCACATTTCCCATTTCTCACATTCCATTTCCTTCATTTCCGTTACTCTCTATCCTCTCTCTCTCCTCTCCTCTCTCTCTCCTCTCCTCTCTCTCTCTCTCTCTCTCTCTCTCTCTCTCTCTCTCCATTTTTTTACTCTCTCTTGCTCTAGACACTCTCCTCAGTCCACTTCCTGGACTTCCTTTCTCTCTCCTCGATCCAAAACCCCAAATCAAAACCAGGTTTCATTCGATACAATTTACTCTTGAATTGGATCGGTTTCGTGTTCTTCACTCCCGGGTCCACTCCAATCCCCTGTTTTGTTTTTTTTTTCAATTTTCCAGATTTGGGTTTACTTGGATTTGCAGAATTTTGGTCAAACAAGAAAAAGAACCCAAGTGTTTTTTCATCGGATTTATCATGTAATTTTGGGACTTAGCTGCCACTGAGCTCATTCGACACTGACCCAGAACAGGGGATTTGTGTTTTGAAGCTTAGATTTGGCCATGGAGAAACGTATTGAGATAGAAGCTAGCTCGTTTTTGAGGTTGTCTTTCTATCTGTCCCACTTTGTTTTCTTTAGGGTTTATGTTGTTTTGACAAAGATTTTAGCTTGATGATTACAAATGTAAGCAAAGAACATGTTAGCTATGCCAATGTGTATAAATGTTGCGAATAAACATGTTAGGTATGTTAATGTGTATAAATGTTGCGAATTTTCGATGCCTTGTATCGAAAAATTGTTGATTGATTTTCTCAGTCTTGTTGTGTTTGAAATTTGAATGCAGTTTGTCTGCGGCCTTGTCGTATGGGGCTGCTTCCATGACGATGGTTTTTATCAATAAAGCAGTTATTATGGAGTACTCACATTCAATGACCCTTCTCACAATGCAGGTATTACTTTAACAATTCGAATATCGGTCTTCTAATTCATGAGATTAAGATGCCCTTGCTTGATTGTTTGAAATGACCCGTCTTTTATTTTGTTATTGTCTTAGTCATTTGGATTTACATAATGAGCTTTCTTTCTTTTCTTTACTGTTTTAGCAATTGGCAACTGCTTTGCTTATACATGTTGGTCGAAGATTGGGCTACACAAGATCAAGAGGACTAGAAATGTCCACCGCAAAAAAACTTCTCCCTGTGTCGCTTTTCTATAATGCTAATGTGGCGTTTGCTTTGGCCAGTTTGAAGGGAGTTAACATTCCCATGTATATTGCAATCAAAAGGCTCACACCGCTTGCCGTGCTTGTAGCTGGATTCTTCTCAGGGAAGGGGAGACCCTCAATACAGGTAATGTCTTGTCTTTCTTTGGATCAGCTTGTACATTGTTTGATCCTGCCTGTGTTATTAAACTTAACGATCGGACATACATTTGATAGGATTCGTTATGCTTCTTTCTTCTTTAGTTTTAGTATAACTTAAACTTCTTCTGTCCCCAACTAGAATATGAGCAAGATAGTATTTAGTCTTCGAAACATATGATGTAAAAATTCCGGAAGAAACTTACACTATTTGACTAACACTGTAAGCGTAAAATGGAAGCTGGATTACATTATTATTTTTTATATGCTTTCTCTTTCGGGCTTAGTGGTCTGCAATTCATAAGCTAAGATATGTTGGATGAAAATAAGTAACATCTTGTGTCTGATTTAAATTATTACGAACAGGTCATTTTCTCAGTACTTGAAATGTCTCTATGATGACAGCTTTGACCCACTTGATGATAACTAAGAGAATTAATCTATGTTTGGCATCATATCTGGAACAAAATGTCTTGTAAAATAATGATAGTTTCCGTATTAATTTGTTCTTGTAAGTGAAGATAAAGGACCCTTGGTTTCAAATAATCACCTGTAGTAGTTATTGTTAAAAATGCAAAGTTATTCAGAAAAGATGAGATATATAATGTGAAAGTCCTGCCAAAAAGCATTTTCATTACCACTAAATTTGACGATACCGAGTTCTATTTAGTTGTTCTTTACCTCGCTTTCGTGTTTTAACTTTTAGGTTTGACAATACTCAGTTCTCTTTCATGTTTCAGGTGTGTCTTTCAGTAATATTGACTGCAGTAGGGGTTCTGATAGCTGCACTGGGAGATTTCTCGTTTGACCTTTTTGGATATAGCATGGCCCTTACTTCTGTCTTTTTCCAGGTAGGTTATTATGCTTTTGTTCATCCACGGTTCTGTGTTATACTTGCTTCGAATGGTATGTTATGGTAATTAAGCTCATACAAACCCTTAACTTTTTATTCAGACCATGTACCTTGTGTTGGTGGAGAAATCTGGTGCAGAAGATGGGCTATCATCAGTTGAGATCATGTACTATAACAGCTTTCTGTCTCTTCCGTTTTTGATGCTTCTCATTGTAGCTACCGGAGAATTTCCAGATTCTTTATCATTACTAATTGCGAAGGTCAGAACGTTAACCTTTTCTTTATCTAAGTATTTGAATTCAGTCCTCTTTTTATTTGGGACTCTTTTTATTTTGTATTCATTCTAATAACTATGGAAACAGTAGATGCTTGACTGCTTAAATAGTTGGATTTGTATCGTGAAATGGATTACTGTCTTTGACATCTAGTACAGGGCATTTTTTATCCAAAGTTACGATAAGAACAACTTAATACATATTAGATAGCATAAAAACAATCTGATCAGGGATTTCAAGTTATAAATTGCAGCTGACACCATCATCGACTAAACATGTTGCTTTGTGCATGTTAGTTTAGCCCATCGAGAAGTCCTAGTTTTTTTTTGCCTGAATCCGTCAATACGAACTCCTAGATCAGCAGGCGATATCAATTTCAGCAATACGGTGGGAGCTGGCGATTTTATTTACACCTAGCTCCACTAATTGTACTGATTTGTGTTGTTTGCATTTACCTTGGGATTCCGGATAAGTGGATATACAGTTGCGTTGCTGCCCGCCCATATAATTAGTAACCATGCAAAGATTTCTTCGGGGGCCTGGGGATTATTGCTGTGGCACTGAGTTCTTCTTCTTCTTCTTCTTAAAACAATCATACATTATATAACTGACATGAAAATTTTCTTTATTTGCAGAGTAATTCCTTATACTTTTTGGTGATCCTCATTCTTTCATTTATTATGGGCATTGTTCTCAACTTCACCATGTTCTTATGTACGATAGTCAACTCCGCGCTAACAACAACCATCGTTGGAGTCCTAAAAGGGGTTGGGGCCACGGTATGACTGAACTACCTCTTTTTTCTGTTAGACTAAATGACGATTGTGGGAATTACGTTTTATTTCATCTTATTTTGAGACAAATATTTGTGCGAAAATTTGTTTATACGTGTTTCTTTGCTTCTCAGACCCTTGGTTTTGTACTCCTGGGTGGCGTGCAAGTACATGTTTTGAATGTGTCTGGACTAGTTATCAACACAGCTGGCGGAGTTTGGTATTCGTTTGCCAAATATCAACAGAGGAAGAGCAAGCCCGCAAAGCGGATTGCAGATGTGGAGGCTCATCGTAAATAAAATTGATACCGAAGGATCACGTATGGTTACTAACAGCAGCTTTCTGTTTTCACTTTTTGCTTCCATTTCCACCAAACATGGCTATTAGTTATTTGAACGAGACAATGATAGATGTTTCGTACTAAAACAACTCATCACCTGTCGATTTACACAAGCGTCCGGTTGGCTTTCTTTTGTCTTCTGTTCAGTGTTTACCAAGAAAAGCTGATTCCTTTTGTTTTCGGATGTTGAATGTGGTGCTGTATCATGAATAGTACATAATGTGGATTATGACTAATCTTCTGTTTTGGAAAATGAAAGCTGATTGCTCTTTCCTTTTGAGAAAACGGACTGATAATGTCACATCACTGTGTTACTGTATTAGGTTCTCGTATGATCGTATCCAGGCACGGGTCTAGGCCTGGCTGAGGTGGGCTCCAGCCCATCCGAGATTTTTAACCTACAACTAACATCTACCTACAATAGCTCATCTAGCCCACCCTAATTATTCAATTATCCTAATCCATATCCTTCAATTATCCTAGGCACTTTTTCTTCTTCATTTGTTTTTTCATGCTTCTTTATTTTCTTCTTCTTCTGGTCTAACCTCTAGGAGTTGGACTTCTTCTTCGATATTTCTAATTTTTCTCTTCATCTTCTTCTACAATTTTGTAGTCTTTCTTTGAATTACTCAATTCACTCTTATGTTTATAGATTTATTTTCTTATGTTATACTGATTGTGTACGATTTGGGGAATATCACATAAACAAAGAAAACTATACCCAACATTTTAAAAAATATTTCCGCCTATGAAATTTAGCATCAAAGTTCAGCTCATCCCAATTTTAAATCTTGGATCCGTGTTTGATCGTATCATATGAATTTTAAATGCATTCCTTGACTCTTTTGAATCTCGAAATTTAGGTGTTACAGAAATCGAATACTCCGGTTCATGTTCCGGGAACGATTATTATCCATTGAGACGAAAAGTCTTCCAGGATTCAGGATCTCGGAATGGGTCTTCCGGCTCCTCCATGCACATGCACTTGTTTTCCTGTTCTTCTAATGCAATTTTCAGACTCTCAGATCAATAATTTCCTTTGTTTTTCTCCCATGTTGCAATTATTGATCGTGGCTGTGTAAGATGTTGATTGAAATTACTATTTGTTATTTTTTGTTCTAATACAATCGATATTAGGGGAGGAGAGTTTCACACCTGGGACCTCACGTTCAGGGGAGAATGCTCAAGAATGATATGCGATTGACATCCTTCATACCCGAAACCCGAAACTCGGCTATTACAAGTTCAACAAGCTCTGGAATCTGAGTGTAAAATCCCTTTAAATTCTTCAAATTTTCTAAATCCCTAAAACCCTTTCTTGATGCATGACCAAAACCACTAGGGTAAATTGAACTGGGGTTTCTCCAATTACTGCATCAAAATATATTGCCGTAAAAAACCTAATTTGTTTCCTTTTTCTTTTACCATTTCCATGTAACACAGAAAAGTGAATTTGGGTGGCTTGAGCAAGAGGTTTAGCATAGAATGGTCCACTGTATTATATGTAATGAATTTACATTAATTTTACTACTCAAGCTTTGCTAATTGCCACCTGTGTAGCCGAGCCGACAAAACAATTTAATCGAGCTTTTTTGGTGGCCTTTTGGGTGCGCTTTCCAATTTAATGCAAATTGTGCTTTCTTTGCCTAGTTGTCTTCTTTCATTCCAACCCAAAACCACTCTTTTTATGTGTGGATTGGTTTTTTTTTTCTGTCGAAAGATTGGAATAAGAACATATATCGTTTTGTTTTCGTTTGATTTATTTAATTATATAATTAGAAATTAAAATAAGCATGTGAGAGGCGAAAATGATGTGTGAAAATTAACTCTCTATGATTTTTACACATTTCTTTATTATTTTTGTCACTAAATATTCTTTTAATTGATTCAATAATGGTTAAAAAAGGCGTCCACCAAGACAGAACGAGCGTGCATAAATCACTAATAACTAGTCTACTTTTTTTCGATGAAATAACACACCCATGACAAAGTTAACTATACATAATTAGGTATCGCTAATCACCAATATATCTTTCTCGCATTCGTATAAGTCAATCATGAACTAATAATGTAAGATTATGAGGTTCAAGGTTGATGATATAATCCAAGTCCATCGACAGGGTCAAAACACAATATAAATTTGGTGGGTTGGCTCACGGGGCCATGATCTGACTCTTGAGTGATACAAAATCTCAGGTAGACCTAAGCTTTGCATGATATGATCACACTCATATGTTTCGTGAGACCATGTTATCTAACTAGAATATTTATGACACATCACATGTTATCATATCTTACATATTTGTTACAAACAGTATCATGATATTATCAAATTATGAATTAGAATCATTGTTCAAAAAAGAACTATATTTATGTCTAAATATGTGCAATCTTAATAAACAATTTAACATAATTTTTCATTAAAAAAAAATATTAGCTTCATAGTGTAGACGTAGCTTGGCATGCCTGGAGTGTGCTACAGTCCACTCCAAATTAAAAAAATATTTTAAATAACTTAACCCCGTGCTAGGAATTAGGAAATGAAAATTATTTTGATTGTGTTCTTTGCATTTGCTAAAAGTATGCGTATTAAAATCATTTCACATCTTAACATTTCTCAAGTGTTTATTAACGTATTGAAACTGAAAAAGTGTGAATTTTTTCTCAAATTTGTAATCAAACACCTAAAATAAGTAAGTCCCTAATTGATCCGATCCCTTTTTATACTCCTCCTATTTCAAAATTCTCCAATTATTTCCTTATTTCATTTCTGTAAGTAAACATAAGCATATGATTTTGATAGCCTCATCCTCACTAATTTCCTATTGGTTTTTGTTTTCGAATTAGAAATGTGAATCCGAAAGAGCTAAAGATATTTGTGAATCACACAATTAATTAAAAATTCGGAATAAAAAATTAAAAATAGCTAGGGTTGAGGGTATGAGTTGTAATCTCCAGCTCACAGTATTATGATCTCATCTCTGAGACTGTTGAGATCACATGCATGGACGCACAGAGATCTATTAATAATTGACATCATCATCTCCACAGTTTTTCTGCATGAAACTACAAAACTAGGAGTCTATATAACTACTTAACTTGTAGTAGCATGAGAGACAAGTATATTTTATTAAGATACTACGTACTCATCAGATTCACAAGAAAAATAAAATAATTTTTTGGATTTTAATTCTCAGTGAATCCCCATAATATGTATATCATGTGACCAATCTAATGCTTAATGTGTTAATAGAGTTTTTGGCCCCCACAACATGTATCATTTAGTACTACGTGATGTTTAATACTATGAGTTTTGGACAGTTGAGATTGCAAGTTGAGATTCTTACTTGTCTCAACTTGCAATCTCAGCCGTCCAGAACTCGTAGTGTTAAACACTACGTAGTATTAAAGTTTTTTCAAAGTTTGATTTCTTTCAATGTAACTAAATTAAATTCAAGTTTACATGTACTGTAGGAGAAAATATGGTGAGTATTTTTTTTTTGGTTGACAACGGGGCAGAAGCCCAAAAGAAAAGAAAAGATTACATAAGAATATCACGAGACCACGAGACCCCAGCTATATTTGCAATTAGCAGCTGGCGACAAGAAGGAGAAGCTTACTAAAAAAAGACTAGACCCAAACTGGACGATTAACAAATATGACAAGTTTGGAATGAAAGAAATCTCATTTTAATAGAAAAATAATCAAGTTATTTTAAGGAATACATTTTAATTAGTCCACTGTCCAAAGAGACCCAAATCCTAGAAAAATGTTGATGAAGAAACGATTTCATTGAGATGACCATTTTTGCCTTGATATTAAATTCATACAATCAATTAGAAATTTTCATTAACATTACTTTTTCTATAAAAGTACAAAAAATACACAACAAAAAATAAAATTATTTTTCCTTTATTGGATTAATTCATTTGACTAGTTGACTAATTAGAAAACTTTTCTTAAATAATAAAAAATATTTTTCTTCCTTTGATAGGAAATGAAATGTGACTAGAATTTTACACCCTAAATAAAAAATCTTTTTACAACCACATGGGTGGGTATTGGCCTTTTGTAGTGGGCTCTAAAAGAAAAAATGTTCATATTTAAATTAAGGAAGAAAAATGGTCATACAGAATAAAAGAACAAAAGAATATTCTTAAATATAAGCTTCCATTTAACCGCAAAAGAATAATAATACAGTTATTATTTTACTAAAACTTTCTTACATTGAAAGTGAGAGTTAGCGGGTTTGGATTATGCTCTGTTTTGACAGTTGGTGATCTGGGTTTTCTCTGCAACTTTTCCCTTGACTCAAATTCTCTCTTTTTTTTTCTTTTTTATTTTTAACAAAACCACTAATTGTCTTAACTCTTAATAGTGATTAATGACCATGTTTAGCTCCTGATTTCTCTAATGAATATTCAATTACAATAAAATGCAGATTTATATAGTCAATCAGTTTACACTGTTTTGCCACTGAACTCTACTTTCCATTTTATCATAATTTCTCAATTTTTCTTAGAAAGCAGATTCTCATCAGACCAGAATATTTCACCAAATGGTAAAATATTTGGTAAAATATTTGTGGAGTTTAAATTGAAGGGTTTACTTGACAAGTACCCCACATGGTGTTTGGGCTATTTACAGCTGCAGCAAATAGGCAGATTATACCTTCCCTCATAATGTGGCTTTCCCTTTGCTCTCTCTGTGTCTTTCTAGAGTGCCTTTGAGGGAATTCAAAGAACCAAAACCTCCCAAACTTTTCCCTTTTTTGCCTTTTATTGCCTGCATTTTGTGTAAAATTGTGAGCTTTCAAATCGGTTCTTCACTTTTTTGAGTTTTCTTTGGTATAGTTTGGGTTTTTATGGCTGGTTCTCAAATGGGTTTTGCTCATTTTTCTGTTTCCAGATCTGGGGTTTAGTGATTTTTCTTGGTTTCTGTCAAATTTTGGAAATTGGGTTCTCGATTTATTCAAAGTTTTGAACTTTTTCTGCTATTTAGTGTGAGAAAATGGCTCCAAGGTTGGATTTTTCCAATTTCTGGGCAAGGGAAAGCAGGAAGGGAACACCAGTGGTGGTGACAATGGAGAACCCCAACTTCTCTGTGGTGGAAATCGACGGTCCAGACGCAGCATTCAGGCCAGTTGATAAGAGCAGGGGTAAAAATGCAAAGCAAGTGACATGGGTTTTGCTTCTCAAAGCTCACCGTGCAGTCAGCTGCATTGGGTGGCTTGCCACCCTCTTCTGGGCACTGCTTGGCACCATTAAGAAGCGGTTAATCTTTAGGCAAGGTGTATCCATGGAGAATGGGAAGCTGGGAAATCAAAAGTTACTTTTTACTGTCATTAGAGTCTTCTTATTTACTTCCCTTGCAATCCTGGCATTTGAAGTTGTTGCATACTTCAAAGGGTGGCATTATTTTAGGAATCCCAGTTTGCACATTCCTGGAACTTCTGATATACAGAGCTTGCTCCACTTGTTTTATGTTGGTTGGTTATCGTTTCGGGCGGATTACATTGCACCTCCCATTCAAGCACTCTCTAAGTTTTGTGTTGTTCTTTTCCTTATCCAATCCGTAGACCGAATGATACTTAGTTTAGGTTGTTTGTGGATAAAGTTCAAGAAAATTAGGCCAAGGATTGATTGGGAGTCTCTGAAGTCGGAGGACGTTGAGAAATCGGGTTATGAATACCCCATGGTTCTCATTCAAATTCCAATGTGCAATGAGAAGGAGGTAATGAGTTGAATTGAACTCTCTCTCTTCGCTTTCTGTTTTGTTCTTTAATTTGTTTCTATTAGTTCGTTATGTTGCATTTTAGCTGGTGGCTGTTTGATTCACTTTGCATTAGTTACTATTTCTGGATGCTTAGTGATCCAGTTGAACCACCAAACTTGCAAAACTTTGACAATTAGAAGACTGTCTCTAGTTAATGAAATGCGGAAAAAAAGTGCCTCTGTCTTCTTAGATTCAAATAGCATCGCGTATAAAACTCCGAAACAGTTGAAGAATTGTCGTCGCTATTTAGGAAACATCAAGAATCATCATTATTATAAAGTAATCCATCCTTTTACTGAAGATTGCGAATTAGAGTTACACTTGTCAACTTTTGGAACAAAAATGTTTAGAATTGTCAACATTGTTTGGATATGTTATTGAAAGGTAATAGTTAGCGAACGATACTTTCGGTAATACGTGATGGTGACTCCGAAAAACTGAAGCATATGAAACTAATGGGCAACTACAAAAAGTCCTGAAGATTTTTTGTGATGTTCTAAGGTTTTCTGGCCTGGCCTTTTGCAGGTGTATGAGCAGTCAATCTCTGCAGTCTGCCAGATTGATTGGCCAAAGGACCGTATTCTGATTCAAGTTCTTGACGATTCTGATGATGAGAGCATCCAGTGGTTAATAAAGACAGAGGTTGCTAATTGGAGCCAAAAGGGTATCAACATAATCTACCGGCATCGTGTTGTTAGAACTGGTTACAAAGCCGGAAATCTCAAGTCTGCGATGAGCTGTGATTATGTGAAGGACTATGAATTTGTTGCAATCTTTGATGCAGACTTCCAACCTAATCCAGATTTTCTTAAGCAAACGGTGCCACATTTCAAGGTGAAGAATAGCAACATAATACTCTTTTCACTGTGATTTTTGGTCTGAACTCTTCAGGAATTTAACATATCTTACGTTCTGTTGCAGGACAACCCCGAACTAGGTTTAGTTCAGGCTAGATGGACCTTTGTGAACAAGGAAGAGAACTTGTTGACTCGTCTCCAAAATGTTAATTTGTGTTTCCACTTTGAGGTGGAACAGCAGGTTAACGGGGTGTTTCATAATTTCTTTGGTTTCAATGGAACTGCTGGTGTATGGAGAATTAAAGCCCTTGAGGAGTCTGGAGGATGGCTAGAAAGGACTACTGTAGAGGACATGGACATAGCTGTCCGGGCCCATCTCAACGGTTGGAAATTCATCTACCTTAACGATGTGAAGGTAATCTTTGATTATAGTTTTTCCAAATCCGTTAATACAGGACCACGCACTTTCGCATTTTATCTGTATTAAATGCTACTTCAATTACCATAAGTATATACCATCCACAAACATGCCATATGTTTATTTAGTCAAAATCCAAATGAATTTAAGCGAAGGAAAAGAAAAATGTTTCAAGCCTTATAGCCATGCAAACTTTCAGGTACTATGCGAAGTGCCCGAGTCCTATGAAGCTTATAGAAAGCAGCAGCATCGTTGGCATTCTGGTCCTATGCAGCTATTCAGATTATGCCTTCCAGCAATTATAACTTCTAAGGTGCTTTAAACATCAACATTCGTTATTCCCTGTCACCCGTAGTTTATAATATGTACCATAATTTCTTGATTTCTTCAATTCTGCAGATATCAGCATGGAAGAAAGCGAACTTGATACTTCTATTCTTTCTATTGAGGAAACTTATCCTTCCTTTCTATTCCTTCACCTTGTTTTGCATAATTCTTCCGCTAACCATGTTTGTCCCGGAGGCAGAGCTTCCCTCATGGGTCATCTGTTACGTTCCTGTTTTCATGTCGTTCCTCAACATTCTTCCATCTCCTAAATCCTTCCCTTTTATTGTTCCTTACCTCCTTTTTGAGAACACAATGTCTGTTACCAAGTTCAACGCAATGGTCTCCGGGTTGTTCCAGCTGGGTAGCTCTTATGAGTGGGTTATCACCAAGAAGACTGGCAGATCATCAGAATCCGACTTACTGGCTGCTGCTGAAAGGCAAACAAAGATGGTAAACCAATTGCCGGTCCACAGAGGAGCTTCCGAGAGTGAGCTTTCTGAGTTGAACCGAATTATGGAACAGAAAGAAGTAGCTCCCAAGCCTATTAAGAAAGCTAACAAGATATATAGGAAAGAGCTTGCTCTAGCATTCCTACTGCTCACAGCTTCCGTCAGGAGTCTGTTATCTGCTCAAGGAGTACACTTCTACTTCCTGCTCTTCCAAGGCGTGACCTTCCTCCTTGTCGGTCTTGATCTCATTGGGGAGCAAATGAGCTGATATTTCATGGCTACAAGAGAAAAAGGAGAAAAATTCAAACACATATACACACATTGAGGGAAGTTCATCCCCTTTCGCCATGGGAATGTGCAGCACAGAGTTACGCTTTGGTTCAGTAACTCGAATTACTTATAGTCCACACAGCGTGAACGAAGAACTCGATAGGAACTTCACATTTCCGAATGTTATTCCTCTTTTTTTCTCCTTTTCCAGATAGGGCATTGATCAATTTTAATGTTCCACAGGTATTGAATAGTTCTTGTTCACCATAAGTGGGAACAGAATATTGGGTTGTCATTGATTATTGCTTGGGTGTGAAATGTGATTGGAATCCAGGAAGTTGAGTTTGCCTGATGCTTTTGGTTTGTAAATTCCTTGTTAGTCAGTGAGCATGCGAAGGCAAAGCAAGCACCTTTTTGTAATTAAATTATCTAGTAATTAATTTATAATAGTTCCTCTTATTATTCTACGGTCTCGTGTAAAAAATCATTTCTCTTTACCGTCAAATCACACATGCCAAAATAACTCTTCCAGCATAAGAAATTTTTGTAACAATCTGCAAACAATGGAGTTTGTGTGTGTGTGTCCATGCACACGTGTGTTGAGATAAAATTCAAGTGTCGGCAGGCAAACTGCAAGTGAAACAAAGTTTGCATTTTTATGGTATTTTGTGGCGGCTGAGGTTTTTGGTTCATAAATATTTCAAGCTTTTGAAGTGTCCGTTTTAGGGCCACATAGTTTGGGGGGCCAGAGATCTTTGGTGGGCATATATCTGAATCTGGGTATATGACTACGTTGTAGACTTGTAGTTGTAGGGTAGTGCCCTTGGTTGGGAGGTCTAATTAGACAGATTGATTCATTTCCTTGACCAGCCATGACCCATTTGAGGCCCCTTTGAATTATATTTTGCAATGGACTGTCACTACTCTTTCAAAATTTCCAAAGAAAATATTTGATGCGACAAGCCACCTGCTAGGTCTCTTAACATCTAGTATTTAGTGGGATATGCCTTATTTCATTTGTGCTGTCGTATTTGCATTTGTAGATGTTTAAAGAAATATGTAGTATATAAACTACGGTATGTTATTTGATTCATGTTAGATATGATTAAAGGATAAAAATATTTGAGTTAAGTCACAATATATTGGTTATGTAAATTTGACTAAGCATTATTGTCATTTACAAGAGTCTAATAGAAAATCTATCACGTACAAATAAAATAAATATTAGGGAGATTAACAGAGTAACCATTTTCATATTGAATGTGGCATGCATACCAAATTCCATTTTTTGTCCTCATATTTCTCATACCACCCATCTCTTTGTACAAGAATTAATACATCCTCAAAATATTTTTTGTTACATTGTAATTTGTATGGCTCCTAAAGTGTACGTATATCATTACGTCTCTGTGTGCCTCATTCGATATACAAGGGAAGGGAGCATCATGCAGTGCATCCACGATAAAAAAGAATCTCCCTATGAGTGGAATCGGATGATACTATAATTTTTTTTCAAATTAATGCTTAATTAAAATATAATAAATAAAAAGAGGAGAAAAAAAAGTAGATACAAAAACTCAACCACTGTCATCGATTTCCTTTCAATAAAATTCTTATTCCACATTTCGATCAACTAAATTATGATTTTTTTCTCAAAAGAAAAACTAAATTATGGTTTTTGTGAAAATTCTTCTTGCAGAAATTTAGGGCATGTTCTTGAATTTGCAGGTTGCTTGGAACAAAGCAATTGTGCGGCTTTTGGTGGAATTGTGCTTTTGCTATCTATCTGATTTTGCAAGGTGGGACTGAATATTTCAACTAAATTCTTGCCTCTTATCAACATTTTCAAGTAGCTGACACTGTTGAGATATTTAAGCTTTGTAACGTCTTGTTTTAATTTTTTTTATTCGTCATTTAGCTCCGACGATGTTAACCAAACAAAAACAAAATCAATTTTGACAAAAGCAAATTACAAAGAATAGGTAAATTTGATTCACTCGATCGAAAAAAAGAGAGGTAAATTATTGGCTTGCCTTTATACATTCATGACGAACATTACTTACTTACCTTTTATTTTAAGATTAGAGAGAGACCCTAGAGGTAGAGCTGCAGATCAAATCATATCAAACCAAAAACAGTAACTATAGCACTGGCAAAGTGAAATGGTTGTAGAGCTTAGGGGTTTACGTGCTTAGTTATAAAATATAGGGCTAACTACATTATACATTTTAAAGATTTGTGGGGATTTTTAAAATGGACAATTAAATTTTAATTTTCTCATATTGCGCACTAAAATTTTAAAATTGTGTCAATTTATATCTTTTGTATATACGAATGTCTTATTATTCATCAAATTGATGAGTTTTTTTGTCAATATAGTGTAAATGTGGCTTACATATATTAACTCAATTACAGGTTTTATGCTCACTATGTCACCAATTTAATGAAAAATTAAATAATTCATTAAATAAAGGTGTAAATTTCTACATTTCAAAACCTTAGGGAGCATATGAGAAAATTGAAACCTCGTGACCCATTTTAAAAATCACCCCAAACAGGGAAGGTGTGAAATGTAGTTAGCCCGACAAGAAAATTGCAAAAACGATTCTATCTTTAAGTTCTTTGAGGTTGCCTTGCGTGACTACAAAGCCTATATCAATGTGGAAAACTGAATTCTCTAGTGTTGTCCTTGTTCTTCTAGATTATATTTATTTCCTTCTTGTAGGAGGAAATAATAGTATTTATTTAGGTTTCGTTGCCCTCGTAGATTTAGATTTACTTGTTTAATTATGGGGTCAAACTTCAATTGTACGTACCATTCAATGGTATGAACTGTTGAATGATTTAAGATTCATTTGGAGCTCACCGCAAATTAATTTGAGACCATTCAATTGCTGGACCATTGAATGGTACATACCACCCAAGATTTTTCCGTAATTATGACATATTTATTTCTTATTTTTGTGTTAGATTGTGTTTTCCTATAAATTCTTGAGAAATTAGCTACTATGATCCTTTTTTGGGTTGGATTTTGGTTGCAATCCCTCTCCCATAAAATTGCTATTCTAATCAAATTTGGGCATGCAAAAACATAATTGCCCTTTCTCTCTATAACCAGCCCCGCCACCTATATGTATCGATATGATGCAGATATTGTGGATACGATATGTCCATATGGTATTGATATAGCGTAGATATTGTTAATACATTATCTATATCATATTGATATAATGCATATATTGTAGATATTGATATGGTTAAAACTCAAAAGAGTAGTTACGTCTTTTCATGTTCAAATTTAACTAGAACAATAATTTTGTAATAGAGAGATCAAACGTGCAACCAAATATCAAAAAGGGATCAAAGTAACTAATTTTCCCTAAATTGTTTATGCATGACAAACTTGCTGAACAAGGACTTACGTTTGCCTATTTGAGAGGAAAACCCTAGAGGCTAGAGCTGAATAAGAAGAAACGCAGTCCAATCCCTAGAGGCTAGAGCTGCAGTTCAAATCAAATCAAATCCCAAATCAGGAGGACAGACAGAAGCAAGAAGACAAGAAAGAAATACCAGGGCTAGCTAAGTGAAACGGGTTTAGGGTTTAGGAGTGTAAATTACGTTGTTGTAATATGGAGAATTTGCAGAAGGAAGTAGCCAACAGTGCGATTCATGTTGATGAGGAGCAGCAGTGTCCTCCTCATCCTCGTCGTCTATATATATGCAGTAGTGTGGAACCGAATGGTCTCGTGTGTCGTTACGTCATCCACGCCATCGAATTGAGCGATTTGTTATCATGCTCCTGCAAGATTAATCCTGATGCAAGTGTTCAATCTCCCAGATGCCCCAACTGCAAAGCCAAAGCCAAAAAGGCCAAAAAGGCCCGACAGAAGGCTAAAAATAAGACTGCAGATGACGATCATACCGACGGTTCCAATGGCGACTATGATTATGAAGCATGGATACGGATACGGATACGGTGATACGATACGACACGATACTGCAATACGTAACATCTCAAAAAACTAGGATACGATACGCCATGGATACTTCAATAAAATATATAATTTAAAATATTTTTAACATGAAAATATCCAAATTCAAGTTCATTCAAGTGTAACAGTTATATTAATTGTTTTAATTAGAAACAAAGCTCTTTGTATTCATCAACTTTAAACTAAAATTTTGTTTTATATTAATTTTCTCCTCTTAATTTCTCATTTGAAAGTGCAACGACATCCTAAAAACCGAATACTTGTATCCAGTGAGTATTCAGAAGTATCCGACAAGTATCGTATCCGATGAAGTATCGGATACGGGATACACGATCAAACTGAAGTATCCGTGCATCATAGGTGATTACTTTTCAGAATCAGCTGCTTTAGGTAATGCTGCTGCCTCCTTCAAATTCAAATCCAAGTCTAAATCCGAATCCGATTTCAAATGCAATTACACCACCACTAGCGGTGAGTCTTCAGAGTTACGAAGAGTAGCTTCCACGGACACATGCACCTACTTTATGGGCTGCGGTGTCTTTGGCTCTAAAATCCTCTTCGCTGGTGGCTTGCTGCCCACCGAGCCAAACGATTACAAACGATTCTCAAGAAATCCGAGCAAACAAGTCTATGTGTTTGACACTGCGGACAAGGCCCCCAACATTAAGCGCGAAGAAGCCCCCCATGAGGAATTCCTGCAAGGGAAACCTGATCCCTTTCTGGTTGAGATTAACGATTCTCTCTTTGCTCTTGCAGGTTTTCCCAGAACATACATAAAAGCTCCGGTCCCTGCTCACAATCGTTGGTTTTGCTCTTGCAGAACCTACATTTTCCGAACAAAAACTTTGGAGGTTTCCTTACTTTTCTTATGTAGTCGTTGGCCCCAGCATCTTGGTCTCCGGCGAAGATAGTCGGCTCTTCTGCTTTGACGTTGCCCATCCCACTCAACCGTGGAGAATGCTCGAAGATCGTCGCCTTTGTTGGTTCAATTACCAGAACTCAAGAACAAAACCCTAGTTAAGCTTACAAGCTATGAGTTTCACGCAGCGAATATTTTGAACTAGTTTCTTCACTTCACATTCAAAAGAAGGTTACAGCCTTTTTAAAAAGGAAATTACTGAATGCAAAACTTATCCTCTCGTACAACTACTTGCAGATTTTGCGGAGAGTGAAACCCTAACAAACGGAAGCAATCCTAAACGTGGTGAACATGCTCAACCACGTCTCCTACTTACTTGGGATTGTGCATGACTTGGTCTCTGCATGGCCAGTCAGCTTTTATTGAATTAAACTAAATTAAATTTAACTTAACAACTCTTAACACCCTCCTTTAAACTGATTTCTACTAAAACAGTTTAGAGTTTAGAGTTTAGTCACCAACACGAACTCATTATCAACTTCTTCAGCCTTCATGCATCCTGCGCGATTTTTTGCCCACTTTATCTCGAGATTTTTGAGTGAATGCACTCCAAGTAACTTCCTCAATTTCTCGAACTGGGGCTGTTTAAGTGGATTTGTAAGTATATCCGCCAACTGGTCTCCACTCTTGCAATACTCAAGCTCAACTATACCATCATTGCACAGATCTCGCAGAAAATGAAAATGAACATCAATATGCTTACTCCTTCCATGCATTACAGGTTTTCTGGATAACTTTATAGCAAAAATGTTATCACAGAAAATGGTTGTTGAACCCTCTTGTTTTCCACCGAGTGCTTCAAGCATTCTTCTTAACCAAACAGCTTGGCATGCACAAGAAGCTGTTGCTACGAACTCTGCCTCAGTAGTGGATAAGGTCACGATTTGCTGCTTCTTTGAGGACCATGCAATTGCTCCAGAATTCAGAATAAAAGCATGCCCAGAAGTGCTCTTCCGGTCATCAATGTCCCCCGCATAATCACTATTGGTGAAGCCAACAACGTCTGAATCTCCTTGACTTTTGTAGAACACTCCATAGTCACTTGTTCCCTTTACATATCTCAGGATCCGTTTTGTTGCATTCATATGCATCTCAGTTGGTCTCTCCATATATCTGCTAATGACACTTACTCCATACATTAAATCAGGTCGTGTGAAAGTCAAGTACATGAGACTTCCCACGAGTTGCTTGTACAAGGAACTGTCTGCTGCTGCTCCATTTACATCTTTACTCAGCTTCAATCCAGGCTCTAATGGTGTTCCAATCTCCTTGCAATCAACCATTTTAAACTTCTCAAGAACTTCTAATACATATTTCTTTTGAAAAATAAATTTTCCAGCAGCTTTTTGAATCACCTCAACTCCCAGAAAATAACTCATTAGCCCGAGACCAGTCATCTCAAATTCCTTCATCATAGAATTCTTAAAGTCTTCCATCATTTCAGCTTTGTTGCTAGTATATATTAAATCATCTACATACAAGCAAACGATTAACATATTTCCTCCAATCTCACCTTTAACATAAAGTGAGTGATCATAGGGACATTTTTGAAACCCTAGCTTTCCGAGGTAAACATCAATTCGACTGTACCAAGCACGAGGTGCTTGTTTCAGTCCATAAAGTGCCTTCTTCAGTTTATACACCTTTCCTTCTTCTCCCTTCTTTTCATAACCTTGTGGCTGATCGACGTACACCTCCTCATGCAATTCTCCATGCAAGAACGCTGATTTTACATCCAATTGATAAATTAACCATGAATGTTTAGCAGTTAGTGAAATAACTAACCTTATTGAATCTTGCTTAGCCACGGGAGCAAATACTTCCTTGTAATCAATACCGTGCTTTTGCTTGTATCCCTTTACCACCAAACAAGCCTTGTGCTTATCTATTTTTCCTTTCTCATTGACCTTTGTTCGAAATACCCATTTTACACCAATGGTCTTGTGTTCCTTTGGCAAGTCTGTCAACTCCCACGTATTGTTCTTTTCAATGGACCTTATTTCACTTTCCATTGCAGCCTTCCACTTTATCTATTTTGAAGCCTCTTCGAAAGTAATTGGATCACTATCTACAAACAGTGCAAAATGAGCACTGTCATCATCTGAGCTTGTGTAGCTTGTATCATAGTCCATCATCCATGCTAGCCTCTTTCTCGAACCCTCACCCCTTAGATTGTATCTCTCTTCTTCTTCCACTTGCTGCAGTACATCTTCATTTTGAGGTGGAATTTGTGCCATGGTGTTCTCAACATCAGGTTCATCATCAACTTGTATCTGCTGGCTGTCTTTCTTGTTTGCAGACCAAATCCATTTTGTATTCTCATCAAATACCACATCTCGACTAATAATGATCTTCTCCGTTTCAGGATTATATAATCTGTAGGCTTTGGATACATCACTTACACCGAGAAACACACATTTTTATCCTTTGTTATCCAGCTTCTTCCTTTTCTCATCAGGGATATGTGCATATGATATGCACCCAAACACCTTGAAATGCTCCACGGAAGGTTTTCTCCCATTCCATGCCTCTTGAGGTGTCATGTTCTTAACAGAGAATGTGGGACTTCTATTTAGAACATGGACTGCCCAAAGAACTGCTTCAGGCCAGAATTGCTTTGGAACTTCTCCCTTTACTAGCAAGGTTCGAACCATGTTGAGTATGGTTCTATTCTTCCTCTCCGAGACCCCGTTTTGTTGTGGCGTGTAAGCTGCAGTAAGTTGTCTTTTTATTCCATTTTCATCACACAGGGCTTCGAATTCCTTTGAGCAAAACTCGCCTCCACGGTCAGTGCGTAAGCACTTGATTTTCTTTTCTGATTCATTCTCAACAAGAGCCTTGAAGCTCTTAAATGCATCAAATGCTTCTGACTTTTCATGCAAGAAATACACCTAAGTTTTTCTACTGAAATCATCAATAAATGAAATAAAATACCTTTTCCCTCCATTTGAACTTGGATTGATTGGTCCACATAAGTCCGAGTGAATCAGTTCCAAAACTGAATGAGCTCTAGTAGCTTTACCACTTGGAAACGTGTCTCTTGGCTGCTTTGCTATGACACACTCCTCACAAACCTTGGTTTGGTTTGTGATTTTAGGCAGACCAGTCACCATCTTCTTCTGATAGAGTGTTCTCAATCCATTGAAATGCAAGTGCCTAAATCTGTGATGCCACATCCATGTTTCATCATTTTCTTTTGCAACCAGACAAGTATTTGCACTTTTAAGTTTCAACGGGAATAGCCTGTTTGGTGACATCTTCACCACATCAATGAAGGCTCTTTTTGGATCATATATTTCACATTCTCCTTGAAATATGGTGATCATGTACCCTTTATCTTGAAGCTGCCCCGCACTTAGAAGGTTGGTCTTCAAATCAGGAATGAAAAATACATTTGAAATTGTCTCGATGAAGTCGTTTTTGGTTTTGATTTGAATTTGTCCTTTTCCCAGCACATTCACTGTTGATTTGTCCCCAAAGCTTACAGTGGTACGAAAGTTTTCATCCAAATTGCTAAAAGACTTTCTACACCCACTCATGTGATTACTGCACCCCGTGTCCACATACCAGGTTTCTTGGTCGAAATCCTCCATGACATGAAATGCCATCAACAGTGTTTCTTCCTCCTTTCTTTCAGTGAAGTTCAACTTCTCTCTTTTTTCTTTGGGAAGCTTGGTGTAGCACTCATGTCTGTAGTGCCCATAATTACCACACCCGTAGCATTCGACTTGTGATTTGTCGAACTGCTCTTTGCCTTTGCCTTGACTGTTATCCTCTTTCTTTGAAATATAGGATGATTTGCTATCATTCCTATTTCCTCGACCTCATCTTTCACGACCACGTCCACTTCTTCCACGTCCTCTTCCTCCTCTTGAACTTGAAGATTCAGTGAAGGTGGAAGCCTTCAAAGCTTGCTCTTGGGAGCTTCCACGGTTGAGCTTCTGCTCATGGACTAGCAAAGAGCTTTGTAGCTCATCAATCGACATATCCTCAATGTCGTTTGACTCTTCAATTGAGCAGACCACATAGTCGAACTTGGGAGCCATTGATCTCAAGATTTTCTCCACAACTTCATTGTCTTCAATCTTGTGACCATGGATTCTCATCTTGTTAGCCATTGACATAGCTTTTCCAATGTACTCATTTACAGACTCTCCATTCTTCATTTGAAGAGTTTCAAAATCTCTCTTATGGCTTGAAGCTGTGCTCGCTTCACCTTCCTCGAACCTTGGTACTTCTTCTTCATTGATTCCCATATTTGATGGGAGGTCTCCTTCTCGAGAATGGTTTCAAGAATGGATCTGTCAATTGCCTGAAATAGGTAATTCTTTACCTTTAGATCCTTTAGTTTCATTTCATCGATCCTCTTTTGCTGTGCCGCTGTCATAATACCTTCAGGTATATCAATCCCATTTCCACAAGATCAAAGTACTCTTTGGATCTTAGGAAATTTTCCATCAACATGCTCCAATGGTCGTAATGACCATCGAACTTGGGAATGGCTGGCTGCACGAAATTTTCAGTTGCTTTCTCACTTGACATTGTTTCCTTTTGAAACCCTTAAACCTGGCTCGTATACCAAATGTTGGTTCAATTACCAGAACTCAAGAACAAAACCCTAGTTAAGCTTACAAGCTATGAGTTTCACGCAGCGAATATTTTGAACTAGTTTCTTCACTTCACATTCAAAAGAAGGTTACAGCCTTTTTAAAAAGGAAATTACTGAATGCAAAACTTATCCTCTCGCACAACTACTTGCAGATTTTGCGGAGAGTGAAACCCTAACAAACGGAAGCAATCCTAAACGTGGTGAACATGCTCAACCACGTCTCCTACTTACTTGGGATTGTGCATGACTTGGTCTCTGCATGGCCAGTCAGCTTTTATTGAATTAAACTAAATTAAATTTAACTTAACAACTCTTAACAGCCTTCCCTCCAATGGCAGGAATTTAGTCCTCTGTGGTGGTGAGCTAATGTTCACTTATTATTTCGCCCCTAAACGCAGGGCAGGTGATGAAAAATTCACTGGCTGGCTCGAAGATGATTGTTTATTCAACTATGATCCCTATGAGTATTGCGCTTCGGGTTCCGATTGGGGTGTAGTAGCCTGTCACATGTCCAATGATTCCATTAAGCCCATCCAGATCCTGGAGCCAAGGTTGCCTAGTGAATTTTGGGGTCGGCTCAAGTATAGCTTTGCTTATCTTGGAGGTTCAAAAGTTTGCTTTGTTATTTCCAATCCCATCATAGACCCGAAACACTTTTCATTGTGAAGATGCGTCTTCTTGTTCAAACTTTTGAGTTTTCCTTCTCCAAACAAAATAACACTACTACTACTACTACTATTGGTAGTGATCTCGACAATTCAACATGTTCATTTGAATTCTCCTTCTCCTCCAACATTCTCTCCACTCGCATCTTTGAATACGATTGGTGCGGAGACTCTTTTGAGCCTATTAATGCCACCATGCTTGGTTGTTTTGCACTGTGAGGTCTTGGCTGTAAGTTGTAACCTTACTATTATATGTGTTGATTTTATTTATTTATATTACTTTTCATTTAATTTATTTGTCAAGACATACTTTCTTTCTTATTAATATTATTCGTATTATCTTTGTACTACGTACTGTTCGCGCAGCCTTTTGCAGAGGTGCAGGCTCGGAATATATCGAGTCGGCCCGGTCGCTGGTCCCGAACCTTTCTACTTGGCACCTGATCCAACAGGCTCAGCTCCTATCCCTTCGGAGGGATGCTCGCGAGGCCTTGTGTTGTCTTTGGTGTTTGTCAGGCGTGCCACTATTGGCTCTGCCAATAGAAAGATGTGTTGTTTGTTAGATACTTGCGCCACAAGTAATATGACCTCCGTTCGTCGGATTGGCGCCTTATATATATAGATATATATATATATATATATATATATATATGAACTGTTAGGTTCGTTATTTGCCTTGCTTATTAAGGACTTTTATTCTCTTGATGTTATACCAGAGATAGTTTGAGATGGGATTTAGGTATAACTTGTTATAGCCAAGAACCTCCCACGCTCAAACGTACATAAAAATAAAGACAGATAAAGTAAATACTATAAGTAAATACTGTAAGTAAAAGCTGAATATAAAGACTTAAAGTAAATGCTGAATATAAAGACTTGTAATTAAAGGACTGAATGTAAAAGACATTAATTAAAGGTAATATCCATTTTATTACATTTCATGTTCGTCAAAGCCTGAATAACAGCCTGTCGGGATGGTTTTAGTTCCATCGGGATGGTTTATTAAGCTTATCGGGAAGGGTTTAGGATATTGGTTCCTAAGGAAAAAAACAAATCAAAGACCCTCTGGTCCAAGATTCAAATCAATACTATCGCCAAATGGATTGGATAGCAGAGCAAAACACTACTCCTCGTAGGGAGTTTGGATATATTATCCTCGGTGACTGATCTTTGATCCTCTCAAAGTCGCGAGCTACACAAGTAGTGCGAATGAGAATTTCAGATAAAGATGAAGATCTTTTATCTGTGAAAGAGCTTGAGGGGTTTCCTCAGAGGTTTCTTCCTGTTGGGTTGAACGTGTGAGTTCTGTTTTGATTTGGTTTGAGTGTCTATATTTCTGCATCTTCTCCTTGTTTATATAGGCCAGTGAGGGATCCACGTCATCTCTGCCACTGTCCTCTGTTGGGAAGAAGAAGAACATCACTTGGTCTGATCAGCCTACTCCCACTGAGAAAGGGTTCTTTATTCGTAGTCTGTTTCCCTCCAATTTGCCCAGTGATTTGCATTAAATGCTGTTCAGACTCCTTTCTGTTCTACTTTACTAGTTTGGGCTGGGCCTTTGGGTTAGGCCCAATCCAATACTCAGTTATAAGTCATGGCTCAAAAGATATATGGACAGCTGGATGTCCCACATGGCTGCTGTCAACTCAATTGGTCATCGTCATCTGGATTCAGCCATCCTCTGAATGCCCTTTTCCATGCCGCCAATATCTTTTGCATTGAATGTTCTTTATCAAGGTAGGCATAGGTATTTGAGCACTTTAGCAGAGCAGATATTTCCTTTTCCTTCTTTAGTTTCTTCAGATTTGGACTGGGCCTTTCCCTTTAGGCTCAGCCCACTAATTGGTAATCCCAACTAAGTCTTTCAAATCCAAAGGGGTATTTTTCAGTGTAAACACGTACTAGTTAATTTCCAACTGCAATCTAATTGAAACATCATCGTCACCTTAAAGTGAATGGAATATATCTATACCTTAAAGTTATACGATGCTTGATTTGCTAGCTATTCTTTTCACTTAGTGTGTTTACTTTTCCGAGGCAATACAAAGAAAAGAATAGGGTCTAATCGATTTCGACATATTATTACGTTTATGAACTGTTAGTTTTTTTGTATTGATTTTAGAAGATTTGATGTATTAGTTAAAGAGAATTTGCAGAAAATTGTTGGATGAAGAACTGAGAAATATTGGTTTTCTATTGAGGAAGGAGAAGTAACCGTTGCACTTCTCTCTCTCTCAATCTTCAAACATGCTTACAATGAATTCCACTCCTCTCTCTTAAAACCAACAAAGCCAGCTGCTATAACAGGTGGCATTCATCCATGATATATGAGCCATTTACAAGATTAAATCACCACCCTTTATCTAGTATTATTTTATTGTATATACTTAATATTATTTTATAAACATAAAAAATGAATTTAAAAAACAAGGTTAACCGACTACCTTTTCCGTTGCAAGTGCGTCCTCATCTCCCTTCCATTTCCTCTTTCTCTTTCTACCTATCAACTTCACCAACGCTCAGATGAGACGTTGACGAACTCCGATTTGTGATCCGACAACGTTGCCGGCTAACCAACATCAAATCATCCCTCGAAGACCAGTTGGGAGTGGGAGAAGCAGGACATCGCGAGTAAGAGGAAAGAAAATTGAGGGAGAGGGAGAGAGGGGGAGGGAATGGGATATTTGTTGGCGGTAGACAGGAAACTAAAATAAAATATGCAATATAATTCTTCAATTTAAAGTTTAAACAAAATAAAATGTAAGAGTAGGCTACAGTGCTCGCAAGCATTAAATGCTCACACCGATCTCACCATTAAAAGGAGGGAGGAGAGAGGAGAGAGAGGAGAAAGGAGGGTGAGATCGGTGTGAGCATTCAATGCTTGCGAGCACTGTAGCCAGTCCCTAAAATGTAATTCTTTAAGGTCAATTCTGGAAAGCTCCAAAGTTTTTTTGGCATCTAGAGAAAGTTAGAATCTAGTTAAGGGTGTCCATAGAAATTGGGTGTCTAAAACAACTCTTGGGTGTAAATAGAATTTTTTTAAATTATAATATGTCTAGGTCTTGTCTTAACAAACTTGCTTCCGTATGGTAATAATTGTCAATAAATATAAAAATATGCAATACTGTTACAAATAAAAATTTGAATTTTTTTTTTCTCCAAATAGTTAATAAAACTAGTTTGATTTCAACACTATGACTATGTAGAGGTTTTAGATTGAGTATATCATATACATCTTCCCTTTTATGGCTAAGGCCTCTCTCTTCGTCCATTACCAGACCTCTCGAAAATACATCATCCCTTTTATGGCTCAAGGCCTCTCTCTTCCTCCATTACCAGACCTCTCGAAAATACATCTTCCCTTTTATAGCTCAAGGCCTCTCTCTTCCTCCATTACCAGACCTCTCGAAAGCTCTCTCCCGCATCAAAATCAAGGTTTCCATCCTCTCGAGTCCATCAAATGCAAAATCAATTTCCCAATACCTAGCAAACTACCCAATATTGATGGCCTTCGTCACGGTCAAGGCCGGCCCTGACCCAGGGCGAGTCGGGCAACGACCCGAAGCCCAACGAGCCAGGAGGCACCCAAAAATGAAAAATATTGAAAGGGGTGTAGGAAAGTATTAACTATGGAATTTTGGGATCATATTTATTTGCTATCTTTAGGAGAAAAGTTGTTGTCCTTGTGGATTTCTTGTTTTTGGGTTAGCCCTTGTTTTCCTATAAATATTTCACATCCTTGTATGACTTGTGGAGCAAGGACTTACGTACGTTAGCCTATTTGAGAGGAAAACCCTAGAGGCTAGGCTAGAGCTGAATAAGAAGAGAGAAACGCAGTCCAAATCCCTAGAGGCGAGAGCTGCAGCTTAATTCAAATCAATTCAAATCCCAAATCAGGAGAAGCAAGAAGGAAGTAATATGGAGAATTTGCTAAGTGAAACGGGTTTTGGGTTTAGGAGTGTAAGTTAGGTTGTTGTAATATGGAGAATTTGCAGAAGGAAGTAACCAGCATTGCGATTCATGTTGATGAGGAGCAGCAGCTAGCGCCCTCCTCGTCCTCGTCCTCTATATCTGTGCAGTTATGGAGAGCCGAAAGGTGACATGTGTCGTTACGTCATCCACGCCATCGAATTGAGCGATTTGTTATCATGCTCCTGCCAGATTAATCCAGATGCAAGTGCTGAATTTCCCAGATGCCCCAACTAGTGCAAAGCCAAAGCCAAAACGGCCCGACAAAAGACCAAAAAAAAAACCTCAGATAATAATGCTGCCTCCTCAGAGTTACGGGTAGTGGCTTCCATGGACACCTGCACCTACTTTATGGGCTGCGGTGTCTTTGGCTCCAAAGTTCTCTTCGCGGGTGGCTTGTTGAACACTGAGGACTGGGGGTCGTCAATGGGCCGGGCGGGGCCAGCCTGGTCCAAATTTAATGGGCTTGGGTCGGGCCGAACTGGGCCTAAATAAGGTAATAAAATATATGGGTCGGGCCGGGCCGGGTTTTTTCAAAATTTTTAAGGCTCAGGCCCAGCCCACATGCTGGGCTTTTATGGGCCAAATGGGCTGGGCTACATGGGCGGGGTTGAAATGACCTTATTAAGAAAAAGAGTTCAGGCCAAGTGACTTATGACTTCTTATTTTGAGTATATTTATGTAAATTGGGATCTAAAATTGGCTTTCAAGTTGGGCCTATGCAGGCTGGGCCGGGCTGGGGCTTCTTGGGCTCAAATGGGCCGGGCCTATGGGCTGGGTCGGGCCTCAAACACCCTTGCCCAAGCCTAGCCCTCTATATTATGGGCCGAGCCGGCCTGGGCCTAGTGGTGGGTCGGGCTGGACTTTTTCCTCAATGAGCCAGGCGGGCCCCCATGGGCCACGGGCCAAATGAAGACCCCTACTGAGGACGTTTACAAACCATTCTAAAGAAATCCGAGTAAACAAGTCTGTGTTTGACACTGCAGACCCTGGCCCCAACATTAAGTGTGAAAGCAGCCCCCTTGGGGAATTCCTGCAAGGGAAACCTGGTCCCTTTCTTGTCGATTAACGGTAATTTCTATGCTCTTGTCGGTTTTCCCAGACGATACATAAAAGATCCTGCTTCCGAGGTGTTCAGCCCTGCTCGCAATCGTTGGTTGGCTCTTCCGGAACCTCCATTTTCCACACATAAACTGTGGAACTTTCCTTACTTTTCTTATCCAGTTGTTGGCACCAAGATCTTAGTCTCCGGCGAAGATAATCCGCTCTTCTGCTTCGACGTTGCACAACCCACTCACGGTGGAGAATGCTCGATCATCCTCGCCATCCCTCACACGGCAGGTCTCTAGTCCTCCTTGATGGGCAGCTAATGTTCACCTATGGTTTCGCCCCTACACGCAGATCTCATGATCATGCAGCATTCGCTGGCTGGTTGGAAGATGATTGCCTTTTCCACTATGATCCCTATGGGTATTGTCCTTGGGGCTCCAATTGGGGTGTAGTAGCCTGCCACATTTCCAATGATTCCATTAAGCCCATCAAGATCCTGAAGCCTAGTGAATTTTGGGGTTGGCTCAAGTATAGCTTTGCATATCTAGGAGGTTCAAAAGTCTGCTTTGTTATTTCCAAGCCCATCGTAGACCCCGAAGCACGTTGCGTTGTGAAGATGCGTCTTCTTGTCCAAACTTTTGAGTTTTCCTTCTCCAAACAAAGTAACACTACTGGTAGTGATCTCGGCAATTCAACGTGTTCATCTGAATTCTCTTTCTCCCGCAACATCCTCTCCACTCGCATCTTTGAATGCGATTGGTGCGAAAACTCTTTTAAGGCTTGGTTGCTTTGCACTTTGAGGTCTTGGCCTGTAACCTTACTATTCTATTTTTTTCGATGATTTTATTTATTTATATTACTTTTCATTCAATCTTTTTGTTTGTCAAAACTCAGGACATACTTTCTCATTAATTAGTATTATTCATATTATCTTTGTACTACGTTACGTACATGCATAACATAAAAAGCCAACTGCAATATTCTAATTAGAACATCATCGTCACCTTCTTAAAGTGAATGGAATATATCTACACCTTAAGGTTATTCGACATTGATTTGCTATTCTTTGCATCACTACTTTTGTCGACAAGACTGTACAACACATTAATTAGGGGCAAATTGGTTCCTACACATTTTTACGTTGTGAAGTGATCCTTGAGTTTTTATCGTTAATAGCCAAAATTTAGGCCTTGAATTCATAAATATCAGTTTTTACAAAGAATTTCAAATGTAACCAAAAATCCATTTAAATATACCTAATTGCCCTCAAAATTAAAGCCTAATTACAAGTAAACGCCAACAGTGTTACACCCCGTACCGGGAAATAATACTATTTTATTCCCGGAGGTGCAAAATGACGATTTTGCCCTTGGTTGACCTTTTGGTTGACTTTTGCGTCGTAACTCGTACGACGCTTCCACTTGAATTTTCTCGACGTGCTCGTCGATACGGACTCGTAGGCGCGATCGGGACGACATTTGGAGTTCGATTGGACATTTTACGGACGTTAATCTTTTAACGTTCCGTTAATTGGTTTTGTGTTCTGAATTTGGGCCTTGGGCTCAGTAAATTCTGAAAGCCCAGCCCACTATCTCAGTCTCTACTCTTCTCTCTGTCTCTCGATCCCTCACTCACTTTAGCTCTGCAGTTTTGCAGAAAATACAAACTAAAACCCAAACTACCGAAAATTTGCTCAAGACACCGAGCCACTTCCTCCACTCTTCTCGATCTTCACCAGATCACACAATCGCCCCTGTACATCACCATCATCATCCTCGAACCTTCCTGAACCCAGAAAACGCAGGAACTTTGAAACCAGAAACCTCAAATCTGCCATTTTTCCCAGCGAGCTTCACTCGGCCAACCACGGCCATCCAGGCCTCGATCGAGCCTTAAATCACCATACTTGGACTCCTGGGAGCCTTGGGAATTAAGCCCATGGCCTGCATGTGAAAACCAGACCCAGATCGACGGAATCCAAATTTGGCCGAGACTTTCTCCCCTTTTTCCGGCCAACTCCGGCCAGATTTTGGCCCCCAAAGTGGTAAAACATCCTTCTCCTCACTCCCAGCTTCAATTTGACACTTGAATCATGAAATTTGGTTGTGATTTGACTGAGTTACAGGCTTTTGAAGTTTTCCGGCCAAAATCCCAGTTTCCGGCGAAACTCCGGCCGACAGACAGTGGCCGGCGGCGGCGACACAGCGGCCGGAAAATGCAGAGGTCACCGGCGAGCTAACGTCAGCCGACCGGGCCCCGACGTCAGCAAACCGATGATGACGTCATCAACCCGGTCCAAACCCGGTTTGGACCAAAATATTCCAAAGGTATATTCCGTCCGTTAAACTTAACGGCGTTAACGGAATATTCTAACGGCGTTAGAATATTTCGTTAACTCTGACGGCACGTTAACGGCGTCAGTCACCGACGCGTGACAGGTGCGTGGCCGCGCGTGGTGGACTTCCACCGGCGCGTGGCGGCGCATGGAGGCGCGTGTGACCTCACAGCCGCGCGTGGCGGCGCGTGAGGCCAAACGGCAGAGTGTGGCGGTGCGTGCGATGGCGCACGGCGGCGGTTTTGGGGTTTCCGACCCCGAAACTCTGTTTTCGGATTTCCGAACGCCGTTTTCTTCGTAATTTCGAGTACTTTACTAATTTGTGGGTTTTAAAAATAGGTTTTGGCAACCCGTGGCGTTCGGAGGACGTACGTTTGGACTTCCCGGCTTCGGTATTTGTGAGTGGGCCCTTTCCTTACCTAAACTAAGTGTTTTACATATTTTAAATATTAATTTGGGTTTTTGCCTATACTTTTAAATTGTTTATTACTATACTTTGTTAGCAAACCTTAATTTATGCCTACACTATTGTTATGACTTAAAGTTAGTATTCATCTTGTATGTTGGTAGACCTTGTATTTCATGGCAATTACTTGGTTTACTAGATCGTATCGGTATTTCGTTAGGCTATGGAAATTAGTGGGCTTTGGCCTACATTTCCATTTGGTACTTACACCATTAAATTGGTGATTTTTGTATTATTTTTGTACGCGTATTGGTTGTATCGAACCAGCCCTATTTTAGGGGGTTTTAGGGAATTAATTGATATTGTGCCTATTTGTGATTATGGCTTTTATACCTATCTGACGGCCTTGGGCCGTATTCGGGTGAACCTTGGAAATGGTAATTTTCTACCGTATTTTTGGGTTCACCTAGTTTACCAATAAGTTGGTATTCCATGTGGCGTATTCTTGGTATTTCACGTATTATAGTTGTACGCTTGGTATTCCGGGTACGGCACCCGAGGATACCTTATATATTGACTGTTTTAAGGTTATCCCAAAAAGGGAAATTACCTCACTTTGTTTTATTTAATGATACTCCGTGGCATGTTTTTGCATGCTCAACCTGGGAGGCTTACACGGTGTTGATTGTACTGTCCCGGGCCAGGACCAGCCTTCACGTGATTGTTCACACTCACCGATACGCTCACTATGGATCCATAGTAGGTGCCAGCCTGTTCTAGGTCGCATGGGCGACTCGAACTCGTTGTGATGCGCTTATGCGCTAGCTTCACGTGATCGTAGTACATGAGCGTACCATTATTTATACACCCAGCCTGTTCATGACAGAATATATCTGTATGAACTCGTGTGTCTGCCCTGCCTAAACGAGCGTTTATCTTATAGTTGGATTGTGACTTATCTCTGATTTTCACTGATGCCACGGATACTTCTATTTGATTTACGGGTTTTTCCGTATAATCTTATTTTACGAACTTTTGGATAAAGTATTTTATGCCGAACGGTAGCTTCCTGCCGTTTCGGACGGTAAGTATATTTCCGTACTTACCTTGACTTTCTACCTACTATTATAGTACGTTTTCAAGAACAGTTTTCCGAAACTTCGTACTTGTTTTACAGCGAGGGGTTATTATTTTTCTAAAAGGAAAGGTTTTTATAAAAATAACTAGCTATGGCCCACTCACCCTTCTGTTTTGCGCCCCTCCAGGATTAGCGGCTTGGAGTCGTTGACGTCGAGACCCAGTGGTATGAAGATGTTTAGAATTCCCTTTATTTGTAACTTTTCAGTATTTCGTATTCGTACAATAACTGTTATTTATTTATTAATTTTTTACTCTGTGCAAATTTTGTATATCCTACTCATTAACTCATTCAAATATCCTTTATTTCCTCAATTTGGCTTTCGTCACCCTACGTGGTGTCGGCCAGCACATCCGACCTTTGGGTGTCCACGTGTACATCCGGATCGGGATGTGTCAAACAGCCCTTTAAATCTTAATCGTCGTTGTTCATGAGGAGGGGAGTGGCAAATTGGAATAATTCCAGGCTTCATGGAACAAGTCGAACACCATGAATATATGTTGGCTGCACCATTGCGAAAATGAAATGAATTCTAAATATAAAATTTGAAGTAGAAATTGATTTACTAGAATTAATAGAGAGCATGGAAATAGTCATTAGATTGATGCAAAAGTGTGTGCCCAGTGTCCCAAATTAAGATTATATATGTATAATGCCATGAAACCGTGTACTGGAGATTTGCATCCAAACGAAGTCTTGAAAATACTATTTTGAAAATACGCTGAACTTGTAGGTTGTATGAATTTTTTAGAAAAAATATCAATTGATTATTGCGCAAGAATATGCAGAAGTTGTAGGTGTTCATCAATTAATAAATGAATTAGACAATTTGAGTGGCTCAATCTCTTTTCATTCTTTCTACTTACTGGATTAGATTATGGAGATGATCAAAACCCTTACTATGAAATAGAAAAATCCCATGTGCATATGGTGTTTGGGTTTTAACTTTGAGGGTACTTTAGTCATTTGAAGTGCATTTTTGGTTATATATGAAACTTTTAATAAAAACTGATATTTATGAATTTAAGTGTTAAATTTTGGCTATAAACGATAAATACTCGGTCTACATTGTGAAGTGACCCTTTCGAATGTAACCTTTTACTTGGACATATGTCTACTGTTGTTTCCAATATTGATATCCAAATATTTTTGGTCGTCTGGTTCATCGTGTAGTTTTCTAAACTCGATAACTCGATAAGAGATTCGAAATTAATCATGGCTTATATGTTTGTTTAGCTCATATCGTGTGGATCTGTTGGGGCGGTTTTTAGTACGTACTGCCTGCCCATTTTTAAGTCAGAAAAAGCGTTTTCTTTTTCGGTGGCGACACAATGGGCGTGTCAACACAGTATGCCGGAGAGGTTTAGGGCAGTTAATATTTATTTTGGCCCGGCTTGAAAGGGAGGGAATAACCCATGGATACTTGAATAAATTCAAAAACATATATACTCTATGTCGGTAAAAAAATTGAAATTGTGAGCACCGTCAAAGAAGGAGAGGATGCTCCACTCTTGAGAACAGAATTTCATTTTTTGGTTAAAAGAGTAGTGGTCGAAAGTGATGGACAGCCGGGGGCAGACCCTGAAGAGCTAAAGCATTTCTCTGCGATGACCGAACACACCAGGATGACCACGCAAGCAAAGTTTTGGTTTTGGTGAATTTTTTGTATCAATTTCTACTATTATCTTTTCTAAACAATTTTTCTTTGAATTTATTATGATGTGAAGTGAAAAATTCGAGCGCTGGCTTGTAGACCACACCATCCCAATTCGTGACTTGAAGGTGCTTGGGAATGATGTTTCCCTAAACCCTAATTCCCTTGACAAAAACAATTCCAGTGCAGAAAATACGACGCTCATGAGCAGAGACAATAGAAGGTTCCGTGAAAGGATCGGAGCAACGGTAAATTAAGGAAGGAGGGAACCGATCGACCATTGTAAGAAGTAGATGAACTTGCCCCCTCGCAGTACAGGCAGGCCGAGTGGCAGCAATTCTAAAAGAAACGGAAAGCACTATGTATAGCTAGCATATATATCGCTACGTAAAATCTCGAAATTTTGAGATTTGTGTCTATCCACTACACAGATTTCGAAATTTAAACTCATCTAACGGTGATAAATAAGGTGGTGAGCATCACCATCACTTGAGTTTGGTGAGCAAAAACATTCCCGTTTTAAAAAGCCTTGATCAGTTACGAAATTATCACAAATCATTATACCCAGGTTGCATAAGATTAAGGAAAGTGATTTATATAAGATGTTAAGTTATAGCTACGGATTTGTAAGGGCATAAAAATTCAAATTTTAGCTGTACAGTATTCCTAAAACCACCGAGGGCCAATGATGAACAAATCGCGGCTGGAGACGCCATTACTGAAGGCCGCCATTCAGATGGGAGAAGGGAGGATAAACGAAGGAAGAGTTGTGCGGCTAGAGAGGCTGGGAAAAAGTTGATAGAGGGTAATTTGACGGGGAAGGCAGAGGAGGGTAGCGCTGAATAAATAGCATAATAGTTAGCAGCATTTAAATGCTTCAAGCCTTCAACTACCAACTCCCAATAGTAATACTGAGCAAGATAAGACAGTACAATACAGGGGAGTCCATATATATAGTCTTTGATAGATGGTTAGGTTTTATACAATACAAACACTCACCCCAACAACTGACTACTACAAATAAATATCATCACTACTCACCAACTCCTTCAAAAGTTTTCCAGGTATATTGATTCACATTGTACATAGGTTGGTAACTTTCACTTATTTACATTTCTGAACTGATCCCTTTAATACGCATTGTCGGAGTTGTACCAACAAAATGAAAATAATTTATATAGAACGGATTCAACACATTTTGGTCTTTTAAGGGGTGTATTGTATATGGAGTTTGATAGACTTTACTTGACTATCAAATTTTATAGAGTTAATAAAAGTCACCCTGTATTGAATAAAAACTTTTTTTGAGTTCTAAAAAGTCTATAAAAATCTTGTGGTATTCAATTTCTACCTTTTCGAGAGTCTATGGAAATTTATGTGTATTCAAAAGTTCATCAATTTTAAAGGATTTTAAGAAGCCATGGACTTTCATAGACTTTGAAGCTTTTTATGGTATATTTTTTGTCATAGCAAATCCACCCTCTCCCTCTAAGATTTTGATAGATTATTTTTTTCTTTCACTTTTCTAATGATCTACTACATCACCCACCATAATGCAATGAGGATTAATATTTTCACTTTCACCAAATCATGTGGTCACTGCCACTTTAACCATGACCATCTATTGCCAACATTGCCATTATTGTTGTCATCGTCATCACCACTGCTACCGCAACCACCACCATTATATCACTTCTTCTACCACCACCTTGTCATATCCATCATCACCGTACAAAACCTCTTATACTGATCACCATCACCACAACCCCACCTTCACTCCTCCTCCACCCCAACACCACATTAGAAACATGTGACTTACAATTTGGAAAATATATATATATATAATGTTCATGAGTTAAAGATTCTTTCACATGTCTAACAATTTTGGTCATAGCAGAAAAAATAAAATTACATAAGTGTACCATTGCCTACTCTTAATTGGTTTCTCAAGTAAAAAATTTAAAAAAAAATTATTACAAAGTCTGGTAAATTCTTTCAAACTCTACAAAAGTCTAGCATTAAACTCTAAAAAATCTGTAGAAGTCTAGCATAAAAAAGTCTTTGGATTTCATGGAGTTTTCTAATAGTCAATAAAAGTTTACAAAATCTACAAAAGTTTATCACATAAAAAATCTATGCAAAAGTCTATATAAATCTAAATATAATACACCCCTCTTAGTTTAATAATACATGTCATGCGTAAGGTTCTAACCACATGACATTACATTATTGGATGAGAATGCTACGGCAATGGTGATCATATTCTATGTACGTTGCCAATGGTCCTAATTTCCTACTCCTTTTAATTATTTATCAGATGATCTCACGAACTCTGACCCCTTTTATAATTCAGTTCAGAAACATTTAAGGCTAATAAATTAAAAGATGATTTTATTTATTATTGAATTTTGTTTGATTTAAATCAATTTTAAATATTGGCCTTTGGCCACCGCTCCCAACATACCATATGGTTTTCTTGTGCTTTGATTTTGGTTTTTCTTGAGTAGAGAGTACTGTACATGAAAATTGGAAGGAGCACAGGGTTTAGGATTAAGGGAGAAAATAATATGACAATTTTGGTGTGTCAATAACGGCAGATTTTTCAGGACATTCGGAATAGAAGGTTTTACATGTTATAATATAAAGTAGAGCGGCATTAGAAAATATACTCTAAAGTGAGACGTATCAACAATGTCGTCCACTTATATTATAACACATAATATATCACCTTGTGTTTTGAGTACACATAAAAATTTCTCATCAATAACAGCCGCTATCGTTTCAAATTGCTCGGAAATTTTGTTTGGTAGGTGGGTAATTGAAGAAAAGATGAGGCAGTACAAATACAATGTATGTGACTTCCTATGTACCCTCTTTACAAATACAATGCATAGCACCGCTAGCTGCTAAAAGTATTTCAACTGAAGGTCAAGGCTTCGATTTCCTGTGGTCTTAACTTTTGAAATTTATAGTCATTTCTTCATTCTCCTCCACTCCAAGTTTTTGAAATATTTTGTCATTTTATATAGCATAGCATTTAATAACAGTGTAGCTGCTCTTTGCACTCAAACTCGAATATTATCTCCTACTTTCTGATAAAAGTATAATGTTTGCATCCGAATTCAGAAGGGTACTAAATCCTTGAAGCACTAAACTACATGTGCAACAAAAACATATGTAAAATTTAGAATTGAAAACAAGCAATAAAAAAAGAATTATATGACAAGAGTACTGACACAATAAAAAATAAACAAATCATGGTAATGGTTGTTATAAAAAGAAAATCAATTTAATTGTTGAATACAACGAGAAATCTTTTAGTGTGAGGTCACACAGCTACGTGGTGTTACTAATTCATTTGTTATGATACGAGTGAACACATAGTTGATATGTAAGAGAATTAAGATATATATAATGTTAACGAATAGATTTACGTGTTACAACATCAATAAATTGTTAATACCATGTGACGACGCAACGGCAGTTGAAAGATAGGTCGAGGAACAAGAATTTACAAAGGATTCACAGTAGAAGATATATAGGTTTCTTCAATAATTTTGACTATTGGCTGAGAGTTTTGATGCGACTTTCTTATTTAGCAAAGTATATTGAGCTCGTCGTCTTCTGGCTCTATTGAGAAGTCTGGCTCTTCTGGCTTTAGCAACTTAGGCAGCTGAACATCCTTGGTTTTTGGAGCTCCTCTCCTAGTGTTTGCAGCAAACCTTGAAGCCAAAATTGTGACACCAAGATTCTGTCTCACTTGGAAAGTATTTGAAGTTGCATTGCTACTAGAAAAATCTTCCTTTTCTTCTTCTTCTGCCTCGTCAGCCTCTTCATCGTGTTTGTCGTAATCATACGAGAATGACTCTACCATGCTGAGGTTCTTCGCCAACATTCGCTTCTTGAACCGGCGCCACGCGACCTGAATGAAGCAAGCAGCCCAAGTTCTCCAATGGTAGGAGTAGAAACGAAACGTGTGTTGTAACTTCTTGCTGTGCAGGCGCCTAAACTGATTCGCCACGAATTTGAGGTCTTCTGCTCTCAGCGCAAAGGCTTCTACTTCGTCAAGGGATTTAACAGTTCTTGTGGAAGAAGGCAAGTTGAGGGTTGATTTGGGAAGCAATGCCCAAGCAAGCAACTCTTCCCCACAAAAATCGCCCGGCCTCAAGGTGATTGAGTTGAAGAAACCTGTCCTGCCTCCATTTGTTGTTGAGCTCTCTAGCTTCCCTCGGATGATGAAAAGCATCTCTGTGACAGGATCGCCTTCGCGAACAATGTATGTGCCCTGAGTACTTAAGGAGGATACCAAACGCTCGCATATGGCGTCAAGTAGTTGTCCGTCCATCTGTGCAAAAAAAGGGACCTGCAAATGACACAATCGAAGCGAAAAGCATTACTCATTAGTATTTGCTTTACTCTGATCAATCAGTATCAGTTGGACCAAAAAAAAAAGATCAATCAGCATCAACATTGCTAGCATAATGTTTGAATGCCACATATGATCGGAGAAGGTACTTACGCGTCGGACAAGATCTAAACACAAGTGGCGTTGGATATCTCGACGAAGATCAGTAGGCAAGGCATGTAAGATTGATTCTTCATCAACTCCTCGAGTAGCAAGCCACTTGTACTGCACAAATCGCCTAACACGTTGTTGCAGGTCTTGTGGGAGTTGGCGATGTCTCATCCACTCCTCTGTGTCTCGCCGCTTGAGCCTCCACTCCTCAAGTCTCACAGTGGTAGATTGCAAATAGGTCTGCACTAAATGGAAAAACATATCTTGTTAGTTGTTACATAACTAAAAGAAATTACAAACAGTTAAACACTGAAGAAATGTTAACAGATTTCATCAGCACCTGCATATTTCCGATTAAGTGAGCAAACAGAACCAAACCCATGATTGCAATTAGTATTGCAAATGAAGTTTCGCCGATAAATGTGCTTGTAATCAAAGTCTGACCATATGAGCTGAGATATATTAAAACAAAATTATATCAAATCTAAAAAAAATGATGAAATTTCAGATTATATCAGAACCATTAACTCATGATCAATATCATACCTCAAGTTCTGTAAACCCCACCAAAGACAGTAGAAGTACTTCTTGAGAAATCCCGTGGAGACGACATTTTTGGTCACTGCATTTTCAAATATGCCATAGTTGAAACTGATGCTGGTTTCCGGATTGCAGTAACTAAACACTTGAGTGCTGTTCAACCATGTACGGCGGTTATCATTGTTCAAATTACCACAATCCAAGTAGCTGAGAAAACACTTAATGGGGCTGAATTCCTTTCGGCATTCAGACTTCCAGCACGTTGCATACCGTTCGATGGACAACAAGTACCACGCTGCCCCTAAGATCTACAAGAACAAGCATTGTGCTGGGATTTGTTACTGAGTTCTGAAGCACAATCTGAATTAAATTGGTAAAATGCATATAAATAAAAGAAGCTGCATTACATACATGACTGGCTAACATGTAAAGTACGAGATTATACGCAGCGCCAGCCCAGGCGGTCTTTGTGACTACACCAGTGGCTTTGATGATCTGAGAACTTAATGGGAAAATAAGATAGAGTCTAGGAATATATTGGAGCAGAACAATTAGTACAAGGGCATTATTTGTACTATGGGAGCTTCTAACTGCAGGTATAACAAACCATATCACAATCTGCAAAACAAGAATATAAGCATTGTCATTTACAGAACTTTTGCAGAAACTTGTATAAACGAAGAAATCGGATTATAAAAACGGAGAAAAAGTATAGGATGAACGAAGACATAACACACATTGTTGTCTAAAACGACATATATCAATGCATTAAACTCGAGGAGATCATACAGATTTGAAGAAAAAACTAGCATATATCAATGCATATGACTTTAATTATCAAAACGACATACATTGGTTTTTAATCGAAAATATTATACGCCTAATTTGCAGATTAATAATCAATCCAGACCGGTATACTAACAAAGCGTAAAAATAAAATTATATTATATGATGATGATTATTGCACCTGAGGGAGAGGCAGTGTAGCTATGAGATCGATGAAGAAATCCGTTCTCAAATACCTTCTAGCAATCTTCTTTGAATCCATAACAAGCTCACCCCTCCCGAAAACTCTTGAACTCGGCGATACATAAGCTGTCCTTAACTTAATGAGTATGTGCAACAGATAGAACATATCGGCAAGAGTGCGAAAACAAGTCACAATAATTCCCAAGTTCAAATCAGTTGCCATGCAAGATGAACTACCATCATTTTGCACCGAAGGAAGGTAGAAAAAAAGCGGATCAACGAACAACGCTACCAAGCAAGAAAACAAAAAAACCCTGTTCCATTGCAGAAAAATGTCACTTCCCGGGTCAAGAATTTGCTTCTTACATGGCTCCTGGCTCTCTGGGAAAACCTTAAAACTCCCAAATCTTGAAGTTTTATTAGTTCGAACTCCGGTAGTAGTACCGCCATCAGGATTTAACAAAGGTGCTGCTGCTGAGACTTTGTATGCAGATAGTGGCTCTTTTGAGTGTTTTTGGATGTCACTTTTTTCCCAGGAAAATGGAACATCTTTCTTATCATTGTCATAAAACCTACAATTATGGAATTAAACACAATATTTAAGAAAAATTAAACACAATAGTAAAGAAAACTTGGAAATGAGTGGAAATGAAAACTATGAAATATGAAATTGGTATTGTAGAAGGGAGACATTACCTGAATACCTTGTCTTTCTTCGACTCCATGCTCGTAATTTTTATAACATCAATATGCATTACATGAATTGCAACACAGGAACAAAAAATTTCTGATTTCCCATTTTTGACATAAAGCTTCTGCTCACATGCAACCAAAGGATCCAAAGTGTGAAATGAAGAACAACAAGAGAGAAAAGCAAGCGTTATTCTACACTAAGTTTATCGAAACTAAGGATATGAGATTTGGATTTAAGTTTAGAAAAGTATACTGCTCTAGCCAACTTGGTAGCCAACTTGGTTAAGCATCCGCAAATCTAACTAAATATTAAAGTGAAGAGAGCGAGAGAGAGAGAGAGAGAGAGCGCTTGATCCTAGGCTGAAACTTTGGGATGAAAAGATGTGCAGAAATCTGAGGGAGGGAGAGAACGTGAAGAACATGAATGTTTATATAATTATATTAGGCAAGAAGTAGAGTGTAGCCATTAAAGACAAGAGATAAATATATTAAATTCTACATTAGTAGATAGAAAAAGCTTAGACTGCTAGAGGGGTCTTAGCTAGCCATGATTTTCTTCACACATTTTGGTTGACTTTTTCTTTCACCAATCGAAATTGGTTGAGGAGGGAGGGGATGCACGGTCCAGTTGTGTCAACTATTGATGAAATACTAATAAGGTCTTTTGATAATTTAACCAGATCTGAAATGCAATCCTAGCTTCACTCAAATCAAGAGATTATGAGGGTAGAGTAAACATTTTAATGCATAAAAACCTACACATACACAAAATTATATTTATACAATTCCATGTTAAAAGTTGGAAGGCCCTACAAAGCGGCTTTTCACATCATCGTAGTAGTACATTGTTTCTTTAGAATCGAACATTGCCTTTTTGGAGTAGTACATTACACTGTAATACAACACTACCACTTCAAGCACCAACACTTCACTTTAAGCATCAACATTGCCGCTTTTTGCAACATGTTTCCACTAAGAGCAAATGCATACCCAAAAAACAAAACGCTGGAACTTAGAAGCATTCATAGCATTAGATTGTGACTGAAAGAGATCACAATGGAGTTGTCACATTTAAGACATCATGTCTAGTCGTTCTCTTATATTCAAGAAAGGATGTGTAATTGATGCTCCAAAATGACGTATATTTACACATTGAAACAAAAATAATTGTAAGAAATGAGTGCACAACTATTCTTTTGAAGTCTCAATATAACTTCAATTCTTTTGAAGTCTCAATATAACTTCAATTCTTTTGAAGTATGCATGGACTAAAAATCAATTGAAATCATATTGTGGCCTTTAAATTTAAAGCTATGCATTCCATAAAATTTGATTGAACAAAGAAAGATGGATGGACGTTGACCTGTGGGAATGGTGGAACGCTAGGCGGTAGACCGACCAATAAACACATGAAACGTGTGACCAATAGCAATGCAACAGCTGTTGCGCTGCTTCTTATGTGGGTAGCATGAACAACCCATTTGCATAATCATTAATCAATTGACCCTTTTTATCATTGTCCTTGGTACAATTCAATTCGAACGATCTCTTTGGAGACCTAGAAAAATATCCAAAAAATAACGTGTGCCCTTATCTCTTATCTCACAATCTATAGAGTGGTGGAATCCGCTATAAATCGTGATCTTTCTTCTACAATAAGTTTGAATTTACAATTTGTAACTTAAATTAATTTTTTTATTCAAATAATAATGAGAAATAAAAAAAATCGAACCTAGAGCTTCAGATGCAACGATAAATATTCTTAATTGCTTGAACTATAAGTCCGTTGTCATTCCGTAGTTTATATAGATTTAAAATGTGACTACTACCACTTAGTACTACAGTCTAGTGATATTCTTCTTCACTTGTAAGTGAGAGGTCTTATATTCGATTTTTGTCAAATGCAAATTCGAACCAAATTATTATTGCTGACATATTGTGAGGTTTAGCACACTCCTCCACTCCTTAATGTAGATTATATCGTATGTATTCATACAAAAAATGTGACTACTATCCCTTCATTAGGCAAAAATCTTTTTTAGTTTTGACGTTTGGGTATGTGCATTGGACAAGAAAACAAAACTCGAAATCACCATCACTTTTGAACTCAAATATAAAAGTATGGACTCATTTGGATTGGATTAGATTAAATATTCAAGGTCTATTTAAGATAGAGACAATCGGTTTTACAATTTAGAGGGACTCAACATGAAGAAAACTTATCTTTTATAATGACCATTAAGTTGGACACAATTTGTTTTTATTTTACAGATTTTTTGTCAAATGTTTTTATTTTACATAATTTTTTTTGGGCCAGCCCTAAGAAGTCAAAAAACAAGTCCTACTTGACCTTAAATTTTTGGGCCCCCAAAAAAAATTGGACTGAGCCAAACCGACCTTATGCCAAATATGTAAGGCTTTGGCCCAGCCCATGAGCCAAGAAAATTCGAGCTTATAAGCTGAGCGTCCTGCTCTATTTTTGGCCCTTTAATTATTTTCATTTAAATATAAAAAATAGTAATGTTGTTAAGAATTGAACCTAGAACCTTATATATACTTTATTAATTGTTAATTACCATTTCAATTAAGATATTTGTTTGATTAATATAGTCAATTAAATTGTACAAGTATTAAAAAGCAAGTTAATTATATAAAAGAAAGTTTAAAAATATTTAAACTACATCGAGCCATATCAGACAAGGCATGAGAATCAGGCCTAAGGGCTGGGCCATGACCTAAAATGCAAGGCACATGCCCTATCCATTTAAAATCGAGCCAAATAAAACCCGATCCTAAGACTGAGACGGCCCAGCCCATAACCCAAAACAAAGAACTAGGCTTGGGCCGACCATCTAGCCTCGGCCCTTTTTACGGGCCTTCTACAACCTTCACATTGGAGATCAGACGATTATATTATGGAGACTAAACCACAATTTTCACGACTTTCACCAACTGAGCTGCAAATCTTTGTAAGCCACATCTTCTCTCTTTTAAAATTCAAATTTACTAAAACAAAAATTCCATCCATCACGTTTAACTTGGCAAACTGCGGCCAATTCAACGTACAGCTTTACAAAATTGGCTTGAAAATTTGTAATTGCATTAGTGCAAATACATGGATATGGAGATATGAACAAAAGGCGTATTTGCACGTAGAAAATAATCGAAACTATAATTTTCTGCAATTGTCTAGTAAAGAACACCCTCGCCAAACACATAATCAAGCATTTTGACGCCTTTTCATCTTTTTTAACCGGAGAAACGAGTAGAATACAAGAAGCTTGCGATGTCTGTATTTTTAGCTATAAAATCATGTCTACAGACTGAGCGTAGTCGTAATTTAAGTCGGAACCAAATCTGTTTTTCTGTATTTTTGGAGCCAATTGAAGATCAAAGCCATGTATATGGGAGTGTTGAGACTACAAAACGACCAAATCTCTAAAATGTGGCATCATGTATGCACACGAAACGAACTCATTTATATATTAGAGTTCAAGTAGAAGCGAAATCTAAACAGCTCTTTCGTTTATGAACAACCCAACTTCTGTAGAACAGATGTGAGTACCTGCATAAACATTCGGCGCATACCCTGCTGCTCAATCCTTTTAGGTAAAAGTTAAACGAATGCCACTATAGTAGTTTGTGGGAGGCGCATTGCTACCGACGAAGTTCAAGGAAAATAGAAGCTCTGCAGATAGCAGGCTGGGACCCACAACCATTCAAAATTGAAGATCCCAATAGCAGGGCAGTGAAGAAATCCCCGGGAGAGTGCAGAAACACAAAATTGAAGCTCTGGCCGGCTGGGACCGACAACCATTCAAAATTGAAGATCCCAGAGCAGGGCAGTAGTGAAGCACAAAAATCCCAGGGGCCAAGGGAGTGCAGAAGAACAAAACCAATGAAGCAGAAGAACCAGATGACACCTCAACACAAAAAGCAAAGAAAAAAGCATAGAGTTTTAGCAGCATTCTCAGAAACACTCTTAAACAAAGTTATAATGTTTACGACTTTACCATAAGATCCTTATCCCTACGCCTATTTTGCAAAGATAAATAAAACCAGCGAGAGTTAAGAAAGGAAGGAACTTAACCAAATCAGAGAGACAGTAGAGGCTGAGGGCGTCCCCCAATTTAAACATAGTTGTGCTGATGTCCAAGGACACTAAACAACACTTAATCCCAGTATATCTTCTAAAACAACGCCAGGTAGACATGTATGCACCCCTTAACTCCTGCTTCGGCGGCGATCCTTCAGACCATTGCTGCGAAAGTTCAGCACCATATGTCAGAAAAGAAATCAGCAACGTCAACCATACATTACACAACTCCTTACACGCTCTATCATCCAAGTCTCAGAACAGTAATTAATGTACACATGCACAGGACATATACCAGCATGACATAAATCAAATGGAATGTCATCCTTCCAACACAACCAGTTCCATGATATAAAACAAAGATTTTGTAATCCGGCATCGGAATCTGCCTAGTGAAAGGAGCCTCACCCATTGGCATATGGTAACTCTTCCCGCCCACGGTATGGTGGGGACCTGCTGCGGCTGTTCCCACGTGGTGTCAAACTGCGACGCCTAGGTGATCTCCCACGAGGACTGTAGCTCCTGCTTAACAGTAAAGAGATGTAAAAAGGTATTAGATAAAGAAAATCATCTCCAACTACTATAAAATATGTTTGTGAACTTGCATCAGCAAGCCAGCTTTCAATACCAAATACACCAGAACACAAATACATGCTTGATTACTAAATACCTAGAGAAAAATAAAATGGATTGTAAGTAAAGAATATCTGGAAAAATGACATCACCTGCGACCATAACTAGGACTTCTGCGATAGCGAGGAGGGGTGCGGCTGCGACGTCTTCCCCCACCACCACCACCACCACCACGTAGACGACATTCACGAGCAAAATGCCCAGGCTCACCACACTCATAGCACTTCAAATCAGAACCGCCAGAGCGGCCACGACCACCTCCACCACGACCACCACCACCACCACCACCTCTAGAGTTGTGTGAAAGCTCAACTCTCCAGTTATTCTTACCTGTTCCAAAAAAAAAATAAAATCTCAACACATTTTAGATCTCCCAAAATGTAAAACACTGGAAAATAAAGAGAGAAATTTTGCAGCCAGCAATATCATATAAACTACCCGATGAGAAGGATTCTCTAAATGAGTAAAAATAAAACCTTATTATGAATTGTTGACAAACAAGTTGAAAATCTAATTTCAAGGAGGGCATGAGAATCTCCTTCAGTTAGGAAGGGACAGCTTGACAACATATTTTTGGGCTACTTAAAAGTTCAACAAAAACAGATGAAAAGACCTACCCATCAATACAAGTAAAAGGATTGACCAAAAAAATAAAACAAAAGATATGGTGTCACACTTCTAGATGAGAAAAAAAGAATGCTCATAACTCGAAAAAAGGTGTCAATATTGTTCTAGTATGAGAATCAGTTTTCTTGACAAATCTCACGTTTCAAAAAGTTTGGAAATTCAAACTAGGGCGATGACCACATTATACAAAGCAAAAACCTTGACCTAGTTGAGCACAGATAATTCATGAAAAACCGCATGTTCGATATGGAAAGATTTTGCAATGAGCATCTAACAAGTGAAGCCAATCAGCAGCTCAATTATGCTGATTCGCTTCGCAAACAAACATTTGTCAACAAACTTATGCTTCCCCCTTTGGATGGATTCGAATAAAATAAACTAACTACGAAAACCCCATATAAATTCAATAAACAGCCCAATCATAAACATACCATCTAATTCACGGATTGCATCCTCTGCGTCCCTACTGTCATCGAAGTCAACAAAAGCGTAACCCGGTGGTCTCCGAGCAACCCACACGCTGCGAAATTAACAACCCAAAAAATCAACAACCATCCTCCATAAAAATACCAACACTTATAAGCTTTTGTGAGTAAATTACTGCAAATATTATAACAAAATCAGACAGAAAGGTCAAGAATTTAACAGCAAAGTACCTTCTAATATTTCCGAAAACACGAAACTCGTCTTCGAGATCTCCCTCGGAAACTCGAGGGCTCAAGTTTCCGACGTACACACGAGACATTCTTCGACTCAAGCTGTAAAATCACGAGCTATAAAGGATTAGCAGAGAACAAAATTTTCAATTTTAAACAGAAATTAACAGCGATTAATACTGAAATTTAGGGATTTGGGGGGCAAAGAATCGAACTGAATAGAAAAGAAGAAAAAGGAAAAGAGTGAGAGAGAGATCTGAACCTTGAGCGTTGCCGAGTAGACGGAGAGAAACCCTAGCAGCAGCTCCCTTACTCGGTTCGACTTTGTTTGGGGGTGAGTCACTGAGGTTTTGGATTTTATATAAGAGGCTAATTGATCAACGACCCCTCTAGAGTTTAAAATCTCAGATTGGCCCCTCGAAATGTTTTTTTCCCGACGTAGCCCCTCAGAATTTTGTTTTGTACTCACATCCCTTTTGGAGTATAATGTGTGTAGACCACTTAAATAGGGTTGTGGTCTCTCTGTTACCTCTCTAATTTTGCGACACTTGTTCACTCACTTTACACACCTTAACAGCATTAAAAACAAAAAAAAATCCCAAAAATCCAAGTGTCTTTGGCATTCTTCTAAACACCATCATCCATCTGACTGACTTCCCTTCTTGCTCTAGCTTCCAAAACTCCCAACTCCCACCTCCCCCACCTTTCATTTTTCAAAGTCAATTTTACCCCTCAAACTCAACCTAATTTACTCATCTCCTTCTCGCAACACAATTGATGATGATGATGATGATGATGATGATGATGATTATGGTGGTGCACAGTTTCAGCATTAATGGTTTATTATGCTCCTCCTCTACTATGGGGGGCTCTACTCTAGCTTTTACATTATCCAAATGTCAAAAATTTTGTTGAAAAATTGCTTCTTTATCCTTATCTAGTTAGCGAGCTAGCTATGAACCATTTGTATCAGGGATCTGACAACTAATCTCAAGTCCTAGGCCAAGAATGTGGCCATATATGTTGCTAGGGGTCTTCATTTGGTCCGTGGCCCATTGAGGAAAAAGCCCAGGCCGGCCCACCACCAGGCCCAGGCCGGCCCCGCCCATAATATAGAGGGCTAGGCTTGGGCAAGGGTGTTTGAGGCCCGGCCCAGCCCATAGGCCCCGCCCATTTGAGCCCAAGAAGGCCCAGCCCGGCCCAGCTCGCATAGGCCCAACTTGAAAGCCAATTTTAGATCCCAATTTACATAAATATACTTAAAATAAGAAGTCATAAGTCACTTGGCTCGAATTCTTTTTCTTAATAAGGTCATTTTAGCTCGGCCCATGTAGCCCAGCCCGGCCCAACCCATTTGGCCCATAAAAGCCCAACCCGTGGGTTGGGCCTGGGCTAGTCTTGGGCCTTAAAAATTTTTAAAAAGTCCGACCCGGCCCAACCCATATATTTCTATTACCTTATTTAAGCCCAGCCCAAGCCTAGTAAATTTGGGCTAGGCTGGCCCGGCCCAGCCCATTGACGACCCTTATATGTTGCGCCTTTTGCGCATGATTGGAAGGACACTCTTGAGGCGGATTTTGAGGTGGTTCGCCTCATTGGCTCATGATTGGAGACGTGTAGGGTTTAGTCGAAAGAATGTCAAAGACGCTTGGTTTCTTGGTGTTTGTTTGTTTGTTTTTTTTTTAATTAGAAGATAAAAGAGGAGTTAATGTTGTTAAGGTGTGTAAGTGAGTGAACAGGTGTTGCGAAATTAGAGAGGCCTCAACCCTTTTTTAGTGCAGAAAATTTGAACTTTTGTTGGGTGAACATGACTGCACCTTTATGTTCTTATTCCTTTTCAAAAAAAAAAAAAAATTTAACAATGATGGTGCTTCCGATGAGGCTTTGGGGATTAGGGTTGTTTTAGTGGTGGTAAAGGGACCAGAAGGGGAGTTCGTAGCAGGGCAGGCTTGTTGCTTTTAACATATATCCTCACTCAATCATGTTGAGACACTAGCATGTTCAGAAGGTTTGGGCTTAGCTAAAACACTACAGATGGATTATTACTAGTCAAGTCCCTTAAAGGGGGACACCCCCATTTTTGGGAGATTAATTGATTATGCTTGTGTTCCATATTAAACGTTTAGGTTTAAGTTTAAGTTTAGTCATATTTATTGAGATGTCAATATTGTAGCACATAAGTTTGTTTGTTTTTTGTCTTTCTATAGTTAATGCACCTTGTGGATTTGAAATCCTTCGAATATAATAAAGAATTCATTACTAGTTGATTTTGTGTACTCTTAAGTTTCTCAATCAATAAAATATCGCCTTTTATCCCCCATGCCAAAAAAAAAAATCCTCTACTTTTCATTTTTAATGGTAATGTTGTGATTTATGAGCCCAAAGAAAATAGGCGGGTACTTGCAAAAACCTAGAAAAACATTGTGCAAAGAAGGCGCAACACACGGAGAAGAGAAGTGCCAACTTATTAGTACAAGTTCAAATTACATGCACTATTATCTACATTGCTCAAGACTCGAGTTGTACACTGCAACTCCTAAATTGTTTACATCGAAAACCCTAGAGATATCATATAGCCTAAAAATACACGCATATATAGAAAACATTACGAATATCGAAATAAGATATATGAAAATTTTAAGTAAAATTACACAAATTATAAACTGTAGAAAAATATATATTTTATTTAAAATCGTTACTAGTTAAAAAGAGAAATTTCAAGGATATCATAAAAAAAATAGGGCAATTAGCTACAATAAACATATTTTAACATTTCGTTGCAAAAGTGATCAATGTTTATTATGTCGTCATTAAACCATTGTTGTGTTGTTGTTATGTCATCGCTATGTCGTCGATATATGATCAATATATTGTCATTACTAAAAACTTATCATTTATGCAAACCAAATGTCAAAATATATTTATTGTAGCTATTTTCCCAAACAAATATTTGATTCTAGCAATATTCTTATTGAATATAAACTACGCAGTGAGGATCAAGTAGAGCTGGGCGCGGATTTGGTTGGTTCAGTTTAGGGTTCAAACCACGACCTAAACTGCACAATGCGGTTTACCTAAATTTCAAACCACAACCATAATGGCTTAAAACTGATGTAATCAGTTTACTAATGTTGCGGTGCGGTTTGGTTCGGTTTGCGATTTGATATGCACATATATTCCTTGAATTTCATTTATTAAACTTTTTACACAAAAAAACAAAAGCATGTGTGATAAAGAAACATATATTATAGACTATGGAGCAAAACCAAGCAAAAGAATTCCACAAACAAGTAGACTATTCAAATTTGAACCAAAATATATCAACCATGATTACCTTTTAACCTTTCTTCTAGTCTTTTTGGTGGAGACCATGTGGTTGACCGCACCACCAATAAAAATGGAACCCCAGCCTCTTCCAAACCTAAACTCACTTTGTCAAGTTGAGCATCTGACAAGTCTGCTTGTGTACCAAATGTGACATATAGTACAAAGCCTAGAGTCACTTGGTCATTGAGCCATTGCACTAACTTATTGGGTTGGTTTTGACTGATGCGTTTGTTTACACCTTCAACTTGGTCATACAGCAGAAGAGGTTCTATACACTAAGCCCTAGCTCTATGTTCATAGAAATCTTCAAGTGATGAAACAACTTCACTCTCTAGCTCCTCAGAGTTGTTAACAATAACCGCCAGCCCGCACTGTCAGCTAGAGCTGTTAAAACCAAATTTGCGCACAACCGCGGATGGTGGCCCAATTCGATCAAAATTATCTATGAACACTGACGAGAGGTGAATGAGGTTGATTGAAGAGTGTAATTGAATCTGTCACAAGACTACCTACATATCTTTAGGGATGGAGAATCAAATCACAGGTGTAGTTCTAAGGAATGAGTGGTGTGATGTATGCAACATTGCGAACCATCATTGACGATAAGCCTATGGCAAGGCGTGTAGGAGATGAGTTCTTCATGGACATGAATCTACGTGTAGACGACATCGTGTATAGAATATGTGAGCCTATGTTAGGCATAGAGAGAATTAGATAGAAGTCTCATAGAGAATATTGGATATCAGTCATCTTTGATAAAACCTAGGCTAAGGTATTTATATAGATCTTGAGACAATAATCCCTATGAAATTATGAGACAATCTATGAAGGAATCTAGGATCATGATTACGTTGCCTAATCCCCAATATATCTTAATTTGACATGAATTAGAGTTTCCTTACTTGGGAGGCAAGTAAACTCCTCAATAAGCTTAAGTCTGGTCTATCTGAGTAAGGTTATCTGCCTTCACTTGATATTCTAACTTCGTCTGAGTAAGACATAGGCGTACTCCGATCTGAGTAAGACATGGGTGTACTCTGATCTGAGTAAGACATGGGCGTAGTCCGATCCTTCTGACTAAGGCGTAGTTCTCTTGACCACTTCGATCGCTTGACCACCGTGTGCTATGAGCATTTTGGTCATTCTTGCCACCCGGAGGAGTCATGTATCAACGGCCTAAAAATCATGGTCCCACAAACCTCATCGCAACGAAATTGAGACAATGGATTATTTATATCACATGCTTCGAAGAGCACTTCTGGTAACTCCGAAACACTTAGATTAAATGGAAGCTTAAGGCCTGGCAACTCTATCGGGTCGAAAATCGACTTTGCTTTCAAGTCAGGTTTGTGAGCACACACATATTTGATGATGACCATTGATAAGGCCCTCATGCCATGAAAGACCAATGTAGGAACCTTAAAAGCTTAGCATGAAGAAAGAGTCCAATCCAAGAAGCAATCAAAAATGACACAAATGGGAAGGGATTTGGATTCCTTCATTCCTTGTAGACATACATTGCTCGCAATTTCATGTAGAGTAGTAATGGGTGTTAGGTCGCATACACTTGCCCTAATGTATGGATCCATTAATGTTTGTCGTAGCCTATTACAAATATAAACTTGTCCTAGTATAGATTTATCTTCATGCCAAGATTTTTAAGGTTATTTTTAGCTCATTGTGTGACTAACCTAACTCCTACATTCAATATTGTTTTTATCAAAAAATATATAGTTTAAGACTATATATGGTCATACATAGATACATGGAAAACAGTAAATAAATATATATATATATATCCTTTAATGATATGCATATATAATTATAACAAGATTTAGTTGCGAAATGTGTAAGTGAACATCTTAGATGCTGATGTTCATGTTTCTATCCGTATTTGATTATTAATGATATGCATATATAATTATCCCATTGGACAACACCATTTTTCTTGATAGCATAGGCAGCCACAGAATGTGTTGCCTTATTTCTAAAATCTCTTTTGCTTCTGATTCCACCTCAACTTTCTGAAAACCTTGTTCTAGACAAGCAGTGAGTCATGCTCTAATGGCATTCGCCTCTGCCGTCGCATTAGAGCTGCATGGAAAGCCACCAACCCTTTAAATATACCCGATGACGACAGCACAACCTACCTATATCCACCAAAACCTGTCTGCAAGCACCATGACCCATCATAGTTTACTTTAACAAACCCCACTGTAGGCCGTTTCCGCAAAGTCTCCTCAGACAACACCACTTGCATACTATGAGTAACAGAAGGACATCATACCTTGCTCGTGTTCTATGCAGCTCCAAAATTCATTCATTTGGTGTAGCAGTAGCTGCACTACTTCCCCAGGTTGTGGTATTGCCCAATTACATACAACCTCGTTTGAACACTTTCACAATTTCCACAAACCAACCACATTCATTTGCAACAACATTGCATTATCTTCTATCTTTGCATTTCGACGACACACATGCTGCCAGCATTCTCTAAAATCATTTCCTATAATACACCTTACGTCTAGTTGCAACGAGCTAGCAAACTAGAAAGCCCTAGCAAACTCACACCTAAAGAAGATATGAGCTTGGGACTCCACCTTCCCACCACAAAGTCTACAGCCCCCTCCCACATTCATTTGGCACGTCAAGCTTCCATATAGCAGCCCAAGTTTTATTTTAGACCCCAACTCCATTAGGTTCTCACGCATCCTGATGTTCAAGTTGTCCATTCCAGCCCATCAACTGTGCGAGCTCATATGCACTCTTAACCGTAAAACTGCCATGGCAAGAATACTAGCATATTAATCTATCATCACACCCACAGTAACTTATTGGCAGCCTTAAAATCATCTTAGATTCTTAAAGGTCAAAGGTTCTCTTCGCCAAATCTTCTCACCAACAACCTGCATCATGATCAATAAGTCCAACCACATATGATGAAATCTTAGGGTGTCTTGAAAATACTTTGAAAGAAGATAGCACAGGAAGCCATGGATATGTCAAAGTTTGTATTCTAAATCCATTACCAATCTGCCACCTCAACCCCTCTTTCAGTACTTTCCTTCCCTGATTTATACCTTTCCTACCCCGCGACTTTCTTCTACCTTCACTTGCATTAAAAAATGAATCATTCATAAAGTATTTCTCCCTCAAAATAATACACGCTAGTAGTGACGATGGATTATTTATTATCCTCCACCCAATTTTTGGAAGCATAGCCAGATCGAAATTCACCAAGTCCTTAAAACCCAGCCCGACACACCTTTTAATGCTTGACAATTTACTACATGCCAACCTATGCATCCTTTTACTATGCGATTGTCCGCTCTACCAAAATTGAGCCATCATCTTTTCCACTTCTTTATAGCGATTGATAGGGATTTCAAAACACAATATCGCATAAATAGGCATAGATGACGGAACAAACCAAATTAATACTTTACTTCTTGCCGGCGAAAGAAATCGCGCAGCCCACCCATTAATCTTAGCCTCCACCTTCTTCCAAACTTCCTTGAACACTTGCAACCCCAAATATTTCCCAAACCCATCACGTTGTTGTACACCTAAAATCTGTCTCACTTATTCTATTAACGCATTCCCACAACTTGCACAAAATATACCGAACTTTTGTCATAGTTCACAGATTGCCCTGAGCCTGTAGCATAGCACTCCGAAATCTCTCGAACTTGACTTGCCTCAAACTCATTTACTTGACAATAAAGCACAGAATCATCAGCAAACAAAACATGAGAAATGGAGAGGCTACTCGTTCTTACTTTGATACCATGAAGCATTCCTTCCTCTTCACGATAATGAAGGTGTGACGTAAATCCCTCGGCACAAAGCAAGAACAGATATGGGGAGATTAGGTCCCCTTGTCGTAGTTCAAGACTAAGATGAGCACAGCCCTCAAGTTCTCCATGTAACATCACACTATAAAACATTGAGGAAACACACTCCATAATCTAGAGGCAAAATTGATCTGCAAAGCCCAATTTTTGCATTGCAACTAGCAAAAAGAGCCACTCCACTCAATTGTATGCTTTTGCCATGTCCAACTTGTTAAGCATCTCACCTTTCCCTTCTCTATTCAGCTGTTAAATAGTATAGGGCAACTCATGAACAACCAACACGTTATCAGTTATCTGCCTTCCAAAAATAAAAGTTGATTGGTTAAAGCTAATAACCTTCGGCATAACTTCTTTAAGCAATTGGTTAACACATTTGAGATGACTTTATACAGAACATTACATAATGAAATGAGCCGAAGTTGTGTTACCTTTGTCAGATTCGCCACCTTAGGAATCATTATAATATAAGTGTGATTTAGCTTCCCAAGCAACCTGCCTGTTACAAAAAAAAAAAAAATTCCACACTACCACCAAAGTATCATCCCCTACTATATCCTAAAACTTTTGATAGAAGCTAGATGGGAAACCGTCTGGCCAGGTGACTTCGTTGAATTAATTTGAAAAATAGCCTCACTTATTTCTTCGTTACTAGGCATATCAATGGCCAAATTATTCTCCACATCTTCAATTCGAGTTCCAAAACAGCTCACCACCTCATCAATCAGACTTGGATTGTTGGATTGAAATGACTTAACAAAATAGCCCACCATAATCCTTGTTGTGATTTGCGGCTCAAAATTAGAATGATGCAGAAATTTGGTTTGTGTTACTTATTTCGTTTTAGTGTCCTATTTGGGTTTGGATTTGACTTCTTGGTTGGATTCCTTGTTTGGTTGAGAGATTTTGGTTAATTACCTATTGTGATTAAGATTTGGATTTTAGTTCGTATTAGAATTCCTATGTAAACCTAAGTTCTATACTCTATAAATAGGACCTTAGGGTTAGTTTATTTTGTGTGACTTATTCGTGTGGCAAATTTGTGAGAGTCAATTTGTGAGTTTCAGAGTTAGAGAACAATTTCGGAGAATCTCCTCCGTTTTTTTTGGGTTCTGTACTCGTTTGGTTTATGGTTTGTAATCTGTGGGATTTAGGTTGTGAGAGTTAAACACTCTTTTGTAATCTCCGTTTGTTTAGTGAAATTCATCGCCGTGCTTCGCTCGTGGACGTAGGCATTTACGCCGAACCACGTTAATCTCTTGTGTTCTTACTTTGAGATTGTCTGTTTCTTCACTTTCGCTTATGACATTAATATTTGATATTTTGTTAGAATTTGCTTCCGCTTGGGCATAAAAGTACAACAATCATTTCCATTGCACCTTATCATTAGTCCACACCCCATCATCATCCTCCAAACCTTTTAGTTGGTTATGGCATCTGAACTTCATCGTTTTTGCATGAAAGTATTTGATATTCTGGTCACCTTCATTCAACCATTGGACTCTGCTTTTAAGCTTCCAATACACTTCTTCCTCCTTAATGAGCTTATGCAATTCTCCTTCTATAGCACGAGTAAAATCCCCATTAAAAACATGTTTTTAATACTCTTCACGCAACAATCTTGTTGAATCATCAATTCTTGTTTTCTAATTTGGCACACTTCTTTTCCTCCATTCGAGCAGACCTCGCTGCACAGAGTTAAGTTTTTCAAGTAACTGATTTGCTCGCAATCCTTCTTCATGATAGTGCCATTTCATACTCGCCACATCTTTACATCCTTGTTCCTCTCCTCATCTCGGATAAAAAATAAAATGCTTCTTCCACTTCGCTAGAGTTGGCTATGTTTTCAACACCAATAAGACATGGTCTGATCCCTCTAACACCACAAGCTTTCGGATATAATTGCACCCAGCCCTTTGATGCCAAAGCTCGATCCAATCTCTCCTGAATAAAGTTGCCCTCCCATCTATTATGCCATGCATATGAGGAGCCAATAAACCTTAAATCCAAAAGCTTGCTGTTAGTTACTAAATTCCCAAAACAATGCATATAATAAATCATTAAAATCTCCAATCACCAAGCAATAATCACCACTTGATTTAATACGCCCCAACAATGTTTGCCATTGTTGCTCCATAACTTTATCATATGTGATGGCATACAGAACAAATAATCTCCAGCTCTTTAGTTAACTCATCCTCCACCACAACTTCAATAAAGAAATTAGCATATTTAACCAAAACAATCTGATTTCCTTCCAAAACACACACATACCACCACTAATATCCCTCGACTCCACTGCGTGCAAAAATTACATGCCCTGTTGTCGCTTTAAATATATCATTTCTACTATGATTTTTCGTTTCCAGCAAAATCACCAATTTGAGGAATGAAGCCTATTCTGCTCCTCCAATTCCTAAACTGTTAGATCCCCCTAATACCTTGACAATTCCAATAGATGATCCTCATGGCAGCCGCAATGCCTTCTCAACTCAACAGAGAAGAGTAACCATACACCACAAGTAAAGGTAGCATCGTCACAACCAACCCTAACCATTGTCGCACAAATTTTATTACACACAAACCCCTCATTTCAAGAAACCCTAACCCTAACCCTCCTTTCGAGGACGATGACTAGACAATTTTCGGTTTGTTTGATTAAACTTCGTGTTTCTATCTCCTTCATGTAGCCACTGAATTCTTGACTTTGTCTTTGAGTATATCTCCTAATTCCGGACTGCAAGTTTTAACTCACCTTCCAGCTTTCGAATTCGACTCCCGTCAAAAGCAGTTTCTTGGTATGATTTCCTCAATGTCCCTTTAATCCATTCGATATGCCACTGTTCATTTCATTTGTTGTGTTTCCTCCAGGTCAGCAAGCATTTACGAACATCCTTTAGTTTTTGAACTAACTGGAAAACTTTAGAACCCGTAGTCTTCGATGCCCAACATGTTTTAATCACTTCACCACATTGAGATTCATTATTCCACTGGGGTCATATACAAAACGCTTCTTCCACCGGGCTCTTTGAGCCATTGTAGAGAGAAGTAGCATTGAATGATCTATTCATTCAAACACAATATGTTTCAGCACTACCTCTTGATACATTTGTACCCATCCTTTGCTTGCTAGCGACCGATCAAGTCTTTCTTGAATATACCCATCATCACGTCTGTTTCTCCACGTAAATGGGTAACCAACAAAGCCCAGATCCAGTAACTTTACTTCAGCCACAAAATTCCGAAACACTCTCATGCTTCCTGTTGTTCAATACTTCCCACACTCCTTCTCTGAGTCCCACAACAAATCATTAAAATCACTAACAAGAAGTTATGGCCCATCATAATGCGACATCCTATCTCTCAGAATATTCCATTGTTCACATTGACGATCATCCGTACTAGCGTAAACAGCAATGAAACGCCACTTACATTTTTTTTTCTTTATCCTTCACCAGCACCTCAATAAAGAACTCCCCATATTTAATCAAAACCACCTCCCTAGCATCCCACCATAAAATGCACAGACCACCTGCAATTCCCCTTGGTTCAACTGCATGCATACATTCCATTCGTAACCTGTGCTTTAGAAATTGATATCGCCGACTCTGATTTTTAGTCTCCAACAATACCACCACATCGGGGGAATGGAGCTCATTTTGCTCCTCAAGATCATGAACTACCAGGTCTCTTTCGATACCTTAACATTTCCAACATATAAGTCTTATGGAGACTGTGGAGACTGATAGGAGCATATTTATGCGACTTAGTTAGCTTGTTTTCTTGCATTTACGTAGTTAGTTATTGTTTATTATAGTGATTTAAGCTATTTTCGTGTGTTTGTAGGTTCAAATGGCAAGTGAAGCAAGAAAGTGCATTTTGGTGCATTTTAGAGCAAAATTGAGCTTAAATGGAGTGCATGCATATGAAGTACAAGGAATGGACGAATTGGGAGATCAAAGAAGGCTAGGAACCTGTTTTGAAGATGAAGAAATAAGTTCAAGACAAAGAAGATAAGCAAAGAGCAGGAAACATGGAACATTATCTGGAACATTATCCAAACCTTATCTTATCTTATCCTAACCTTATCATCATCATTTTCTACCTAATTCCAGCTGCAAAGGGGGATTCATTTTCATATGAGGATAATTGAGAACCTGAGTTCTAGAAGACCTTATTTATCCTAAAGAGTGAAGTTAGAAGCTTGGAAGACAAGTACATTGAAAAGGTAGAATCCGAGTGGAATTTGGACAGTGCTGTGCATAACTGTCAACTTCGATAGAGCACCCAGAATTCCTCAGAATGCATAACTGTCATTTTCGTGCCATATATGGTTGGAAAGCTCTGGATGTCTAGTTTCCATAGGATTTTACAGATTGTCATTCTAATATTTATTGAATATTTTATCGCTGTTTTAGTGACTGGAGGTCGAAACAGGAAGATGAGTCCTAATCGAATTGGGATTCAAGGAAGAAAACGTGGCAGCTATTTGTGCGTGTTTTTGGACTTAATTCAGATGGATTGAGGAGTTCTAATAAAGTCTAAACCCTCTAGAAAATCGTGCTTGAGAGTTATTGGAGAATGCAATTAATTAGAATAGCATAGAAGACAACGGGGGAGCACACAAGAGCCAAAAAGTCACAAATCCTAGATTGTGCCGCAGCTTTGGAGGGTTTAGGTGTATTCTATCTATGTTTAATTTTATTTGTTTTTGTTTCATTGTAATTATGAGTAACTAATTTCTTTTTAGCTAGAGGCGAATTCAAAGCCATGAACATATATGTGATATGAATTGATTACATCCAGTTATTGTTTCATAAATCGTGAGTGCAATTTGTTTAACTGAGTTATCAAAACTTATTCTTGTATGTGGGTTGGGGGTCGACACTTAATTTGCATGCATGAATTTGGTGCTAGAATATAAGGGACTTTCACCTAATAGTTAGAAACTTATATTCACAAGTAGTAAAGGTTGCTAGTCACAATCGTGTTAAGTAAATTCTTGGCATAAGTATCATGTGCTTTCATAGTTACGAGTGCCTTGTCAATACTTATGATTTCCATGGAACATAATGATCTTTGATTGTATCTTTATTATGCGCTTTCATGTAGGGAACTTTTGAAGAATAATTTGATTGTGGTGCGCTCTTTCCATCCAATTCAATGACATAAGGAAAATCTGAGGGTTAATTTAAGCGTACCTAATTAATCTGGGGTGTTGAGAATTCGTGGTTTATTGAAAGAATAACTGGAGATTGATTTATATTGCATATGTGTCATGTGTGGAGAAGGACCTTCTAGCTAGCCATTCACCCATTCAATTCACTCAAATTTGTTTTTTATAAAGTTGTTTTCTAAGTTTCTGTTTTAAGTTTTATTTTCGTCAAAACCAATTGTTAGGTTTAGAGTTGAGTCTTTTTGATTGTTTCTTGCTGTTTTTAGTGTCTTAAGTTAGTTTTGAGTCTATAGAGTCTAGTTTAGTGTTTTTGAGTCTTATTTTAGTTGATTAGCATCCCTAGTTAATCCCCGGTCCAGAACGATCCCTACTTGCACCTTTACTACAATTGTCAACAATAGGGTTTAATTTGTGTGTCAAGTTAATTTTCACATCAAATTTTGGCGCATAAGTCTTATGGAGACTGTGGAGACCTTTCAAGGCAAGTATCCTCCGCCTCAGTAGAAAAAGCCTTCACTTTCTTAAAAGCTCATATCTTGTCCAACTCATGTTTCTACAAGTCTTCCTCAAGGGCCGTTGCGAATCGCTTATTGCCTCTCCCTCTTGACAACCCTTTAATCAAAGGTATTAGATTGAAAGGGTCAGAGTCTAAACTCATCACATCTCTCATCTCCGCCAACTCATTCATCGCCGTTATGGCCTCACTATTCATAATGCCATGCTCACCTTCAACTTGTTGACTTTCTCCCTTCATCGCCATTGTCACATTCAAATAAATTGCAAGACCATTCTCCTGTGATACTCTTACACCGATGGAATTAACATCCTCCTCTAGAAGATCATTCAGAACCACACCTTTTGCCTCTAGAGCCACAATTCCTCCTGGCCCAATTAATCCAGCATCAAATGTCGTCTTCTTAGCCCGACGTTGTTGTTCTTCCTTCTCTTGTCATGTCTATATACGCTCCCATAGTTTTCTTGGGGACGACACCGTAGCAGGTAAATCCTTATCCCTTTTAGCACTAACAGTAGCCACATCATCAAGGCTAATAGACTCCTCCCTCGGCATCTCACGTAGCCAATGTGAACGAGCAAAAAACTCATTTCTCCATCTACTACCGGATCCCTCACTCTAACGAGTCTCTCCTCTTCTATGACCTGATTGCTTAACATATAACAAACCGCCAGCAGAACTTTGAGAGAAAGACTGCAATTTGTTGCCTAGCAAATCCACCTCTGCATCGAGATTCTTAAAGCCATACAACGCCTCAGCATCCTTCTCTGTTTCTTCTTGCTCAGCAAAGCTTCCTTATAGACCCTGGTCACATGGCCCAACTTCCCAAAAATCAAACAGTAATCTGGTAAGCCTTCATAACGGAATTCAACCCAAACCTTACCATCCTCAGGAAAGTCTACATCCGTACCTCACATCAACAGTTGACAACACATCAAAGAATATTTTGGCCCGTAAAAAACGTCCAACATAGTCTTTCCCATCATATTTGTCAACCTTGAACACCCTTTCTAGTAAGCTTCCAATGGATTTGGTCATTGCCCTAGTCATATTAAGTGGTGGAACATTGTGCATCTGAAGCCACATGGCCCCCATATTCAATGACTCACCCGGATGCCGACCTCCACGGTCCCCATCCACCACCAAAACCATGTCGCCACAGAAAGTCCATGGCCGATCTGCTTCAAGGACTCTCAACCTATCTCGTTGCTCCACAAACCTTGCAATAAAGTGACATGCTCCCAAAGCCCTAATCGAAACTCCTTCCCTACCCTTCCACATAGAAGTGTATTGATCAATAAACGCATCATCGTGAACCTTATTGGTCGTAAAAACTTCCGCTATCACACTATAGTGAAAACCAAGCAACGCACCTTCCACCTCTTTTTTCTCTATTTTCACTCCACCCTTCTCTCTCTCAGACAAACAAATACTCGAACCAAACCTCTTCCCCAATGCCTCCAGATCAACCATTCCCGCAGTTCCCATTGTTGTGCACCCACGCCAGACAATCAATAGACTTTTTTCACAACCACGATTACAACACAGTGTTTACAACAAAAGAAAAAACTAGCGCCATCAAGCACAACAAAAGGTGTGCATTGGATGGCTTGGAATAAAATAGCAACCGGGAATGAGGCTTGTGGTTTGGGTTTTAAAGATATCCTTCCATTTAATCTTGCAATGCTGGCAAAGGTCCGTTGGAGTATTATAATGTCCCTAGAATCTCTCTTAGCTCAAATCTTAAAAGCTAAATATTATCCAGATTCCTCATTTCTTGAGACAATGCAAGGAAGGTGCACTTCCTGGAAAAAGATTTTACAAGGTTGAGCAATTTTGACAACTGGAGTTCGTTGGCGTGTAGGAGATGGATGAAAAATTAGAGTAAGATATGATCCATGGTTGCCTACTCCCCAGACCTTTAAGCCAATATCGAGACATGATGACATGCCGAAGAGAGTGGTGGATTTAATTGATATTAGTTCTGGAGAATGGAGGAAGGATATTGTTGTTAGGTGTTTTGCGACTAAAGAAGCAAAGGTTATTTTAATCATACCGCTGAGTAAGTTTGGTTGTTCAAACAAGTTGATATGGAACTATACAAAAAATGGATTGTACTCTATTAAGTCAGGGTATAAAGTAGCACAGGAGTTGAGTCGCAATGGAGAGTTGAGGAGGAAAGGTGTAGGCGAATCGAGTGAAGAGGGGGGGGGGGGGGAGCAGAGAAGGAATGAGCTATGGTCTACAATTTGGAAGTTGGATGTCCCTAATAAATTACGCCATTTTATTTGGCAGTGTTGCAGAAATGCATTAGCAGTGAAAGTTAACCTTCAACGGAAGGGAGTAAGGCTCGCGACACATGTCCAAATTGTGAAATAATGGATGAATCCCAGTGTCATTTGTTTTTTCAATGTCCATATGCTCGTGTTTTTTGGTTTGGCAGTCCTATTCAATTAGATTCAATGTCTGTTCGAGGGGAGGAGTTCTGGGACTGTTGGCAATGAATACACAATCATTATGAGAAGGCGAAGGACATGGATAAGGTTATGTGATGGGTAGTGCTTGGGCTGTGGCTCTTGTGGAAGTGCCAAAATAGTCTGGTATTTGAGAACGTGCTTATTGAACCCATGGTAGCGATGAGACTACTCTAACAACATTGGGGTGAATATGCAAATTTGAATTGCGAAGATGATAGTTTGGTGGATGAGGTGCAGGGCCCAGATCAAGCAATTTCTCATAATTTCATGAGATGGAGGTGTTCTTTATTTCGTACTATCAAGTTAAATTGTGATGAGGCATGGGTGAAGGCAACACATGTGGGTGGCTATGGGTGGGTGGCAAGGAATTTTGCAGGTGTGTTTCAAGGTGCGGGTGGATATGGGCAGTTTCCTTATGACTCGAGTATCAGGGGAGAGGCAGAAGCGGTGAGGGCGGCGCTTATGGCATGGGTGGAGATGGGATTCATGGAGGTTGAAATTGAATCTGACTCCAAGACTCTTGTGGGCATGATCACAAGTGAACTTCAGCCAGAGGCAACGTTTGAAAGATTGCTATATGATATACAGTGTTTGAAGCAGCACGTGAGGTCAGTAGAACTTATGTTTGCTCTTCGCAATTGTAATAGGGCAGCTCATCTAGTGGCTACATTTGTTTCATGTATGGGTGGCCTTTATAGATGGATTCGTTTTGACCCAGTTTGGTTGTTTAACTCTTTGGCATCTGATGTAAACGTTTCCATTCGAATTTAATTTAATCTTCTATCGTTTGAAAAAAAAAACGTGTAAGTGAACATACTATGTAAGTGAACATACTAATAAGAAAACATACGAAGAAAAATGTATATATACTAACTACCATGCATAATTCATCGGACAAACGAGAAATAAGAACAATGTATCAATTTTATTGTTATGCTAAATAGATTAAAACGAGAAATAAGAACACTGTAACTACCATACATAATTGGGCTTACTAGCCCTTTTACGAATACACCCACCAAAATTAGTTCTGCTCTAAAAAAATATAGATAATGTATTAATATTATGTCGATAATGTATCAATATTGTGTCAATAATTTATCAATATTGTGTCGAGAATGTATTAATATTGTGTTGATAATATATTAACTTGAGGATATTTTCGTCAAAAAGAGCTAGTAGATATTACATTTTGAAAGCGAAGCTATTTTTAGTTGATGAATTTGTAAAAGAGCTACTAAGCCCAATTTTCCTAGATTATTTTGTTGAGCCGACATAGCTTTTTAATATTTTGGTTTTCGGGTGTAACCGTTTGCTATTCATATTTAATACAAAAGAAGAAAAAGAAGAAGAATTGGAGAGGACACTGGCTAACATATAATGTAAATCAGACGCGGAACAAAATCCTTAAACTTACAAAATTATTGTTAGTGGCCAGATATAACTAATGCTTGGGTGAGTGAGAAATATCTGCTATCCTACAACTGGAGACATTTTTTGAAATATTCGGTTTTCAAATAGTATTCTACATGTTATAATAAAAGTAGAAAAAATAATATATTTTTTATGTCCCTCCACTTGTATTATGATATGTGGAGTACCACATTAAAAATTGGGTAGTTTGAAAAATTTCTGCTACGCTACACGAAACTCGTTATTATTTAAAATGGTATCACTCTATGGTGTGTTTTGGTCTATCTTTTAGAAAATTAGGCAACGCAAAATATACAAAACACGATAACATTATTAAACAAACTACAAATGGTATCAATTACGTCTACTTTTAAAATACTCACATTTCACATGAGGTTTTTAATTTTATCTATATGTTATTTTCGTTTATCATATATTTAATGTTTTCTAGGCATCATACGCAATTTTCGTCTTCATACGCATCTATCAACATATGATGTTTTTGGCGTAGCAAAATCTGATTTTAAGTCATCGATGTTGATTATTATTTGTATATGTGATTCAAGTCATATAAGCATTTGTCTAATAGTATAATTAGTATGATAACGAATCGTTACCCCTAATTAAGAAAAACAAATCACTGTACATATATGCCTGTGTGTAAGGACAAGGGAAGAGACATGTGTAGGCCTTAGAGGTGATTTTTCACTAGACCAGATCAGAAATAAAGTTTTCAATTCTCATTCTAAAAATTTCAGATGGGATCAGATCATATTGGATCACAACTTTCAAATTTGAAAATTTGAAATTATTCGGGCATTTTAGAATTGAAGTAATCTCAAAGTTTTCGAAACACAATTGGAAATTCATATATTTTATAAGTTGTTGATATTCTCGGGTTTTTCATACATACAATTTTTTATTTTTTATTAATATTTGGTATATGATTCTGTATAAATTTAATTATTTTTGTAGTATATTAGTATGTTTATTTTTTTTGAATATATGTGTGTGTATGATTAATATAAAAACAATGAATAAAATGTATCCAAAACTAACATTTTGGAATAATTCAGATAAGAAATTTAGAATTCTAGGAATCTCAAAATGCATTCTAATTTACATCCAATCTTTTCGAAAATATTCGGGCTCGAAATTTTTTGGGTTCATATAAAAACTTTTAATGAAAAAACGAAAAATTTCAATCCAATTTGCATCCCTAACATAAGTCTAATATATAGAGAAATTCTTGTGTGAGGAACTCGAAATTGGTGGGTCATGGGGTGGTGTGAGAGGGAGGTGAGATTATTAAATGGAGCAGTGATGAGTCTCAAAACAGGAGGTGGTGGGCCCAAAAAGTGAATTTTGTGTTTAAAATCCGCATAAACACGTAATTCAAATGCCGAATCTAAGACTTTTTCCTAATATACGGTCACTATGGATGAATATAACACAAGTGGCAGAGCCAAGCATAGACCACAGGTCCACAAGTTGCCCTGACTCCTTTACTTCTTTTCGTCCCTTGCAATTCATATATATAATGTACAAGTACAGAAGCGAAGATGGATAGCTTTAGTTAAGCTTTTGACCCCCACTACCATTGAATATGTGGTAAATTACTGGAGGAAAAAACTACTAGCTCCACCGGAACATGAAGTTATGGCTCCATCCCCGAATGACGCAACATGAAAAATGCTTGTGATTGGTTGTAAATTTATATCTCATATTCAACCAATAATTAACTTCAATGGATAATTCAAATTTACGATCCAATAATATATGAAAATGTTTTGAGTTGCATTTCCATATATATCCTCAAACGAAGTTTTTTATTTTTCGGACTGAGATTTGGATCAGATAAACTAATTAATCTAATCTATTGAGCATAACATACACATAGTTGGTCAATAAGCTTGTTTAGAGCTTGATTGGATGAACCACCTTCTTGAACCGCACGCCAAGCTACTCTCCCCAAGGCTTGTGCTCTCTCCCTTGCATCCCTTCCCTTCGCTCCTCCCATCAACTCTCTCACTCCTTCACAAACTGCCTGCCTTGAGACCTCAATTCCTGACCCCAAATCATGGTTCTTTCTGATGCCAACTCCAGCCCCAAGTCCTTCAGCAACAAGCTTAGCATTCAAAGATTGCTCAGCTATCATGGGCCAAGTCAAGATTGGCACACCGGCAGATATACTTTCAAGCACTGAGTTCCAACCACAATGACTAAAAAACCCTCCGACTGCTCGGTGTGATAGTATTTGGCGCTGATCCACCCATTCCCTTACGATCAATCCCTTACCTTCAAAGTTTTTCAAATATTAACATTAATGTATTGGATAGCAAATTATATATTGACAAAAATCACAAATATCAAGATTAAGTATACGAGAATTTTGTGAAATTAAACATGTGAAGTATTTTGTAGATCTATTCTCTATTTATTCATACCTTTGTTTATTTTTAGCATGTGGATTGAATAAATCAAATAAGAAATAAAAGTAAAGAGGTGTGCGGAAATCATTTCTTTTAAACATACTTTAAAAACTTATCAAAAAAATATTGTATCTAATACCGTTACTCGCTAAAAAAATATGATTCGAGACTATAAAAAGAATACTGAAATTTCATATCATAACAAGGCTTACCTTTTAACCTCTCTTCAAGTCCATTTGGCGGAGACCATGTGGTTGATCGAACCACCACTAAAAATGGAACCCCAGCCTCCTCCAAACCCAAACTCACTTCATCAAGTTGAGCATCTGACAAGTCTGCTTGTGTGCCAAACGAGACATATAGCACAGAGCCTAGAGTCACTTGGTCATTGAGCCATTGCATTAACTTGTTGGCTTGGTTCTGGCTGATGTGTTTCTGAACACCTTCAACTTTGTCATACAATAATAAAGGTCCTAAACACCAAGCTCTAGCTCCATTTTCATAGAAAGCTTCAAATGATGAAACAGTTCCACTCTCTACCTCCTCAAAGCTGTTCACAATAACCCCCCAACTATTGATGTCAGCTTCTCCCACACCAGCTAGGAATTGACAAAAAGGGTCGTTTTCATCAGTTGCTTGAATGAGTTGAGCTGGTAACTCCGACACACTCAAATCAAACGGAAGCTTGAGGCCCGGCAAGTCTATGGGGTCAAAAACCGACTTTGCTTTCGTGTGTGGCATGTTCACACACACAGATTTGCAAATAGCCATTGATAAAACGCCCATGCCATGAAAGACCAACCTAGGGACCCCAAAGGATCTGCATGAAGAGAGAGTCCAACCCAAGAAGAAATCAGAGATGACACAAATGGGAAGGGATTTGGATTCCCTCATTCCTTGTAGGACTTGTTCAAAAGGGTTTTGGAGTTTTTTGGTGGCTATGAGGAAAGGGACAAAGAAAGCCATGGATGGAAGTTGGGAGGTGTTTTCACAACCTTGAGGAAGGCCATCGATGGTGGGAAATGGGATTTCAATCAAATCTATATTTTGGTAGTTTGCTAGGTATTGGGCAATTGATTTTGCATTTGATGAAGTTGTGATGATGGAGACTTTGATTTTCCGGTGCGAGAGAGCTTTTGAGAGGTCTAGTAATGGAATAGTGTGGCCTTGAGCCATGAAAGGGAAGATTACTACATACGGAGGTGATGGTGCTGATGCCATGGTTTGATCTCTAGCTAATTCTCTCTTACCAGAGTTTCTGGTATATGTAATGTACTCTTCTGATACATTTATAGATCTAGTAGTAATAATTTCGTAATGTGTCTTATATATTCGGATCTAGCTATAATACTTATAAGCATTTCATAGTTATACGAATCTAATCATTAATAGTTAATAGTTAATGGTTAGATTCGTGTAAGCATTGTAGCATATCCTCATATACTAAATGCAGGCTTGCCCAAAAAAACAATGTATAGTTTGTGACTCTATATGCACATGTATAGCTATAATGGTGGCACATGTATAATAGATACATGGAAACTGTATCCTCGTGATATCAAGATATAATTGAAAGGAGATTTAGTTGCCAAATTTGTTAGTCAACGCATATTTATAGGATGAATGATAATAATTCGGAATGATACTTCAAACACGGGGAATTGGATTGTTTAGACAAAAAAAAAAAAAATGGAGTTAGGGATATTTTAGGGATCGTTGAGACTGCTTTTGTAGAGCCACAAATGTTTTTATTATAAAATGTCACAAATTATATTGAAAGCTTAAGTATTTTTCTGAAAAAAGCATTTGAAAATGCTTATTGAAGCAAGTGCTTTCATGACCTACAAATGCTTTTAAGTTTTTATGCTAAACGCAATCATAAACACCTCAATAACCAGTTTTAGTCTTTCCATAAGCAATTTAATCTCAAATAAAAAACATTTAGTTTAGAATGTAACTATATAAGTGGTAGCTAGAATGCTCTCATGGTCAGGGTCTTTTTCTTCAATCTAATGCATTCCGAGTTCAAACTCTGCCTCTCTCTCTTAATATAGAATATTGTTTGTACTAAAAAAAAATGTAAACAATGCTATTTATCTTTAATACAATTCAATCATTTGAAAGAAAAATAAATAAATAAAAAGAATTAGCAAGGTAAGCTGCGAGGAATTTTTTGATTTTACACATTTGTTATAACATGTGTACATATTTATTAACATTATACTTTGAATTATACCTTGAATCTATTAAGTATATATGAGGGCATGATGGTGATATCCAAAATGTTTGAAGTTGTCACACATGATGATTTATGTCAGTATATGCATCACGCAGGCATGAAAACAATATCTTCGTGCGCATAAATGTTTAGTCCGTCCCCTAACCCCCAACGATATTTATGTATCATGCATGCATGCATGCATGGAAACCTGATTAATGTTTACCTAAAAGTATGTACATAATCGAATGGTAGATTTTGTGGCCAGATTTTCAAGTCAACGTAAATTAGTAAACGAATAATACAATTATTAATGCTTGGATGAATGAGAAATAAATGCTATTCTACAATTGCTGCATGAACCCGTCACCATAAAATTTTGGAGTACACTCTATCTCTTTTTTATTTTATATTTTGTTATCGTGAATAATATTATTAAATAGTTATCACTTAATATATTATGATTTAATAGTATTTTTTTTTTCATTTGTAAGTTGTAAATGAGAGGTATTAAATTCAAATCTTGTGGATGATGAGTCTGAAATTAATTTATTTCTCCACCCTTAAATGTAAATATTTTACTGTATAAAAAAACTATTATTAAAATGTTCTCTTGAAAAAAAACATTATCATGTTCTCTTGTCAGTAGATATAATACGTGTCGCTTTACTATGAATCGTAAATATTAAATCTACAATACATATTCAAGCAATAAACAACTTAGTTATCTTAATTAACAGTTTAAATTTTATGAAATGTACCATTGAGTGGTCCAAAAAATTAATAAGTAAATTTGGCAATGATAATTTCTTCTTCGAATAACGCAAGGCCGCCCTATAGTACGCAACTAGATGCTTGTCACTGTCTACTATAATTGATTAAACGAAGTCAGCTGTTGAATTATTATTGAATATTGAGCTCTATCTATGGCTGCTCTCCCCATGCTTTGTTTTTTATGGGGTGTAAGGGGATAGAGGCCAAAACCCTACGTACTGTCTACACCGCTGTCAACACACACGCTATGCTTCATCGACCACTTATTAATAATTCATGGATTAATAATTTACCACGGGGAGGAAATCAACGTGTAGTCAAGACTAAAATATAAGTATCGACTTCGATTTTTATTTTTTCTATACTAAGAATATTAACACGAGAGGGAGAATATTCCAACACACACACACACACACACATATATATATATATAACATAGTTGATCGTACCAAATAATTTAAGGGAGAAAAAAACCATAAAAAAATTACTGTCTCTATTGCATACATACTTTGATTTCACAGTAGACAATATCATATGGAACCAAAGCAGCTGGCCATAAGAATAATTTCAATATTAGTGCAACTTAACTTATTGCAATACTTCTTGTTCGGACGCGGGATTGACCACTTGAAATTGATCTCGGATTTTCATGTATGTACTGATCGGTTAGTCATCAGTATATTGGAGAGCTGGAGAGCTAGTACATTGAGGTGACACTTAAGTGCAATCGGGTGCATATCTTTTTTTACATGATGTGATGCAAATTCAGTCGTACTCAAAATTTTGCTGTGAGGATATTTTTTTTGGTTATTTAGATTTTATATTTAAAGAGTAGTCTTATGTGTGTTTTATATACAACATTTCGGGTGGAATCTTCAAAATCCATCACCTATTTTTATACTAAATCAATTGATATTTATTAGAAAATTCAGCAGTACATTTAAGATGTGTATGACACAAACCTTAACGGGACAATAAAAGTAATAATCTAAGCCGATAAAATTAAAACAGAAAAAAAAAATATGCACAACAATTAAAAAACTCAGATCACCAAAACAACTACAACTTAAATTAAGGATAAGCTACACTGCTTACAAGCATTTCATACTTATATATGGAAGATGAGCGTTGAGGTGGACAAGAAGAACATTGATTGATTTGACGGCCCTTTGGAGTTAGCAGCATAAGCAAAGAAGGATTTGTGAATGAGAAATACAAGTTTCCTATGAATCCAATCCACTTATTAATATTCATAGTCGTTGGATCCCTTTAATGGTTAGATTTGTCTATTATAAGCTTAAATCAAGACTTTCACCACAAATCAAAGGCATCCCACCATAAAACTCACCGCATATAACCAATAAAAAATTGTAGAACACTGAATGACTCATTCTTCAGTGTGTTTTTTTATCACAAGCGATATAACTACTCTAAACTACATTAAAGGAAGGGGAGGGGGTTTGAATACCGGACACGGACAAATGTCTTATCTATGAAGACAATCCACCACTTACAACCTTCAATGGTTTAACAACTAAACAAAATCATGGAGAGGAGAGGACCCTGATATTATGTATTTGGCCCTCATGAAAATTGAGTACAATAGTAACAGCAATGAACGAAGTTTAAACTGTATAAGACTGGTGATGGCATCGTTTGTGTTTAATGAAGCTGTTAAATAAAGACAAATCCAGCCTTGATCTAACAAAGTCCACTATCAATGATTCAAGGGTTTTATCACGGATCGTAGTGGACGTCACCGCAAATCAATTCATCACATCTTCTATTTAATAATGTCGACATATCATCATGTAATTTTTCCTTCTTATAACACAAAGGACAATTTATATGGCATAAGTACAACATCACAGTGACATCATGTGCCAATAAATAAAGACATAATGACAAAACTTACACATAATATTTATTTCACTGACATAAAACGACACCGCGGCAATATATCCATACCATTTAATTCCTTCTTCTTGGCACAAGAAAGTATTGACTCCTCATGGGTGGACCAACAGACCCTTACGACTCAGTTTCACACACAATAAACTGAAGCCCATTCCCCTACATTTCGATCACGCTCGCCCCCACTTGGTCCCATCCTTTGTGTCTTGGCCAGGCAGCCCACATCACTTGGTGTAATCCATCGTTTCTAATCCTATCATTTTAAAGACAATTGAAATAGATGAATTTTATTATTGAGTAATTCATCTTTTATTTTTAGGTGGTCATAATTTTGTAATTTATCATTTCAATTTATTTTTAATTTAGTAAGTTATCTATTTCAATCCAATTATGTGTACCAAACGAGCCGAGAAAGAGAATCAATAGGCGGAGACAAATGTAGAAGTGTGGAACAATAAAACGAGAGTACAAAAATATTTCCTTAACTAATTAACTACTTTTCGAATTTCAATTTTTCTTTTTGTTGATAAAATTTAGTATTTTTATAAATCATATTCCACCTAAGCTGGATTAGGATAAAACCCTAAAACAGTAAGATTAATAAAAATCACCTGTTTACTGCAACACTGCGCATTAAGCACCACGTGACATGGACTATAGCCTAGTATAAGAGAGAGTCAAAGTCCAAGTGAGAGCTCTAGCGGCCATTACGCATCTCTATTCTCTAATCTGCTCTGCTGCCATGGTTGTGTTTCCATCTTCCAAATCAAAGTTAGTTGTTTGTTTCCTCATTAATCCATTTGTTTACTTTGCTCTCTCTCTCTCTCTCTCTATTCTTTGCTTTTGGAGTCTTCATGGATAATCTTCCTACGTGCCATTATTTCTGATATCATTTGTAAGTTTCTCTATGTGAAATTCAGTCACATTTGCAATTTTTTTAGTTTTGTGTTTATATATTTTAATGAAAACTAATTAATAGGTTTGAATTTTTTTAGAGATGATTGTTGTATAATATATCCAAACCAGTCTTGATCAGACAATGTCGATCGATATGGCATTACTTAATTTGATGGTAGAGGTAAAGTTTCTGGCGTTTAATTAACAAGATTGACATTGGATTCTTATTTCCTAACTTTGATTCTAGCTAGACTGAGATGGCAGTGTTTTGGTTATAAAAACATTTTCTAAGACTATCGGGAGAAGCATTCACCAAGCGTTCTATGTACGCATTTTCATGAAGCACTAAGATATTTTCTTCATAAAATCTGCTTTTGACTACATAAAAACTTAAAATGATTTTGGGTTATAGAAATGCTTTCGAGAGAAACGTTTGGATTTTTCTATAAAAAATTTGGCGTTTATGAGTATAAGTATTTTCTACATAAGTAGTCCCAAAAAAGATCTTATAAGCAAAAGTGCTTTATTTGAAAGCACTCCCAGGCTGGCCCTAATTGTAGAGTGTTTTGAATGCTGTCAGGCATATAACATGTTTGTATTGGTATGATACTAATAAAGATCTTATGACCTAATTTCTTGCAGTGTTTTTGAATACTTGGTTCAGTGGTTGCAGAGGAATAACCAGCAGAGAGGACTATAAACATGGTATCTGAAGGTACACCATATGAACCAAAGAACATCCTCATAACAGGAGCAGCAGGATTCATAGGGAGCCATGTGACCAACCGCCTCATCAAAAACTATCCCTGCTACAAAATCGTTGCTCTCGACAAGCTAGACTACTGCTCTAGCTTAAAGAATCTCAGGCCTTCTCGATCCTCCCCGAATTTCAAGTTTGTCAAGGGAGACATTGCTTGTGCCGATCTTGTAAACCATCTCCTAATCGCAGATGAGATCGACACCATAATGCACTTCGCTGCTCAAACCCACGTAGACAATTCGTTCGGAAACTCATTCGAGTTCACCAACAACAATGTCTACGGCACTCATGTCCTTCTCGAAGCCTGCAAGGTCACGCAGCGCGTGAAACGCTTCATACATGTAAGTACTGATGAAGTTTATGGAGAGACGGATATGGAGACCAATATCGGAAACCCCGAGGCCTCTCAGCTCCTCCCTACAAACCCTTACTCAGCCACAAAAGCTGGGGCTGAAATGTTGGTCATGGCATACCACAGATCCTATGGTTTGCCAACAATAACAACTAGAAGCAACAATGTGTATGGACCCCACCAGTATCCAGAAAAGCTTATCCCAAAATTTAGCCTTCTTGCAATGAAAGGTGAGAAATTGCCAGTCCATGGGAATGGATCAAATGTGAGAAGCTATTTGTATTGTGATGACGTGGCTGAGGCATTTGATGTGATACTTCATAAGGGAGTGATAGGGCATGTTTACAACATTGGCACCAAAAAAGAAAGGTCAGTTTTGAATGTGGCAGAAGATATTTGCAAAATGATTGGTTTGAATTCAAAGGAAGCTATAACTTTTGTGCAAGATAGGCCTTTCAATGACCAAAGGTACTTTTTGGATGATCAAAAAGTGAAAAAGCTAGGGTGGGATGTGAGGACTAGCTGGGAGGAAGGGCTGAAGCTGACGACGCAATGGTACACGAAGAACGTGAATTGGTGGGGTGATGTGTCTGCTGCACTTCACCCACACCCAAGTTTTGCAGTGATTAGTCGATCGAATGATGATTCTTGGTTCTTTGAATACGGGTTCACAAGGCTGTCGAGAACATGCAGTGAGGGCAGCAGTAGTTCTGCATTGAAGTTTTTGATATATGGAAGGACTGGATGGATTGGAGGGTTGTTGGGGAAGCTTTGTAAGGGTGAAGGAATTGAGTTTGAGTATGGGAAGGGAAGACTCGAGGATAGTAAGTCTCTGCTGGAGGACATCACAAGAGTACAACCAACCCATGTGTTCAATGCTGCTGGAGTTACTGGGCGTCCGAACGTTGATTGGTGTGAATCTCACAAGGCGCAAACAATTCGGACTAATGTAGTTGGCACGCTTAATTTGGCTGATGTTTGCAAGGATCAAGGTCTGTCGATGATGAATTTTGCGACCGGATGCATTTTTGAGTATGACAAGGAGCATCCCCTAGGATCCGGTGTTGGATTCAAGGAGGAGGACAACCCTAATTTCACCGGTTCTTTCTATTCGAAGACCAAAGCCATGGTAACAAAATTTCAAACATGTTGCATTGCTTTTAATTCAAAAAGTCACGGTATATATATATATGCTACATTACCAAATGTTTAATCTTATTTTCTAAAATCATGGTGTGGAGCCTTGTGGTGCAAGAAATTTAATACTGAAATTAGTATTTTAAGACTAAAGAGTTGAGCTCTTTAACTGCATGTCAAATTCTTTGCAGGTGGAGGAGCTATTGAAGGAATATGACAATGTGTGCACCCTCAGAGTGAGAATGCCAATATCATCAGACCTCAGCAACCCTAGAAACTTCATCACAAAGATCGCACGCTACGACAAGGTTGTGAACATTCCCAACAGCATGACAGTGCTCGATGAGCTCCTACCAATCTCAATTGAAATGGCTCGGAGGAACTGCAGAGGAATATGGAACTTCACCAACCCAGGAGTCATAAGCCACAATGAGATCCTAGAAATGTACAGGGATTACATTGATCCAAAGTTCAAGTGGCAAAATTTTGACCTAGAAGAACAGGCCAAGGTGATTGTTGCGCCCAGGAGCAACAATGAATTGGATGCTTCAAAGCTGAAGAAAGAGTTCCCCGAATTGCTTTCGATCAAAGATTCAGTCATAAAATATGTCTTTGAGCCCAACAAGAAGACTTGAGTAGCATTTGGCTGTGTTACTAATTAGAGATGAGGTGTAGATTTCTTATATTTATTCTTTTTCATCATATTTTTTTTTCGTTTACTTAATAATATTTTTCATATATGAGAAGCCATAAACTATTAAGTCTTTCAAGTTTATTAAGAAAGGAGTTGAATTTAACTTGTCTACTTTATCATAGAACGATTTGTTTGTCCATTTCAATTCAAACTGATAGAATTGGCTCATTTCTAAGCTATCGTAACCCCAGACTCAAGATATAAACTTACCTATTATGGGCGCATACACGTATTTCAAGGCATGTTAGACTCTAGGACGAGCGACAAAAAAAATTTCGTCGCGCAAGGCCCCTTTTCGTCGCCTAAACATTTGCGTGACTATTAATTCGTCGCCCCAAATTTGTCCCGCAAAGCCCGTGAAGCAAGCATTTGCGCGATGAAGAAAATACATTCGTCGCTCAATGCACATTTGCGCAACGACTTTTGGCGACGAAAATCCTTCGTTGCCCTAAGTTTTCAGTGACGAAATATATTAATTGCCTACATGGTGATGAAATATTGAATAATTTTTTCATTGTGCAAAATATTTACAGGTTTAGGGCACGGTGTTTGTTTCATTGTGCAAAATATTTAATAATTTTATTTCAATTTAATAGAATTATTTTAATTTTATTTCAATTTAATTTTTTAATTAATTAATTAATTTAATGAATTAATTGGTATTTAAAAGACAATAAAATATAATAAACAATGTAGAAAAAAATTTATATTATATAAAGAAATGTACGTACAAAATAACAATTGAAAACAAATTAGAATCCTAAAACGAAATGGCTATTGAGAAGCCGGGGGGAAATATGGTGAAGGAGGGGGATGGGAACCTAGTGGCTGAAAATCAGATGATGGGACATTTATTGAAATGCCGGACAATTGAAGAGGGTGTAAGACGTGGCTCATCTGGTTGCTCTGAGCCGATAGCTACCTCTACAGGTTCTGCACTTCCTGCTCCAACGTGTTGACCCGTTCCGAATTATTTTGAGAGCAACAGGCACCCGTGTCATGGAGTCGCGCCTTCCCCATCCCCCAGTAAACCCTACCAAACCTACAACCAAGGGTCTGGTCTAGCGTCTTCGTTAGTATATGAAGACCAGCATCCTCAGGTGGAGTCATCTCCTCGATAGGGTTCTCGGAGGGAAGCTGCGATGCCACTTCTTCGAGAAGAGCATTGCTCTTCTCTACCATAATGGCCTGTAATAAGAAAATAAATATTACTATTTATAATAATTATAAAAGGAACAAACGCAACAGGTAGTTAGACAAACTTACATGGAGTTGCTGAGCCATCTCATTACCGGGGTGAATATAAACTTTCACGAACATGTCGATCTCCGGAAACTTTGCACCTTCCTAAAAAAAAGTTTAAAAAATAATAAAAGAAGGATAAAATTTAAAATTCATAAATATAAAATTATATTAAATTTTAAAATGTAAAGTAGTTTTACCTCTCGTCGCTTCTCCAATCCATAGGAGAAGGGCTTCGAATTGGAGTGGTGTAGAAGTTTCTTTTTCGACCTATTTATCTTGTTGGCTCGAGATCGTTTCTGTTAAACCCAAAATTTGTTAGTGCATATATTAATTAGGAATAAAATTATACAATAAATTAGTATACTTACCAAAAACTTAGGATCTTCAAAGTGTTTACATAACCACTCCCAATCCTGAGGCCGCTCCAGCAACTCCAGAGGGCATCCTTGGACTAGAGCAGTCTCCGTGTCCGAATACAACTTAAAAATGGTAGTGGAGGTCGCTTTTCCACTCAGTGTACCAACTTTTGAAGAGCCCATCTATGTACGATGTCTGGTCGCATCAAGGTCTTCAGCATTAAAGTTGATATGCAAATAAGAAAAAATAGTATTTAAATATAAATAATATTAAACTTAATTATACAAAGTAGTAGAAAGTATTGAATACACTCATTGACAACTCATGCCACATCGCATCCTTCCACTGCTTAGGGACCGATCTCCATGATTCCCATCTTATAGGGCAATGGTCACGTAGTATCGACCCTGTGTCGTGGATCAGGGTGCTGTGCTGGTCACCCGTAGAAGCACCACGGTGTTCAAAAGCATACGTGATGGTGATCTTTTCAGAAGATGCATGTGTGACTTGCGTAGACTTCAGCTGTCTGCAAGGGCCCCAGGTCTTTTTCTTCCCTGCCAAAATAATGAACAAATTCATGGTTAAAACTTGTACTAAAAATTCTACAGAAAATTTGACAGAACCTCCCCTAAAAGTCTAACATTTCCCATAAAAGTCTAACCTCCCCTAAAAGTCTAACATTTCCCATAACCTGCAACCAATAATACACCACATCCACATCCACACAACATTTGCAACAAATTTGATAATTGGACCAATAGTTGCAATATGCAATCAATTAATTTAAATATGGTAGTAAACAGAAAATAAATATGTAAAAGATTGGGTGTAGGGGTATATTCTCTGTCTGCGAGCCCTCGCCCTCGAATGTGGATGTCGCGGGTGCATGAGCGGCATGGTCCTCAGGATGACGTCGCTGGTGAGCCCGACGAGTGCTGATTGGGGATTCGTCGTCCAACCAGTGGATGAGACAGGCATCTCGGAGACATCCAGAGCGGCGAACGCAGGCTCTACAGCATTAACCGACTGTGAGGGAGCTAAACTAGGACTAGAGCGGTAGTGTGTAGAAATCAAACCCGACACCTGTAAATTGACCCAGTTACAAATTAGTTAAATAAATAAATTATGACGTTTCCCTGCTGCCATGAATATAATTTATTGGGTTCTTTAGATATAGGCCCTTACAACTCATATTTCTCGGACAAAAACCCACATATGTTTAAAATTCCAATAAAAACCCAAAATTTCAATAGATTGCCATGTAAGAAAATAAGTAACCTACTACTATAAGTTATTTACAACTTATACCACAACATTCTATAACCGTTTATCACACACATTCATTATTAGTTAACCATTATTCAATTTTGACTTGATAGAGCATTAAAATCTAACTAGTCCTCCTAATTAACGTTTTATAGTTTTTTTTTTATTTGTCTTACAATGACTCTAATACACATATATTATAAATTATTTACAGCTTACCACATCTTTTTTAGGTAAATTATTCTACTAACACACACACACACACACATATATTGTAGATACATTATTTTTGTACCAAAAAAAAATAAGTGAATTAAAATTCATAAACAAAAAGTAAGTAGATACATTATTTTTTAATCAAATAACATTTCTTTATTTTGTAGGTAAATTATTTTGTATGCATTATTACATATACTGGGCACATTTTATTATTAATATATATATGCAAATAATTTACCTATATTGTTATACAAAATATAGGTAAATTAATTTTGAATCAAATAACATTCCTTTATTTTGTATGCATTATTACATATACTGTGACACACCCCGACCCGGGTGTCCAGGTGGACACCCAAAAATCGAGGGGTGTTGGCTGACACCTCGTGGGGGTGACGAAAGCCATTTGAAGAAATAAAGAGTAATTAAAGGTGATAAAAGGGAAATTTGAATAAAATAATAACCGAGTGCACGGAAGTGTGTGAACCGAAAGAAATAATAATAGAATAATTAATTTGACAGAGTAGAAGTACTAGAGTAACTACATTACTAAGAGAGATTCCCTACACTGAGGAGGGAACCATGCCACCGCGTCCCAATGTCAGAAGCTCCAAAGCCTACTAAACTTGGAGGGGCGCAAAATACAAAAAGTGTGAGTGGGCCAAAAACAATAATTTTTCTAAAACTTTGCTTTTTCGAAAGTACTAAGTATGAAAACCCGTAATAAATCTTGAAAATCATACTACATACTAAGTATGAAAAACAACGTAAGACTGGAAAAGTAATTATTTTCCAAAACGGGTAAATAACCAAAAACGTCAATATAAAATCTTTCAAAAAAAACCACCACGTGGAATTAAACAGATGAAATCCAAAAGTAATACGAATATCCATGGCATCAGTGAAAGCCAGTAATCACAAAATCACATTATAAAATTTGGGTACGCTCAGTAGGCAGTGCAAACACACGAGCTCATGCACATATATTTTGCAATGAACAGGCTGGGTGTAATAATCTACGCTCGAGTACTACATACACGTGAAGCTGGCGCTAAACGCGTCACAATGAGTTCTAGATGCCAAGGCAACTAGGACAGGCTGACACCTATGATGGATCCAAAGTGAGCGTGTCGGTACAGTGTGAACATACACGTGAAGCTGGTCCTAGCCCCAAACAGTACTATAGACACTGTGTAAGCAATCCTAGTTAAGCGTGTATGAAAACATGCCACGGGTAAAGTCTCGTATATTAAAACGGGGTATAGTATAAGGTATTTCGCTTCTCAAGTAAGGTTCGTAGTAAAATATTCTAAAATAGTATTCACAAATACCGTATTCGAAATACCGATAATAAGCTAAAACATTTAAATTTCAAATACCAAGTAAGAAACAAGTAAATCTAAGATTCGTTTCAAAGCATAAGCACAAAACTCAATTCACAAATATATATAAGGTATAATTTTATAAAGAAAGGCCCACTCAAAGTGACCATTGCCGTAATTGCTTTGGTTGTACGTTCTCCGTACTCCACGGGTTGTCACTCCTAAGGTAAAACACCCACAATTAATAAACTAATCGATAACTACAAAGAAAACGGAGTACGGAACTCAAATTAAGGGTTTCGGGGTCCGAAAACCCAAGAACGCCGTTGTGAGCAGCCGTGCGCCGCCACGTGCCGTCGTACAGCCTCACGCGCCGCCACGCGCCGCTGTGAGGTCCCACGCACTGTCATGCACCAGCACGTGCTCTCATGTGCCGTCACACTCGCCGGTTACACGTGCCGTTAAGGTTAACAGCGCTCCGTTAACTTTAACGGAATATTCTGGGATTTAACGAAATATTCCAACAGGGTTAGAGAATATTCCGTTAATGGCGTCAGTTAGGAAAAGGAATATACCGTTGGAATATTCCCGGTCTAACCAGATCTGGACCAGGTTTGCTGACGTTAGAACCGGGTTGGCTGACGTCAGGACTGGGTTTGCTGACGTCAGCTTGCCGGTCACCTATGAAAATCCCGGCCGCCGTCTGCCGGCCAGAAACTCGCCGAAATTTGGAAAATTCGTCCGAAAACTTTAAAAACTCATATCTTCCTCAAATCTCAACCATTTCACACGTATAATATGTCAAAATGAAGCTAGGAAGATGAGGAACATGAATTTACCTATTTCGAGGCTAAATATGGCCGGAGATGGCCAGAAAATGGAAGGGAAGCCACGACATAAAAAATGGCCGATTCTAAACATCGATTTCAGGCCAAATGCTTGCATGCATGACTTGGATAATGAACTAGGACTCACTAGGAGTCGATTGAGGGTCACCACGAGGCCGATCGTGGCCAGTTTCGCTGGGAAACTCGTCGGGAAACCTTGAGGTTTCGTCGGAGTTTCGTGTAGTCGAGGTTTCTGGGTTTGAGTTTGGGTTGCTAGGTTTGGTTTGGGTGTGTTGGTGATGAGTGAAGAAGGTTTATGGTGATGGTTGGGAGTTGTGGTGGTTCGCCGGGGAGAGCCACCGAGTTTGGCTCTCGGGGAAGAAAGACTGGAGAAAGAGAGGGAGGGAGACAAAGAGAGACACAATGAGGAAAGAAATTAGAAAAATACAAACAAAAAGTGACTGGGCTCACTGGGCCCAAAGCCCAAATTACACATTACAATTCTCATAAGAATTACGAGAATACCCTCGAAATTAACGTCTCGTAGAACCTTCGTTCGAGCTCCGAATTTTGCCCCGTTCGCGTCCACGCGCTCGTATCGACGAGTACAACAAGAAATTACCAAGAGATGGGTCGTATGAGTTACGACACGGAAGTCAACCAAAAGTCAACCATTACCCAACTAGGAGCATTTTGGTCATTTTCTACTTTTGGGAATAAAATACTATAATTTTCTGGGACGGGCTATAACATATTGGGCACATTTTATTAGTAATATATATGTGTAAATAATTTACCTATATTGTTATATAAAATATAAGTAAATTAATTTTGAATTAAATAACATTTCTTTATTTTATAGGTAAATTATTTTGCATATATTATTACATATTTTGAGCACATTTTATTATTAATACATGTGTCCAAATAATTTACTTATATTTTTATGTAAATTATTTTATAGAGCCCTTCCAGATTTTCATTTGGAAAAAAAATAGAAAAATTAAACTAAAATGGCCTAATTTTATACAAATTTGAAAACAATTATGAAGTCTTAAGTAAAGTACAACAATAACGCTTTTTTTTATGTTTTTATTTTTTTTGGCCAAAAGCATTAATCTCCAATTTGTTATAATATGCAATGAATTTAAAATTAATGCATATTATTATAATCTTTAATCCCTCCCTTCAAATTTGCGTACAATTAATTGTATACATTAAAATTGTAATTAGGGGTATTTTAGGCATCCAAAAAATGCAAAATGTGTAAAGTCAAACAAAATTAATGAATTTGCTTATGTGGAGCCTAGTAACAGGGTTTTATTCAGATAAAAAAACTATGTTGGGTTTTATGTAAAGAAACTTGAGTTTCAGGGGTTAAAATCATATTTTCATTAATTTTTATGACACTTTCCAAACGCCATTGAAGAGTTTTTCATTTAAAAAAAAATAATAATAATAATTTATTATTAATAACTAATTTTCTATAACAATGGCCAAACAACAAAAGCAAAATCATAATATGCCATTCATTATTCTGCACAATCATTCAAGTACTAAACAAATCTAATACAAAAAAATTACTAAGTAATCATATTGTACTACTATTTAGCCAAAATAATTCTAGTACATCATGAGAGAAAGCATACCGCTGTGTATGTATTTAGCCTTATGACCTCAAACCCACAATTGGACAGACCTTCCTAGTGCAGTATTTACATGATTAAACAAATTAATTAAACCCAGAATCTCTCCAAATTTGGTATTCTGATGATCATATATATCACAGTCATCACTCACTGACCAGCACCTGTTCACTAATTAACTAGATTACTTAGTTTAGTACTAATTAATTAAGAGTCCTAGGACTTAGATAGAAGACCACATTCACAGATAGCAGTCAGCAAACTATGTTGTGCCAAGTACAAACAGACAAATATTTTACTCGTGGATGCGAACATCATCGGGAATTGTTGAAAGTGCGTAACACAACTTGGCCACACTGCTCTTCGATCTTGACTAGCAATTACCAAAACATATATTATATATTATTCAAAATCTTGAGAAATCAAACCATGCATGCTCGAAGACTTTTCGTGGGATTTTGTCTCAAACGTCTGAATTAAATGGATCATGAAACCATTATCCTCATTTTGAAGTAATCAATAAGGTTCTAAATATTACAAAAGTTTCCGTTTTTGGTTTAACTTTAATTTTCTTTTATACATTGAAATAGATCTCAAATTTGAATCTTCTTCTTTTACGAAATTTTTTTACAAAATTTGATAATATTAGTAGCATGCATACATACAAAAAGTATATTAGAGGCTCCACAAGAACTTAAATCTCTGCCTCCCAATCAATCCCCAATTTAGCTAACATATGAGCCCTTAATTTCTCTTCCAATGAACATTCTCCACATAACACTTATTTTTTATGTTAATTAAAGATTTGCATTCATCGACCAAACTCCATGAATTTTCGTTTGTTTGGGAATTAGCATAATAAGATCTTAATCACTGATTTAAAATGTATAAGATTCATATTCTATTTGATTATTGGCTTTGTGTAAGCTGCTTGTAGTGTTTTATCAAAGAAACTTATGTTCATTTGCAAAAAAAGTATAGCATGTATACGTATATGAGTTCCTTTTTTCGTCTTCAAAATTCAAACTTACAAACTCCACATCAAAATAGTAAATCGCATGAAAATCTCATGGCATATATATATATATATATATATCGATCATGCATATAACCATTGTTCAAACCTTCTCATTCAACATATTTCCCGTGTAAGGACAACCCTAAAATACAAAACTTCACCTACACTTTTGATCACTCCCAGAATTGGATAACCTACAATCAAATGATAAGTGTGTTTCTAAAATTTTCAATATATATTTCGAACCCTAAAGCAAAAGATGAAGCAAACCAAGTGACTGTAAAAAGGGGGATGTAGTTCCTTACGATAGGAGGCACATGACATAAGAAAATCCAATATGTCTGCCTTTCTCTTTTCCCTTTTTGGTTGGTCATGAGTTGTTTGTTCCTCCTCCTATCCTAAATTTCAATTCTTGGTGGCTTTGTAAGTCATTACATGAGCCCACCGGATTAGTCTATCGCAATGTAAGTCATTACATGAGCCTACCAGATTAGTCTATGGCACCGTAATCTCTAGTTCATGGGGTATTTACCAGCCATAATCTCACATTCAACCTGGAAAACCAAAATGCGTACTAATCCAAACAAATAAATACCCAAATTACAAATTATCTCCAAGTAATCTAAACTCAGTCTCCAAACAACAAACAAATAAAAAATATATATAGTTGAAGAAGACTCAAATATTGATATCTCATAATCGTACTAGCAACATTCCCAAAAATTCTAAGACAGATTAGTAATATCCAAGTTCCAGATTAAAAACCAAAACCCTAATGGCTAATGCCACAACACTACAGGCATCACATAACATAGAAATTCCAAAATCCAATAAAAACCAAGTGCAATTAACCAAGTAATCTCTCCATCGAAATTCCAAAATTCGATAAAGAATGTCCCTAATTTGGGATCACTGACAAAAGGAATAAGCAACCTCACATCATTGAGAAATCCAAATCCCAAATCCCAAATCCAATTTCTAAAATATCCCAAAATTCACATCTATCACTTAACTAATTCAATTTAATTTTCAATTCCAAATCCAAATCCCAAATCTAGTTCGTCAAAAATCGTACAAATTCAAACAAAACATTCAAAGTTTCAAGCTTACCTTGGCGAATTGATCGAGGTCAGCGAGTTGGGCGCCAGATGATGACTTGGTGAGCGAGGTAGACAACGGCCGACGTTGAGAGAAGGGGTATCCACACTGCAGGGCAGCAACGACGGCGATATTTAGAGTGAGCGACTCGAGAGTGGAGAGGCTGAGAGAGAGCGACTCACCGAGGCTGAGAGATTGAGAGTGAAAGTGAGAAAGAGAAGCTGAGAGAGAGGGTAAGGGAAGGAAGATCGAGGGCGAAGAGGCTATGGTAGGTAGCTTTGGGCGAGAAGGTGGGGTTGGTTCGTGATAGAAGTTTGCAGATCGAGGAATTGTCAAGAAGAAAGAAGAAGAGAAAAGGCACGGGTTGAAAGATTATACCCAAAGGCATTTGCGCGATGATAGAAAGTCGTCTCAACATCAGTTAGATACATTGCACAAAAAGTAAGTGACTCATATGCGATCTATGCCTCCACAATGGATTCCTCCGACTTTGCCCTATTGCGCACAAATTTTTTAAACTCCCCAAGAAGTCTGCAAAATCGAAAAGTGATGATTGTAATTATTTAACATCTATAAATTGATGAAGAATCATACAAATAACATGGGTCGACGTTACCTTTCTATTGGATACATCCACCGATAGTTGACTAGTCCACCAAGCAATGCCTCCTCCGCCAAGTGTATCATCACGTAAATCATACTAGTAAAAAAAGCTGGCGGAAAAATTTGCTCAAACTTGCAAAGGATGTGTACAATATCGTCCCCGTACTTTTTTACATCCGACACATGCAACGACTTTGCACTCAACTGCGCAAAAAATCTAGGCAACTTCACTATCGGGTTCACCAAATCATAATACAACAGGCTTCGAATACCAACCGGAATAAGGCATTGGACATGACAGTCATGGCTCTTTAATCTCGAAAATCGATTCGTTTTTACATTCACGCAATGCGAGATATTTGAAGCATACCCATTTGGAAACTGTACGGAAGAAAGAAGTTTGAAAATTTGTTTCTTCCCCTCCGGTTTAACTGTGAAAAATGGATGACCCTTTCTTAGTACACCGCCGACTTTCTTCATCCACAAGGGTAGCCTTATGCCCATTTGTTCTAAATCTAGGTGAGCTTTGATCGTGTCTTTCAATTTTCCCTCAATGTCTAGAATTGTCCCCACCAGTGTATCACACACATTTTTCTCAATATGTATCACATCAAGGTTGTGTCTAAGCTTTAATTTGGACCAGTACGGGAGTTCAAACAAAATACTCTTATGCGACCAGTTATGATGTGTAGCTGGTCTGGGCCTAGTAACACCTTTGCCAAATGGACCAAATTCTAAACTGTTCAACTTCGCCATAATGTCATCTCTCAACCATTCTCTGGGTCTGAGGCGGGTCTCTGTGTTACCATCGAAGGATGTATCATTCGTACACCACTCATGATCCCACAACAACCATCTACGATGACACATATAACAAACATTTTCTGCGTGCCAAGCAGATGTTACGTCTTCCTTGCAAAATAGGCATGCCATATAACCCTTTGTACTTCACCCAGATATCATTGCATAAGCGGGGAAATCATGTATCGTCTACATCACTGCTGCTCGCAAGGTGAACATCTTCCCAATAGACTTGTCAAATGTACACACACCGTTTTTCCATAAATTCTTTAATTCATCAACCAACATCACTGTTGCCGCAAATAGACATCAATGGACTTTCCTGGATCTTTGGTAATTAATAAACTCATCATCGTAAATTTCTTTTTCATGCACTTCCAATGATGCAAATTATAAGGAACTACGACGATCGACCAAGTGTTGTGGGTTTGGTTCAGAACCCCGAACAGATTAAATCTGTCAGTAGCAAGTCCCAGTTTGACATTGCGTGGGTCCGCTGCAAAATCAAGGTACATCCGATTGAATTCTTTCCATGCTTGTCTGTTTGTAGAATGCCTCATAACATTATCATTAACCCGTTTCTTCTTGTGCCATCTTATGTCGGTTGCAGTGTGCGTCGACATATACTAGCGCTGCAATCTAGGCGTTAATGGAAGATAACGCATCACCTTTTGTGGAATCTTCGTCGTTCTATTTTGAGGTGTGATTTTATATCTCGGCTCATTACAAACAGGGCATTTATCCAACTCTTTGTTTTCCTTATAGAACAATATACAATTATTTACACATGCATGAATTTTTTCATACCCCAATCCCAGACCGTTCACACCTTTTGGGCACTTTTATGATCTTTAGGCAAACAATTGTCCTTTGGAAGCATCCTCTTCAAAATTCCCATAAAGTAATTATAACACCGGTTTGACATACGAAACTTCATCTTGCCTTGCATCAACTTCAAAATCGCTGTAAGAACCGAAAAGTCTTTACAACCCTGGTATAATTCTTGCTTGGGATTTTTCAATAGTCTTTCATACTTATCGAATGCTTCCTTGTCCATGGTGGGAGACACGTCATCTCCTACTTCCTCATTGTCATTGGTCGAGGTGTATGGATAACAGTCATTTACAATACCCATGACTTGGTCATTACCAAATAAACTTCCTTCAACAGTCTCCGCTCGTGACTGGTACAAAGACGAAGCATGATGTAATGGTTCCCCATGATGATTCCATCTCGTATAGCGTCATCTCATTCTTACCAAATGATATCGAACATTTTCGAATGTCTCCCACATATGATTGTTACCCATCCTACACGAACACTTGATATTAGTTGAACCCCGATTGTGTCTCATTAAAAAGTCAATAAACTTATCTACCCCTTCCAAATATTCATCAGCACATCTTTTCGGATTCTGTATCCACTGTCTGCCCATTTTTCCTATTACCACATTAAATAGAGAGAAGGGAGCATTAGAAGAACTTCAACTATGTATCGTCACCTTATGCCTCCAGTAAAGGCCATATCCCATTCGGGAGTGCACATTTGTGTCTTGTAGTTTACTGATCCACCAAGATTAGATTTCGACGTGGGAAATTTTTTGCAGCATCTCCCTACAATTCTCCAACTGCACAACGAAGATATCAAATATCTAGTATGCACTCGAAAAATGTAAGAAGATGTTACCAAAAACCCACGATCGAAACCTAATCCGTGAACCGTAAACTACGACACACAAATGTGCACTCTCAAACAGTCCAAAAATGGGACAATTCAAGAATCAATTGGATCGCAGTCACGCTTTCGTATCCATGCACGAAATCCAATTAATTCTCAAACAGGAATTAACTTCGTCCGTACAACACAAAATAAATTCGTACAATGTTAATTACTATTATCTTCGTACGTACAACACAACATAAATTCATGCAAGATATACAAATTATTTGCATACAAAACAATATAAAATAAATTCGTATGTAAACAACATAAAATGATCAAGAAAATACCTTCAAATTGGTCCTCAAACAACAATCCTATGCAACAAACCTATAAAAAAAATTAATCAACTTATGTTAATTTTAATTCAAAAATAATAAATAATATTAGAAAATCAAAATTATCATTAACAATTGCTGGGCTCGGTGGTGGTGGAGGAGAAGGAGATGGTGGTGGTGGAGGAGGCGGTGCTAGGGATAGGGAGGAGGAGATGGTAGCTAGCTAGGAGGAGAGAGAGAGATCTAGAGGGAGAGAGAATGAGAGAGAATGAGATGGGACGAGAGAGATGAGTGAGATAGGGAGAAAAAGATGGAGATGAGTAAGATAGGGAGAGAGATTTGGAGGGAGAGATCCGAGAGGGAGAGATTGAGAGGCAGCTGTTTGCAGTTTTCTACAAAAACTGCCACTCGGGTCTAAGGAAGGGGAGTAAATCAGCTTTGTTTTGCGCGACGAACTTATTCGTCGCCTAAAGTACCTATTTTCGTTGCCTAAAGTCAAGTTTGTTTTTAGTTTTGCTCGACGAATCATTATTCGAGCAAGATATTTTAGGCGACGAAATTATTTGTTGTGCACAATTTGGCACCAAATTTTCTTTTTGCTGCCACTTTTTCCATCTTTTGCACGACGAATGTATTTATTCGTTGCCCAATTCATTTTTAAGCGACGAATGTGTTTGTCGCCTAAATGTTCTGACATTTAAGCGACCAAATAAGATTTTCGTCGCCTAAAGTCTTCTTGCTCGACAAAATTTCCTCCATGGCCTAAAATTTTGTCGTGCAAACTATTTTTTCTACTAGGGAAACTTACTTATTATGGGCATGAAATAAGTAAATTTCCCTCCTCTCAAACTTATGATAAAAGAATCTATCTTAAGTTATGCCCTCATGTGATTTGACTACACTTTCTGTCTTTTAAATTCCTACCTAGCAAATTAATGAAAAATACACTTTTAGTTATGCCCTGTTGTGATTTGACTACAACACATATAATATTATAAGGGAAAACTTTTCTTATATTATTTGGTGGAGGAGGGAAGCATCTAATTTCCTCTATTAATTAAGGGTGTGATAAGAAAAATAAAAAAACCTGGACGGTACTAGGAGAAGTTTTATTGATAAGGAATAAAGCAGGAAAAATTTTCAGTGGTACGTACTATTCAATGGTACGTCCATTGAATGATCCAGATTAATTTGCTGTGGGCTCTAAATGAATCTTAAACCATTCAACAGTAAGTATCATTCAATGGTACGTACTATTGAAGTTTGACTCAATAAAGCATGATGTTTTTTATTTTCAATACGTTAAAGTAAGGTGGCCCAATTCCCATGATCATTGTCACAAGTCACAACAACCCACATTAAATTAAGATATTAGATATACATTTTCCATTGAAAAAAAAAAGAGAGAGAGTAAGGTATACATTTAGAACAAATGACCGCATTGTCTTATGCAAATATGCATGCAAAGTACAAACTCTCATAGTCTAGTAGCTACGATTGGTCGTGCGTCAACTTCATTCAACGGCTTTAATTGATAAGTTTCATACCTAATTGTGAGAGCTCAATTAGTGATATACTTTTGTTGTGGGTACGTACATCAACTCGTTGTAAATATAATTGTGTTTGTTAAAAGAAATTTTTTTTTGAAATTTTGGGTTTCACCCTTGAAAATCATTTATTCTCACCTCCAACTCATCTTATATATTTTTCCTAACTTAAACTCATTGGCTAAGATTCAACTAAGCAAATTTGATGTATCAGATTCTGTAATTCTTGAGTTTCTAAAATTCCCTCACTATAATTTAGTATGGATTAGGTTAGACTAGATTCAATGCAATTAAATACCAATTAATATATTATTTGATTTGATTAAATTTGCCACTTAGTACCATAGTGTAGTGGTATTCCTCTATACTTGTGGAGATCTTAGGTTCGAATCTCATCATTAACAAGTTCGATACTAATTTATCTTCCCACCCCTTGCTGTAAATATATCCTCGTATGAAAAAAAAATGATATGCTTATAAGAAGTTATAAGAATTACATGGTCCTTTATTCGAAGAACCCAGGATTTCTAAAGTTTAATCCTTAAATAAGATTGGAATTTAATTAAAATTTGTGGCAGATTACACATCAACTGGTAGGTAGCCATTTTCATTTGACTAGATATCAAAATAAAGATGTGGCACCTGCAGCACCATCCGCTCCCTATGATGTAATCTTCCCTTTCATGTCTCAAGGCCACATTTTTTCATAACTAGACCTTCAAAAGCTCTTTCCCACCGGAAAATCAAAGTCTCCATCATCACAACTCCATCAAATGCAAAATCAATTGCCCAATACCTAGCAAGCTACCGAATCATAGATTTGATTGAAGTCCCATTTCCCACCGTAGATGGCCTTCCTCAAGGTTGTGAAAACACCTCCCAACTTCCATCCAGGGCATTCTTTGTCCCTTTCCTCATGGCCACCAAAAAACTGCAAAACCTTTTTGAAGAAGTCCTTCAAGGAGTGAGGGAATCCAAATCCCTTCCCATTTGTGTCATCTCTGATTTCTTCTTGGGTTGGACTCTCTCTTCATGCCAATCCTTTGGAGTCCCTAGGTTGGTTTTCATTGTACGGGGGTCTTATCAATGACCATTCTCAAATCTGTGATTGTGCACGTACCAAACTTAAAAGCAAAGTCAGTTCTGACCCAATAGATTTGCCAGGCTTCAAGCTTCCCTTTGATTTGATTGTTTCAGATTTGCCAGAGTTGCTCACTGAATCAAGTGATGGTATAAACAATCCAATCTCTCAGTTCTTCTCCGATGTGGGACAAGCTAGCATCAATAGCAGCTTTGAGGAGCTATAGAGCGTAGCTGTTTCGTCATTTCAGGCGTTACATGAAATTAAAGATAGAACTTGGTGTTTAGGACCATTTTTATTGTATGACCAAGTTGAAGGTATTGACCCATCACCCAAAACCAACCCCATAAGTTAATGCAATGGCTCAATGACCAAGTGATTCCAAGGTCTGTGCTCTATGTCTCATTTGGCACACAAGCAGACTTCTCGGATGCTCAACTCGATGAAGTGGGTTTAGGCTTGGAAGAGGCTGGGTTTCCATTTATATTTGTGGTGCGGTCAACCACATGGTCTCCACCAAATGGACTAGAAGAAAGGTTAATTGAAAGATAATCACGGTTTAAATTTTTAATAGTTTCCTAGCCTGCTGCCATGGCATAGCTAGCTAAGTTGGTTAGAATAGTTTGCTACTCCTATATACCAAAGTTTGAATTCCTAATTCAGTTCCCGTAGTTTAAATTAAATTAGAATATCGCTCGAATTAAAAGATTTTGATAATATCCTTGAAACTTCTTTTTTTTTTAACATATTAAGGCCTAGTTTGGCATTGCTTAAATTTTTTTAAAAGCATCTTTTTTTTAAAGTTGGAGCTTTAATTGTGTTTGGTAAATAAAAAAAAAGTGCATTTTTTCAAAATCATCAGTACAAAAAAGAAGAAATCAGATGCAACTTCTCAAAAAAGTGCTTATTTTGAAAAGAGGTGAGTGAACAGTACCAATTAATGAAACTTTCATATTCGGAATTCTACCCCATATTTTTCTCACAAAACACCCGTTCACTGAAAACCCCCTCTCCCTCGCTCATCGACTTCGCCGACTTCCCAACCTCCACCTCCCACCCCCTCTCCCTCCACCTCCTCCTCTCCGTCTCCCAAAGCCTCAACGACGCCGTTTCGCTCTCCCTTAAATGCCAGACCCCCAATCTCTCCGCCGGCAAGCTCCGCACCCAGAGCGATGTCGACTCCATCCTCACCCGCCACGTCGCCGACGCCGAGATTTTGATCAAGAGTCGCGTCCTCCTCGACGCTGAGATTCCTGATATTGACGGAATCGAACTCCATGGGAGGGAGGTTGGATTGGAGAAGGAGCGATCGTGGAATCAGAGATGGATCAGAAGGAAGAATTTGAGGCATCTGGATCTGAGGAGGTGGAGCTCGCAATCGCTCACATTCTCGAAAAGATGGAACGCTTCACTCAGCTGGTAATTTATATTTACTGCTTAATTCTAGTGTGAATTGAAATAAATCCTTGAATAATTGTACGTATTTGCAATTTTGGGGGTGTTTTTGGATGTAATAAATTGGAATTATACGTAGGCATCTGAGCTTCTGAAATCAGGGAAGACGATGTTTCAGAAGATTAGAGATGAATTTGAAGAGCGAATGATTATGTGAGTTGCAAAAAGTAACTTTAGTTTTCTGTTGAATTTGTAATATATATTTGGGGTTTTGGAGGATTGAAATTTGTGGGTAAAACTACAATTACAGGGTGCACAAGGAACAAATTGAGAAATGGCAGGAAGAGATCCAAACGAGGATGCCAATGTTCTTCTGCATAATGCTCGACATGTATTTCACCTCTAGCTTTTAGCTTTTTTCTGTTTTGAAGTGTAATTGAGCTAAATCAAGAACTTGGGCTTCAACTTTACAAGCCCAAGTTCAAATTCTATTACTGTGATTCATAAACTAGTTTGGAAGCAGCAATACTAGTAGGGCTTAATCGGTCTGTAGCATATATATCATTAATGTCTAATTTCCAGCTCATTATTTCAGCGCTGGTGAAACCTTAAAATGTCGAGAAACTAAACCTTAAAATTAAGATTTACAAACACAATAATAAAATCTATTTTAATCTGATTGATGTATGTATTATATAGTTGACAATATTTTAATTACCTTATATGATCGTATATTATTTCAATATTTTAAAAAAATTTTGTCATAATAATTATTTACAATTTGGGATACGTAAAGTAAGACGAAGAATATAAGAAATAAATTATATATGTAATAAATTGACCAATATTTTTGGCAAACAATTAAATTAATAATACATCCAGCAACATGCCATTTTTAGTCATTTTACAGTCACAGTAATTTTATATACAAGTTTACCAAACACTTTGAAACTGCTTTTTTTTTGCTAAAAACACTTTTACAACTACAATTTACCAAACACTTAACTGCTTTTTTTCACAGTTGTTTTTTTCACAGCACAGCAGAAGCAGTTTTGAAAAAAAGCACAGTAATCCCAAACTAGCCCTAAGACTTTAGATACAATAAAGTTTTTGATATGTTAATAATTTGTGTAATTTCACTCAAAACTTCAATACTCTAATGTTGTCAATATTTTTGTATTTTCAGACGCTTCAATTAACGTTTATTTTTAATACATTGAAGGCAAGGGATTGTAAGAGAATGGGTGGACGAGCGCCAAATACAATCACATCGAGCGGTAGGAGGGTTTTTTTTATCGTGTTTGGAACTCAGTGATTGAAAGTATATCTGCCGGTGTCCCAATTTTGGGTTTGGCCTATGATAGCTGAAACGTCTTTGAATGCTAAGCTTCTTGATCAGGGACTTGGGGCTGGACTTGTCATTAGAAAGAGCCATGATTTGGGGTCAGGGATTGAGGTCTCAAGGCAGGCAGTTTGTGAAGGAGTGAGAGAGTTGATGGGAGGAGAGAAGGGAAGGGATGCAAGCGAGAGAGCACAAGCCTTGAGAAGAGTAGCTTGGCGTGCGGTTCAAGCAGGTGGTTCATCCCATCAAGCCCTAACCAAACTTATTGACCAACTATGTGCGTGTTACGATCAATAATACATCGTTATCCAAAGCTGATCAACTCCCAAGAATAAAAATCTCTATTAAAGAAAGGGCGCATGTAGGGCACGAAAAATGTTATATTCGTTAGACTGTGAACTAAAATTATGAGTTGGGTATATATATTTGAATACGTGATATAAAATCACAATGTGGAATGTAATAATTCATGTGCCAGATTTGTTTGACAAAAAGAATATTTCAGTCAGTTTTGAAGCATAACTTTCTTGCTTTCAAAATTTCGAACAAGGCTCAAGTGTAATATATAAAAGGATTTGTAATGAGTTTCTTTATGTCTTGAACAAAATTTTTGATTTTGCAGGTATAACAAGGGAGACGTGATCAATGAAAATTTTATAAATTTGAAGGTAGGAGCATATATATATAGTGATTTTTTTTAACCCAATAAATTTGATTCTTGGTCGCCCTTCAATTTAGAAATGGAAAGGTCCACATTGTCTACATAGAATTAATGGTCCAAATCAGTAATTGGATCGCCATGGTTGTTAGGGTCCTTTTCTTCAATTCGTTAGGTTTCAGGTTCAAAATCTTTCTCTTTCCATAATTTAGATGAATTTAGTGTAAATTATTTATCGTTTGTATATGTTTACACTACCACAATTAATGAGAAGTACAATTTCTCATTAGCGACAAGGTGTAGATTTCTTATAGTTATTTTCTTTTTCATCTTCAAATTTTTAGTTGTGTTCATTTAGTTAAAAGTACTTTTATATATGAGACGCCATAAACTTACTTTGGAGTCTCTACGGCAAAAAACTCCTTTCTTGAAGTACTTTTATTTTGTTCAATGAAGTACTTTTTAATCATATTCACTAAGGCCTCGTTTGGTACACCGTATAGCGCACCGGATAGTACAATAATCCGGTCTCAGGTGTTTGGTGTGCTTCGTACTAAAATAGTCGCCCAACTATTTAAACTGGGTCCACCATTTAGCACCCCTCACACCGGACTAATTATACGCCCAAAAACCTCTGTATAATTAGTCGGGTCCGTCCCTCTCACTCTCTTGGTCTAGCTTGAAGGAAAATATTTGAATTACAAGTTCATTTGCACAACACTTAAGCATGCTATTAACAAATTAAAGGCTCTTAGCTAGCATATTAGTACTCAAAAATAAAACTTTGCTCATGACTTTTGAAGCCTAAATGTTGTGAATCAAGACACAACTCAAAATCACATTAGTAAGTTGTATCATCCTATACCTTTGTAGAATCTTCTTTGCATGAGCAAAGGTTAATTAAATACCCAAGAGGCGCCTTCAATCTCATCTTGGATGAACACCTTTGCTTGGAAGAGTTGTAGTTGCACCTTTAATCAAATTGAAGGTTACCTACGTACTCCGTCTCCTATGAAGATCAAACATCTCGTAGTTCTTGCATTTGATAAGGATTTGAGTGAGTTTGTATGAAGAACAAATTGTGTTCTTCACACACACCTAGGGCCAGCCAACACAATATAAATAGTCGATGTTAGTCCGATACTGCACCAAACGCCCAACTAATTTAGTCAATACTGTCCGATGACAAATTATCCTATCCGACTGAAATAGTCAGTCCAGTCCGAACTGCCAAACGGGGCCTAAGAAACATTCCAATTTGATATGAGTTGGTTTTCTTTTGTGATGAGTGACTGGGGTTCAAAATAGGGTAGTCCACTCCTTTTTTTATTTTTACTTTTAGGTTGTGAGTTTGACTACACACTTATTTTGTATAAATTTTTCTCGTATCAAACACAAGGTAAAAGAATTATCCATCATAAAAAAGTAACCAAATGTTGTAATATTGTAAGTGTCTCAAGCAATCCGTTTCTTGTGCACACTATTCTTTCTTTTGATTAATTAAAGAGACAAATAATCCTAGAACAAAGTAACAAAAAAACATTATTCATATCATTTTTTTTTCTTATACAAAAAATAAAAAACTCATCATAAACTATCGAGTTTTATGTTTTTGCGAGTGTCTGACGTTGTGCATTGTAAGTGTACGCAAATCTTTCTTACAATTGTGAGTGTTTGACACATAACATTGCATGTGTATATATTATAAATATTTCTTTCAATTATATGAAGAGTCTAATTATCTCAGGAAAAAAGGGAACAGTGTTGAAAATTAATCACACATTGATTGGGAGGATAGATCTTGCATGGGTTTATAAGTAAGTTGGGCTACTTCCCATATTGCCAATTGGTTTTAAGATGGAACCTAAACTTTTTTTCATAGTATCAGAGCACGTTGTCCCACATGTGAAGCCCAACGGGCACATGTGCTCCATGTCACTTCATTTGTGTTGTTCATGTGTTAGCCTTGAAAATTCACCACATGTGAGAGGGTGTGTTGAGAATGAATATCACATTGATAGAAGAAGGGACCTTACATGAGCTTATAAGTAAGTTGAACTACTCCTCATATTGTCAATTAATTTTATGATAGAACCTCAACCTTATTCAAGTATAAATGCATCAATCATCATTGCGTCAATTGTCATAAATAAAAATGAAAATATGACTTTAGCTCCTCAAATTCATTTTTCTCCATATAAAACCTGACATGATTTTTTTACTTGAAAATAACCCAGTGACTAGGGTCCACATAACCAAATTCATTAATTATACGTTACTTTACACTTTTTACATTTTTCGGATGCCTAATATACCTTTTTTGCATGTTTGTTGTACACAATTAAAAAACATTAACGTTATAAATTCATTGCATATTAATGTCAAATATGAGAATTAATGTCTTGAAGAAACTATATGAATTACATTTTTTTTATTGAACGATATCATTAATTTCAACGATTACAATAAATCTTGAATATTAATGCTTATTATCTCAATTTAAACAATAAAAAAAATTAAAAGATCAGATATATGTAATTCGTATTCAATGCATTATCATGTTTTGGTTATTCTTTTCAAATTTTGCATAAAATTAGGCATTTGTAATTTATTTTTTTCATTTTCTTACCAAATTGGAAATATGAAAAGGCACTGATTTTGGGTTTCTAGCGTTTAGTGTATGTGTTTCTCCCAAAATTAGTGTATTTCTAGTTCTATATAAATTTGGAAAAGTAATTCGTATTTTACCTAACATATGGTAAAATAAAAATAAAAACAAAATGTGCATAACATATGTTATACATGAAAAATAATTCACCTACAAAGGGGAAGACTGCATTTGATATTTTTTTTGTCAATAAAAGTTTGTATTTGATTCAATATATAAAACATGGGTGTTGTGTATACAATGTTTAGGGTAAATTATTTTTTTGTTTATATTACAAAAACATAATTTACCTAACATATGGTAAAATAAATAAAAAACAAAACGTGCATAACATATGTAATACTACATGAAAAATAATTCACCTACAAATGGACAATAATTTACCCACATGAACAATAATTTACCTAACATTGGTAAATAAATAAAAAAACAAAATGTGCATAACATATGTAATAATACATGAAAAATAACTCACCTACAAAGGGGAAGACTGCATTTGATTTTTTTTTTTATCAATAAAAGGTTGTATTTGATTCAATATATAAAACATGGGTGTTGTGTATACAATGTTTAGGAAAAATTATTTTTTTGTAATATATATATATATATATATATATATATAAAATAATAATTTACCTACATGAACAAAATCAGTTGTACTAGTGGCATGGGTGTAAATAAGTTGTATTAGTAGGTCAATAATGTTCCAGTGTGGCTGCACATTTTAAATTTGAGTTTTTATTGGATGTTTAAAGATAGATGAGTTTTTATCTAAGAATCATAAATTGTAAGGGTCAAAATCTAAAGCTCCCTAAATAAAATTATACGAAGTCGTGAAACATGACATCTACTTCCAAATCAACAAGTAGTTGGCTTTCCATTGTCTTTCAATATGTACAAGTGGCATATATTATACATAGTTTATCGTGAACTTTAGCTTTCTATTGCACATTGTGAAGCCATTACACAAAAGAAAAAAATTGTAGCATGAGATAATGGATTGTGACAGAAGAGAACAAAATATTCCACAGCCAAGCCAATTCCCAACCATACAATAATAACGTGACAAAGCTGACTTGTTTAGAGGTTGTGAATGGCTTAAGTCACTTTTCAAGCACAAGTCTCTGCCCATGGAATAAAAAAAAAAAATAGGGTTTGTGTTCACTCTCCATGACATCATTTCACAAAATTCAATCTTCATTGGAATAGTGCTAAGTGAGCATGTATATATAGTTTTCTAATTATATCAAGGATGCTCATCATGCATGCACTCGATGATGAGCGTAAGGCTTGAAAGTGTTAATAACAATTTTGCGTATTAAATCTCATAGTAATCAGGACATTTCTTTCTAAGTAGACTTAATTTTCTCCTTAAGTACACTAGGACTCAAAGATTGGTAGAGAGCTGATTGTCTATTTCTTTTCTGAGGTAGGCTAACTACCCAATTTCATTAACTGTGGACACTTTTCTAATATTTCAAATAAAAACTGATAAACGTGTTTTGTGTTAGGAATTGTCGATTAATAACAGTTTTCCTACATGGGAGAAGTGGCCTTCCACAAATGAGTATATCAAATTGGTAACTCTTTATAATGTGATGAGACTTTCTGAAATGTATAAAATTTCACATTTAAAGCGAACTCAAATAGTTAGAAACATTTATTCATACACTCGAAGTCTTAGTTTCAATTCTCTTTTTCCAAAAACCACTTGTATCAAATACTCCTCAACTAGAGGTCAACTGGGCCTTGCCCATGCTTAACTAATAAATGTTCTCATTGATTAAATTTTTTTTGTTTGGATTCATATTAATTAAGAGTGAGATAGGAAGGAAACATACTAACCTTTTTTTCTCTATAAATTTCCAAGTCTTAAAGCATGATGTTTTATATTCTATACGTTAAAGGTGGCACAATTTGCATGATCATTGTCTGATTCTTCCATGCTTCTATATATGTTACTTGCCTCACAAGTGACAACAACTCACATCAATCATCCTCAAATTAAGATTTACATCTTTCATTAAAAGAAATATTAAGATAAACATTTAGAATCGTGATGACACTATTCTTACAAACAAATGACCACATAACGTTGTCTTATGCAAATATGCAAAGTACAAACTCTCTAGTAGCTACATTGGTCGTGCGTCAACTTCATTCAAGATTAAAATTGGTGTTCTTAAAGTTCTAAAGTCATTTTTTTGTGGGAAAATTGTAAGAAAGGCTAGTCGAAAATTCAAAGAAAGATGGACTCTATTTTTTTGGTCAAAAGAGAAAGACAGACTTTGATATCTCTTTCAACATTAGAATGAAAAATACTACTAAACTAACAGCTAGTTGATAATTTGAGTACTTCAAAACTCAAAAATCAAGAAAGAAAATTGACTGTTTCAATAATTTTTGTTAATCCGAATTATATTTTTTTGTTAATTTTTGTCAAACACGAGATACTCAATTTTTATCCATTAATTGAGCATGATTTTACTTTAATTTTCATGAACTTATTTCAATCTCATAAGGAAAGAATTTGATAAGGATACTGAGCAAAACAAGAGAAGAAGTGTGTGGAGAGGTGATGCACCAAAAAGCTCCATAAAAAGAGCATATATAACCAATCTATAATGAAAACATTCACTTTTAACACAAGATAAGTTTCTGGGAGAAGTTACGTTGGCTCGAACAATGTGCTATTTATTTTGCACTTAAGTTCGAATTTCTCTCTTCGCAATTTAGATTAAATTAGAATATGATTCAAATAAAAACAAGTAAATTATGTAAATAACATACCACACATGTATGCAAGCATTTAGCAATATAAACTAGATCGAATGGAGGAAACATTTATGCTTAACCGTACGTACAAAAATGTTGGTTTCTAATTTTTGTTGGTTAAATTCGAAGGTAAATGTTTATAATTTACTGCACAAAGTATCATTTACTCTCTTACCAAAATTTATCAGTGGCAATCTCGAAATTCAGAGCAAATATTTGGCGGGTTTCACCAAATCCTCATGTTAAAAACGAGCACTCACTCACTCTCACAAATCAGAGATCCAAAGCAAGTAGCCCACCAAATTCCAAAACTCCCACGACCGCCTTCGTCCTCTTCCTCTTCCTCCTCCAGAGATGGAATATTCTGGCGAAGAGTTCGATGTCATCGTAGTCGGAGCTGGCATCATGGGCAGCTGCACCGCCTACCAGACCGCCAAGCGTGGCCACAAGACCCTCCTCCTCGAGCAGTTTGACTTCCTCCACCACCGCGGCTCCTCCCACGGCGAGTCCAGGACTATTCGCGCCACCTACCCGGAGGACTACTACACTCCGCTGGTCCTCGAGTCTTACAAGCTCTGGCAGCAGGCGGAGTCCGAGATCGGCTACAATGTCTACTTCAAAGCCCACCAATTGGACATGGCTCGGGCGAACGACAAGGTTCTACTCGCCGTCGTCGAGAGCTGTCGGAAAAATTCTGTCATGTTTCGGGTCATGAACCGGGACCAGCTGGATCAGGAGTTCTCGGGTCGGGTTATGATTCCGGGGGATTGGGTGGGTGTCTTGACGGAGCACGGCGGGGTTATTAAACCCACCAAGGCGGTGTCCATGTTTCAAACGCTCGCTTTGCAAAACGGCGCCGTTTTGAGGGACAATATGGAGGTGAAGGGTGTGGAGAGAGATGGGGTGAGAGGAGGGGTTTGGGTGAGCACGGCAAATGGGGAGAGGATTTGGGGGAAGAAATGTGTGGTGACGGTTGGGGCGTGGACGACAAAGTTAGTTAAAACGGTTAGCGGGGTCGAACTGCCGATACAGCCACTGGAGACCACCGTGTGTTACTGGCGGATTAAGGAGGGGCACGATGGTGGTTTTGCCATTGGGGGTGACTTCCCAACATTTGCTAGCTATGGGAACCCCTACATTTATGGGACACCCTCTTTGGAGTACCCGGGTTTGATCAAGGTCGCCGTGCATGGCGGGTACCCGTGTGACCCGGATAAGAGGCCGTGGGGTCCCGGGAACCCGCTGGCTCCGTTGAAGGAGTGGATAGAGGGGAGGTTCTCCGGCGTGGTGGACTCCGGTGGGCCGGTGGCTACACAGTTGTGCATGTATTCCATGACCCCGGATGAGGATTTTGTGATTGATTTCTTGGGTAGGGAGTTTGGGAAGGATGTGGTGGTGGGCGGCGGGTTTTCGGGTCACGGGTTCAAGATGTCGCCGGTGGTGGGGAGGATTTTGGCTGACCTTGCGCTTACTGGGGAGGCTGAAGGAGTGGAGCTGAAGCACTTTAGGATAGCAAGGTTTCAAGAGAATCCCAAAGGGAATGCCAAAGACTTTTTGTAAATCTATGTAACAAACGTCTGTAGGTGCATCTGTTACCGTTCATTTCTTGTCGTGAACGCGTTACGGTTGCTAATGTAACAGCTCTGTATGTGTGTTTTGCGTTTTCAAGAGAAATATTTCAGTTTTTTTTATTTAAATGTAAAAAACTAAAAAAAGAAGACAATTTTGGGAATAGAAAATTGGAGCATTGGACTGAACTTTGACCCGTTTAAAGTTTTGGTCTCTAAACTAAGTGAGATTTTTCGATGTGCTCGGAACATGAGCCCGGTACACTGCGTGTCATATTATAAGCGGGGATATTTTTTTTTTAAGTGTCACTCCACTTGTATTATGACACGTGGTGTACCAGCCCGTGTTTCAGGTAGACTCAAAAATCTCTTGCAAACTAAAAATATGTGAGTATTGATCCAAACTTTTTTTGGTGAAAAACAAGAAATACAACCAAGAAATTATCTCAAAATGGAAACAAAATGAGACCAAAGAAGTCCAAAAATATCGTCTATGATAACCAATCCAAGCAGGAGCCTTATCAAACACATAAAACCCATATTCGTCCAAACTTTTCACAACATAAAACAACGGTCCTTTTAGGCGGCAGCAAAACTTTCGTCCCTTAATAGGCCCCTAAAACCCTCTATTTTGGACGAAAGTTTTAATGTTGTTTACACAAAAAAAAAAAAAAAAACCATTGCTCCACATTATGAAAAGTTCATGGACCTATACTCACAAATTTTAAGTTCAAAAACCAAAACTCCAATTGGGTCAAAGTTCTGAGATCAGTACTCCAATTTTCTCTACTAGGAATATGAAATAGTCAAAATTTGAGAAAATTAAACAAAAGCATTAATATATGCCTGAAAATTTACATTACACGATAATACCGTCATGACAAAGTACTAGGTTGGAGCTTTTTGCTTACACAGCTAAATTCTCTCTAATTATATAGGGAAAACCCTATTGTAACAACAGCTAGGATGTACAACCTTTGGTTGGGTATTGAGTAAACAAATGAACTATGTTTGTTTCCCTATGATGAAACTTTCTTTTCTTATTTAGATGCAACCAAGCTTCTGACTTCTGAGATTCATTGAGATAAAAACTGCGAATCTGAATCGCTCGGTTGTGGAAAATAATAAATCGATCTAACCGCATCTAAGAAGGAGGGGATAAAAATTGCAGATTTAAGCTTCCAACTTAATTCCCAATAAAGCATAACCGTCGTCGGGACACGGGACTTCAAGCCCTTCAAAATGTGAACCTGCAAAACAAGGAAATGTCGCGCATAAGTTTTGAACTTCACAAATAGTTTTCGAACAAGAATTTCCCGACCAAAAAACGTATAAAAAGAAAAAGAGCAGTGATTTTCACTCCCGTTTTCTCCTTCTGCACTCTTCCCCTTACTTATGTCTCTTGATTCTCCTTTGGTTTATTCAATCCAAAGACTAGAAAAAGGGAGGAGAGCAAGCGGAGAAAAGAGGAGTGCCAATATCGGAACAAAAAAAATAGCAACCAACGAAGAATATCCATAAAAGCAATAAAACAGATTTGAAACACCGCCTGACAATAGAATCTCTAACCACTTCTGGCTTTTCAAATTGCAAAAGTTGCAAGAAGCGCATGCAGTATAGCCCAATATAATATAATGCCAAGCCGTAGAACAGGTTTCCGCATTAGGGTCCGATCACAAGATACCCTGAAAGGTTGTGTACAAGATGATTGAGTTCTCACAAAATCTAGGTAAGTTTCAAATTGAAATATTACTACGAAAAGAAAACAAGGACTAGATATGCTTACCAAAGGCCATCGACCATGTCAGTCACAGGTCTAGTAAATCTTGGAACAATTCTTGAAGTCGTGAGTGACTTGAAACCATGAACTACAGCCGAAGAAACAAACAAATGTTAAACCAGTAAGAAATGCCTTCAGTGACTTATCTGACTTGGTATTGAAGGGGAAAGACCAGTAAAAGATGGCAGCAATTATATCAGCATAGGATTACCTTTATCATCCTCTTCATCTTCCAACCTACTACTGCTCCCAGAATCCATATCTATGGCAATCGCAACTTGGTCATTATTGCCTTTGCGCAAACTGCGGACTTGAGGTGCAATGGAGGTCCCAGCCACTGCCCAGTTGTTTTTCTATTAAAAATACACAAAATAAAGTCATTAGTGACATTACAATACTCTGAAAAAGGCCTAAAAAATGAGTTCGTAAATAAATAAACATATAAAAATCTCACCGCAGGCTCAACCTCAACAATTTCAGAGGTGCTGCTAGTTCCACGGCCAGAATCTCCCACACCGTCAAGCAAATTTAGCCGTGATTCCTTCTCATGTAAAGACTTCTCAAGAGTTTCTCCTTTGCGTGTTAATTCTTCTACCTTACTCCTTTCTACTTGCAACAGTGTATCCTTGCTTTGAGCCACAGCTTGTAGATCCCCCAATTCTGAAATAACAGAATCAATCTTTTTCTTGAATATTTCCTTGTGGTCAGAAACTTGATCAATGTTCTGATCCCCATTGTGCATCCCAACCCGAGCAATATTCATATCAAACCATGTTAATAACTCATGGATCTCTTCTGAATTTCTCTTGTTGCTGGTTTGTGAGGCAACAAGAACATCATTCGTGCACCTAGTGACCTCTTGCCGTAAGAAGGATATCTCATCATCCCGTTCTTGTAACTGTGATTGGAGCTTTTCCACCTCAGCAAGGAGGCTTGCAGATAGATGATGTAGCTCATCAAACTTACTCACAGTGATGGAAAGCTTTTTCATAACCTTCCCACGGGAAGTTTCAAGGTTCTCCAAATCTAGGTTCTTTTGTTCCACGACCCTTTCCAGTTCCTTAATCCTGGAAGTGCGATCTTGCATCTGCACCTCCTCATCATCAAGTGCTTGCATTAGGTCCTCAATTTCTGCAATCACAAACAATTTTGATAATTGTTGATTATTTAAAATAACCATTTCAAATTTCAATGAAATATAAATAAATCATTGAAACTGTATTAACTTCAAAAAGAACAGTAACTGATATTATAGTAGATTCAATAATTGACCTTGATCTTTAGCAGCAATCACATCAGTCAGTAATCTAACCCTCTCTTGTAACTCAGTAGCAGTAGCACGGTCATCTTCTAACTCATTCACTCTCTGCTCCAATAAGTTACGTTCACCCTTCATCACTTCCACCCGTTTCTCCAAATCATGCACCAAAGATTTTGAAGATTGAAGATCCGTAGAGTAACTTGTTGCAGCTGCTTCAGCTTGCTTGATTTGACTTACAAGCTCCATGCAAATCCTTTCCTTTTGAATGTCCTTCTCCTGAAGCTCTTTCTGCAACTTTGAAATGGTAATCTTCAACTCCTTTTGGCTGCCTTCCACAATTTCCGTTGTCAGAGAACCAAAATCACTCACAGTTGAGAATAGCCTGTCTGTCATACTCCTGACACATTCCTCAGAGCGAAACTGGTCTTCTCCACTAAATGAAAGTCCATCCTCAGAATATTCTGCTAATTTCAATCTCATCCCTTGTTCTCCAGCAGACCAACCATTTCCAACCAATTCAGCTTTTCTTCTGCCCATTTCCATAACTGAACTAGTGCATGCTTCAAAAAGCAAGGAAATATTTCTGCGCAAGAGAAGAAGCTCATTGTCCTTTTCCTTTTCAACCCTTTCCATATGCAACAAGTCTCTCTTCAAGGCTTCAAATGACTCATTTTTGGAAGTTAATTCTCCACGAACAATAGCTATTGATTTAGATAAACTGCTTGCTTTTTCATGTAATGCAATTGAGTGTTCATCTAATTTTTCTTTAAGCACACCAATCTCCATCACGAGTTCTTGCAGATAATGCCTTACATAAGTAAAGATTTCAATTATAAAATTGTCATCAAATTGGCCATGCATGTTGGAGTCTGACCAAGAATTCATCGAAATAAAGTTTTCCTGAACAGGGAAGCCAAAGAGAATGCTTCACATCAAATTTAAAGACTATAATAGCCATACAAAATATAACAGTAAAAGAATAAACAGTTATGATATAAGAATAAAGCGCAGACCTATAAATAGACGAGAGAGAAATGCATATACATGAAATCAATTCTTCAATAATCATTTCTCACTTAAGGGGCTTCATTTCTATTTCTAACCAGCTTACTGCAGTCAACAAAGCATACATTTTTCAAACAAAGCCATTGCACTCGTCTGACTTTAAAATGAAGTTTATTTGAATTTTCGGGCATAGGGAAGGTACAACAGAATTCAAACAAAGGCCTACGAAACAAAGGACCTATAATTGGTAGAAAATGGCCTTTGATAAGCCATACAGAATAATAAGAATATTGAAATACGGGCATATAAAACTGGAACAAATAATCAAGTGTGCACATAAAAAAAATGTACCTTGTCTGATTTGCTCGTGATGAATCCACCGCTTGAAGTGAAAAGGGGCACGTCAACCACATCAGCAGCACTGCTTGATTTGAGGCAAGAATCAATACCAGACTCCAGGTTGTGCAAAAATACCAAGTCCTGGTGAAAAACACCGGCCAATAAACTACTAACATCATGAAACCCCTTCCTGAGTTGATCTACACCAGACTTTAGGCCTGAAATTTCAGAAAATTGGTGTTTTCTTTCCTCAGAGTGAGCAGTAGAAACCATTTCAAGACGTGAAAGAGCTTCGAGCTTGGTGGCCTCTGCAAGATCCCTTTCCTTGGAGAGTATAGCAAGTTCAGTGGCAGATTTTGCTAGCTCTTCCTGGAGACCGTCATTTCTCTCTTGAACCTCATTCAGTTCTGCAAGGAGTAGCTCTGCTGCTCTTTTTGATTTCCTAGCTTCTTGTTCTGAAGAAGCCATATTTGCATGCAAATCACAACACATTTTCCCAATTTGTTCTAACTTCAAAACTGGATCACCAGAGTTAGCATCCTCTGCAACATCAATATTTCCTAGAATATTTAGGATTAAGCTCAAAGTATTTCCTTTCTCCTGCAAATTGTTCTCAGTTTCTTTCAAACAATTCCGCAAGAATAAACTCTCAGACTCTAGGGCTTCTACCCTCCCTGGATAAGCAGACAAATCCCTGAACTTTTGTTCATATTCTGCAAGTTTACCTTCGCCTATCCTGATCTCAGATCTCAAGCGTTCCACCTCAGAATTGATTTCATCAATACTTTGTTTCAGACTGTCACGCTGTTGCACCAATTGCTTTCCTTTTCTAACCGCAACGTTTAACTTCTCTCTGACAGAAGCTGACTTCTGCTCCTCCTGATTAAGAAGCCCTTGCAACTCATTCACTTTTTTATCTAGCACTTCTAATTCACAAGCCAAAGACCGTTGCTTCTCCACATATCCATCTCTCTCCTCCTTCACATCCAAACTTTCACGTTGAACCTCCTCCAACTCTTTCTTCAGAGCAACTAGATCCGATTCAGCAGTATCAGGTGTACTCGCGCTTCTCACTTCAACAACCATTGCTTCAGAATTTGCAGTACGAGTACCATCGGCTGCAACCCCAAACACTGGTTTTTCTGAGGAAAGAGTTCCATAACTCTCTAAAAGCTTATTCAGTAACCCTTCCAAGCACTCAATGCTGCTTTCACCAGAATAGTCAGACTTTGTTCCAGGATTCTGCAATGCATCAGTAACCAGACTCTGCAATCTTGTTATGTCATCTTCTATGCTGAGAATTTGCTTCTCATTCCCACGCAGCTTGGCTACATTCTCCTGCAAATCAGAAACTTCCTCCTGCAGTTTTTCATTCTCAAGCTCAAACTCAGCTGCCTTTGCTGAAATTTTTTCATGATCATTGATCAGAAGCTCCAATCTTTGAGAAAGATTATTTCTCTCATCAATAAATGTTTGAAGGTCTTCCTCAAGGTCAGATGTTTTACTTCTTGAGTCTTCCAAATCAGCAGTTAGCGATACACAATGGCTCTCAAGGTTAACAACCTTCTGGTGGAGAGACATATTATCACCCTGCACCTCCGAAAGTTCTTTTCTTAACCACTCAATCCTATCCTCAGGCTCCATGGACCGCAGATGCGATGGCATATCAATCCTGTCTAAAAGTTCCTCCCATCTCTGGACTAAGTTGTTCCTTTCCATTAAAGATTGCTCTAACATTTCATTCTGTTCAGCCAACCCATAGAACTTACTTTGAAGTTCATCATATTTTCTTTTGAAATCATCACTGGAATCTGAACTTGGCTGTACATCATCTTTCCAGGAATCCATAACAACAAAACCAGCATCAGAATATGAACCTCCTCCAGCAGAACTCTTCTGATCTGAATCTGTCAGAGGAAAAGTGTTACCAGTAGCTGACCTAGCCAGCCAATCGATCTTTTCAATAGTATCTCTCGAATGAAAATGCTCTGGCAAATCAAGGTCTTCTAAAATCTCTTCTATTCTCTGAAGGACAGAGTCTTTGAGAAGGAATGATTCTCTTAGTGCAGTAGCAGAATTGCGAATGTATGAAAGCTCAGATTCCAGAGCTTCCACACGCTCACCAGCTTCTGAATATGCCTTGAGCTTTGTTTCAACCTCAAGAAGCCTGGAATCTTTCAATTGCAGCTCCTGTAAGAATCTTTCCAGTTCACTAGATTTCTCTGTAAGGGACTGCTTGAGACCATCTCGCTGGACAATCAAGCCTTTCCCCTTGGAGACAGCAATGCTAAGCTTCTCTCTCAGGGAATACACCCGTTGCTCCGATTGTTCAAGCTCATTTAGTTTCTCTTGTAACTCAGAACAAGCAACATAAAGGGCTTCCTCAACCTGACGTAAACTTTCCCTGAGAACAATGGTTTCACTTTCAAGCTGGAGACACGAGGCATTTAACTGCTGTATTTCTTCCTGCATTGAAGTAGATTCCATCACCTTGGATTGAAACCCTTCTTTAGATAAGCCTACCTGCGCATCAGCCTCCTTGTACTTCTGAACAAGACAAGATACCAATGATTCCAAGCGTGAAGCAAGCATTTTATCTACTTGAAACTCAGCATGTTCCACTTCTAGCACACCTTCAATATCTTCTATTAACTTCTGAATAGCACTTGAATCCAGGCATCTCTGTCTCAGTTCCTCAAATTCTTCTGTTCTAACCATCAACTCTGAATTTAGCTTCTTGTTAACAGATTGGAGTTGCAGTCCCTCACTCAGAAAATTCTCCAGCTGTTCTATGATGGTTTCATAAATACTGTAATCCAGAGGACCAGGAAGCTTTTTGTTTTCCATGTTCATCTCACTTTCATCTATAGACCCATGCAAAACTCTAAGAAGTTTGCTAAGGTTGACATACAACTTGCGCAGCATATCACTGGCCAATTCATTCTTTACATGGAGATTATCACATTTCTCATTCACTTCTTTGTGTAAAATACATATAGCCTCACGGTCTGTTTGAGAACTTTTAAGTTTCTCCTTCAGATCTTCAATAACAGTGATGGCCTCATACACAGAAGCAACGAAATGGCTTGTGTCCAAAGACACTGATGTAGTTGTGGTGAAACTCCCAATAGACTCACCAAGCTTTCCAATCGCTTCAACAACCGGAGCGAGAGTGGAATTCCAATGCTGCTCAAGTATCAAAACCCTCTCTGCCGCTTCCTTGTGAAAATTTTCTAATTGATCAGAGATCTGAGATACCATGTCATTTGAACTCAGATGTAAATCATGCAATCGACTCTGCAATTGATTAATTCTTGATTCATACCTATGTAGCTTTCTTCCAACTTCCATGTTTTCTGCTTCGAGATTAGTAACTTTTAGTCTTAAGGACTCACAGAGAACTACAAGCTCACTGTTCCTTGTTTCAATGCTGCCCCTATGTTGTTCTAAAGCTTCATATAAGACACCAAGCTCAATGTTGGTTGCTTCCAGTTTCGTGCCATGTTCCTCCAAGTCTTCATACTGATCCTTCAGCTCTCCGAATGTAGCATTAGCATTTTTCCTACCATCTCGTTCCTCCTTGAGCAGTTCACTGGCATTTGCAGCATCCAGGAGCAACTGCTCAAATAATGCTCTCAAGTTTCCAGTTTGCTCTCTTACTGACGCAATTGAATCTGCTGGTGATTGATTGTCAGTTAGACCTCGTTCCTCCACATCATGTTCATCAAGGTGCACCTTTGACTCGAAGGCTTGAATCAGTTTTGAGACTGGAGGAGTGGAGACTTTATCACCTGACCTGTTCAACAATTCTGAACGAGAGCAGATGCCTTCAATTTCCTGTACAAGTTTATTCAACATTTTCTCTGCCTCTTCCACGCGTCCCTTTAGTGCTACAAACCCAAAGGAATCATCAAAAACTTCCCTCCCAAGATTCAGAACTGGTGAACCTCCTCCACCGCCATCAGATGAAGGTTTTTCCACCATAATAAAGGAGCCTTCACTATCTTCCTTCCCAGGAACTTGGTGATATTTTTCTTTTTCCGTTTCAATTTCATGACACCTGCTCCGCACTTCTGAAAGGACAACTTGCTCCCCAGCTTGGGATGCAATTTTGATTCCACTGTTATCAACCTCTCTCATCTTAGCTTTAAGTATGTCCAGACTGCTAGTAAGAAAGATATTGTCTTCGGAGAGTTTTTCAAGGCATGTTGTCATTTCTTTTTGGTCAACCTCAAACCTCATATGTTCTTCATGTTCTGCAGATAACCGCTCTTGAAGAACAAGATTTTCAGAAGAAAGTCTCTCAACGTCGTGAGCAGAATAATCCTTCTCCTCCTCAAGCTTCTTTCTCTCCTCTGTAACCAAAGCAAGGCTTCCATTCAATTTTTCATTTTCTACGTGCAAATCCAATACTGAATTCTTACTGGCAGCCAATTCTATTGCAAGTTTCTCATTCTCAGAGAAAAGATGCTTCTTCTCTTCCTTGATCTTCTTTCTCTCCTCTGTAACCAAAGCAAGGTTTCCATTCAAGTTGCCATTTTCTACCTGCAAAGCCAATACTGTGTTCTTACTGTCAGCCACTTCTATAGCAAGTTTCTCATTCTCAGAGGAAAGATGCTCCTTCTCCAACTCAAGCTTCTTTCTCTCTTCTGTTACTGAACCCAGACTCCCACTTAAGCTGGATATTTGATCCTGAAGAGCTTCCACAAAACTTTTGCCACCAACTAACTCTGCTGAAAGCTTCTCCTTCTCGTGAACATAAAGATCATTTTGCTCAACAAGTTTCCTTTTATCTTCATCCCACAAAGCAATACTCCCATTTAATTTCTCATTTTCCACCTGTAAAGCTGCCACCAAAGACTTGCAGTCAGCTAACTCAGCTGACAGGCTCGACAAATCCTGCTGTGACCTTTCCAGGCTGCTATGCGACTCAATTGCTCTAGCAGAAAATTCTTCAACCTCTGCCTTCACAGTTTGAAGTTGGTCTTGGAGCTCCTCCTTCCCACTAGCAACAGCCTGGAGTTCACATCTGCACTCTGCAAGCTCTTCAATAAGGCATTGGTTCTTCTCACGAACTTCATTTAGTGAAGCACGAAGAAGAGATGTTTCATCAAGTAACTGATCACGTTGGCAATCATACTCCACTTGCATCTCAGACTGCTGCACAAGCTGCAAGTCACTGATATCTTTTGTCAAATGTGTGAGAACCAATTCTTCTTTAAGTCGCTCAAACAATTCCGGAAATCCATGTTCTGGCACAATCAAATTGGTAGTCCCCTGAAATGCATTAGAAACTGATTCAATTGACTTAATAAGAACCCGGAACTCTTCTTCACTAAGCCTCCTAACTGCTTCTGTGAGCTGTGAGAGACTGATTGAGCTGACATTTGCAACAGAAGATGCAGTCCATTCTTTATCTGAAATCACCATATTGGTTTCTGGAGGTCCTTCAAGCCCACCCAATGGATGTTTCTGATGATGATCCTCCAGAAGGGCCCTATGTTCTTCCCCGCCTTGCCCAAAACCAGATCCAAATTGCACCTCGGACTTTTCTTCAAAATAAGAGCCTGGAACATCTTCTGTTTCCTGCTGGTTTTCCATAGCAGCACCAGCAACCAAAGATCCATCTGCCTCAGGTAGAGCTAAAGCAGATACTGAGAGTCCATCAAACATGGTTGCACCAGTTGACACAGATGCTTCATCTGCCTTGCCAGTCCGGTCATCTATAGAGGACTCAAGATCAGGGAAAGTTTCAGCAGTTCTATCAATCTCAGACAGAGCTACACTTTTATCTCCTGCAAGTTCCACTTCTCTATCAGATGCTTCATCTACTTTATCAGTTTGCTCATCTACGGAAGGTGCTTGACCAGAGAAACTTTCAACACGTCTATCAAGCTCAGATGAAGAAATCCTGTTATCTCCTTTAAGCTCCACTTCGGCTTCTTGAATACGACTACAATTTTTTGCATCCATACCATCAGCTTCCTGCATTGCCCCTACCCAGCAACAAATGAGATTCTAATTATACGTCAAACCCATCAGTTTTCCTAACCTGCCCAATTAATTTCCCAAAGAATCCCAAAATAATCTATATATAGAAAGTTAAATAACAAAAGAAGAAGAGCACAACCTACATCTGTTACCTGATCTTCCCTCTCCTGCACCAAGGATGTATTAATATTCTCTGGCGAAGGCAAAGACTCCTCATCTCTACCCTTTCTTTGAACAATACCATCAACTGAAATAGGTTGCGCTGACACATCAACTGGTATAGACATATTGGCATCTTTGTCTTGCCCTCCGGAATCCATGACATGTGAAGTGTCCAATGAACTAACTCTTGCCACCTCAGCATCAGTGCCCCCAGTACTCTCCCCCTCGTTCATGGCAGAAAAGTCAACATCATGCTTACTGAATCCCACCTCCTGTGATGCTGACTCAGCATTTTGGTCAATCAAAGTTTCAACTGCACTTCTCTCATGTGTAATGGGAATCGCCGAGGGAGCAGCAGCATTAATGTCAGAAGCTGTAGAATTCTCCCCAGAATGTGACCCTGATGAGTTGATGTTTTCTAGATTAGCATCTACACGAGACTCAGTTTCTCCTTCAGGAGCCTGAGTCAACGTTGTAGGTTTAGTTGCACTAGAGACTGCATCAGCGTCGGCATCAGCTTCATGCTTCTCTAATTTACCAGACTTCTTTGTGGATTTTCCACTTCCACTGCCTTTACCATCTTTTTTCTGGCGAAATTGTTGAAGCTGCCAGCAAAAATACAAGACTATATATTAAAATCCGACAGCTCATTTGCACTCTCCGGTTTATTACTAAGACATTGAAGAAACAAAACAGAAAAGAGAGTAGCAAACCTATAGGCACCTACTGTACAAAAAAAGTTTTCCTAGTAAAAGGATACAGCTCAGACAAGTTGCATTTTATCAGGAATTGAAAATTAGGACATGAAATACATTGAATGAACCAAAAACCCCTGATGGTCTATTTGCTGACAAAATAACCAAGAGCCATGTGTACCTTTTTTCGTCCAGCTGCAAGCAGATCGGTACGGCTCTTGTTCTTGTCCATCCGATTCCGATCCACTCCGTTCTTGCTTCCCACTGTGACTCCACGCCAATCACCACGGCAACGTCTCACTCACCATTTAATCCTCCCTATCAACCATTAAACACAACCACACCATTACATTACATTGAATAAATACTCGTTTTGTTCACTGAAAAATAACCGAAAAATCCAAGTTAAAAACTCAAATTTTATGCTGAATCAGGCAAATGAGGACCGCGCAAACACTAATTACAATCACACTAGGTTCAATTTCGATCACAACGACATTCTCATTCAATTTCCTTTTCTCGGCAGCCAAACAGGACACATATCACAACGAAATCGGATTCGAAAAGATCCAGAACCTAATTCACTCACTATCTAATTAAACAAATCTAAAAACAAGAAAATCAAAAAGATGATAACAGTACCATTCATACAACATACAGAACGAGATCGATTGGAAAACTGATAGGAAGAAATCGAACCTGGATTTCGCGGCAGCTGGATCTGCAGGGCCGTCGCGGTTGATACGATTGCTTCGGTGCGAATAGCTTGGTTGCGAATGGAGGTTTTCTTTTCAATGGCGTCGTCTCGGATTCTTTGTATCGGCGTCACTGTGTGTGTACGGGTTGGTTTCCTTGTCCCTTGGATCTAACGCAACCTTCGTTCTTGCTCTCCTGTGTGTCTGTTACGCCATTTGATTTGCCTGCGTAGGTGAAATGTCGATTTGGGAAGAGAAGTAAAACGTCGCTGTTTTGGTGTTGGTTGGACTTGGGGCAACCGTTTTCTCTTTTCGCTACTGAAAACCCAATACGCCTTATCATGGGCCTTGGTGAAGTTTATGCATCCTCCATCCTGCAAAACGTTTTAACTTTCGTGGCTGATTGGGCTCAAAAGTGTTTTCTTCCTGAGATACAACCATATTAGGCTGAGGATTCGAGTTAGGGGTGAGATCAGAAAATCGAAAATAGAAAAAAATCAAATCGAATACCAAATCGAAATCGAAGAAATCAAACCGAAACAATAAAACTGAATCGAACCGAAAATAATTGGTTCGGTTTCAGTTTTGGTGGTTCAGAAACCGAACTGAACCGAATTAATATAAATTAATATTTTTTAATTTATAATGGGCAGTCAGTAATTTTTATAAGCCCAATTCCAATAAGTGAGCCCAATTTGAGGCCCAAATATCCCTAGAAGCCCTTGCCTGTATTTGATATTTCCTTCTTTTTCTCTCCACTGCCGTCTCTTCTTTCTCTTTCTTTCTCTGTAACTCTTATCTCTCACAACATAGGGAGTGTAGTCAAATTAAGATTTGAGAGGATTTTAAAAAAACTTTAAAATCTTGGTGTAGTCAAATATGATTTTAATAGACATTTTTAGAATCTATGCAAATCTAGGTGTAGTCAATTGAAATTTTAATGGAGATTTTTGGAGTGCTTTACAATCTAAGTGTATTCAAAATATTAAAGATTTTGTAGGATTTTATTAAGTTGTGAATTTTGTGGAATTTGAAAGCAAGACGTATATATATCCAAGACTAAAAAGAATCTCACCTCACCCCATAGGATTTCATACCAACCTTAGGCTCTAAAAGTGGTGTTTCCATCAACAACATTAACAACCTCTGGGATAAAACCTGTGAAATTCTGTCCAATTTTTTTAACCTTGCTTCAAGCAGAAACTCAAATTTTGCAGGTCTACGATCAATTTCCACCAAACCACCGCAAGCATCACCAATCCTTTGAAACCATTCGTTAGCCCAGAGATGCAGCGGCAATAATCCGATTTGGCAACAACACATCTGGATTCACTCCTGGAAAATGATCTCAGTTCTGCAATCATCTTTGCTTCCTCTGAATTCTGACAAACAAACAGAGCTTTATGGCATTGGAAATGAGACAAACGAATCTCCCTTCATAGCAAATTTAGAAGTGAATGCTCCACCTCTTTCCAAGGCTAATGCACCACCTGTTTCTTGCAAAACAGTCGCACACCCCCAATTATAATTTTCCAGAGAAGTGACATTGTTTGTGACATTGGAAGTTCCTGGAAACACTACAATAGTGGAATTGTATTGCATCGCGACTTTGTCCTGTTTCTTTCTCCTTCCCCTTTTTCAATATGATTGAAGAGGATAGTTAGGATGAAATGGCAAGATAGAAAAATAAAATAAAATGGTTAATTAAAACGTGACACAATATTAACCGTTTAGATGTGTTAAGCGGTTCAGATTGACACACCAACCCGGATGTACAGGTGGACACCCAAAAGCCGAGTGTGCTGGCCGACACCACGTAGGGTGACGAAAGCCATTTAGAAGAATTTATGAAATAATTTAAGCAAATTGAATTAAATAAGGATCAGAGTGCACAAAAGTGTGCAGGCGGAAAGAACTAATAAAATAATAACTGGGTGTACAAGGTACGAGATACTGAATAATTACAAGTACCAAGAAATTCCTACATTTGTCATAACACCGCGTCTCGACGTCGACAGCTCCAAGCCACTTATCCTGGAGGGGCGCAAAAATAGAAGGGTGAGTGGGCCATAAATAATTATTTTGTAAAACCTTTCCTTTCTGAAAGTAATAACCCCTCGCTGTCAAAACAAGTAATAGTTTCGGAAAACCTTTATGGAAAACATACTACAGTAGTAGGTGGAAAATCAGTGTAAGTACGGAAATGTACTTACAGTCCAAAACGGGCAGAAAGCCACAACTTAGTAAAAATACTTTACTAGAAAATCCGTATAAAATAAGATAGTACGGGAAACCCGTAAAACAGTAGAAGCCTCCGTGGCATCAGTGAAATCCGATAGTAAAATCACAATATAAAACAATAAGGTATACGCTCGATAGGTATGACAGACACACAAGTTCATACAGAGGTATTCTGTCATGAACAGGCTGGGTGTATAAATAATGCTACGCTCATGTACTACATACACGTGAAGCTAGCGCTAAGCGCATCAAAGCGAGTTCGAGTCGCCAAGGCGACCTAGAACAGGCTAGCACCTACGATGGATCCAAAGTGAGCGTGTCGGTGCGTGTGAACATCCACGTGAAGCTGGTCTTGGCCCCGAACAGTACTACTGACACCGTGTAAGCATTCCTAGTTGAGCGTGTGAAAACATACCACGAAAATATTTCTAAATAAAATAAGGTGGGGTAATTTCCTTTCTGAGATAAACCTCAAAATAAACGTATAATTAGGTATTCACGTATGCCGTACTCGGAATACCAAGTATATACCAAAATACTTAAAATATTAAGCCAAGTATATACCACAAAGGTACCAAGGTATAGAAATACCAATTTAACAACATAGGAAGTGAACCAAAATACGGTAGAGATATCAAATTCAAGGTTCACCAAAATATAGCCCTAGGCTCGCCAAGTATAAATATAAATCCCAAAATCACTAGGTATAGGTATAAACCACATTTAAAGCATAGGCAATATAATCTTAATTTCCCAAAACCCCCAAAAATAGTCGGGTCGATACTAATAAACCGAGTATAAAAATATAATACTAAGTTTACTAAGTATAACAATATAAATAATATTTAAAAAGGGTAGGCATAGCCTAAATATAATTTCCCATGCATAAAGAATATTTAATTTAATAAGGAAAATGGCCCACTCACATATACCGATGCCGAAGTAGCCCAAATGCATTCTCTCCGTACTCCACGGGTCGCCAAAACCTATTTTAGAACACCCACAATTAATAAAGTAATCAAAAATACGAAGAAAAAGGCGTTCGGAAACCCAAAAACGGAGTTACGGGGTCGGAAAACTCAAAACCGCCGCCGTGCGCCGCCGCACGCGCCGGCACACGCTAACAAATGGCCTCACGCGCGGCTGTGAGGTCACACGCGCCTCCACGCGCCGCCACGCGCCGGTCACGTGCCGGTCTGGACCGGTTGTTGACGTCATCGCTGACGTCATCACTGGTCTGAATCGGTTTACTGACGTCAGCAGGACCGATCTGAACCAGTTTGTTGACGTCAGCGCCGGTCATCCCTGTCCTTTTTTCGGTCGCCGGAATCTGGAAAATTTGGCCGGAAAACTGGGAAAATTTCCGAGCTTCATAACTTCTTCATTTCAAGGCCAAATTGCACGATTCAAGTACCAAAATGAAGCTAGAAGTGAGGAGAACAAGAATTTACCATTTTGGGGGCTAAAAACTGGCCTGAAGTAGCCTGAAAATGGGGAAGAAGTCTCGGTGCAAAATAGGCCGATTTTGGTTTCTTCGATTCTCGGCCAAACGCTGCCATCCAAGGCTCGAGCAAGGTACTAGGGACTTCAAGGAGTCCAATGGTGGTGATTTCGAGGTGGATCGAGCTCGGTTTCACCGAGGACTCACCGAGGAAAGATTTCGGGGTTCGTCGGAAAATTCTGGGATTTCAGGTTTCCTGGGTTTCTTGGGTTTGCAGGGTCCAGTCAGGGTATTTTGAGGTCGATGAAGATGGTGGTGTGGTCTGCAAGGTTGATTGGCCAAGAAATTGGCTCGGTGAGGGAGAAAGAAGGCCACGGGGTGGCTTGAGAGATTTGTGTAAGGTTGAGTGTTTGCAGACAGAGAGCACGGGAGAGAGTGAGGGACAGAGAGTCAACAGACAGGGGGACAAGGCCACATGGGCCAACAGGAATTTGGGCCCCAGCCCAACCACCAAACTGTCCAAATTTGAAAATACGGGAAACATCGGAAATCCAACGCCCGTAAAATATTCGTTCGGACTCCGAACGACGTCCCGCTCGCGTCCACGCGTTCGTAACGACGAGCACGACAAGAAAATACAAAGAGAAGCGTCGTACGAGTTACGACGCAAAAGTCAACCGAAAAGTCAACCAAGGGCATTTTCGTCAATTCACATTTCTGGGAATAAAATACTATTATTTTCCGAAACGGGATGTAACACAGATTAAAAGTTCATAAATGACAACAAAATCTCTTAAAATTCATCACAATTTATAAACAAAATCTTTTAAAATGCCCAAAAATCCATATAAAAGTTATTAAATTTTATAAATATTATCAAATTTATCGCTTTAAAAAATCTTTTAAAATCTTCTTAGATTCTAATTTGACTGCGGATAATACTTAGGTACTCACTAGTGAGTACCCCATATACTCACTTTAATGATTTAGCCCAATAATATTTTAACACATATTTTATTGTTTTAAAAAATAAAATATATGCTATTTAATTTTTCTTGGGTTTTTAAACATAAAGAACACATGTTTAATTGGGCCAAATCAAAAAGTGAGTATATAGGGTACTCACTAGTGAGTACCCAAGTATTGTCCTTTGACTGCACCCTTAATATTTGCTTCATCCTCACTTCTCACTCTCACTCCCACTCCGCGACTCCTCCTCACTCTCGCCAGATCAAATATTGGCTCCTCCACGCATTTTTCCGCCGTTGGACCTCTCCAACTCGACCGGGCTCCCGATCTCCCTCTCGACCTCACCATCAAAGAAACCATTTTCCAGATCCTTTTCTTTTCTGGGCTTTTATTTCACTTCTTAATATTCTTATTGGCTCTCTTCTCACAATCCCAAATCTAAGCTCTAACCTTCTCTCCCTCTTTCAATTTTTGTTGAATTTTTTTATTGATTTATTATAAATTTGCCTCTCACATTGGGTTGTCGGCGTTGGTGGAGTTTTCTTGAATTTGGAGATCTGGGTTCTTTTTGTGTTGTACTTTTATTGTTCTTGGTATGATACTCGGATTGCATGCTTTGGCTGTAAAAATCTCAGCCTGAGAAAGTGAGAATGGCATGCTGCGTTGGGAATTAAATGAATTTGCAGTATTCTTGTTGGAATAATAGGGGATTGATGGGTATCTTGACTTTCCATATTTTTTTTAATCAATTATTCATCTGGGTGTTCTTGTTTTTGTGTGCAAGAACTAATTTTCTTGTTTGGCTTTTTTAATTCAGTGAAATTTGCATCTGGGTTTTCATTGGATTTGTGGGGTTGCAGTTTTTTATTCAATTGGGTTTTTTGTTTGCTATTTTTTGTGTTTTTACTGTTAATTTTTTTTGGATTAATAAAAAAAATCGAACCAAACAGAAACTGAACTAGAAAAACCGAACCGAAAAAAAAATCGAAAGAAAACTGAATTGAACAGTAATGTTGGTTCAGTTTTGGCAAAAAATCGAACCAATCGGAACTGAACCCACCCCTGTATCAGATAACAAGTTAATCATAATTTGGTATCTAACTCGTTATCCATGAGGTCAAATTTAATACTTTTCGTTTATAAGTGCAGATAAATATTATTAAATTGTAGTGATAATGACGGATATATGCATTGAGAAAAACTAACTTTTACGTAATTTTACTCAGTTTTGATCTCATTTGTTGGGGACTGGCTACTCCCATTTGTTGATATAGTTGTTTGTTTCATGAAGTATAATCATCACTTAAAGCTTATACCTTATATTTCTAATCTCATATTGATTATTCGGTTAGATTTTAGGCTCTAAATATTAATTTTTTGGAGAAGCTCTAGTTGATAATTTATATTTTAAATAATCAACCCTTGTCAATAAACGAGATAGAAATAAAAGAAAATTGGGTATAACTTAGGTCGATCACTGGAGCTATACCTTCCCACACTCGCTGTCAAGCTAATGAAGTGGCCCATCGTCTTGCTAGGATTGCCCTCAAGGTTGAACATAAATGTGAATGGTTTGGTGATCCTCCTATTGTAGTCTCTAACCTGGTTTTTGAGAAGAGTCTTCCTCCCTTGTAATTTTGCATGTTGGCTACTTTCAATGAAATTCTACCGCCTTTCTCTCAAAAAACACTTAATTGTTTTACAAAAATTCATTTTAGTCAAGATACCAGTGGAGAGGATGGATAGAATTATGAGTAATAATTGGGTCAGTAGGCTAGAGTCAGAATTTCAAACATTTATTTACATCCAAGAAAATGTCCACTTCCATCCTTTTAATGAGCCAAAAATTGTTGTGACAGGCTTAGGTCATGTTTGATATTCTTTTTTTCATTAAAAATTGTTTCACTTTAAAGTTAAGCAGATAAAAAGTGTGGTAAAAATGAAATATACTGCTTATTTTAAAAGTTATAACATTTAAACATCAATTTTTAAAAGCAATATTTTTTTTTAAAACACAGCAACTCTAAACTGGCATTTACAATACCCACCTCTATTGCTCATTTAGGGTTAAAACAGCTCGAGCCGACGTCTCTTCATCGCTAAAATGTTTGAAGACCGAACAGGCGGAAGCTTTGTCTTTTGGTCGGAAGGCCTAAACTAAAGCATATGGATTATGGAGTGCTTATTCCACTAATGACCAACTTTCACAAAGCGGTGAGATTTGTCACAAAAATTTTATAAATATTATGCCGATCTAGATAATTCAACGCCTACCAATACCAAGATGCTAAGAATCATATATTATTGTATAATTTGGGAAAAATCTTGAGTGGTACGTACCATTGAATGGTACGACTATTGAATGGTTCAGATTAATTTGCAGTGGGCCCCAAATGAATCTTAACCATTTAACAGTACGTACCATTGAATGGTACGTACCACTGAAGTTGGACCTTATAATTTGCTCGACAATCAAACTTTATTTAATTTAATATATCGACATGTTAAATGTCTTGTATCAATAAAAAAAATCCAATATTTAATTCAATGTTCAATGTTATGTGAACTAAAAGCCTTATAAAAAATATAAAATAAAAAGAAGCAACTAGGATGTATTGACTCGTAACTATATTATTTATACACAAGTCACATTGCTAGTTGGATGGTGCTTTAAGTACTCCAAAAACCCTTGTTATAATTTTATTATCAAAGACAACCCATTTTATTTGACTTTTTTTTTTAAATTTTATTATGGTATGGGGAATAAAATTATGGCACTATTAGGTGTGCTCAAATGTTTCTTCGAGTGTGAGGAGCATCAAATATTGAAAAGATATGAATTTGGGTTTTTTTATGTCCATTCAAATGTTTCTAGCAAAGAATCAAATCCTGTGAATATCAAACATGTCCACAATGAAATAATTCTTTTTTTAGGTCGTCTTAAATTTTTAGATTTAATAATTCGTATGCAAAGTCAAATATGATATTATCCAGGTTGAAGAGATTTTTTGGAGTTAAAAATGGCATTAACTCAAAGAGGTTCATAATGTAGGTTAACTCGTAGAAAAAGTTATTCATTGTTTCGTCGAGTTCTAAAACGAATACAAGTGGAGCGAGGACAACTTTAGGAGCAAGCAAAAATTGCTCAACTACCAACTAGGGGTACCTGTTTTCTTATGTTGAAAGAAGTTTCAAATTCGAATCTCATTTTCATTATTGACAAAAAGTTGTTTAAAACTTACATATAAACGTAGAATCGAAAAAATACTGTAACATCCCGTAAAAAGTTTGTCATAAAATATTTTCCTGAGGATATATTTTGGACACGTGCGTGATTATTTTGTACACAGGACAATGTAATTTTACTGTTTTGGTGGGTGCACAATACCCCCAAAACCCAAAATATCTCATTTCATTCTCTTCTTCCCCGTCACTTTTCCTCACTTTCATTTCTCTCTCTCTCTCTCTCTCACCGTAGGTGCATAGTGCACGTCGACGAAAACCCGTCAAACCGAGACGATCTAAAATCACCACCATCTTGGTCTCAACGCCCTGGACTCAACAGTGCAAACCGTTTGTCCAAACTCCTAACCGTTTGATGGGAAAACATGACCTTCCCGGCAATTTTCTCGCCATTCTAGACCGAGGTGAGATTTCTAACTACCACCATTGGATTCCTCTTGTTGAGTAGATGAATTTTCATATATCGTTTGCTTGATTTGGTTGAGTTTTGGCGTAGATTGACAAAGCTACAGTAGCCGGAACTTTTCGAGGCAAATACAGGCCATTTCCCGAGCTTGTACGGTCAAACCAAATGTACACCGTCATTCTACTCTTCTCTAACTTCATTTTGACATAAAGAATGTGAAATTTGGCCAAGCAATGAGGAAGTTATGGAGATTTGAAAATTCTCCAGAAAACCGGCCAAATTTTCGGCGACAGCAGCCACCAGCAGAGCCATCATCTAGAGTCAGTTGCAGCAACGACCGACTTGAACCTTGTCTAGACCAGCTGGTGACGTCAGCGATGACGTCGGTAACCGATCCAAACCAGAATATTCCTTTAACGTCGTTAGGAATATTCTGTTAGATTTAACAGAGATGTTGGAATATTCCGTTAGATCTAACGCCGTCAGTTGACTGGCGCGTTGACCCCACGAGTAGGCCGTGCATGAGTAGCGCATGGGACACTATTTTCGACTTCAGTCGACACGAGGCGACTCGTGACGACGCGTACTACCTAGGGCAATACGTATGGTATTTTTCGGAGTGTTTCAGACCTCCGTGTTGAGAAAACAAGGAATAAGTGTCGTTAATTAGTTTAATTAGTAATCTTTATGAGTTTAATCATTGTTATAGTGATATCTCATATATGTGAGATTTATTTAGAGAACTACCGGGGCTACCCAGGACAGGGAGGCTACGACTCGACTACTTACAGATGAGTGAGTGGGTCTTTGTTTTGATACATATATTATTATGTATGGTTTTCACTACTTTCTTTAAATTGTTAGCATGACTCATATCATATGCGATTGTTGGAGGTAGAACATTCGTATTACATTTGCCATACATTTTTATGTTTTATCAAACTTTGCTTTTTGACCCACTCACCTTTTTATGTTTTGTGCCCCTCGAGGACCTAGTGGCGGATTCGATTTCCAATGAGACGTGGGCTTACTTCGGCTATGATTGGCGGTTTTGACAGTTTCTCCAAATTATGTAGGGATTTGTTCCTACTTTTAGTTAATTTCTGCTTATCCATCCTCACGAGGATGTGAATGTTTTTATTCTATGCACTATTTACTATGTTCTGACTGTTATGCACTTGTAATAATGAGTTTTACGCATCACTGCACTTCTACTTTTTTTTCAACTCTATATCTACTCACTTTTTTCACATATAATTGATTTTCGTCACTTAACACGTGTTGCCCAGCACTTCCCGACACCTGGCGTATCAAGATCGGAATGTGTCAAATACTAAGACTTACAAATTACCAACAAATTACTAAAGTTCTAGACAATTATTGAACAAGAATATTCCTCTAAACGTTACTAGATACATTCACAAGCAAAGTTCATAAAAAAATATAATACATCTAAATTTGTTGTTATTTATTTTTCAACCAACATCCATTGCATTGTATCAAATTCAAGAAGGATGATTATTAAGATTTGTATGATAAGATCAATATCTTAGAGGACCCTACATATTGGAGACCATATCACTAGTGATGAACTAAAAAAACATACATCCATCACATCATTACTTTCTGGCATGGACCATTGAAATAGTATAAAACACTTCGTATGAATTATTTATGGATATCAATTATCTATGGTGTGAGAGTCTCACATGAATGTTAAATAACATTCTCAAATTTAATGGGGTCAAATTTTAATGGTGCGGACTATTTAATGATATGTTTATTGAATGATTTAAAATTTATTTTAAGCCCGCCGAAAATTAATATGGTATCATTCAATGGCCTACCATTAAATGGTACGTACCACATAAGATTTTTCTAATTTTATTCACCAAAACAAAATATTGGTTTTTGGATCATAGTACTTCTTTTTCTCGTTTGAATATAAGAATTTTACACAAATATACAGATTAATCAGTAAAAAGGATCAAAATTCAATATGCTATTATTAAAGCTAGACTAGCACAAAATTATACATGTACAAGTAGTTAGTTAAATTTATTTTCGTACGACGATATTTAACATTAAAGAGTAGTAAATTTAAGCTAAGCCACGTAATTTAATATCAAATTGTTATCTGGAGTTGACCATGAAACTTATAAACCGTAGTATCAAAATGTTTCTCAAATAGAGCAAAAAGGAATTATCAGAAAAAAGAGAGTAAAAGTTAATAAAAGAAAGCTCAATGGAGTTTTAACCCCCGAAAAAATAAAACTAAATAAAGTATTAGTCAACTCTATCTCTTGATTCAACCGTTAGATAGTTCAAAGAATAAATCGGACGGGTAACATAAGAGATACAGGCAAAACAAATTTTTTTTAAATAAAAGAAATAGGTTAGTCAATGCTTTTTTTTTAAAAATTTTTATTGAAGAGAGCTGAATTTCATTTCAACAAGAAAGGAATACAAAACATAAGAATTAAGAAGAAATTGGTATTGACCTCCGTAAAAAACTCTGAAACCAAAGGAAAAAGAGTTTTTGGTCAGCTTTAATGGGATATCTATTTACTTGAAACAAATATGAGTTATGATCCGAGGACACACAATTTTAACACACATTTTGTAAGGTCCACTTCATAATGTTTCAACGATCCAAACCGTTTATATTTTAGTACATCATTCATAGATCATCTTTACAAAAAATTAGACAAATCCATAATCATTAAGAAATTCATTTGTAGTGAAGAAAATTGACAAATATGGTTCTACAAAAAAACACTAAATTTAATCAAACGGTCATATGGTTTCAGATTTGAGTGATTTTTGATAAATATAATATGTGAGGTAAGACATAGAAGATTGACGATTGGATCGTTGAAATACATTAGAAAGTGAGTCCCATAAAAATGTGTGTCACCGAATTTTAACCCAACAAATAATAGGATTGCAAGTATTCTCATGTTCAAGTCTCGGTCCCTTTAGGTCTCATGTTTGCTCTTTCATGCGATAGTCTTTCGCAATTTGTTTGAAAAAAAATATTATTTTTCCAAGTTTTAATTTAGCATAATTTTTTTTTCTTGATTTCAATAATATTATCTCAATTCTTTTCAACACTGAAATACCTTGAATTCTAGGTCAAATCAACTATTTTGAGTAAAATAGTTAGTTTTACCAATTCACGTCACGAGAAACATATTAGTCATTGGTTTGACTTCAACATGCATATGGTCTAAGTTTCTAGTTGGTAATTATGAATGCAAAACTATGTTATGATGTGACAATTGACACATGTAATAAACTTGACAGTATAATTAACATTCTAAATTACAAAATATTAGATTGGTACTATTTGCTCATCCTGTTTGTTTTCTTCTGGATTTAAATGTTTAATAATAAACATGAAGTGTTACAGTCTGTCTTTGAATTTATAGTATTTTATTTTTTGAAAGTGTGAATTGACCAAAATGTTTCTGGTTGGGCAATGGTTGATTTTCTTTGACCTTCATGTCGTAACATGTACGACCTTTTTCCTTAGTATTTTTTTTGTAGTGCTCGTCGTTATGAATGCGTGGACACAAACGAAACGAAATTCGGAGTTGAAACGAAGCTTCTGCAAAATATTATGTTCAAGGGCATTCTCGTAATTTTAATTAAGAGTCATATATTTTCAATTTGGGTTTAGGATCCAGTGGGACCCACTTGCTATCTTACACTCTCACCCTTATTCTGTAACTCTCTCACTTTCTCTCCTTCTCCCGTGTCTCCTCCCCCGACTAAACTACCAAAAAACTCTGGCGTCGGAGTCGCCGTTCCCTAGCGAACCAAGTCCCCAAACCACCACCACTGTGACCCCCTCTCCTTAGTGAACCTATTCCCAACCTTTATTATGTGAAAATCGGACCCTTAAGTAGTGATTCAAGGAGCTCCGATGGTGATGAAACTTTCCCAGTGAGTATCCACCACTTTTCGACGAAGGTAAGCCTCACCACTACAACCATTCTCTTCCTCGTGTTAAGTAGATGAGTTTTGACATATTGCATGCTTGATTTTGTTGTGAAATGGCTCAGATCGAAGAGGGGAACCTCTACCTGATTTTTCAGCGAGAGTGACAATTCCTCCAAATGGCTAAGAATCAATCCTTGAGACTAGTACCAACACGTTCGTCTCAACTCCACGAACCCGAATTTGCCCTCAAAAGCGACGGCGGAGCAACGATGGAGGCTCGACGATGAAGTGAAGAATCCCGGCCAAAAACCTAGAAATTTCGGCCAGTTGCAGCAGCATGACGTTAGTGAACCCAGTATAAGCTGGTCGTGATGTCAACAAGCCGGTTTAGACCCTGTCCATACTAAAATATTCCAAGGTATATTCATTCCTCTAATTAACGGCGTTAACGGAATATTCTCCAACGCCGTTAGAATATTCTGTTAGAGCCTTAGAATATTGTATTGGAATCTTAGAATATGTCACTTGCCGATACGGTAAGCTCCTTGCTAGGATTCCTTTAAAGTTAATGGTACACCGTTAACTTTAATGGCGCGTGTGGGCGAGTGTAGGTGACACACCCCACCCTCGATACCCACGTGGATACCGAGTTTGGGCGTGCTGGCCGACACTCGTAAGTGACGAAGCCATTATATGTATGACAACACTTAGTTTGAGCAAATTAAACTGTCATAAAGTTTGCGGAAATTAATGCCAATATGCACAAGGTTCAAAGCGTACTAATTTGAATCAGCGGAAACAAAATAATACATCAAGTTCCTAGAATCTCTATCCATAACAGGGATGGATATTATTAAAGAAACTAAACAAGAATAATAAATCCCTACATGGTCGGGGATAGAATCAGAGCTGCCACTCGTATGCCTCGACTTCACCAGATGCTCTATCACTAGGTTCTGAAGGGGGCGCAAAAACAAAGGTGTGAGTGGACGAAAAATAAAAGTTTTCGAAATACCTTTCTCTTTTCAACATAGTAACCCCCTATTTGAAATCCAGTATATTTGTAAAATCATACTATCGTAGTATGTGTCAAATCGTACTATAATATATGTATAGCTGAAAGTAAATCTCAATGTGAAATCTGTATATAATAATTCATATTTTTCATAAGTCATTTCATCATATATATCAATAGTATAAATAGGAAAACCAACACAGGGTATCTGTGCAATCACCCATGTACGTGTTGAGGAACAGCCTCTCAATCCCCGTACAAGCACTTTACGTTATCAATCAATTTGTACTCCTAGTACCACACACATGTAAGCACTTGGGCAATAACGCGTCACACCCGAGTCCTTACGTAGTGGGGCCTTTTCCCCAAAAATAAACATAAACGTAAGACAAGCTTGCACTAAGGTATTTACCCGACAATACCCCTGGAGTACAGTGCGTGTGACCCAAACATGTGAGACTTGTCGTACGGCCGTGAGACAGTACTACAACGTAGTGAAAGCATACCAAGTGTGTTTGAAAACATACATACACATATCATGTGTAGAAGTGAAGAATATCATATACTTCATAATTTCCCAAATATTTAAACGTTGCATAAATAACATTCTCATCGGAGTCGTATATTAAAACCCAACATATATTTATGCATAAGCGAAATCATAGTATAAATCATTTCATAATATATATCCAAACTTTTTGTGCATAACCGAAATCACACTTTAAAACCATTTAATAAAACACATATAAATATATATACTCATGTCACAAAGTCATTGGAAATCATAAATATATCAAAGCAATAATTATTTTCAAGCATATAAACCATTTAAGAAAACAAAAGTCTACTCACAGGTGATCGGGAGTGAAATCCCCCTCGGCGTTGCCCTCCTCGAAGTGTTGGGTCGAAGGATTACCTATTTATTATTAGGGGAAAAATATTAAAACCTCCCTAATATAAATTAATATAGCCCTTATAGAAAAATAACCCAAAAATAATACTATTTTAACTAAAACGGGCTCGAAAAAAGGTTTCCAAGGCCCGAAAACCTTGCCGCCGCCGTCCACCGCTGTCGGCGCCGCTGTGCGCGGCCGCACGAGCCGGGAAACGGCCGGACGCGCCGCCACGCGCCAGCAACGCGCTGGCACGCGTCTGATGACATCAGCACCGTTAGATTTAATGGTGTCAGTTAGATTTAACGGAATATATCTTTTTTGACAGAATATTTTGACGTCATCAGGAATATTCTGTTACCGTTGATGGAATATTCCTTCTTCTTCTTCCTCTCGCAGGTCGCCGGAGCCGCCGCCTGCGCCGCCGTCCTCCGCCGCTGTTTTGCCGGAATTTCTGGAAAATTTTTCGAAAAATGTCCAAAACTTCAAAAATTCATAACTTCTTCATTCCTTGGCCAAATTCAACGTGCCATATATCAAATTGAAGGTATTGAAGAGTAGAATATTTTCATACTAATTTGAGGCCGGAAAAATGGCCAGAGATGGCCTGAAGTTGGCCGGAAAGCTTCGGGAAACCCTAATTCCGTTCTCCTTCAAAACTGCACCAAATTCCACGTTCTTTATGTCAATTTGAACCTACTTAATGTAATAAAACCAATGGAAATGGTTTCGAGGCTTACCTAAGTCGGGATTGTACAAAAACTTGAATGGTAGTTTGCCATTTTCGTTCCAGCATCGGTTTGGCCAATTGGATTCGAGTTTGGAGATTCTAAAATCACAGCCTCGTCCAGAATGACGAGACGATTGTAATGGTAATGATCTTGAGCGACGGTTCGACGATTTTGTGATTCATTCAAAAGTTAGGGTTTTGGTGGTTTTGGGTTGTTTTGGCCGAGAGAGAGAGAGAGAGAGAGAGAGAGATCGCGCAGAGTGAATGAGGGGGTTGGCTGCACAGTAGCCAGCCAAAAACCCTAATTTACTTACGGGTGTGAAAACTACTAAAATGCCCCTACACTTTAAAGTTTCGCAAAACGTTCGTTTTAACTCCGAATTGAGTTCCGGTTGCGTCCACGCGTTCGTATCGACGAGTACTATTTGAATATGTAAAGAAATAAATTTTCACAAGTCGTCTCGAAAAGTCAACAAAAGTCAACATTGGTCACTAGGGGTATTTTGGTAATTTCACATAAAATTTTGGGATGGGTTGTAACAGTAGGCGCGTGACCGTGCGTAGGACCTCACAGCGCTAGCGTGGCGGCGGCATGTGGCTACCCACAAAGGTGTTCTTAGGTTTCCGAACTACGAAACTTTTAATTTGAGTTCCGTTTTCCGTATTCTTCGTAGTTTTCGATTAGTTTGCTAAGTATGATTGTTTTACTTTAGAAGTTACAACCCAAGGACTACGGAAAGCGTACAAGCAAGGAATTACGACTATGATCACTGTGAGTGGGCTTTTCTTTCCAAATTTATACCTTACGTATGATTGCGAAATGTGGTTTTCAGACTTACATGGTTATCTTCCCTTGTTTTAGAAATTCAAATGTTTAGCGAGTTATCGATGTTTTGACTTACGCTATTTGTAACATCACCTTGGAACGTTTTACTACTTACCTTACTTTAGAAACAATACACTTTAAGCGTTTACCCTGTTTTAAGATACGAGATTTGATATATTAGCCATGGCAATGTTTTCGTTTTATGTACACCCGCTCATTTAGGATTGCTTACACGGTGTCTAGTATTGTCCGGGTCAGGATCAGCTTCACATGTTGGTTAACATGCATTGATACGTTCACTTTGGATCCATTGTAGGTGTCAGCCTGTTCTAGTTGTTTTTACTTCTAGAACTCGTTGTGATGCGCTTAGCGCCAACTTCATGTGTATGTAGTACTTGAGCGTAGATTTATATACCCAGCATGTTCATGTCATAATATCTCTGCATGAGCTCGTGTGTCTGCATTATCTAATGAGCGTACCACACATGTTTATCTGAGATTTTGTTATTTACTTGCTTTTACTGATGTCATGTAACTTCGTGCTACTTTTGAATTTCTGTTGATTTTCACATGTTGGTTTCTTCTGAAAAATTTTAATATTGAGGTTTTGCTGTTATTTATTCGTTTTGGAAAATAATTGACTTTTCACTTTTACGTTGGTTTTCATACTTGCTACATAGTATGATTTTGAAAGTATGAGTTTTACAGCGAGAGGTTATTATATTCGGAAAAGCAAAGGTTTTAGAAAACTATTATATTTTTGCCCACTCACACTTTTATGTTTTTGCACCCCTTCAGGTTTTAGTAGGCTTTGGAGCTTTTGACATCGGAACGCGGTGACATAGTTCCCTATTCAGTGTAGAGATTTATTCTTAAAACTATAATTACATATTCGGATGATTCACTTTAGTGTATTTCTACTTTGTAAAGTTAGATGCTCTGATATTTTTATTAGTTCACACACACTTCTGTGCACTCAAATTTTATTTTATTTAAACTTTTTATTTTACTTTAAATTACACATCTTCCTTCAAATGACTCTCGTCGCCCTACAAAATGGTTGGCCAACACACTTTAATTTTTGGGTGTCCACTCAAACATCTAGGTCTTTGCGTGTCATGAAGTGTGAGTGTAGACAAAAAAAAAATGTTGAAATCACTTATCTATTTCTAAATCAATTCCTGCTTGTAAGTCGGCCTTTACAAAAGGCAAGCATTGTAAATTAGAAACATTCGAATAACTTTAGGGGACTGGCTACGGTGCTCGCAAGCATTGAATGCTCACACCGATCTCACCCTCCTCCCTCCTTTTAACGGTGAGATCGGTGTGAGCATCCAATGCTTGCGAGCACCGTAGCCTACTCCTAACTTTAGTTACTTTTACAAGAAAGTTTGTATCCCTACACAATTTAAAGAGTCCCACAAAATCAAAGTATTGACTGTTTTTGTTGTTTTAGGAAGACTTGAAGCATTCAAACATTTGGAGCACACATTTCATCTTTAAACCTGTAAATAAAATCTTACTTATGACTATAAATTAGTTCGGAACGGCATGAAGTTTGATTTGTATTTGGCTCATTGAAATTTAACTCGTAAAAACATGCACACTAATTTCAGTTTGATCAATGAAATAATTTAAATTAAAAAATTAATATGTTCAACTCATAAAATTCGTGGATATTTTGACCTGACCCGAAGTGAACCTCTACTCATACGTTCATAACCAAACAAAAGTCACATGTCATAGCCAAAAATTGGTTAAACTCCAGACTCCCCCTCATACTTTCACCCATTCCCCTTTTTTGGTCTGGTCAACCTTCTCCTTTGTTTTTTTTTCCCATCACGAGAAAATATAATACAATCAGTTTCTAGTTGTCCCACACTGACATTTCCTCCCTCCCACTCTGGGTCCCACCAATCCCACCCCCCAAAGCGTCTAGAAAATTGTTTATTTTAGTCATCCCATCCCAATAGAAATCCTCAAACCCATCTCAGCCGTCCGATCAAAATCGCACTTTGACTCAACCTCCCTCCCCCTTATATCTTCCCCACTCAACCTCCCCACAAATCTCGAATCCTCCCATGTCCTCTTGAGAGACCTCCCCAACCTCGCCGGCCGGAGATTCTCGAAATCCTAACAATGGCGGTGGAGCTGATGAACTTCCCGAAGATGGAGGATCAGAAGGCTATACAGGAAGCCGCTTCGCAAGGATTGCAGAGCATGGAGCACCTGATCCGGTTCCTCTCCCACCAGCAGCAACAGCCAAACAACCAATCAGCCCGCCTGGACTGCACGGACATCACCGATCACACCGTCTCCAAGTTCAAAAAGGTCATCTCCCTCCTCAATCGGACCGGCCACGCCAGGTTTAGACGCGGTCCGGTTCAGCCGGTTCATTTCTCTTCTTCTCACCCCTCGTCTTCACAAACAGTCAGCTTAGCTCCGGCTCTAAATCTTACTCCGACTCCGGCTCCGGTGACTGCTCCTTCTGTTGTTCAGCAGGCTCCGATCGAGTCGAGTTTCGTCCAATCGCAGCCACACAGCATGACGCTCGACTTCACCAGACCTAACGCCTTCGCGTCCAACCAGAAGAGCGCGGATATTGAGTTCGCGAAGGAGAGCTTCAGCGTCTCGTCGAGCTCGTCGTTCATGTCGTCGGCGATTACCGGAGACGGCAGCGTTTCGAACGGGAAGCTCGGATCGTCGATCTTCCTGGCTCCCGCTCCGGCCGTGTCCGGCGCCAAGCCTCCCCTCTCGACGGGGCCGTTTAAGAAGAGGTGTCACGAGCACGACCACTCCGACGACACGTCGTGCAAGTTTTCCGGCTCGGGATCTGCTTCCGGCTCCGGCAAGTGCCATTGCTCCAAGAGAAGGTACGCGTCATTCATTACCCGCGCATTTTAGTTTACACATCCTCTCCCCAGCTAAAGTACGCCTCTAGCACGGTTACTGAGACGATAGGAGCTGGTTGGTTTTTTCATAGAGTCTCAACGAACCATGAAATTGGTTGGACCATCCGAAGAAGCGAGTTGACTCGGACAATTCAACTCGGTTTTATTTGGTGAACCTGGTTCGTGTTTCAGGTCAAAGATTTAGGTTGCTGGGCCATTAATGGTTGTAGCACGCGTGGACGCTGACACGATAAGATGCGCCTGCCGTATTTTACAAATTCGTCCTTGGAATAGTAACAAGTTTGGTTTTTTCCCGCGCGTGGGGAAAAGTCTTTTTGTTATTTAATATTGACCGACGACTATTAATCCTGGGGGAAAAGTCTTTTTGTTATTTAATTTTCACCGACGACTATCAACCCCTAAAATATTTTTTATATTCGATTTTTTTTAAAAGAGAAAATTTAATTAATTAATTGATTGTTTTATTTTTTGGTAATTCAGGAAAAGTCGGGTGAAGAAAACGATTCGGGTGCCGGCGATTAGTTCAAAAATCGCCGATATTCCACCGGACGAGTACTCCTGGAGAAAGTACGGTCAGAAGCCGATCAAGGGCTCCCCCTACCCAAGGTACTGAGTTTAAATCTCAGCCGTGGATTTGTAATCAAAATGAAAAATCTGGAGATGGATTTTGATCGGACGGTGTGGAATCGAATCTGATGTTTGCTTGATTGTTTTTGTTGATCAGGGGATATTACAAGTGCAGTACGGTGAGAGGGTGCCCGGCGAGAAAACACGTGGAGCGTGCTCCGGATGATCCGGCGATGCTGATCGTAACGTACGAAGGGGAGCACCGGCACGCGCCGGAGAACGTGGGGTTGGTGTTTGAGTCAACGTGAGTGAAAGTGGATAGAAAGAGGGATCTGTTACAACAGTTGAAGTAGTTGAAGAAGAAGATGGTGGAACTGGAATGGATGTAAATTTTTTGGGTTTTTTTTTTTTTAATCTTGTAGTTTAATTAACTGGATAATGGGAAGGGCAGAATCTCAATCTGTCTTAACGGTGTTTAATTTAATTAATTTTACTTGTTTCCATATTATTCACTTTTTTTATTCTATTGCATTTGGTGGGAATATTATTTATTGTATCTTGTTCTGCCATATTCCAATTTATGATTTGTTTATGGGTAACGAAAGTCAAAAAAATTGATACGTAATTAAGGAGGAAATCACGATGACTTAATTGAAGTGGGGGACAGTTGGTGGTATATTAAGAATAAAGCTATATGTATTAAAATTGTGTTAGAAGTCAAAATTTTAATTCACGTATTCGGGAGGGAATCACGACTACACTGTCACGTATTACGTGTATTAAAATTGTGAATTTTCAAAATATAACATGTTGATTATTAAACACACCCAATACGCTACTTGACCCTTATGAATGAGTATTCAAAAGGTTACTTGCCTCAAAGATCCCATTTGGCCATTCGTTTGGAGTATTTTGGCCCATTTAATGCCTTTTAGCCCTCTTATTGAATCATAAAATTGTGAATTTTCAAAATTTAACATGTTGGCTATTAAACACACCAAATACACTACTTGACCCTTAAGAATGAGTATTTAAAAGGTCAATTGCTTGAAAGATCCCATTTGGGCATTCGTTTGGAGCCATTTGGCCCATTTAATGCCTTTTAGCCCGTTTAATGCCTTTTAACCTTGTTATTGGGTCATAAAATTGTCAAATTTCAAAATATAACATGTTGGCTATTAAACACACCCAATACGCTACTTGACCCTTATGAATGAGTATTCAAAAGGTCAATTGCCTGACAGATCCAATTTGACCATTCGTTTGGAATCTTTTGGCCCATTTAATGCTTTTTAGCCCTGTTATTGGGTCATAAAATTGTGAATTTTCAAAATATATCATGTTGGCTATTAAACACACCCAATACGCTACTTGACACTTATGAATGAGAATTCAGAAGGTCAATTGCCTCAAAGATCCCATTCGGCCATTCGTTTGGAGACTTTTGGCCCATTTAATCCCTTTTAGCCATTTTATTGGGTCATAAAATTGTGAATTTTCAAAATATAACATTTTGGCTATTAAACACACCCAATACGCTACTTGACCCTTATGAATGAGAATTCAACAGGTCAATTGTCTCAAAGATCTCATTTGGCCATTCGCTCGGAGTCTTTTGGCCCATTTAATGCCATTTATCGTTGTTATTAGATCATAAATTTGTGAATTTTAAAAATATAACTTGTTGGCTATTAAACACACCCAATACGATACTTGAACCGTATGAATGAGTATTCAAAAGGTCAATTGCCTAAGAGATCCCATTTGGCCATTTGTTTCGAGTGTTTTAGCTCATTTAATGCCTTTTAGCCCTTTTATTGGGTCATAAAATTGTGAATTTTCAAAATATAACATGTTGGCTATTAAACACACCCAATACCTTACTTGACCCGTATGAATGAGTATTCAAAAGGTTAATTGCCTCAAAGATCCCATTTGGCCATTTGTTTGGAGACTTTTGACCCATTTAATGCCTTTTAGCCCTTTTATTGGGTAATAAAATTGTGAATTTACAAAATATAACATGTTGGCTATTAAACACACCCAATATGCTACTTGAGCCTTATGAATGAATATTCAAAAGGTCAATTGCCTCAAAGATCCCATTTGGCGATTCATTTGAAGTCTTTTGGCCCATTTAATGCCGTTTAGCCCTGTTATTGGGTTATAAAATTGTGAATTTTCAAAATTTAACATGTTGGCTATTAAACACACCCAATACTCTACTTGACCCTTATGAATAAATATTCAAAAGGTCAATTGCTTGAAAGATCCCATTTGGCCATTCGTTTGGAGCCTTTTGACCCATTTAATGGCTTTTAGCCCACTTAATGCCTTTTAACCTTGTTATTGGGTCATAAAATTGGGAATTTTCAAAATATAACATGTTGGTTATTAAACACACCAAATACGCTACTTGACCCTTATGAATGAGTAATCAAAAGGTCAATCGCCTGATAGATCCCATTTGGCCATTCGTTTGGAGTCTTTTGGCCCATTTAATGCCTTTTAGGCCTGTTATTGGGTCATAAAATTGTGAATTTTCAAAATTTAACAGGTTGGCTATTAAACACACCCAATACGCTACTTGACCCTTATGAATGAGTATTCCAAAGGTCAATTGCCGAAGAAATCCCATATGGCCATTCGTTTCGAATCTTTTAGCTCATTTAATGCCTTTTAGCCCTTTTATTGGGTCATAAAATTGTGAATTTTTAAAATATAATATGTTGACTATTAAAGACACCCAATACCTTACTTGACCCGTATGAATGAGTATTCAAAAGGTTAATTGCCTAAAAGATCCCATTTGGCCATTTGTTTGGAGACTTTTGGCCCATTTAATGCCTTTTAGCTCTTTTATTGGGTTATAAAATTGTGAATTTACAAAATATAACATGTTGGCTGTTAAACACACCCAATATGCTACTTGAGCCTTATGAATGAATATTCAAAAGGTCAATTGCCTCAAAGATCCCATTTGGCCATTCGTTTGAAGTCTTTTGGCCAATTTAATGCCTTTTAGCCCTGTTAGGCCATCTCCAATGGTGGCCAAAGGCCAACAATTTTAGGCCATAGGCCTTTGCATTTGCTTCTCCAACAATGGCCAAGAAATAGGCCCAAGGCAACCCAACAAAAAAAAAGACACAAATTGGCCAAGATATTGGCCCGGCCAAAACAGGTGGGACCCGCCCTGCGAGTGGGCAAGAGCCGCGTGCATCGCACGCAGAGAGACTGGGATGCGCCAACGCGCCTCACGCGCCAGGCGCAGGAGACAGAAATTGATGACGGCACGCTGGCGCAAGGCTTACGCCAGCTTTGTCGGCCACTATAAAGTTACCGTTGGAGATCAATGGCTGTGATTATCTGACCGTTGGATCATCCAACGGTCAGATTTCAAACCTTTTTATTTTTATTTTTTTACTTTTACTTGTAATCCAAAGGCTGTGATCAAATGAGATCAAATCTAACGGTAAAAAAAATCATCCAACGGCCCAAATTAAAATCCAACGGCTAAAATAATTAATAAAAAATATTTGTTCAGAAATTTCACCATAAAACCCTATAAATACCAATTCATTTGGTTATACATCCACACAAAATCAATTTCCTTCCCTTTCCTCATCCAAATTTCATTTTTTCTTCTACCCACTTCTAAATCATTTTCTACCCAATATACTCCACGGAGGAAGAGGTGAAAAGCAAGATGAAATTTTATCAAGGCGCACTCTTTTTGATGATGTTGGTTATAGCTTTCACCCAAGTCCTCCACCATACTAGTTTTTTTTTTTAATTATTGTTTGAGGAGTTTTAATTATTTTGGTTTTTAATTATCCTTTGAAGTATTACTTGTTTAGGGAGTTTTTAATTATTGTTTGGTTTTAAATGTTGTATGATGAACCTATGTTATAAATTGCATTTTTTCGTACTTTATCGGAATTTAAATATTTTTAGGTCAAAATGTTCAGAAAATTAAGCTAAGTTAATCTAAACAAATATATATTTTTTTAAAAGTTAACGGAAAAAAAAATTAGGCTAAAACAATATTTAACAATTTTTTGGCCTAAAATTTAGGCCACACCATTGGAGAGAAAAGACAGTTTCTGGCCAAAGGCCAAAAGCCAAAGGCCAAAATCTGTTATTGGCCATAGGCCACCATTGGAGTTGGTCTTATTGGGTCATAAAATTGTGAATTTTCAAAATTTAACATGTTGGCTATTAAACACACCCAATACGATACTTGACCCTTATGAATGAGTATTCAAAAGGTCAATTGCCTGACAGATCCCATTTGGCCATTCGTTTCGAGTCTTTTGGCCCATTTAATGCCTTTTATTGCTGTTGTTGGGTCATAAAGTTGTGAATTTTGAAAATATACCATTTTGGCTATTAAACACACCCATTACCCTACTTGACCCTTATGAATGAGTATTCAAAAGGTCAATTGCCTCAAAGATCCCATTTGGCCATTCGTTTGGAGAGTTTTGGCTGATTTAATGCCTTTTAGCCCTTTTATTGGGTCATAAAATTGTGAATTTTCAAAATATAACGTGTTGGCTATTAAACACACCCAATACACTACTTGACCCTTATGAATGAGAATTCAAAAGGTCAATTGCCTCTGTAAAGTCTAGATTTAAGTGTTTTTGGCTTTCCTTGTCAAAATTGTAATTTACATCACACAAGCTCTTAGATGAGTCTCAATTAGATTAGATTAAGGATGATACATCACTTTGAAGAATCAGGCATGAACTCAAGAGAGGTTTGGTTATGCATATGCATTCAATGTCATTATTTTTTAATGCATTTCACGTCATTGTGTTTTATGTCTTTCTGACTAGTCTTTTTGTCTAATCAAATAGAGTCTGTCTTATCCAGAAAAGTTGGCACACCAATTAAGAATACCCACATGGGTCACTGAAACTATTCAGTTCCCCAATGCAGTTCCCCACCGTTGATCTTGAGAGATCTGTTTTGGTTTTGACAGCTACCTTTCCTTTGGTTTCTGATCCTTTAAGGTTGTTTGGATCGCCTGGAAAACTTGGTTTTTTGCACAAACAAAATATCTAAAAATCAGAGAGTTGTTTTATAGCCTTGGCTTCCTCTCTGTTCAGCGTAAAAAACCCAACAGCAAACAGTTTTGCATGAGCATTAAAATTCTTGTGTTATCATACACAAATCTTTTGAAAACTTGTTTGCTTTGTTTATTGTCTAAAACTTGAAATTTCCAAATCTTCATAGACATTTGTTTTGGATTCACGTTGGTTCTCTCTTCAATTATTTTGAATGGGATACACTAACTGGTCAGATTTGAATCCACATTTGCATTTCATCTTTACATCTCCATTCCATTTGCTTGGTTCATGCCTTGACTCGGTGCCACAAGACGTTGAGCTCGTAGGAACAGCTGCCCTCTCGTGAAGACCGAAGCATGATCCATTTGGTGCTAAATAGGGTTGCACAAAGGTACAAGCTGCCCTTTGAACATGTCTAGGATTTGAGCTTGTTGTGTGTAACTTTGTATGAACCTTATTCATCACTAGTGGATAAGACTCCTTGGAGTCCCCCGGTTTTTTAACCTAGTTAGGTGTTTTTCCGAGCACCAAAATTATTGTGTGTTATTTGTTATAACTTGTTTAACTTGCCTTACTAAGTTAATTACATGCTTCCTCCATGTTATCGAATTTATATGATATGTTTGATGCATGCCTGTCTTGCTGAGTTGAATCTGTGGTATATCTGATTAATTGTGTAGTCTGGTCAATTAAGGTTTTTACCTGTATTATGGTTTGCTGTCTGTAACATTCTTGAAACTAGTTGACTAGTTGTTGGAATCTAAGGGAATCCATATTAAATAGTATTGTTTTTGGTACGACATGGTAGTGGATTTCATTCCAGTGGTGGAGCCAGATGAGGAACAAGATGGGTCTGGAGCCTCTCATGCATTTCCTTATTTTGTAGGCTTTTCGCTTGTGTTTGTTAGCTTTAACTTTGGTTGGTATTGTAGGTAATTCACCATTTTGCATGAATAGAAGTCTTGTTTAAAGAATTTATCTTGAAAGAAAATGGGGGATTTACGTGGTCTTCCGCGATAACCCCACTTGGCGTCTTCTGGCCCGTCGATAGGCTGGGTGGTCGTTTTAGAATTTAATATAAATAAAATTAGAAAGGAATGCGCGTGTGGTCTTGGTAGCATGTGGTCTTCTGTGCACCAGCCCGGACCCAAGTTTTTGAGCCATGATCATTGATGTTTTATTCAACTGTGTACTAATCCTTTTAGCAAAACTTATAAACAAATTTGGTGCTTATGATATAGTTATCTCAATATTATATATATTTTTATTGATTCCGTTACTCTCCTTTTATTAAAATTTTCCATTCCTATACAAAAATTAACCTTCAATTTTCTCCCATTGATTATATTATATTTTGTTTAGTTTCTTTCATATGGCCTAGTTTGCTCCTCCAAGTTTAATTTAAACCATCATAACACGAGAAGAGAGGTAGCACCATTAGGGACGAAGGTTATGCAAAATATGAACCCGCGAAGTGCTCATCGGCCACCGTGATGTTGGAAGTAACCTCCAGCGGTGGGTGGGAACTTACAATATGAGCGAGGATATTTGAGGCAGGAATTAAGGGACTTTGGGTGATAAACATCTTCGTCGGCGCAAAACCTACTGCTAATCCTTCCTCAACCTCGAGAGCGGTTTTAGAATCTACAAGCTGCCTCTCCATCTCTCCTCTGGTCTCTCCTTCAAATCTCTCTCCCTATCTCACTCCTCTCTCCATCTCTCCCCTCCACCATCTCATTCATCTCCCTCTACCCCATCTCACTCTCTCTCTCTCCCTCTCTCTCTCCCTACCATCTCACTCCTCCTATCCCTAGACCTCCTCCTCCACCCACCACCATCGGGCTTTGGTGGTAGCGTTAATGGTAATTTTAATTTTTAATATATTAAAAATAACAAAATTAATTTTTTTATAGGTTTGTTTTGCATAGGATTGTTGTTGGAGGACCAATTTGAGTATTTTCTCGATCATTTTATGTTGTTGAGTTAAATTTCTAAAAATTTATTTTTATTTATATGGTAGTTTGATATATAAAATGCAATTTATTTTATGTTGTTGTGTATGCAAATGGTTTGTATATCCAGTACCAATTTTCTTCTTTCTTCCCAAAACCACATTTCCTCATCTTCTTTCTTCCCAAATCCCATATTTCTTTCTCCCCCGAGCTCCAAAACTTTCTTTTTCCTACTCTCAGCTAGTTGACGTCAAGTGTTCTATGTTAGTCTCTCGATCTTTCTCCCAAGTCTGGCCACAGCGTGTTTTTTATAATTACATTTTGAATGAGAATTAGGTACTATTGATAAATTGTGAGTGGGCAAAAATAAACATTTTAAAACCTTTGTTTTTCATAACATAATAACCCCTCTTTTAAAATTCAAGTATAGTTTCTCAAAAATCATACACTCGTATAGTATGAAAAGCTGTCTAAGATAAGGTTAAGCACCTTTGCATATATGTCTCATTAGTCATCAAAACAGTGCCAAAGCATGAGCCAAGGTATGATAAATACCAAAAGTTCTCGACACAAAACATACTCAACAACATAGAAATATATATCTCTGATATGCTCATCAACGTATAAAATATAATATGACATGCTCATCGACATATGCAATCACACAAAGTCCATGCAAAAAGTAGCTACATGGAGCAGTGGGTGTAATGGATATATGCTCGTACTACGATCACGTGAAGGTAGCGCTAAGCGCATCACATACGAGTCCCCAATTTGCGTAATGCAAGCTAGTACCGAGTGCAGCACTATAATGGATCCAAAAGAGTGAGCATAACGGTGCGGATGTGAACATACACGTGAAGGAGTTTGGTCACCTTGCGGGCAGTACTAGACTTGGTGAATATGATGAGCGAAGATAATAAACACATAAATCATGCCATTGCGGTTTCACAAATTCTCAACATAATATAATTTCTTTATACTTAAATCAAGTAGAAGCATGGCATGATAGAAATAAGTCATGAAATCCTGAGTGATAATATAATAATATTAATTTCTCCAAAACCAAATTCCTCACCCTAATATGTGGATTGGAGTCGTGTAGCCTTGCCTTGCCTAACCCTGTACTCCTGTTAATTACGAGTCTCACCTATATGAAATATCACTATAGTAATGATTAAACTCATAAAAGTTACTAATTAGAATTAATAAACGACATTAATCCTTGATTTGCTCGGCACGGAGGCGGTACAGTCGCTACGAATCGCCTCGCGTCGACGGAAGTTGAAAAAATGCTCCCACGCGCCCATCGCAAGACTCACCGACGCGGGCCAACCTCGGCTCATGCGCGCCACACGCGTGGTCCAGAAACAAAGCGGTCAAACTAACGGCGTCCAGCGCGTCGTTGGGTCAATAGAATATTTCGGCATCTGTAGTTAGATCTAAGGAATATTCACCTAACGGCGTTAAAAAGGAATATTCTCCGGTACGGACCGGTTGGTGGCGTCGGCCCGATAGCGTCCGCTGGCGGCATCAGCGATGACGTCCTTTGCTGATATCGCGTGGCGTCAGGCGATTCTTCTTTTTAACTATGTTTGGCCATTGTGGCAGCCGTAACTAGCCAAAGCGGGAAATTTTCTAAAATTCATAACTTCTTCATTTCAAAACCATTTTACACACACGATCACACGTCAAAATGAAGATTTGGAGAGAAGGAGAACACGATTTTACCTATTTAGATGCGAAAATTGGTCAGGAAATGGCCAGAAATTGGCCGGAAAACCTCGGTGTATGAACTAGTCAGATGCTGCCTCGAAACCTGACAAATAACACGATCTTAGTATGAAAATCATCTATAACACGAGGAAACTAAAGGTGGTGGTTAGGAACCTCACCTAAGGTCGTATTTTTCGGCTTCATTTGAAAAAGTACGATTCTTAGTGTGCGATTCCTACCAAACGGTAAAGAGAATTTGGGCAAACCAACTTGCATCGTTGAACGCAATGAGTTACAACTAACAGATGGTGGTGGTGGTTTGGCTCAGTTCGGCCAGTTTTGTGGCCCCCTTTGTACCTTGTGCACTTTGCACTTTCACGGGTTAAGAGAGAAGAGCGAGAGAAAAATAAGAGTGAGGAAAAGAAAAGAGAAATCGGGGAAAAAGAAAGAAGGGATTTTTCCCAAATTGGAGTCAGACAGTGTATCCCGCACCACCATATTTCCATAATAGGAAATAATATTTAAACGTACATAACTTTTTCGTTTACACGTCAATTTTCATCAATTCGTGCTCTGCGCTCGTAGGAAAGAGTACTACAAAATACAAGTAAGAATTCAAAATTTTATAAAGAGCTTTCAAACGTCCATGTAAGACTTCCCATGCCGTTCAAGGGCATTTTGGTAAATTTACACGTCCAAAAAATAAAATACAATAAAATTAGGGGCGAACCGTCCACATAAAAGTTGAGGGGTTTTGTAATTTACAATAATATTGTATGTGCTTTAAATAATTTATTTGCATAATTTTACAATTTTAATAATAAAAGTTAAATTAATAAAATATAACACAAAAAATAAATGCCAAAAATGTTGGGCTACGAAATTGTCTTCGTCGCCCGAGTTGTATTTACGTGGCGAAAACTTGGAACAAATCCGTTGTGCGAAGAGACATTAGCCGGCGATCATACCATGAGACAAAAGATCTTCTTTCTAAACGGATTGTTGAACTATTATATGTCCAAGGTCAAATGTGAAATAATTTGAGGTTTTCTTAACTTTGTGGGTGTCAACAAACAATTCGAAATGCCTCGACTTTTAAACAGTCAGAATCAAATAGCAATGATTGAAGCATAACTTTTACATACACTAATAAATCATAGCATAGATCGAGCGCCGGGTCGATTGGGTGCTATCATATAGCTTTATCGGCTAAAGTCGCAACACTAGTAGAAAAAATAGCTTGCGACAAAACTTTAGACGATGCGGGAAATTTTTGTTGGGCAAGACTACTTTGGCGACGAAAATCGTGTTTTTCACTTAAAATGTCAGAACATTTAGGCGGCAGACACATTCATTAACTTAAAAATGAAATGGGCGACGAATAGATACATTCGTCGCGCAAAGAAGATGGAAAAGTGAAAAAGGAGAATTTGCACCAACGTCGCGCAAAATAAAAAACGAGCATGACTTTAGGTGACAAAAATAGTACTTTTTGGCGATGAATATATTTGTTACGCAAAACCAAAAGCATTTATTCCCCTTCCTTAGACCAGAGCGAGTTTTGCGAAAACTAAAAAGCAGGTTACCTCTCAATCTCTTCCCTCTCGGATCTCTCCTCCAAATTTGTCCCTCCAAATCTCTCTACCTATCTCGCCCATCTCCATCTTTCTCTCCCTATCTCACTCATCTCCCTCTTCCATCTCACTCTCTCTCCCTCTAGATCTCTCTCTCTCCCCTAGTTGCTTCGCCATCTCTCCTCCTCCTGTCCCTAGCGACTCATCCTCCACCACCACCACCGGGCCCGGTAATCGTTAACGGTAATTTTGATTTTAATATTATTTTATTATTTTTGAATTGAAATTAACATTAATTAATTTTTTTTATAGGTTTGTTGCATAGGGTTGTTGTTGGAGGACCAATTTGAAAGGTATTTTCTTGGTTATTTTATGTTGTTGACGTACGGGTATTTTATATTGTTTTGTATGCAAATAATTTGTATATCTTATGACTTTATGTTGGAGCGGTACGTACGAAGTTAATAGTAATTAACTTTGTATGCATTTTAACAAAAACACTTAGTTTCCCGTTTGAGAAATTAATTGGATGCGGAAGCATGGCTGCGATCAATTGATTCTTGAATGATCCCATTTTGGATAGTTTGGAGATTTGCGTTTTGTGTGTCGTAGTTTGCGGTTCACGGATTAGGTTTCAATCGTGGGTTTTGGTAACATCTTCTTACGTTCTTGAGTGCATAGTAGGTATTTGATATCTACGTGGGTACTTGGAGGCCCAGCAAGGGAAGAATCTTTGCCAAGAGCCTTCCACGTCGAAATCAAATGCGGTGAATATGGCTTCAGGCTGCTGTATTTTCAAGGGCATAAGGCCTTTACAAAGGCATGGGTGACGAGACATAGTTGAGAGTTGTTCTAATGCTCCCACTTTCTTTGTTTAATGTGGTAACGGAAAAATGAGCCAGAGGCGGTGGATACGAGAATCAGAACAAATGTGTGATGAATATTTGGAAGGGGTAGATAAGTTTATTTACTTCGCAATGAGACACATCAGGGTTCAGCTGATATCAAGTGTCCCGTGTAGGGCGTGTAACAATCATATGTGGGGAGACATTAAAAAATGTTCGATATCATTTTAGTAGAAAATGGGATAGCGCAGAACTATACGAGATGGAATCATCATGGGGAACCATTACATACATGCTTTGTCTTCATTGCAGTCACGGCGGATAAATTGAAGAACTTTATCTGGTGTATTATAAGTCATGGGTAGGGTAAATGACGCTGTTATCCATACGCCTCGGCAATGACAATGAGGAAGTGAAATGACATGCCTCCTTGGACAAGGAAGCATTCGATAAGTATGAAAAGGTTATTGAAAAATGCCAAGCAAGAATTATACCGGGTTAAAAGAGACTTTGGTTTTTACGGCAATTGTGGAGTTGATGCAAGGCAAAATGAAGTTTTCGTATGTCAAGCTTAGATATTTATGATTACTTTATGGGGATTTTGAAGAGGATGCTTAAGGACAATTGTTTGCCTAAAGATTATAAAAGTGCCCGAAGGTGTTGAGCAGGTTTGAGATTGGGGTATGAAAAATTCATGCATGTGTAAGCAGAGTTGTATATTGTTCTATAAGGAAAACAAGAGTTGGATAAATGCCACATTTTGTAATGAGTTGAGATATAAATCACACCTAAAAATAGACGACGAAGATTCCACAAAGGTGATGTGTTATTACGGCGCTTGTACATGTCGACGCACCTTGCCAAGCGACATGAGGATGGCATAAGGAAGAACGGGTTAATGATGATGTTGCCAGGGCCATCTTTGCGGACGGAGGTAGGCATGGAAAGAATTCGTCAGATGTACCACGATTTTGCGGTAGACCCGCGCAATGTCGAGACTAGGACTTCTTGTGTTGATTTAATACGATTCGGGGTTACAGACAAACAGTGACACACACTTGACCGTCGTCGTAGTTCCTTATAATTTGCGGCCTTGGAAGTACATGAAAAGGAATTTACAATGATGAGTCTATTAATTATCGAAGATCCGGGAAAATCCATTGATGTCTATTTACGGAGTTTTGTTGGTTGATGAATTAAGAATTTATGGGAAAAGCGATTGTGTTACATTTTGATAAGTATGTTGGAAGATGTTCACCTTGTGAACAGTAGTGATAATGGACAATACATGATTTTCCGCTTATGCAATGATTTACGGGTGGAGTACAAAGGGTTATATGGCATGCCCCGATCTGCAACGAGGACATAACATACGCTTTACGTTGGAAAGAGTTTATTATATAGATCATCGTAGATGGTTTGTGGGTAGGATCCACAGTGGCATCTGAGCAGATACATCCTTCGATGGCAACACAAAAACACACTTGTCTTGTCCTAGAGAATGGTTGGAGATGACATTACGGGTGAAGTTGAACAATTTAGAATCGGGTTCATTTGGCAAGGTGCGGGCCCGGACCACGACTACACATTAGAAGCTGTGGGCCATGGAAGTATTTGTTTGAACTCTGTCTTGGTCAAGTTATAGAACCACAACCTTGATGTGATGCATATTGAGAAAAAATGTGTATTATGCATTCTTTGGGGACAATTTTAGACATTGAGGAAAATCAGAAGAACACGATCAGCTCACCTAGATTTGGAACGAATGGGCATAAGACGACCCATGTGGATAAAAGTGGTAGTGTACTAAGAAAGGGCCATCCAGGATTTTCTGAGTTAGCAGGAGGAAGAAACAATTTTTCAAGTTTCTTTCTTACGCACCGGTTTCAGAGATGGGTATGCTTCGAATATCTCGTGTTGCGTGAGAACGTGAAACAAATCGATTTTTAGGATTAAAGAGCCACTTAGTTGTCATGTGCTAATCCAACTTATCCTTAGGTTCGTATTAGAAGCATGTTGCCTTACGATGTGGTGAACTAGATAGTGAAGTTGTCGAGATTTTTCGCACGGTGACTACAAGGTTGTTGTGTGTGTCGGATGTAAAAAGTGTGGAACGACATTGTACCATCTTTGCAAGTTCCAAGCGATTTTTTCCGTGGCTTTTTTTTACTGTATGATTCACGTGATGATATACTTGGCGGATGAAGCATTGCTTGAGCGGACTAGTCAGCTATTGGTGGATGTATCCAATAGAAAGGTAATGTCGACCCATGGCCTTTGTATGATTCTTCATCAATTTATAGATGTTAAATAATTACAACTATCACTTTTCGATTTCTGAGACTTCTTGGGGGTTTAAAAAATTTGTGCTTAACGGGGGCAAAGCGGAAGGATCCATTGTGGAGAGCATGGATGTATATGATCGCTTACTTTTGTGTAATGTATCTAGCGATGTTGAGATGAATTTCTGTCGTCCTCAACGTAACAACGGCAGTGGTGTTAGAAAAAGAGAAACTTTCTATTTTTGCACAAATTGCACGACCGTTTGTGGCGATCACGAGGCAAATCGTTTTTACGAAAGGACATGGAGGTAGCGCATTGGTTCATACTGACAATTGTGATGAGATCGGGCTTCTAGATGAGCATGAGCAGGTTGATCATGAGTGCAAATCCTTCACATTTACATGCGGAGAAACATTGTGCATTGATTCCTCGTTGGTAGGTTGTGTGTCTTGACACACCTACCCTAGATACCCACGTGGATCTAGGAGTTTGGGCGTCTTTGGCCAGACACTCGTAAGTGACGAAAGCCATTAAATGCATGACAACACTTAGTGTAACCCAAAATTAAATTGTAATAAAGTTGCAAAATCCGATTTCAATATGCATATGGTTTAGAGCGTACTAATTTGAAACGACGGAAAAAAAGGATGACGAGTTCCCTAGAATCTCTATCCATAACGGATGGATATTATAGAAAGAAAGGTAGATCCACATGGTCGGGATGGATGATCGAGTTGCCACGCAAAATCCTCGGGTTGCCGGATGCTGCTGTCCTGTGAAGGGCGCAAAAACAAAAGTGTGAGTAGACAAAAATAAAAGTTTTAGCAAACCTTTCTCTTTTCAACATACTAACCCCCTTTGTTTGAAAACCGGTATATCATTCAAACATACTATCATAGTATAGTTCAAAAGATACTTTAAAAGTATACGAAAATAATTCCAAAGGTGGCATTCATAAATCACCATTTCATAGTTCCAAGAATATATAGACAATGGAAAACCAACTTACGGGGTATATGCACGATCACCCATGTACGGGTTGAGGAACAACCTACTCAATCACCCAGTACAAGCTCAATCGTTATCCAATAATTTGTACTCACACATATAGCTTGTGTAACATTACAGAGTCCTTACGTAGTGGGGCCTTTTCCATAAACAACAATAAACGTAAGACAAGCTTGCACTAAAATTATTTCTGGGACAATACCCACAGGTACGGTGCGTGTGACCTTGAAATATGTGGGAGCTTGTCTACGGCGAGTGAGACGGTTTTACAACATAGTGGCTTATGCCCAGTGTGTTTGAAAACATACATACATACTCATGTGTTTAGATATAAGGAAACAAGATCCCTTTCATAAATCCCAAATAATTAATATTACATAAATAATCCAACTATCAAAACCATATATCATATACCATTTCATACTTGTAAAAATAAGATCATAGGATAAAACCATTTCATAATGTATAATCATACTTTGGTATAAAACCACAATCCCCAATTAAATTGATTTCCCAATATATAATCATAAATAAAACAATTATGGTTGCATCAATAATCATCAACATATATATATTTAATAATAAATATATATATAATTAAAACATGCTCGAAGAAACCATTTTAAACCATAAAGGAAATCAATTTCATAAACATTTTCAATCATAAAAACCATTAATAAAGCAAATGTCCACTCATGGTGATGAGTGAAGTCTCCCTCGTTGTTGCCCTAGGTGTGCGGAGTGAAGAATTACCTATTTAATATTAGGGGAACAGAATTAGAACTTCCTAAAATAAATTAAAAATGAGTCTTTACAGAAAAACCCAAAAAATATTGTTATTTTAATTAGCAGACTCGCGATTCCGGCTTAGAAAACCCTACGGCGCCGTCGTCGCGCCAGCGGCCGTGCGCCCATTTGCCCCCCCCCGACGCCGCCACGCGCGGAAAGGTCGGACGGCCACGCGCGGGAGGTGCCCTCACGCGGCCACGCGGCACGCGGCACGCGCGACGCGCGAGCGGCTGCGATAAGCAGCGCGGCGCGCGTGTCGCCACAGCCGCTAGCACGTGTCCCCAGCGGCACGTGTCCCACGCACTGGCGAGCGTGTCCCGCGGATGACGTCGTACGCGCTGTGACGTCGGCGCGTTAGTTTTGCGGAATATGCCTTTTTGGACGGAATATGCGCCTTGGGTCGAGAATATTCTATTACCGTTAACGGAATATTGTCGCCTTCCTCGCGCCGGTAAGCGGGCCGTGATGCAGTTCGCGGAATGCGGAAATTTAATACCGATTATGTCCCAAAAGTTCAAAAATTCATATGTTCTTCGTTTTTGGCCAAGTGCGTGCCATATATCAAAATGAAGGTATTGACGAGAGAGTAGAATATTTTCATACCAATTTGGGGCCGGAAAAATGGCGGAGATGGCCTGAAATTGGCCGAGAAGCTTCGGAAAACCCTAATTAGTTCTCCTTCAAAGCTTGCACAAATTGGACGTTCTTTATATCGATTTGAACCTACTCAATCCAATAAAACAAATGGTAATGGTCTCGAGGCTTACCTATGTCGGGATTGTACGAGAAAATTGAATGGCGGTCGTCGTTTTCGTTCCGTGTCGGTTTTTTTTGGACGGTGGGTTGCCGAGTTTGGATATTACGAAATCCACGGCCTGTCCCGGAATGGCGAGACGATCGAAGATGGTATGGTTTTGGGCAACGGTTTCGAAACGGTTTTGTGATTCGTCGAGTTAGGGTTTCGGTGAGTTTGGAACTTTTTGGCTTAGAGAGAAAAGTGGGAGAGAATGAACGTGCAGACTGAATGGCCGGGGTTGGCTGCCTGGCTGACCAGCCAAAAACCTAATTTTACTTACGGGGTGGGAAATTACTAATGCCCTACACTTTAAAGCTTCGTAAACGTTCGTTTAACTCCGAGATTGAGGTTCCTTTGCGTCCACGCGTTCATATCGACGAGTACATCATGAATATGTAACAAAATAAATTTTCACAAGTCGTCCCGAAAAGTCAACGAAAGTCAAGCATTGATGACCACTATGGGTATTTTGGTAATTTCACATAAAATTTGGGGCGGGTTGTAACAGTGCTTTTTAATCATCACAATTTAGGTCTTTCTTCATTGTCTTCATATGTTCTTCAACTAAAAAGAGTATACAAATTTATTGTAATGTAATAGGTGTTGGCCCCGAAGGAAGATAATTAGTCATGCAGAAAGAATTATATAGCTTGGCGGTCGGGCAGATTTTGCACTCTCGTGTACTTAGGGTGTCATGTCGGCGGTGTTAAGTTTGTTGATGCTCGGCGTGATGAAAAGTTGTTAACTCAAAATAGTGGGGTCTTTGTCACAGGTGGCGGCAACATTGCCGATGTGGGATTCTATGGCAAACTAACAAGTGTTGTACAAGTCCTTCTGAACCGGTGTCAAGAGTGGATTTTGTTTAAGTGTCATTGGTTTGATACAAACCAAATAGGATCGGGAGTATTAGCGGGAAAAAGGGTTAGTATCGGTAGACACTAACACACGTTGGTACTATATGAAGACTACTTACATTTTGGCAACATGGTAGAAACAAATCTTACATCTTGATGACCCAAAGGCCGGGAGTGGTTGGAAAATTGTTCGAGAAGATTCATCACACATAACATATATGATATTCTTGACGGAGATAATAGCTAGCTGACGACAAATCAACGACCAGCTTTCATCTTCGATAGATTTTGGTATGGAAACACCTCCCTAGGTACCAATGTAATCCAAGAACGGCTTGAGGTATTTGGAATGCACAGGGGGTGAAATGCGATTGATTCCATTACCATTGACCTTGGTGATGCGAGACGCTACGTCCACATGACCTCAAATGCAGGACCGGATTGTGATGATGAGGAATCATATGCAAGCATCGAATGTGAACTACAAAGCGAAAATGATGAAAGTGATGACGACAATGTGTATTCCATTTCGATTTAGACTAAGTTCGGAAGTCGGGGAAGCCGTAAACTTGAACATTGAAAAATAAATGAAGGAAAGATTGTAATTATTTTTATTAAATGTGAAGATACGTTTTGCTAACAATTAATTACTTCATTTACAAAAAAATAAAAATAAAAAATTTTGTAGCGGGTACAAAACAATTACAAATACATCTTGAGTGACGAATTATTTCATCGCGCAAAATCAAGTTTTATGTGACAAAATGTGATTCATCGCACAAAAAAGGTTTAGGTCACGAAATGGGATTCGTCGAGTAAAATTTATAGGTTTTGAGCAGAAATAATTATTAAGCCCAAAACAACTTGAACTAGCAATTAGTTGTTTGTTGCTAAACTTGAAATTTATTCCACTTACCGATTCTTCTTTTGATACGCTAAAGAATGACTTATTCATTTCTAAATGAAGTAATTTTTGTACACAATGATCTTGAAGAAAAAAGTCTACATATTCATCGGTTTAGATTTAAAGAAATAAATATCTATATGTGTTTACAAGTGTGGTTGTACGAAAAATGAACTTTGAGTGGAAAATTCATAGTAAGTAATTGAGAAGTGGGAAAAATTTGTAAAATATACAACGCTCGTAACAAGAAGATTCACAATTTTTTGTTAAGGGTCATCTCCAAAATTGAACACTAGAAACCGTGAAGGCTATATTATTTTTTAGCGTCGATCAACGTTTACGTTTTACACTTCGTTATTATATCAGTAATTTATTTTTCATCGCGGTTCTCGTTTGAAAACATGATCTTTTCTGAATGCAATAAGATGAACGGTTCGGATTGTTTATATTATGTCCCTAAATTTACGAGTTTAGCGAAATTTGTGTAGGACGTTATGAAGTTTATAGAAACTATATAACATCATCCACAATTTTCAATACAACGCAATTAAAGAGACATTCTATCCAACGATACGAGCCAGTTCATCTTGTGCGTCGATAAATCTGTTTGCATTGAGGACTTCTATTGAAAACAAGAGTACGGATATAATGCGGGCGTAAACGTAGCGTTGATCGGCTTGATTAAAATAATGTAGGTTTTTCTTGTTCAATTTTGGAGATGACTATAGACCTTCTACGCCCTGTCGTTTGTAGTATTTTAACAAATTTTGTTTTCCAGTACTTATTGTAATTTTCCACTAAAGATTAATTTTTCGTACAATGTGAGCTAGCCATAGTATTATTTCTTTTAAATAATTGTTGAATATGTAGACTTCTTACTGCAAGATCATTTGTGTAAAAATTACTTCGTCTAATAAATAAGTCATGCTTTAGCAAATCAAAGAAGAGCGATCTTGGCGCTCATTCTTGGGTTTAGGTGACGGGGAGCAAGCGATTAGATAAGCCTCAAGTTGTTTACTGGCAGCGACGAAATGTCAAAATTAGTCGCCAAGCTAAAAATTTGCCACCAAGAATTTTAGGCTAGCGGTAATTTTGGGCTAATTTGAGCCACCAATAAAAGGGTAATGTAACGAAATTATAACTTTGTGCGACAAAACTAGTTAAACGCGCAAAGTCTTTGGGTTTTTGCAGGTGCCTTTTCTCTTCTCCTTTCTGCTCTTCTTCCTCGTCTATGACGCATCTCACGAACCAACCCCGGCTCACTCCCAATTTCTACAACTAGCTCCCTACGTCCCAACCCCCCACTCCGTTCCTCCAGTTCCTCCCTTTCCAGCGAGTCCCAACCCCCTTCGTTCCTCCCTCTCTCTCTTCGTGGCCCGACAGGGTTTCTAACAATTTCTGTCGAGATTTGAGTACGAGCGTGGGTCGAGATCACCTGGTGAACTCTATTGAGGAACTCAAGTACATACTACAACAATAGATCTTAAGAAAATTTGAATTTTTTAGGTATTTGGCAAATTTTTTAATTTGTTTTTGGGTTTTGATTATTGTTCAAGCATTTCATATGTTTTCCATTAGTTTAAGTGATTACCCGGTATACATTAAGTGAACGTAAATAAATAAAAACTACGATTCAATATTTTTGTTGAAATTTATGGTTTTTGTTTATTTGGTTGTTTGAAGTAGATATTGAAGTGGTGTTAGTGGAGTGTTGAAACTTTGGTTTAAGATCTTTAACCAATTTGCCCCTAACGAAACTTTGATCATATTCTCAAAAATTTGTTTTTATCTTTTGCTATTATAGTTATACTAATAATGGGAAATTGGTGTTTGCATTATGGTGGTAGATGAATTTAGTGCTTGCATTAGGCTGCTTGCAGCTATAACTAAGGCATTTTGTGTTAAATGCTTGGCTAAATTTAGTAACACCATTGGATTAGCTTCTATCTATTTCTAAGCTAATTAGTTTTTAGCTTGATAGACATTTGGTTAGCTAAGTTAGTGTGAGTGTTACGTAGCTTTGAGAGTATGCAGTGAAGAATAAGTTGAAAAGGATTCGATCACTTCTTTCCATTTATCCCTCTTATTTTTCTTCAAAGGGTGTCCATATTTCTCAGCTTTCTTCAAGAGTGATGTCAACATTTTACAAATAGAAGTTTGCACGGTTTTTGAAGGAGGAATAAGAGGGATGAGAGGAGGAGGACAATTTGTTTATTCTTGAGCTTGCACAAATGTTTGTTTCCTATTTTTGCCTTTATATATTTGAATTTGTAGGCTAAGTGTTTTATTTTCTTTGCAAAATTAGTGTTTGAATCAATATTCCTTTTGCTTAATAGTTGAGCGAGATTTAGGTACACAATATTTTTCTACTTTTTTTTTTCTTAGAGTACAATTTACCAACTTATGAGCATGTTGCATTATGTTTTACTTAAGTAAGCAAGTTTGAAATATATGTAGCATCTCATATGTTTTCTTATTTAATTAGAGAGGGTCAATATACATAGGATATGACGCTTTTGCATTTCACGAGTTAAATATTTGTATGCTTTTCCTTCATTTCACAAATACGCGACAATTTTTTATTTAGTTTCTTAAAGTTGAAGTCATAACTTTTTATCAACTATGAAATCTTCTCCATCGATTACTTATTAACAAGATGAGAATTCAAAGAGTTTGACATAGAATTACATATTTCTCAAATCTTCTAACAACTATTATTACTTAGTTAAAACTCATCTATCTACCTTTTGGCATGTAAATATTTTTAAAAGCCACTATATAAATATTTGCTTACAACCACCCAGTATGTAAGTTTGTTACCATAATGGTAGAACAACCATCCAACTACTATCATAAATTAATTATCAATTTTTCTTTCTTATCATCCAATAAAGACAAGAGAAAATTTCCCAATAGCAAACATATTTGCAATGTTATCAAAATATCCATTTTCTCTATTATTTAGAAAAAGACAAGAAAATAACAAAAAATCAATATTTTTCACCAATAACAACATTTAATAACAAGGTTTCAAATTAACGACAGCGAGATCTAAAACCTAGTTGCAATTTGTTTACAAATTTTTAACAAAGAAGTTCCATTAGAGGATCAAGCATTGTAACTTAATCTTTGATTCTTTGGGTTAATGTCGGCTTTTGTATGGATACAAAATGGTGTTATGTCAACTTTGTTTCATTGATGTTTGGAAAGATTTGAGAAAAACATGAAGGTGTAATAATACCAATGAACCTTAAGTCCTTAGTGCTTTGTAACTAATGTGTAATGGATTGTTTAATTACGGCGGATGTAGTGCAGGTTGGTGTATGTTTGTATTAGCTCCATGATTTTTTTTTAAAAAATTTTTTTGTTTCTTTTGTTGAACGATGCGGTTTGATTGGATCCGAGTTGAATTGGATAATCTCCTGAAGTGACAGGGAGGAGTTGATCATTGGGATTTCTTAGCGAGGTAATAATTCTTTATTAATTACAGTTTTGTTAGAGCTCTTCTTCTTCTTTTCTTCTAATCACACTTTGTTATTTTACAAATAAGATTTTAAGCGAGTAAGAATTAACTCGGTATAATATTGTTGTTTTCATTACTCTTGAAATCAACTTTATTTTTTTGAAGAGTTTGTGAGCTCTCTTGAGCTTTGAAACAGAGAGAGTTGCTGATATTTGTCAAATGTTTGTTTTTTTAGTTTCTTGGATGCATTTTCATATATTGTGTTATGCTTAAGATGATTAAATGTAGGTAAAATTGGAAATTTTAGATAAATGACAGCTTAAATGTGCACTCTGTGCCATTGTCCGCTTGTTAATATTCAACATTTACTCTTAGGATTTTGGTCAGATTAGATTGATCTCATCGGTCTTTATGAACTTGCATAGTTCTTTGGCATGCTAATTCTTTTCTCTGTTTTATTGAGCTATCTCATAGTAGTCTCTTATCTTTTTCTTTCTTTCCTGTCTTTATTTCTTTCTCCCCTTCTTGTATACTATTTTTTGCGGGTGTATCTTGGTGCTGTGGAGAGGGCAACATCTTTTATCACAGTTGATCTTTGGTAACGGAGTTTCAAATTTTGGTCATCAGTGCAGCTTATGTGCATCTGCTGTTGGAAATAGTCAGCAGCTGTTATTTATGAGCTTGAAAGTGTTTCTAGAAAATAGGGGGAAATTAGATAAGGACACTAGGGGCTATCATCACTTAGTAGAGGAAACCAGTTTGTGTATCCACAAACGGGGATTGATTGATTTTTAAGTTTATGTACCTCGTGCCTTGTCCTCGCAAAATAACCCAAAATTTTTTACATCGTAATACTTTAATTTGTGTCTGCATCGTCTAAGAAATAAAAGCTTTCAACCAATCAGTATTTGGAAGGTACAGCTTTCAACCAAATGTATTATTTGGTCATGCAGGCATAGACAACTTTAACTGCTTGCATAACTACATTGAAACGAAATGTCATAACACATTTGCAATTATATTCAGGGCTTCAAAGCAGCCCTAACTACTAAAAATTTAGTTACGCATTATTCTCAAATTAAACCAAAAGTAAAACATGAGTTTGAGAAGATAAAACCGAAAGAATCGAGTCTCCTCTTCTCTCCTTCCTTCCTCAATGTTGCTGCCTTCTTCCTCATCTAACTTCTTGCTGTCTTGCTTTCTTCCCTCCCACTAATAGCAATTTAGAGATGACAATAAGTGAGAGAAAATGGTAAAACAATTGTAACTCTTTTGGGCAGCCTTTATGCCAATTACTCCCTCTTAATCCTCATCTTTAATTCCATTTCCTCTGATATTTGAATAGGTGTCAGTTGGCTTGTTCTTGGTTGCATCAGTTTTGGCTGCTAGATTTATTGGGTTTGTTGCTTTCATTGCAGTTACAAACTGCTCAGTCTCTTGTGAACCTTTCAGTGTTAAAAAGGCCATAACTTCTTCTAGAAAAATGATATTAACAATCCGCGAAATGTTCCAGAAAATAACATCTGTAGCTTTCCAAGCATATAAAGATCATTCTCTAATTCATTCTGAGATGTTCGCAACTTGCTTCCAAAGTCAGCTAATCTGCACAGGCAGTTTTGACAAATTTGTTACTTAAAATCCCACTTGTGCTATTTTTCTTTTCTTTGCTTGACAAATCTTACAAAACACAAAAACAAAGTAAATAGCTAAAAAATATAAGGAGCTAACTAAGAAAAGACAAGTGAATTTGATGTAAAATATATATAAATATGAGCTTATCACCCTACACCCAATCTTTTACATATTTGTTTTCCGTTTGCTACCATATTCAAATTAATTGATTGCATGTTGCAACTATTGGTACGATTATCAAATTTGTTGCAAATATTGTGTGGATGTGGATGTGTTGTATTATTGTTTGCAGGTTATGGGAAATGTTAGACTTTAGGGGAGGTTCTGCCGATTTTTCTATAAAATTTTTAGTACAAGTTTTAACCATGAATTTGTTCATTATTTTGGCAGGGAAGAAAAAGACCTGGGGCCCTTGCAGACAGCTGAAGTCTGCGCAAGTTACAAGTGTGTCTTCTGATTTCCAACCACCGAATTCCCAGCCCCCTCCCTCACCATATTTTCCGCTAGCATCTCAATAGCCATTTCGTTTTAGAGTTCTAATTTATTTTCAATTGTTATTTTGTACGTACATTTTTTATATAATATAATTTGTTTTTCTAGATTGTTTGTTATATTTTATTGTCTTTTAAATACCAATTAATTCATTAAATTAAATAATTAATTAAAATAATTCAATTGAAAAATAATTAAAATAATTCAATTAAATTGAAATAAAATTATTAAATATTTTGGGCGACGAAAAAAATACCGTCGCCTAAACCTTTAAATATTTTGCGCGACGATAAAATTATTAAATATTTCGTCGCCTCAAGTATAGACAATTAATATATTTCGTTGCTGAAAACTTAGGGCAACGAAGGACTTTCGTCGCCTAAAGATTTGTCCGACAAAATTTATTCGTCGCCTTAACTCTATTGCGACGCATCTATTCGTCGCCCAAAGTTGTCACGCAAATGTGCATTGGGCAACGAATTCATCGCCCAAATGCTTGGTCTACGGACTTTGAGCGACGAATTTGGGGCGACGAATTAATAGTCGCCCAAATGTTTAGGCAACGAAAGGGGACCTTGGGCGACGAAATTTATTTTGTCGCCCAAGTACCTTTTTCTACGAGTGGATACAAATATCATTCACGGGAGCTTATGGGCCCATTTTCTATGAGAGTGGTGGTGGATTTAGGAGAAAAAAGGGAGGGGTTTCTGGGAGTTGAAGAGAGGGGGAAGAGAAAAGGGAGAAACGACTAAAGAACATTATATAAACAGGGGTACTTTAGTCATTTTATGTCTTCCAACCCTATCATTTATATCATTCATGTTGTTTTGTCTATTTCAGCAACCCACTTTTGAAATTAGTTTATTTTAGCTAATTTCTCAAGAATTTTTTAAATTGTTTGTTTTGTTTTCACTTGTGACAATGTGATATTTGTAAACTTCCTTAATCTACGAAAAAATGATTTGGACATGGCAAGGAGATGGATACACTACCTTAGCTAAGACTATGTCTAATGTTTATGGTGCCAAATGCCAAATTTTAGCATACAAAAGTTCTTTCTTTTCTTCAACCCTATAGTGCTAAAAATTTAACACCTCAACTATATTAAATCTCTAACAAGTGTTTTAGCTTCAATGGTAAGTGATAGGAGCATAATTATGCGACTTTGTTAGCTTGTTTCCTTGCATTTCAAACCTTTACAATTAGTTGAAAACAAATTTTTATTATGTATAGGACGGAAATCAAATGTAATTAGGAATTCAATAGAAAAATAAAATTTAATGCATATGTAATTTGATTTTTCAAACTTATATATATGAAAAATTTGTTTTTTCATCGAATTTTGCAAAAGGAGCATACTTTCGATAATTACCACAGCTTTATCAATAGATAACTCGCATATCAGCTTCAACGCTCTCATATAACGTCAAGCTTTTTAGGCTCGAAAGGCAACCTCCTCCTCCTCTCCATCTCCGGTTGAAATAATTCTTGAAATTGCAATCATCTTATACATTTCTAAATAAATTATAAGATCAAAGTAAAGAAAATGTTAATATTACCTGTGTAGTCTATTCAAGAATTTGTATTGACTGTTCCAAATCATAAGGATCATAATTAACTATCTCGGTCAAATTCTTCTCAACAAAACCATTGTCCATGAAATCTCTTGTGGCTCTAATGACAGAAATTTGTCAGTGTTGCACATCTAATCCAGAAGATTCTCCCATCGTTCAGCATCGAAGAACGTATTGAACTTCCTCCGCAAATACAATCTTCAAATCCATCTCAGAATGTGAGGTAAAAACTTTGTGGAAATCATCGTCGAACTTCATCTGGTTCGACGAGACAGTAGAACAAGTCCATATATACAACTTGATGGTTGTACCCTCAAAGAGATCAGCTTTGACCTGATCTTTCTGACTTCAATTTCAACTCAAAAGCACTTTATGCAATAGTTCCACTTTGAAATTTTGTATTTCGATGTGATTGGTTTTGTGGCATAAAGTGTAACGTCTGTTTGAAAATTTATCTTCTTTTTAGAATTTCTAAAACCTAATTGTAACTAAAATTAAAATTTAATTATAGGTGATGTGTTATGCGTTTAAAAATATTGAATTATTATAATGGTGGAGATTTTATTGAAATGCCGTTATATGCGTAAAGCCTAAATGTAGAGTTCGAGATCTGGATAAAATATTAGTGGCTACTTAATAGGGTTTTTAGTCACCGATAATCTCATCTCCACTTATGAAATTAATGTCAAGTGGCTATTCTCATATTTTATTGTAGTGTGCATACAAGTTATATGACCTTTTTAGTCTTTAATCTTCACTCATTGCAAAATGGTTTTTAAACAGCCCAACTTCAAAAATATAAACAGTTTCGTTGAAATGCATTGTGAGATAGCCTAAAAGATTATACATGATGTCCACAACATAGTAAGCACAACGTAGGAAAGGAACATAATCAAGACAAATATATGTGATGACCTCCCTCAAAAGAAATCATTAACATCATGTAACATGGATAAAAACAAATCCCGCTTCACCTAACGTGACTCCTTTATTTGTAGAAAGAAGGTTATTAGCCAAATATCAAAATTAGAAGATCATCTTTGTTTCCCAACTTAATTTATTTCACAGTGGCCATGTAAACTGCAATTCCAACCTCTTATGGCTTTCAATGAAGAGATACAAGCCGTCCTGTTTCACACGCCAAGCGCACCAGTTTCTGTACGATCTAGTTGCATCTCTTTAGCATCGTTTGGCGTCGGAAATGCTCCTTTACGCTACCCCAACTCATGTCACAAGATAACAAAGGAGAAAGTTAATGTTGACGGTCCAGCTGAAGTCATTCAAAAATGGGATCGAGTGAGGCCGGATCTACACCTGCAGCTTGACAATGAACATTTAGGTGGTGACCCGCATAATCGGCCATTGAGCTGCAGATGGACAGTGAGAGCAGAAGAAGAAAAGCCTGTCACGGTGTTCATGTTGGTAATGTTTCAGAACCTTGATGGAGATGCTTGATCAGATGGTTGTTGAAATGTTTTCATGCTTTAGTTTCCCTTTTAAATAGAAAAGCTTTATGAAATAACCAAGTAAGATGGTAACTGTTTTGTGTTCGACGTCCCTCATTAAGTGGAGGTTGTCTATGCATTGTGGCATGAGTTGATTGGAATTTATTCATGCGTTATGCTTATTTCAGTGTATGGTTTAATGCTTGTAGTTATTGTATTGGCCGGTGTTTTCATGCATGGCATTTTTTTATGCAACGGTACACGGTGATGGAGTGAATGTCGATTTAATTATCATTGTATTACCAATTAGTACTATGGTCTAGTGATAATTTTTTTTTATTTGTAAGTGAGAGGTCCCAAGTTTATATTTGTGTTGAGTTTGATATTTAGTTAATGGCTGGCCCATTTTGTTGAGTTTGATACCTAGTTGAAAATGATTTGCAAAATATTTTCAAAACACCCTAATAACTTTATTTAATAAAAAGGACACAAATTACAAGATCAAGCCCTAAATATTAAAACCTATGGGCTGAAAACAAAGCCTACCACGCAACTCTCCTATTTTTTCTTCCAACCCTGCCCCCAACGAGCGTTAGCCCGCATTCACAAACTACTCGCAACTATGTTTAGAACCTGATGAACACTGCCACTATTTCTTAACTAAATGACCGTCACTATTTCTAGAACCGAACACTCACTATTTCTAGAACCAAATTCTAAAGTATCAATTTTGAGGAAGCACTACATGGAAAGAAATCACATGAGGAGGAAGATTAAACTTCTCTCTCTTGGGTTGACCACCAACTCCGTCAAATTTGGTAAAAATTGGCAAAAATAGCCTAAAAACGTCACATTTGGAGAGCTCGATCTCCTCAGACATTGAGTTTCAACGTGCGGATCTTATTAGAAGAAAGAGGGCCGATACGAACTCGTAGCCTTCTTTGACCTTGCATGATTTTGTTACCGCATGAGACTTATGAATAATCTAAGATCGGGTTAAGAAAAACACTAGTAGAAAACAAATTGGGTGACAAAACTTTGTAAGTGACGAAGAATTTTTCGCCGGGCAAGATCACTTTGCCGACGAAATCCCCATTTCGTCGCCTAAACAGAACTTTAGGGTGATGAAATAATTGGCCGTTTAAAATTTCAATGGGCGACGAATAAATACACTGGCCGCTAAAAGATGGAAAAAGTGGCGGCAAAGAGTAATGTGGCACCAAACTTTGTAGGCTTATTAAATAATTGCCGCCTAAAATTTTGGGCGACAATGGTTCGCCGCCCAGCAGACTTTAGGCGACTAAAATAGGAACTCTTAGGCTTACGAATAGGTTCGTCGCCCAAAACCTATAGCGTATTTAACCCCCTTCTTTGACCGGAGTGCTGCGTAAAAATTTAAATTTGCCTCCTCAAGCTCTCCCTCTCGGATTTCTCTTCCAAATCTCTCTCCCTATCTCGCCATCTCCATCTTTCTCTCCCTATCTCGCCCATCTCTCCTCTCTCCCCCAAGCTAGGTTCTATTTCCTCCTCCACCACCATTTCCTCGCCTCCTCCTCCTCCTCCTCCTCCACGACCACCGGAATCGTTAATGGTAATTTCCATTTTTAATATTATTTTTATTATTTATTATTTTTTGAATTATAATTAACATAAATTAATTAATTTTGTATAGGTTCGTTGCATAGGATTTTTGTTGGAGCACCAATTTGAAGGTATTTTCTTGATCATTTTATGTTGTTAACGTATTTTAATATATTTTATATGGTTTTTGTATGCAAATAATTTGTATATGTTGAATGACTTTATGTTGCGTTGTACGTACGGGGTTGGCTGGGGGTGAATTAAATTTGAACGAATTTATTTTGTGTTGTACGTACAAAGTTAATAGTAATTAACTTTGTACGAATTTATTTTAGGTTGTACATAATGGGTTAATACTTCTCATGCATTTTTTAACAAAAACTTAGTTTCCGTCTCGTGAATTAATTGAATTTCACATGGATGCGAAAGCGATCGCTGCGATCCAATTGATTCTTGAATTGTCCTGTTTGACAAGCTGAGTGGACATTTGTGTGTCGTAGTTTATGTTCACATTAGGTTTCGATTGTGGGGTTTTGACAAATATCTTCTTACGTTCTTCGAGTACAGTAAGGTATTTGATATCTACGTCGTGCACTTAGAGAACTCGTGACGAGATGCCGCCAAAATTCGCCCACGCGTATCTAATCTTGGTGGATCTCAGCAAACTACGAGACACAAATGTGGGACTCCCGAATGGGATAAATTTTACTCGGAGGCATAAGGTGACACTAGACATAGTTGAAGTTTGCGCCTTCTAATGCTCCCTCTCTCTCTTTAATGTGGTAACAGGAAAATGGATAGACAAAGGATACGTAATCCAAATAGATGTGGCCGCCGAATATTTGGAAGGAGTAGATAATTTTATTGACTTTGCAACGAGACACAAACTGTGGTTCAACCGATACAAGTGTTCGGTGTAGGCCGTGTAACAATCATATGAAGGAGACATTCGACAATGTTTGCCATCATTTGGTAAGAAATGGGATGACGCTGCACTCATACGAGATGGAATCATCACTTGGGAACCATTACATCATGTCACCGCCTACGAGTGGAGACCGGTGAAGGAAATTTATCCTGCAATGACTAAGTCATGGGTATTAAATGACTCGTTATCCATACGCCGAGCACGACAACGAGGAAGTGGGGGATGACGTGCCTCCCACCATGGACAAGGGAAGAATTGATAAGCGCGGAAAGGCTATTGAAAATGCCAAGCAAGAATTATACCCTGTTGCGAAGACTTTTCGTCTTACGGCGATTGTGGGAGTTTATGCAAGGCAAGATGAAATTCCGTATGTCAAACCTGTTATGACTACTTTATGGTACTGTGAAGAGGATGCTTCCAAAATACAATTGTTTGCCTAAAGATCACAAAGTGCCTGTATAGTGCTGGAACGGTCTCGGGCTGTGAGTATGAAAAAATCCATGCATGTGTAAATAATTGTATATTGTTCTATACGGAAAACAAAGAGTTGGATAAATGCCTTGTTTGTAATGAGCCGAGATACAAAATCAATTCAAAAATAGAAAGACGAAGATTCCACAAAAGTGTTGCGTTATCTTCCATTAACGCCCAGGGTTGTGGCCAAGCTTGTACATGTCGACGCACACCGCAACCATGAGATGGCATAAGGAAGAACGGGTTAATGATGATAAAGCATGAGGCATCCCGCAGACGATCGTGCATGGAAAAATTTGATCGGATGTACCCCGAATTTGGCAAAAGAAACCCACGCAGAATGTCGACTCAGACTTGCCACCGACGTATTTAATCCGTTTCTGGAGTCTCAACCAAACCCACAAGACTTGGCCGATCGTCGTAGTTCTTTATAATTTGTCACTTCTTGGAAATGCATGAAAAAGGAATTACGATGATGAGTCTATTAATCACCGAAGATCCAGAAAGTCCATCGATGTCTATTTGAGGTCAGTTGGTTGACGAGTTAAAGAATTTATGGGAAAACGGGCAGTGTACATTTACAAGTCTACTGGGAAGTGTTCACCTTGCGAGCAAAGCAGCTGGATGTGGACGCATACATGATTTTCCCGCTATGCAATGATTTCCGGCCGGGCACGAAGGGTTACATGGCATGCCCACTCCGTGAGGGTCGAATATCTGCTGGGTACGCCGGAAAGGTTTGTTATATGGGTCATCGTAGATGGTTGTCGTGGATCACAAGTGGCGTACGAATGATAAATCTTTCGATGGCAACATACGTGTTCGCCTGCACTGTGAGAATGGTCTCGAGATGACATTTTGGCTAAGTTGAATCAGCTTAGAATTTGGTCCATATGGCAAAGGTGTTACTCGCCCGCACTGCCGCATCATACCGGACGCATAAGAGTATTTTGTTTGAACTCCCATACTCGGTCCAAGTTAAAGCTTAGACACAACTTTGATGTGATGCATATTGAGAAGAATGTGTGTGATACATTGTCATGGGACAATTCGAGACATTGAGGGGAAATCGCGGACATGATAAAGCTCATTTAGATTTGGAATGAATGGGGTACACATGCACTTGTGGATGAAGAAAGTCAGCAAAGTGTACTAAAAAAGCGGTCAACTGCTTTTTCATTGTGAACTGAGGGAAGAAACAAATTTTCAAGTTTCTTTCTTCCGTCCAATTTCTAGATGTGCATGTCAATACTCGCGTTGTGTGAACGTGGACACAAATCGATTTTCGGGATTAAAGAGCCATGATTGTCATGTGCTAATCCAACGCCTCCCGTTGGTATTCCGATGTCTCCGTTGCTTTCCGATGTGGTCAACCCGATAGGAATTTTGTCTGCATTTTTCGCACTTGACTCATGCATGTCACACAGTGTCGATGTAAAAAGTGCGAGATGACATTGTACACATCCTTGTAAGTTCCGAGCATTTTCCGCCGCCTTTTTTTACTAGTATGATCACGTGATGATACATTTGGCTGATGAGGCATTACTTGGTGGACCAACAACTATCGGTGGATGTATCCAATAGAAAGGTAACGCGACCCATGGCCTTTGTATGATTCTTCATCATTTTATAGATGTTTAATAATTACAACCATCGCGATTTTGGTGTGCTTCTTTGGGAGTTTAAAATTTAGTGCAATGTACAAGTTTTAATGATCCATTGCGGAGGCATGGTCTCGACGAGTCGCTCACTTTTTGCGCAATGTATCTAACTGATGTCGAGATGACTTTCACCGTCCTCAACGCAACAACGACGGTGGTGTTAGGAAAGAAAACTATGTTTGTACAACCTGGCACGTCGCTTTGGCTCGTCACCAAGAGGCGAATCCTTTTCCGAAAAGGATATGGAGGTGGCGCATTGGTTCATACCGAACAATTGTGACGAGATTGGGCCGCTCCTGGGACGAGCATGAACAATTGACCATCAATGCATATCTCTCACATTTGCATGCCGAGAAACACCGTCCATTGCTTCGTTGGTTGCGCGAACATGTAAGCTTTGTGTTCTTGGTTTCACCACATTTTAGGTTTTTCTTCATTGTCTTCATATGTTCTTTGTCCAAAAAGATTACAAATTTTTGTACATATTCAACAAGGTGTTGAAAATGAAGGAAGAGAATTTGTCAGTCATACACCGAAGAATTATATAACTTGGCGGTTTGGATCAAGTTTCATTTAATTGTACTGTGGTGTCATGTCAACGACGTTAAGTTTGTGGATGCTCAGCGTGATGACAAGTTGTTAACTCAAATACCGGTCTGGCCCAAGCGTGGCAAATAAAGCAGCCATATTGAGTTTTTGCAGGCAAACTAACAAGTATTGTATAAGTAAGCCTTTACAAAGACCGATGTCAAGTGATTTTGTTGAAGTGTCATTGGTTTGATACAACCAAACAAACGAAAGTATTAAGCCGAGACCCAAGTGGTTGCACGCTTGAACATTAACACTGCTGGTACTGATGAAGACCCTTACATTTAGCAACTACACGAAAAATCTTTCTATCTTGACGACTGGCAATGGGAATGGTTGGAAAGTTGTTCAAAAAATTCATCATAGAAACATATATGATATTCCCGACGGAGATAATAATGAAGAAGACAAATGGCTGCTGACCAATAGTTTTCATCTTCGATGTAGTTTGGTATGGCAACACCCCATGGATACCAATAATGTAATCCAAGAACACCAAGGTAGGTGGAATGCCCGGAAATCGAAATACCGATTGATTCCACAATTGACGGTGATTCGAGACGCCACAATCCACATGACATTGCAATGCATCAAGGATAGTGATGATTAGGACTCATATGCAAGCAAATAATCAAATTCATGAAGCGAAAATGATGAAAGTGGACGACGTACGCCGTGTGTATTGTATTTTTGATTTAGACTAAGTATGGAAGTAATGAAATTGTATTTCAAGAAACATTGAAACATAAACTAAACTTGTAGCATGATTGTCAAATTATTAACATAAATTAATTACTTCATTTACCCATACAAAAAAAAAAACCCGCTTGTAATCGATGGAAAAATATTACAATATATCTTAGACACGAAAATGTATTTCATCGCCCAAAGTTCAATTTTTCGTCGCCTAAGGTTAAAAATACTTTTCAAACTCGCCAACTTAAAAAAAAAAAAAAATTTCTTTAATTACAATATATCTTAGGCGACGAACCTATTCATGTCTAAAGTCAATTTTTCGTCGCCCAAGGTTAAAAATACTTTTCAAACCGCCAACTTAAAAGAAAAAAATTTCTTTAATTACAAATATATCTTAGGTGATGAATCGTTTATTCGTCGCCCAAAATTTGTTAATTATGTCGCCCAAAGTTAATTTGTCATCGCCCAAATGTTTAAAAATAATTTAAAACCAGCCGCATTATTTGGTGTGGGGCGCTTTAGGTTTTTGGGCTTACTTCAAAATTTGTTAAAATTATAGAAACACCTCGTAACGAAGGCCTACAACTGCTTTTTAGGTGTCATCTCCAAAATCAAACACTAGAGACCATGAAGGCTATATTATTTTTTAAACTGCTGATTGGAACGCTACTTTTACGCTCACATTATATCTCAGAATTTTGTTCTTTTCATGCCAGTTTCTTTTTCGAAACATGATCTTTTACTAAATGCAATAAGATGAACGGTTCGTATCGTTTATATTATGCTCCCATCTTTGCGCTTAGTCAAATTTGTATAGGGACGTTATAAAGTTTATAGAAACTATATAACATCATCACACTCCAATAAATGGTCAATAATGTGGGACATTCTTATGAACACTGGAACTGCTCATCTTATTGCATTCAGAAAGATCATGTTTACAAAAAGAATCGATGAAAAAAACTACTGATATAATAACGTGGAGTGTAAACACAAACGCGATCGACGGTTAAAAAAGAATATAGCCTTCATGGTTTCTAGTGTTCATCTTTCGAGATGACACCTTAATGAAAGTTGTACACCTTTTGCTACGAGCGTTTGTGTATTTTTTTGCTGCATTTTTTCCACTTCTCAATTACTTATTATGAATTTCCCACCGTAAGTTAATTTTTTCGTACTATTGTTAATTTGTAATCAAACATACCCATTTATTTCTTTAAATCAACCGCTGAATATGTAGACCTTTCTTCAAGATCATTCTCGTACAAACATTACTTCAATACGAAATGAATAAGTCATTATTTAAGATCGAATAACAACGAGGGGTAAATTTATTAGCTTTAGGCGACTAAAAGCCGGTTCAAGCCACCACAAGTGATTTTGAGCGACGACCATTCGTCACCAAAACTTCTACAAATTTTAGTGACAATCCATTTCGCCGCCAAACCCTAAAACCTGTCTACCGCCAAAATTTTTTGGCTCGTTTTGAAATTTTTTATGAAATTTTGGGCGACAACTATTAGGACGTTGGGCTTACCTAACTTATTTCATCGCCCAGTGGCTCAAGCATATTCAGCCCGTGCCTTTATCTCTTTCTTCTTCCTTCGTCCACCGCAAACAACTCAATCCTCCTTCCTTCAAATTCGCAACGAATCCGGGCCAAGGGCCACCATCCCAACTATTTAGGTTTTCTAGGTTAGGTACAATTTGTTCGACAGTAGAATTAAGGGGAAGAAGAATCCCCACTAGTTAGGGGTTTTAGGGTTACAACAAGAGAATTGAAGTGTTTGGTGTCCGGTTTGATTCAAGCTGATAACAAAGAAGAAGGTAAACTTTGTTCAAATTTCGTAAGTTTACATTCATAGATTTGTGCCTAAAGGTTCATATGTAATATTCATTGGGTCTAAGGATTTGTGCTCGCGGGTTCATACATTCATTCAGCCTATGATTTGTGCCCCGCGGTTCATAAGTTTACATTCATTCAGTGTGTGAATTGTGCCCAATGGTTCATAAGATTTGGATGATTAAAACGCATTTCGTTTCGATTGAATTCTTATTTTTCCCTTAATGTAGTTAAAGTTTGATAATTTGAATTTGTGAGAGAGCAACAAGTATACAGAGGTGGAGGGGTTATCATCTGTGTATAGAGTGTGAGAGCAAGGACCCTTGTTATATAGTAAAAGAGGTGGAATCCAAGGGGAACTCCATCATGTAATTCCTACTCGAACAAAACTTTATCACCTAAACTTTAGTAATCATATTCATTTGGTTTACTAATCATATCAGGACTACTATAGCTATAGAATCCTAGCAATACACTCTCCTTATTAGCGTACAAGTATTACTGAAATCAATCTCTTGAACTTAATCCCCAGGAGACGTTAGCCACCAGCAGCTGTATTGTCTTCGCTGTCCAATGAGCCAACACTCTGTATACAACAAACTCAAAGCCGAATATTAAAAATTGCTCTTGATGGCCATGAGATCAAAACAAGGAAATCCATGATAAACAAACTGTTTGAGTTAATATCCATGAAGAACCAGAAGGAATTACATTTATAAATTAAACACTACCCTAGAATACTGTCATGAATTTAGCAAACACATGAAGCTCCAACAAGATATGAATGAATCACGCAGTGTTAGGCCCTATAGTGCAATCTGTGGCAACACTAAGCATTTGGTCCTCTTAATGACTGAAACCACAGTCAAACTGTAATGCTTCTAAAGAAGCCTTTATATATAGTTGCATATCTGCTACAACAATACTCAATAAGCACTGCTGTAATTATATATATAAACTGACATAACTAAAAGCTTTCTAGAAAACTGGGAAAATTTCCGTAGCAGCTTAACACAGCAACAATCTTTAATAGTTAAGTGATAAACTGTAAAATCCTTATTAATTACATTTAAAACTGAAAGAAAAACAAACCAAAACTCAATGAGCTCCCACTGGTTTCGTACATTCAAAATCAATTTAAAACTCAATTATGGCTATGTGCTTCCTCAAAACTCGTATAGCACTAAATCGATGCAAACAAGCAAATTAACTTAATTAGACAAATACTGGCTGGTAAGCTATAATCACAATTTCTTTGTTTGCGCATATACTGTAAGCATACCAGATTCATTCCTTAAGATTTTGAAAAACTGTAAGAGACTAATGTCCGAAAAGTTAAAACTGAATGCACCAATGCTCCCACTAATTTACTAGATAAAAATGGATTCCTGCAAAGGATTCATTTTAAGACAATCTGAATATGTATCAAGAAAAAGCGTAATAATTATTGTATATTTATCCATTTTCTTTATATGTATGGTCTTAATATGTAATGAATACTTACAATACTAAATTTTATCATAAACATATATTATTTCTGAGTATTGAGGCTTGATACATAAAATGATGTCATTGAAAACAAAATGTGTATTGGTGAAGCAATAATATTATTGATGTCCATGAGATTTTGAACTTAGGACGCCATTGGCAAATGGTATATCTGTTTGTGTGGGTAAATTTAACTAGGAATTGGGACTTATGAAACCTCAGTATAACATGAGGGGCATCCTTAATGGACTGAAAACAGGGTAGAGAAAAGGAAGGGAAAGGAGAGGAAACGAATAACAAGAAAATGTTTAAACATCTTTAGTCTACTTTGGACAGAAAGAAAACAAAATTCCTATTGAAACGGTTGAATCGTGAGTGATCTTTACAAACTTCTGTCTGCCCACTTTTTCAAACCTTTGTATGCCTTCTTATCATTGCTTTTTTACTTGGATGCAGCTAACGTTTTGCTTAACATGATTAACTTAATGATCGAAGTAACATAAGACACTGACGAGGACCAAACATAGTACCAAATATCTCTAAAAACTTTCCCATTGGTCAAAATCAACAGTTTCCAATTTTAATGAATGCGAATGCAAAATTAAATGGTCTAGAGAGAACCGTGCAACAAACAGTTTTTGTTATGTATTCTTGTCAAGTTCAATCTAGAGTTGGTGGAAAAGATCTAGAATATTCAACATGTTTTTCTTTACAAAATTATAATGATAATTACAAGTGACTAGAGATATGTTTGTTTGATTATGTCAATGTACGATAACGCCCCAAAGACGAAGGCCCTCGTGCACCCAGGAGTTCCACAAATAACGGGCGAGGGCCTGCCGCATGTGTAATATACCCTTACTCCTAATCTTTTTATTTTGTTCGATTGTTTAATACCTTCTAGTTCATTTCTTGATTGCATGTTCAAACATTTGCTACGCATTGTCAAATATGTTGGAAATAAAAGTTGTATGTGATATGTTGGAATTGTCAAATTTATGGATAGTTGGAATCACAAATATGTTGATATGTTGGAACTGTTAGCCCGAGTATGATTATACGCTTAGAATACACCAAATATAAGGATTCGTTATCAAAGGACTAACCTCAAGAAGTTCCAGCTTGCAGCCATTGATGAACACTGACAAGAAAGATAGAAAATAGGAATATCAAAGCACTTCTACAAGCACCTGCTAACCTTGTGCAAGAACCCATGGAAAGTAAGGTTCTTTTTCCGTGTGTGTTAGGGCTTGTGTGAGACCTCGATATATATAGTTAAACCTACTCAAGAGACTAGGTTTCGTCTATAAAGGAAAACACAATCTCACTTACTTGGCTTACAAGCTAGGTATCACAATTACTTGATTGTCAAGGATTCAATTTATCTTACTTGCTATGCAAGACACAAAAATTAAAGACGATATATAGGAGTATCAAATCACAATCTTAACATTAATCTCTATTATTTCATTCTATTACATTGCAGACCATTTAAGGTTGATTTATATTGGAGTAAATCCAACATTCTCCCACTTGGTCTACAATTGTATTATCTTATGTTTGAGTTTCTTGAATTTAGAGATCAACATCACTTGAATGGCCATGTGATTGTAATCAAGTCCCCATCCTTGACACAAGTTTCTCAGTTTCAAGTATTATTTAACATGGAACTAACAAGGCTGTAAGTGCGAGCTCAACCTAGAACCTTCATACTCATCAAAGTTCGTATTTAAGTGTTTTTGGCTTTCTTTGTCAAAATTGTAATTTACATCACACAAGCTCTTAGATGAGTCTCAATTAGGATTAGATTAAGGATGATACATCACTTTGAAGAATTCAGCATGAACTCAAGTTATAGGCTTGGTTAGCGCATATGCATTCAATGTCATTATTTTTTAATGCATTTCACGTCATAGTGTTTTATGTCTTTCCGACTCAGTCTTTGTCTAATCAAATAGAAACCGTCTTATCCAGTAAAGTCAAGTACACCAATTAAGAAAAACCCACATGGGTCACCGACACTATCTCGGCTCCCCAATGCGCCCCCACCGTTGATCTGCAGACCGTTTTTGGTTTTACACTCGCCCTTCCTTTGGTTTCGATTCTTAAGGTTGTTTGGGCCGCCTGAAAACCGGTTTTGCACAAACAAAATATCTAAAAATCGTAGAAAGGTTTTATGCTCCTTGGCTTCCTCTCTCCTGCTCGTGGTGTTAAACCCAAGACGTCGCTTTGCATGAGCATTAAAATTCTTGTGTTATTATACACAAATCTTTTTTGAAACTTGTTTGCTTTGCTTATTGTCTAAAACTTGAAATTCTCTAAATCTTTCATAGACATTTGTTTTGGATTCACGTTGGTTTTTTCTCTTCACTATTTTGAATGGATAAACTAACTGGCCGATTTAAACCACATTTGCATTTCATCTTTTTACATCTCCATTCCATTTGCTTAATTCATGCCTTGACTCTGCCACAAGACGTTGAGCCGGAGGAACAGCCGCCTCTCGTGAAGACCGAAGCAAAATCCATTCTGGGTGCTAAATAACAAAATAAAGGTACAAGCCGCCCTTTGAACATGTCTAGGATTTGAGCTCTTGTTGTGTGTAACTTTGTATGAACCTTATTCATCACTAGTGGATAGGACTCCTTGGAGTCCCCCGGTTTTTTAACCTAGTTAGGGTTTTTCTGGGCACCAAAATTATTGTGTGCTATTTGTTATAACTTGTTTAACTTGCCTTACTAAGTTAATTACATGCTTCCTCCATGTTATCGAATTTATATGATATGTTTGATGCATGCCTGTCTTGCTGAGTTGAATCTGTGGTATGTCTGATTAATTGTGTAGTCTGGTCAATTAAGGTTTTTACCTGTATTAGGTTTTGCTGTCTGTAACATTCTTGAAACTAGTTGACTAGTTGTTGGACTAGTCAGTTAGACAAGAAATTGTGTTCGTTAGCGGTTAATCCGCTTGGTATCAATTTCAGCCTCAAAGATCCCATTCGGCCATTCGTTTCGAGACTTTTGGCTCATTTAATGCCTTTTAACCCTTTTATTGGGTCATAAAATATTGAATTTTCAAAATATAACATATTGGCTATTAAACACACCCAATACGCTACTTGACCCTTATGAATGAGAATTCAAAAAGGACAATTGCCTCAAAGATCCCATTTGCCCATTCGTTTGGAGACTTTTGGCCCATTTAATGCCTTTCAGCCTTTTTATTGGGTCATCAAATTGTGAATTTTCAAAATATAACATGTTGGCTACTAAACACACCCAATACGCTACTTGACCCTTATGAATGAGTATTCAAAAGGTTACTTGCCTCAAAGATCCCATTTGGCCATTCGTTTGGAGCATTTTGGCGCATTTAATGCCATTTAGGCCTGTTATTGGGTCATAAAATTGTGAATTTAAAAAAATTTAACATGTTGGCTGGTAAACACACCCAATACGCTACTTGACCCTTCTGAATGAGTATTCAAAAGGTCACTTGCCTCAAAGATCCCATTTGGCCATTCGTTTGGAGTCTTTTGGCATATTTAATGCCAGTTAGGCCCTTTATTGGGTCATAAAATTGTGAATTTTCAAAATATAACATGTTGGCTGGTAAACACACCCAACATGCTACTTGACCCTTATGAATGATTATTCAAAAGGTCAATTGCCTAAAAGATCCCATTTGCCCATTCGATGGAGAATTTTGGCCAATTTAATGCCTTTTTGCCCTTTTATTGGGTCATAAAATTGTGAATTTTCAAAATATAACATGTTGGCTGGTAAAAACACCCAATAGGCTACTTGACCCTTATGAATGGTTATTCAAAAGGTCAATTGCCTAAAAGATCCCATTTGCCCGTTCGATGGACACTTTTGGCCCATTCAATGCCTGTTAGGCCCTTTATTGGGTCATAAAATTGTGAATTTTCAAAATATAACATGTTGGCTGGTAAACACACCCAATAGGCTACTTCACCCTTATGAATTATTATTCAAAAGGTCAATTGCCTAAAAGATCCCATTTGCCCATTCGATGGAGAGTCTGGGCCCATTTAATGCCTTTTTGCCCTTTCACTGGGTCATAAAATTGTGAATTTTTAAAATATAACATGTTGGCTGGTAAACACACCCAATAGGCTACTTGACCCTTATGAATGATTATTCAAAAGGTCAATTGCCCAAAAGATCCTATTTGCCCATTCGATGGACAGTTTTTTCCCATTTAATGCCTGTTAGGTCCTTTATTGGGTCATAAAATTGTGAATTTTCAAAATATAACATGTTGGCTGGTCAACACACTCAATAGGCTACTTGACCCTTATGAATGATTATTCAAAAGGTCAATTGCCTAAAAGATCCCATTTGCCTATTCGATGGAGACTTTTGGCCCATTTAAAGCCTGTTAGGCTCCTTATTGGTTCATAAAATTGTGAATTTTCAAAAGATTCAAAATATAACATGTTGGCTGGTAAACACACCCAATAGGCTACTTGACCCTTATGAATGATTATTCAAAAGGTTAATTGCCTAAAAGATCCCATTTGCCCATTCGATGGAGAGTTTTAACCCATTTAAAGCCTATTAGGCTCTTTATTGGTTCAGAAAATTGTGAATTTTCAAAATATAACATGTTGGCTGGTAAACACACCCAATAGGCTACTTGACCCTTATGAATGATTATTCAAAAGGTCAATGTCCTAAAAGATCCCATTTGCCCATTCGATGGAGAGTCTAGGCCCATTTAATGCCTTTTTGCCCTTTTATTGGGTCATAAAATTGTGAATTTTCAAAATATAACATGTTGGCTGGTAAACACACCCAATAGGCTACTTGACCCTTATGAAT